>CM076576.1:810316815-811530282 GCA_034641835.2 Pinus albicaulis | reverse complement strand
ACCCTGACAGGCCTGACCCCTGTGGGTCTTGCCTCCCTCCAGATCTGATCTATGCCGTCGATCCCTTGATCAGAAGGTCCACAATAAAACCGCCCTACCTCTTATCCCCTGCGCATCTGGTCGGTTTCGCGCTCACTCTCCACTGTTCGATCTGAGGGACTAGATCTGACGGCCCATGCGAAATTTCGTGCAAATTTTCAGCGCGGAGGTTAATTTCCAAAATTTACGCGATATAAGCTATTTTAAAAATGCCACGTGTTGGGCGGGGACGCATATAGTGTTCGATAAGGAAATACCGCCTACCCACCTTTCCTTTGCATGAAACCCGTGGTTTTCTCCTCCAAAACCACCTTTCCCCTTTTTCACTATATTACATCGCGTTCTTCCTCGACCGTTGATCTCTACAGATCAATGGTCCCAGATCACTTTCACTTTACACTATCGCCCTCCACCCTTACCAAGGGTTTTCAACGTGCAATATCCATCATTGATCTCGTGGCCTGGTCTCATCCGACGGCCCATGATCATCCCGAAACCCCAATTTCAATTCTTATGCATTTTTACCTCCGTCGAAGGAAATTTCATCTATTTCCTTTGTTTCTCTTCCAAATTTCCATAATGTGACCATTTTCATTATGTTCTTCCTGATTAATCTTAACTTTCAATCTCTGCAGATCGACGGATCTGACTTAATTCTTCCCCCGCTTTCCTTTTTAACCTCCCGAAAATGAATCTCCACCGTCGGATGCTGCCATCCAACGACCACACTCCTCCCCACAACCTCTGAAGTAGTTTTACCAAAAAAACTAGGATTTCATAACATTTGTGTGTATTTTGCAGGTTTAAATGGTTTTTTCATTATATTGAAGAAAATCCAAAGGTCGGGATGACGATCCCCATGCCTTTATTCATAAAAGGAAGATCATTCCATAAGGTTCCAACTTCACGTTTGTCAATGCTTCATGGGAATTAATGCCACATGAGCCCTTTGCGGCACCTGCACATCAACAAGACACCGTAAGTTAAAACAAAACAAAAGAGTATCAGTGTTGAAGACTTAAACACATCAGAACAAAGGATTGAAGACTGTTTCCACAGCTTTGGAGGATTATGGCTAAGATCGAAAATCAAAAGCCTAATCCTCCGAATTAAAACAAAATTAAAGACAAATAAAAGTTTTATCAGTCAGAAAGAGCCTCCACTGTCACATCAGAGGCTAATTGATTCCTCTCAACTACCCAATGACACCTGTAGCCTCAAAGCATTCAACAGAGGCCGAGTTATTATCAGAACTTCAGATATTCACCTCAATGAAGTCCAACAGTTAATTCGGCCCAAAGATTTATTGCAGAAAATATCTGCTGAGTTACTACAGAGATAACACAGAGCCTTAAAGTCAACAAAATCTCTCACCGAGCTTAATTCTTAAATGTAAAACAATTAATACAAACAGAACATTTGTAAACTTCTCCATCGAGCCCATCAAAGGCCAAGAAGTATTAAAGTCTGTATTAATTGACCTAGGAGATATTTTATCAGATCCCACCTCCTAATTCCTTCTATAAATACTTCTGTAGAAGATGATAAAATGTTGGTTGCAGAACTTTGAAATATACTTGAGCTTGAAACTTCTATTTGTAAATAGTATTCACGGGCTCTTGAAGCTCTGTTTGTGATAGAATAGTTAGGCTGAGAAGTGCAGATGATTGCTGAACTGAAACATTTGTCTTAAAGTTGTAACTGGTTTGAAGCATCAATACAAGCTGATTTATGGGATCCTGGTCTATTTCAATGGTGATGTTATTTCTTATTGTAAATCGTTATTTTATTTCTGTTTTCACTTTGTCCATCTTCTCTGATAAAGAAAATCAAGCATAGAGTTAGGATTTACTATATATCAGTAACCTTCTCTGACTGATAAGCTTTATCTACATGTTTTCTTCCAAATTATGTTGTTTATGAATGATTTAATTCAGTTTAAGTAGTTAGGAATGTTGGTGTTCCCTCGTCCTACTGTCTAGGCTAATTGTTATTCTTGAATTTTATTTTCGGTTTATGTTAAGTAGAGATGAACTAAGGAAATTATGGTGAGCCCTGTCCTTTAGTTTTATCCCCAAAGACTTTCTGAAAGTTTCCCTACGAATGTGTTGAAAGCAGGCTAGGTTCAAAGTCCTTACCTGATCCTAGACTATTCTTTGTTATCATACGTGTTTTCCCTTGTGCTTAATATGTTTTCTATTGAAAGTGCATCAAAAGCTGGCTAGTTTCAAAGTACTTACCAGATCTTAGATTACTTTTATGTTTTTCTTAAGTGTATGCCAAAAGCTGGCTAGTTTCAAAGTACTTACCAGATCTTAGGCTGCTCTTTGTTCTTCATTTGTTTAATTCCCCTTCTTTTTGTATCATTTCATTCCATAAAATCAACTTTAAAGAGATCCTTAGACATAGATGACTTTCCCCATGGACCACTCTTGAACCTTGTTGTTTCAATTAAACCCTATTATGACTCCATAGCCCAATGGACTAAAAACAAACGTTATATCTATATTTTAGCTAAAGATTTTTCTGATTGCTTTCAACTACCTTTGAAACTCTTTCCATTTAGAACTTTCCACTCAAATAATAATCACGCTCAACCATCCAAAAAAAACAAAAACCCTCGGACTTCATAACTAGCCTAATATCATTACCCAAAAGCTTTAAATATAAAACCATCTTTGCACTTTATTGGAGAGATCCCTCTCCGGATTCAAGAGGGCTAGATCCTAGAATCCCAAAGTGGTTGAAATAGTGTTCTCCTTGTAGTTGGACTTTGCCAATATTGCTAATTACAGGGAGCTAAAATCTTCTGGCGACTCCACTGGGGATTGAGTTATTTTCTTGTTGGATACTTTAAATATCTCAGAAACCCCTTTACTCACTAAACATTTGGCATATTGGCCAGCTGAGCCACCACCAGCTAACATCTGCTGGCAACTCCGCTGGGGACTTGAGTTGAATTTTCATCTTAGGTTCCCTTAAACACTTCATAAAACTTTGTGAGTAAAAAGAAACATTTTTCAAGCACTACCAAGTAATGGTAACCATGATGAAACTTGTTTGAATCAGTGACAAACTAGGTAAACCCTAAGATTCTCATAAGAGTTTATATAACCTTTAAGGATCAGCTAGCTTATCCATAAGAGTAGACTGTCTTTGTCTCATAACCATAGCTAAGTTTTGAAACAGATTTAGGACACTCTTAGCAACCAATAGGACTGAAAAATAACTCAGAAAACCCAAAATATTTTAGATTGGTATGTAATAAACATGGTGGTGGACCATAAAACCTTTTACCTCCAAAAGAGCTAAAAAATTCCACTTGGCGACTCCACAATCCTAAACAAACCTTAAGACTCCACTGGGAAGACCCATAATCTTTGTAACATCATTTAAACTCAGTTAGAGGACTGTAGGATTAAAATTTGTCTAAAACAGATTTGTTAACCTCTTAAAGATTTTCATATTTGGTTAAACTGTTCTTGTTTAGTTGGGTCTGAAAAACACAACATAGTGGCTCCTAAAAAGATTCATACTAGAGCCCACTCTGACCCAAATCCACCTAAGATAGTTGATAACCTTGAAAATATCCTTAGGAAGTCTCCTAAGATTAAATTTTCAACTGTTTTCAGATCACCCTTGAGAGCTAATTCAATTCCTGAAAACCTTGCAGCTCTACAAGAAACACATGGTGGTGGAATCATAAAACATTTTACCTCCTTACGAGCTAAATTTTTTCCACCTGGCGACTCCACACTCTGAAACTCCCAAAATACCAAATGACTCCACTGGTAGAAGACCTTGAACTGATTGAACAGACACAGTGACCTCTTTTTTTTATTTATAAACATGGATTTAGATATAGACCCAGATGAAAAACATATGATCATGATGGAAAAGTTGATGTACATGCTTGGAAGAAGGGTGGATAGGTTTATGGCTAATTTAAACGTTGGTGATCCAGAAAATTATATGCCTTTCCCTGAGCAAACAAAAACTCTACCACTACAAGACATGTATGATGAACATGATTACAGAGAAAATAATCAAGGAAAATTTCTAATCATGATGGAAAAGATGATGCATATGCTTGGGAAAATAATGGATAGGTTGATGGCTAATATGAAAATGGATGATCTAGAGCGAGCTATGCTTTCCCTTGATAAAAAACAAGCCCAATAACCTCAAGATCAAAATAGTGCCCAAGCTATGAATTATGATCAACACCTTATAGAAAATGATGAGCAAACTTATAAAGAAAGCAATAAAGAAGGCTGTCAAGAAATTTTTGATTGCCTTCCTATATCTTGTACTATGCCGATAGGAGATCTTCACAATCAAATTTCGAATACTAATAGTGAGAAGTGCTTTGAGGAAATGACAGAAAATCCTAAAATTTTTCCTGCAAGCACAAGTCAAGATCCCCTAGAAGAGGTTCAAGAGAACATCCAGCCTCAAAATCAGCCTTTACAAGAGACAGAGAACCGCTGTACTTTTGTTCAAAGGGACATAGAAATATTTTCCTCGTTGACAGAAGAAGAGATAGATCAGACCATTAATAAACAGTCAGTATCTAAAACTTATTGCAAAACAAATAATCTTGCTCATTCACGAAGAGAAATTTGTTGTAAATATGCAGAGAGTTCTTTTGTTGGTCATAAAATACAGGGCAACTCTTCTTCTGTTTATACTCAAAGAAAAATCTCTCCTTTGACAGAAGAACGAATTGATCAAATACTAAACAAGCAACTACCCTCCAAACCATCATCTCAACCAGACAGTCATGAAGATGGTGCCTATTCCATAGAACAATCCAATGGCACTCAAGACAAAGAGGATAGTAAGGAAACCAATGATAATACTGAAACTAGTCCTCTTTGGAATATGAATTTCGATGGGTTATATACTAAAACTAATGCAGGTGCAGGAATATGGATTTACAATACAGGAAACAATTATTTTGAATCCCATTCATATAAATTGAACTTTCAATGCACAACTGACATAGCAGAGTATGAGGCACTCCTCTTAGGGCTACATTTATTAAAAAAATTAGGAGCCCAGAAGATAACAGTTCATGGAAATGCAGAACTGGTAATTAGGCAAGTGAAAGAAGAGTGCATGGTTAATCATCCCAGACTTAAAGCTTATAAGGATGATACCATAGATTTACTGAAATATTTCAAAGATTTCCAACTTATACTTTTTCCTAAAGATCAAAACAGTTTTGCTAGTGGATTAGCCCTTGTGGCTAGTATATGTTTAAAACATTGGGAGAGAAAACAATATACAATTCAAGAAAAATTCAGACCAACTGTCTCAAACAATAAAAAATACTGGAAAAAATTTGAGGGAGAAAAACAGATAAAAGACTATCCTGTTGAGGATATACCATATTTCCAAGAAGAGACTTCTCCCTTCACTAATGAAAATTTGTCATCCAAAGAGCCTGAATTTATAACAGAAGCAAGCATAGAATTAGAGAAAGAATATATTTCATTGCTTGCTATTTTGCAGGTTAAGGATGATGATACTTCCAAGCCACATACTAACAACGCAGTCCTCAAAGCTAAAGTCTTGGAAGCAGACAATCTACCAGACATGGAGGACCAGAAAGAAGAGAATCTTCATCCTTTCTTTGTTGATCCTTTGGATGAGTGTGTGGAAATCCCAAATGGCTCAAATTATCAAGCAGTGATCCTTTGCAAGAACCAAATACATGAGAAGCTATCACCCTCTACGATAGTCTTGGTTTTGAAGATTAATCTTCAAAATGTACTATGGATACCTCTGACAAGCAGTCATAGTTTCTTCTTCTTCTTGACATTACTTAGCTGGCTACATTGGCATTTTTGTATCATATGATAATGTAAATATTCCAAGTTAGATTAGGTTAGATAGGAATGTCAATATAGCTCTGTTCTGAGCATTTAGATAGTTGTTGATTTTTGTGTCCGAAGAAAAATAAAAAATACAAAAATACAAAAACAATAGAAGAAAGAAAAGAGGGAAGATTGTAAGAACAATAAAGGTACAGCCCCATACCAAAAAGAGAAATAAATTCTGAAAGTGTGCAAGCTTAAATGCCACTCCTGAAAACACACTTCTAATTAGTCATACAGCCTAATCATGACTAATTAATTTTTTAAATTGTCTGCTAATAGGTTAGTGAATTTGATTTGCCAAACAGTTTAATATTGGCTTATCAGTTAGGTAGATTAGGATAGAAATTAAAAGTTCAAACAAACTCAAAATCTGAACCTCAGTTTCCAAAAGTGAAAGTGACTCAAATCTATTTAAATTTCTGAGTCAAAACATAGGTAAAACTGTTTCTAATCAGCACAAAATCTGAACCAGAAAACAAAGAAAGAACAGCTCAAACAGAAGTAAAAACAGAGCTAGAAAAAGATGAAGGAAGTGCTTTGAATTTTCAGATCTTAAAGCCTTCCATTTTGATTTAATTTTCTGCAAAATAATATCTATGTGCAGCTTGTTTTTTATGCCATAGATCAGCATCAAGTTAGACTGTTCAATCCTGACTTGTATGTTTTTAAATTTCTGTTTTAGAAATTAGTGAATAAAAATTTGTTAGACTGTTTAATCCTAACAGATTAGTAGATTAGATAGAGAAGCATATGAACTCAATTGTTTAATCTGGGTTCATGGAGAAATAAGGAGTAGAATTAGATTAGTTTTATGCTTTCAAAAGAATAAAATGTTGTAAAAAGAGTTTTCCAATCCAAGTGCACTCTAAAGAAGAAAAAATGTTAGATCAGTAGGATTGGGTAGGTAGAAAGCTTGTGTTGAACAGATATCCATTGTTTCTCATGGCTGCTAATATTTTCAGAGCAAAAGAAGATCATCCAAGCAAAGAAAAATAGCCCAATGGATAAGGCATTGATCAACCTCCTAGAGAATGCAAGTCTGAAGTTCTTGATGCCTCAAGAAGGCACCATCCCCAAGTGGAGCAGCTATTAGCCACCTATAAAATTTGTTATATCAAAAGGTGGCTAAAACATTTTTGGAGATTCAAGAAACAAGTTTATTTCTAAAATTTTTATCTCTTGAAGATTCATGGAGACATCATTCCCTTTGTCTAAATCTTCACTGCTGTTTCCATTTCGAACTCTGAAATTCTGTTGATTCCATAGTAAGAAGACTGCTACAAAACACCATTGTTTCCTTCATTCCACTTCAAAACTAACCTTCATTTTTACCCCTTCATTCCACATACAATTCCTCTATTTTCCATTTTTCCCAATTTCCCCTTCATAAGATCCTCTTTACAAAGTTTAAAACTCACTTTTAAACTTTGCCAAAACCCCCAAATCCATCAAAAAGCATTGAAAATTTCATAAAAAATACATTTTTTGTATTACAAGCTTAAGCCCCTTTGGGCTAAGTCCTAACCACTTCCCCACATATACCCTGGCGCTAGAACTGAGCGCTAAGCCTGTTTGGCGCTTATCGCATCGGAACAAAACACAGCGCGCAAGTCTTTTTTCTTTATTGAGACCTCCGATGCGATTGGCCCCTTATTACATAGCCCTGATCCAATCGCCGCTTCATATAACCCTTGGGCCTGCAATCGGGCGCTAAGCATTGTTTAAAACCCATCTCCAATGAATATTTTTCTTTGTAAATTCATAAACCCACTTTTCCTAAGTTTTGGTCTAAACCCGCAAGAGCAACGTTTTTTAATGTAAATGTGTAGATTGAAAAGTCCCGAAGCGCTAATCGCATCAGAGAATTCAAAATGGGTATATTGAAAGACCGACACTGAAGTTCCGATGCGATTGGCCCTTATACATATTAAGCCCTGGGCCTATCGCATTTCATATAAACTAACAGCGCCGCAACTGGGCACCAAAACATTTCATATATATAACCCGCCCCGAACCATAAAACCTTTGCATTTCATTAAATTTTGGGTTTTCATAAGTATTAAAGGGTTTCTGCCGGTGCATGATTTGAAACAATATCCACCGTTGATCTGAAATGATCAACGGGCAGCGCAACATCGCATCGGAAAAATTCAAAGGGCACATTTCATGTTGTATTTACCTCTCCCCGATTGGCAATCCCCCGATCAATCGTAAGCCGCTGATCTCCTCCTTGCCTTTCCAGATCCAACGACCCTCATTTGCTCCGATCATAAACCTTTCCTCCGCATTTTGAGCCCCTCCGATTCACTCCCCACCGTCGATCTGATCCTCAGATTGATGACCAGCGCTCAATCGCATTGGCGCCATTCAAATTTCCTCCCCCACCGATCACATCCCTCCGATTGCATCTGGACCATCCACGTGTCCAGATCGGACGGTCCAAATTTCATCTCCCAACTTTGGTTTAAATCATGTGTCCCGCTTCATAATTTATTTGGCTAAGTCGCAGTCGTTGATCTCTGTAGATCAATGGTCCTTATAAACCCATTCTCCGCCTTTGTATTATTTCATTTACACCCCAGGTCAAATCCTAGCCATTGATTTGTTCCATCCAATGGCCATGTTAACCCTGATAGGCCTAACCCCTGTGGGTCCTGCCTCCCTCCAAATCTGATCTCTGCCATCGATCCCTTGATCGGACAGTCCACAACAAAACTGCCCTACCTCTTATCCCCCACGCATTTGGTCAGTTTCGCGCTCACTCTCCATCGTTCGATCTGAGGGCCTAGATCTGATGGCCCACGCGGAATTTCGCGCAAATTTTTCAGCGTGGAGGTTAATTTTCAAAATTTACGCGATATAAGCTGTTTTAAAAACTCCACATGTCAGGCGGGGATGCATATTGCGTTCGATAAGGAAATACCACCTACCCACCTTTCCTCCACGCGAAACCCGTGGTTTTCTCCTCCAAAACCACCTTTCCCCTTTTGCACTATATTACATCACGTTCTTCCTCGACTGTTGATCTCTGCAGATCAACGGTCCCAGATCACTTTCACTTTACACTATCGCCCTCTGCCCTTACCAAGGGTTTTCAACGTGCAATCTCCGCCATTGATCTCATGGCCTGGTCTCATCCAACGGCCCACGATCATCCCGAAACCCCAATTTCAATTCTTATGCATTTTTACCTCCGCCGAAGGAAATTTCATCTATTTCCTTTGTTTCTCTTCCAAATTTCCATAATGTGACCATTTGCATTATGTTCTTCCCGATTAATCTTAACCATCGATCTCTGCAGATCGACGGATCTGACTTAATTCTTCCCCCGCTTTCCTTTTTAACCTCCCGCAAACGAATCTCCATCGTCGGATGCTGCCATCCAATGACCATGCTCCTCCCCACAACCTCTGAAGAAGTTTTACCAAATAAAGCAGGATTTCATAACATTTGTGTGTATTTTGCAGGTTTAAATGGTTTTTTCATTATATTGAATAAAAGCTAAAGGTCGGGATGACGATCACCATGCCTTTATTCATAAAAGGAAGATCATTCCATAGGGTTCCAACTTCACGTTTCATCAATGCTTCATGGGCATTTATGCCACATGAGCTCTTTGCGGCACCTACACATCAACAAGACACAGTAAGTTAAAACAAAACAAAAGAGTATCAGTGTTGAAGACTTAAACACAACAAAACAAAGGATTGAAGATTGTTTCCACAGTTTTGGAGGATTACGGCTAAGATCGAAAATCAAAAGCCTAATCCTCCGAATTAAAACACAATTAAGGACAAATCAAAGGTTTATCAGTCAGGAAGGGCCTCCACTGTCACATTAGAGGCTAATTGATTCCTCTCAGCTACCCAATGACACCTGTAGCCTCAAAGCATTCAACAGAGGCTGAGTTATTATCAGAACATTAGATATTCTCCTCAATGTAGTCCAACAGTTAATTCAGCCCAAATATTTATTGCAGAAAATATCTGCTGAGTTACTACAAAGATAACACAGAGATATCTGTTGTCGTTGTTTGACATGCGCTTCCTCATTTTTATAATATACTAATATGTCATCAGTGAACACAATAACGAACTTGTCCAAATAAGGACACAACACACTATTCATCAAGCACATAAATGTAGCTGGAGCATTATTCAAACCGAAAGGAACTACAACAAACTCATAATTCCCATACTTGGTCTGGAAGGTTGTCTTGTGAATGTCATCTTACTTGATGTGTACCTGGTGATAGCCCAATCTCAGATCAATCTTTGAGAACAATGTTTCTCCCTTCAACTGATCGAACAAGTCGTCAATCAACGACAACATATACTTGTTCTTGATGGTCACTTTTTTCAACTACTTGTAATCAATGCATAGTCTGAGAGTACCATCTTTCTTTTTCACAAAAAATACCGGTGCGCCCCATGGTGATACACTTGGACTAATGTAACCTTTTTCAGGCATCTATTTCAGCTACAATTTCAAATGTACCAAATTAGGTGTGCTCATCCTATAAGGTTCTTTTAATGCTGGAGCTGCCCCCAGTACCAAATCAATAGAAAAATTCTACCTCCCTATGAGGTGGAAACTATGAAATATCTGTGGGATATACATCCTGTAACTATTGTAGAACTGGGTACCTAATTAAAATAGATGCATCCTCAACTTCCTTACCTTTGTCATTATAAATATGCACTGTAAACAACACACACCCTTTCCTGTGACTGCACTTGGCCTGCTTAACTGCCACCATTCTTAATGATGTTTCTTTCTTCTTACACTGTAAAAATCTTGGTTCCCCATTTTCAAACAAGCATTCAATGACCTTATCATAAAAATATATCGTGTTCATGTGAAGATAAAGCCATTCCATACCCAATATCATACTGTATGATCCTAATGGAAATATTTTCAAGTGCGTTGCTGTAGACATACCATTCAACTCAAATGCACAAGCTCTTACCCAGTGATGAAATCTCTTCTTGGTACCTGTAGCCAACTGCACTAACCATGAATATTCACACTTCTTTATTCAAACCACACTTATCCACCATGTCAGGACTAACATAGCTATAATTAGATCTAGGGTCAATCAAAATAGAAACAACTTGATCACAAAGCTTACCATCCATATTGATAATAGATGCCTAGTGAACTTCCCGCCTGTTATCTAATGCTACATAGATATTGGGAATACTTTGTCCAAAATCTCCTACTTTATGTGCCTCTTGTGCACTCTAGATTTTTGGTTTACCAACCTAATGTTGTGGAAAATCTCTCCTACGATGATATCCTCCACAAGTACAACACTGCACGATCTCCCCGTTTTCATTCTTATTCTTCTCCTCAGACCTAAGTCCTTGTCCTCTAATAGATGTATTAAAATTATTAGGTGGTGCAACATTCTCTTTGTTACATGTATCTTGAAGTCTTGCTCGCTTGCTGTCCCATTTTCCTTTGTTCCTTGCATTACCTTTCTAGTCTGGCTTATTCTCATATATGCACTTCAATTTCTCATAACAATGCTTTAGTTTCTGAATAGCCTCCTCCAATGATCTAGGTTCATCAAACTCAATCCTGTCTCTGAATTCTATTGACAACCCATTGGTGAATATTTGAATATTGTCCTTCTCCTCCTTTAGTTACGTCACATATCTCAATAACACCAAGAGCATGCTGGTGTACTCCTCATCAGTCATCGATCCCATCTTTAGCTCATAAAACTCCTTTGCCATATCATCGTAGTATCTCTCCGATAGATACTTCTTCCAGAATAGCCTCTCGAACTCACTCCAAGTCAGTTCCTCTTCATAAATATATCTAATGTTCTTCACATCTTCCCACCAAATATATGCTTTACCTTTGAGGTCAAATGTAGCTATTCTGGCTTTCATGTTTTATGAGTAATCATGCAACTTGAATAAATTCTTCATACTAAGAAACCATGCATCTGCTTCCTGTGGTTTATTCATATCTTTGTCAAATGTAGGTGATTTTTATTCTTAAACTCATCCGGAAAATATCTCCTGTCACTCCTCTTGTAAGGATGATAATGATGACGATCATGATGCCTGCCAGAACTAGAACTAGAATGATACCTGTGTATGTCACCTCTCCTATACAGAGTGTCCAAGAGACTGCCATCTCTAATTGTATCATCTCTATCCGACCTATGACCACCAGGAGAAATACTTCCATATGCTCCATTAGCCCCATCCTCCTATCCATATTTGATCTAAAGTGGTCCATGTTTCTGCAAATCTGGAAAACTTTGAAAGATTATTGTGTTAACCTCTACTTACTTTTCCTGTGCCTGTATGAGCTTGTCATTATTTACTTTGAAACTCTATATTTATTCCTTTAAACTTCTCAGTGTATCTGCCAAGTGAGAAGAGTTCCCAACACCATTCTACTCATCTGATTCATAGGGACAATATTTGTAGTATACCACCTTGATATTCATATTTTATTTCTTTCTTGCAATGCATACTATGTTAGCTAAACCAAATCACAATAAACCAACACACCTCAACATAATTCTGGGAGGATATCTCATTCGCAAGATCAAAAAATTAGTGTAAAACATGTATAGATATAATCATATCAACATATAGACATATAACAAATATGTGTATCAACACCTAAACTTCATTCTAGCTAGAGCCTAGTCAATAATGCATGACCATATCACCACACATACCATGACCTCATGCATGAAAACATCAACCACACCAATGTACACAGACAATACACGAGCATAAATGAAAAATATATGTAACAAAATGTAGCCAAGCATGCACATACAATATAACATAACAACATGTAACCAAACATACACAAACAATACATGTAAGAACTTAACATGTATGAACAACATGTAACTAATCATACACTCATGACGACACATTCCACAACAACAACATCCTCTTCCACATGGCGACATCACAACAACCATGACCGACACCATGCATATACAACAAGCATATAGAATTCCAGGATGATTAGCACACGAGATACTGACATGACCTCATGACCAACACACACTGCCCATCCAATCCAAGGGGTGAACCATGCTCTGATACCACTCTGTAACACCCTCTTCCCACATCTACCCAAGTAACCGACCAATTAGGGTGAACATGTGAAAAAGAGTTACTATGATCTCATTCAACCTCCTAAGTGACCTTAAAGAAGTGGAATCGACGGAAAGACATCAAACATACCTTCCCCATCAACAACAGAACTCCCAGGAGCTAGCCCAACCACTCATGCATCTATCACTTGGGTCCCACTGAGATTTTTGACATTCAAACCCCTAGACGCTCCCACAATATAGGAATGGGTGCTTTTGGGAGGCCTTAGACACTCCCACAACATATGCATGCGTGCGTTTAGGGAATTTTTCCCACAGACTTGTGCCAGCATCCTCGATATTTGGGCCACTTTTTCGGGCCCAGAGCTCAGGTCACTAACAAGAACTCAATGAACAGTTTAGAAATGAAATATAACAATGAAACAATGGTGCACAAGGAAACATTTGAAAAAGGAATTGACTGGACCCCTACTATCCATGACAGGAATTTTGTCAAACATGTCACAAGGATGTAATCTACAGGTTTAAATAACATATAAGAGCATAAGGGTCTCATACTTATCTGAGAATCATTAAGAAGCCTTGTTGCTACATCACATTAAATACATTATAGTATATTTAGGCATGTATACATTGTTCCTTTAATTGTGAATCAAAACATGATGAGAGCCATACTTCATCATCGTCATAAAACTTATTCATAACCAACATATAAACATCAGAAATGGCAAGAAAATAACAACCATATAAGCCATAAAATAACAAACATATTTACCCATAAATACAAGAGGAAAGGATTTATTATTTCCATAAGTAAAATGAAACCAAGTCTGGGACTTCCATGTTCCACCTGACCATAGACATGGCTGAGACAATTCTCTCTTCAACCAGTCACCCCCATGCCATATTCCAAGCATGAATGTGGGATCTCATAAACCGAATCCATCAAAACCAAACCAGGGCTTCCAAGGGCCAAAGCACCTCAACCCTCAACCATTAATTCCAGCTCACGGTCGGACATCACAACCATCACCAAATTGGTCTCCACCCAAGCTGTCTAGGGCTCCAGAGCATTTTTTCCAACCAATGCTCCAAGACTAGTAACTCAACCCCAAAGGTTTTTGGGCTTGAGAGAGTTTGTCCAACCAAGACTTTAGGACTAGTAACTCAGCCCACCTAGGGCTCTAGAGAATTTTTCCAACCAAGGCTCCAGGGCTAGTAACTCAACAAAACAACTATCCACCATAATCCATAGCGTTTGTCCAACCCAACCTATAGGAACTAGTAACTCAACCCACAACTAAAGGAACATGAGAACCAAGCTGAAAACAAATAAAGAAATGAACCCACAACACCATAGATATCTAGGAAATGGAAAGGCTAGGAAATTCCATTGTCAATCTAGGAAATCCTCCATGCCAATGATAGATCATGACCAAGAAACCACATGCATACACCATGCATGCCAAAAATAGTGAGGAAAAGATACATGCGACTTGGTACATGCAATCAAAACCCATTGTAGCTGTCGATCTCGATGTCCTCTTTGCTTTCCTGCTCTTCCTTTGCCTTCTTGCTCAAAATATCCAAGTATGCCACACCCTCCAAGTTTGCTCCAAGAAATCTATAAGTATCCAAGAGTATGAGAGATATAGAGAATAATGAGAGCTCCAAAATGCATTGAACAAAAGCCATGAACTGATCCTCGGAATAATTTTTATTAATGATGCCTTTATTTTCTTCATTTTCCTCCTCACATGCAACCTGTGACCTTTCACAAATAAATTCCACTTTTCCTTTCCAAAGCCTTAGCCAATTCCTTTTCCAATTTCCATATCCATAATAAACCTTATGAACATCCACACTATGATGTTTTTCCCAATATTCATCTTGAAATACGTGTCCCATGACCTTGGTTATTATTTTTCCTTTATTAACTTCTATTACATGGAATTTTGATCAAGGCGATTACATCAATCCTTGGCAGTGGGTATTTTTTTTAATAGCAACTGTATTTAATTTTTGAAAGTCATTACATAGTGACAATGTGTCGTCTTTCTTTTTAACAAAAATTATCGTAGCACCCCACTATGATACACTGGGACATATATATCCCTTATTTAGTAATTTCGCTAGCTGCATATGTAATTATTTAAGTTTCCGAGTACTCATACTATACATTTCTTTAGATACCAGGAACACTCCTGGCACTAGGTCGATAGAAAAAACTGTTTCCCTCCTTGGAGGTAATCCAAGTATTTCTGCAAATACATCAACAAATTTTTGAAGCACTAGGTAATTTCATATATTAATTTTTTGGTCCATATTTGTCTCGTCCAAATGAGCAGCAAGGATATGGCACCCTTTCTTAAAATTCCTTTTCAATTGCATGGCCAATATCTCTCTAATGGATACCATCTTAGGAATTCATTGAACCTAATTTTATTGTCCCTCCTCATCAATACAATTAAAATACTTGCTATAAAAATCAAGTATTGCATGGTGCTTTTCCAACCAATCCATTGCAATCAAGCAATCATAGGCACACAATAGAATTACATTCAAGTCAGCTGTTGTTTTCATATCATTCATTTCAATTAGGAAATCTCTAATTAATTCTATAACCTTTCTCTTCATACTATGTAGCTAGTTGTACTAACCAAAGTTTGGAATGTTTAACTTCCTCCAAACTAAAATTTTCAACCAGATTCATATTAATGTAACTATGGATGGCTCCAGGATTAATTAAAATAGATATGGATTGATTTTTTTTATCTTACCTTAAACCGTTATCATGTGATCTTGACGCACTACTTGTCGATTATCCAAGGCTGCATAAATTTTGGGCATGCTTTTTAACCTCATCCACAGTAGTTTCCGATTGCATGGTGTGCATAGTACCCACCTTCTCTGCTTAATGAGGACAATCTATGAACCAATGAACTTATGTACAACCCCAACATTTAATAGGTGGATGTTGGATCCTTTTGCTTGAAGAATTCCCCCCTTCTGGTTGGTTAGAAGCTTGGGTTGTCTACCGGTTCATTTGAAAGTTGTTCTTAAATGGAAAGGGTTTGTAACCCTTATTTCTTTGATTCACAAAATTCCTCTTTTTATTTTCCAAATACTTGTGTAAAACAAATTTATTTTTTCTCTGTCCATATAGATGTTATGATTTCCTCATGGATGCCTCTAAGGTTTTGGTTTCGTCATATTTCAACTTGTTAGCATAAAAATATGATAGTCCAATGATGTAGCTTTGTATTTTAACCTTTTCATATTTAATAAAATTGATGTGCCTCAATAATTCAACAAATTTCCGACCATATTCTTTCATGGTCATGTGTCCCAGTTGTAGCTCAAAACTCCTGCATTTTTCACTCATAGTATCGTTCTGATAAATATTTCCTTTGAAAATATTCCTTAATTTTCTCCAATTGATCCTTCATCCAAGTATTTAACTACCTTGAGTTTCTCCCACCAGAGGTTAACCTTACCCTTTATATGATATATGGCCACTCTAGCCTCTAAATTCAAGGAATAATTGAAACGTTGAAGATATTTTCTCATCTCCAACAACCAAGTTTCTGCTTCTTCCCCTTTCTTGTTTTCTACTCCAAAATTAGGTGGCTTAATTTTCCTCAACTCCCTTTGAAAATTTTCTCTATCTATTTTTCTGCTTGACTTCCTTACTAGTGTGACATACTAGGGATTCTACTAGACTCCGATGCGGAATAGGCCCTTTTAGTGGTCCTTGTTACTGTGTGGTGGTGTTAATGGGCATCACTTTTGGAATTTATCGAACTCCCAGTTCCACTTTCTCTAGTTTTGACACTATGCACATTTTCTAACCTCGACTCGATTGACTAGCCCAATTCTCTCTGAATTTTGTTTGGACTTTGTAGAATTTGGTTATTAAACTTTTGTTTTTCTTTCATCAACTTTTCCTTGTCAACTTTGTAGCTGAGCACTTCTAGTTTGAGACTCTTGATTGTTTCTTCCAAACCTTCATCCTACGGTTGCTCTATTCGATGACCATTAGATTCAGTTTCATTATTACTCAAGCTTATATTTACAATATCGAATGCTTCCTTATCACTATAAGGTCCTTGGGCATCTTCTGGACTCATGTGCGCAATTAGGCATTTTTTTTCTTGGAATTCTCGCTGTATATTTTCCTGCATTTTTCACCCAAAATTCTTGTTGAATTAAAAAATATGGGTTTGCTGGGTCATTTTCCTCGTCAATAGATTTATATTGACTATATAATTGCACTATTCCAATAACTAATCTAAAAATTATACCCTTGGAAAGTTTCCAGAATGTTTAACTGTTCTGTCTCTTGAAAATTTCCTGTAGCTTTCATTTAAAATTTTCCAGAATTTTTGGCTACAAACCAAATTTCTAGGTGTATGGTTATCTTATGCCCGAGATTAGATTTCCAACCACTAGTCATATGCCAAAATCCAATTTACGAGCCGTAATCTATGGCCTTTGGAAGATTAACTAGTTTTTTCCAATTTTTTCATGCCTGAATTTTCAATTTCTGTTTGCACTCAACAAGCTTTTACTGCTTGATAGCTAACTGTACTTTGCAAAATACAAACCATTTTTCTTGCTTCTTGTGATTCTTTATCATTAACTTCTCTCCCCAAACTTCCTCCATCTTCTCATTGGAAGAAAACCGATTTTTCTAGCTCATTATTCAAAGTATCCCACATGTTATCCTCTTTTGTCTAACATCCCCAAAGTGTCCATTTTCATACACTATTTTTTTTTAACTATATATCAATTTATATAATTTAAAGTTTTATTATTCTTATTATCATATTAGTAATTAAATCTAATAAAAATATAATATATAATTATTTATTTATAATGCAATATAACTATTTAATTAAAAATAAAACAATATAATTAAAATTATAAAACAATATATTACAAAATTAACAATATAATAATAATAAAAAAATAATATAATAAAACTATATAAAACAATTTATCAAAAGAAAAATTGTATTCCTAACAACTTTACCACCTTTACAATCATACTAATTTTAATTAAAACTGATTAAACTATCGGCCCCACCCCACAATATTATATAACATGAAAATATACATTTTCAAAAGAAATTGTGAGGGTCTCCTTGTGGGCCCTTCCACAAGTTTTCCGTGCTCCCCAAACCCCATGACGTCCAAGCTGGCCCCTAGTAATCTCCACCATCACCCAGGCCTCGCCATGGTTACACATCATGCAAAACTTGTGACAATCAACAACCACGATGCTCTGTGCTTAAGATCAAGCAAATGTTGACGAGCAACATGCATGTGCGTTAACAAAGGCAAGGGTGTCAGAAAAATGTGATTTATCAAACTTGCCCATTTCTAGATCTACGGTTGGGATTGATTATCACACACTTCCTCACCTTTTTCGAACCCACTGATGGGGTGTCAGAGAAGGAAATTTGGTCCTCCAAAACCACTTTTAGGTTTTGCTGGCACACATGCATGATGACACATTGGATCTATTCCTCTAACCTTCTCCCATGTACTGGCCAACCACGTCATCCTGTTGTGCTTCATCCCGGTGCTTCCCACACTTTTTTTTCCTTTGCACCTCTGGGATAGGACCTTTAGGACATGTCATCCTGATCCCGCATCCCGACACTCTGTTGATAATTTGGAGGGCTGGTGATTAATACAAAATTCTCTTCTTGATAATTACTTGTGAACTTACTTATGACTTTTCTTCTTTAGCTTAGTTAATATTTCATCAAGTTAATTACCAAAGTACACGAGACACACAAATTAGGCTCCTAGAGCCAAGGAAAAACCTCTCCCTCTTGGAGAGGAAAACCCACATATAATTCTTCTTATAGATCTTCAAATGACAAGTACCGTGAACCAGGCTCAAACCCTAGACTTAAGAATGTCTCCAAGATATTGTCACTGCCCTTTCAAAACTAGATTCTTCTCTTCTTCAATGATCTGCATTGTTCTTCACTTCCTTAACCTTATTCTTATTTAAGGATTCCCTATACTTATAGTCACCTTATTTACTGAATTATTGCATTTAATAAAACTCTTGCACTAGCATTTGAAATGTAGGTTGTAACACATCTGCAAAAGACACCCTATAATTGTTTCCTAAAATCCTCAAATCAACTTTAGGAATCCGCAAATCAATTTCAGATGCTTGTACTCTAGGTATGCTTCATCCTAGATGTGATTTCCTTCTTCATCAAGTATCCGCAAATATATAGTACATGTATAATTCAAATCTCCGGAAAAGTACTTCAAGTATATGCTAATGGGCATGCTTCAGATCTCTGCTAATGGGTATGCTTCAGGCTCTACTAATAGGTATGCTTCAACCTTACTTCTCCACAGATATACTTCACTACAGGTATGCTTCAGATTTTATTCTATGTAGATATACTTCACCGTAGATAAATTACAGGTAAGATTCAGATTCACTTCTCCACATATATACTTCACCGCAAGTATATTATAGTCCTTTAACCTTTTTAACCGAGAATATTTTACAGAGAAACCGCACTGAAATACCCTTTCCTTAACATGCAAGAATGTCTCTTAGTTTTCTAAAAACTTATCCATAAATGAGCCGCAGAGACAGGTATTTATATTGATGATTTTCTCAGCTTTTAGGCCGACCTGTCTTTAGGCTTGTAGGCCGACTTCAAAAACTTGTAATAACTTCTTTTCCAACATTTGAGAGAGATCGATTTGTAGGCATTTCTTCCATATATATATATATATATATATATATATATATACATGACACTTAATTATATTCTATGCCTAGAAGACTCAAACCTAGTAAACATCAAGAAGAAGTGTATCTACATAATAAAAATCTTGCTCATGAAACCCATGAAGAAAGTACACCAAAAATACATTTTATTATATTTGAAATCTTCTTTACATAATTACATAGTCAACATGAAGACCGACCTAGTTACACTTTTCAACACTCCCTCTTAACTAGGGAGGCATTCATACAGGTACATGGTCACTTTCAAACTGAAGAATCTCATAAGAATAATCGGATTGGTAATCGCATCTGTATAGCATCATATCAACCAGAATTTTCCTAGTGCAAGGCCTTGAATAACAACCCCATCTCTCAACGAGACAATGGGCTACAATGCTGGCGAGACACATGAATAATAGACACCATATTCATTCTCTCTCCAGGTACATACCCCACCTAGGTGTTCCTAGAGTATGAACTTCTTGGACTATTCTTCTCTTGGGTAGCCATCCCTCAAAGAATATCGGTCCACAACTACTCTTATATTGAATGCCTTATCTCATTCTTAAAGAGTATCGAATGCCAGATGATTAACCAATCCTCCATTCTGTCTTCTAGGTGAAGACCATAATGATATGTCTATCCATTCTCTTCACATGGCCTTCACTAAGACTTACGGTTGTTAGTCCTGGTCTAGTGAATGACACATGTAATATAGAATCACATACATCACTCCCTCTTAACACAATAAGGACATATTTCAAGTTTCTTCCAAGCAAGAAACTTACCACCAGGCTCCTCATCAACCAGGTTCCTACAGCAGCAATCCAACTACTCATGAATAGTTCCTCCCCTCGATGTCATGGATTTCGATATTGAGGAATCTTCAACTTTTGGCTTCATAGGGCACATATCATCCATCACTTTCAGTCACGATTCATGTTCACTATTATAAAGTGATTCGTCAGTCTTCCTCATCTGGTCCACTGTTATGCCATGTCGTTTTCCTTCGAATCATCCCAAAGGATCATACATCCTTTCTTATGATTAGAATACCTACACAAATTCATCCAGATAAACATATACATATGAAATTTTAGAACAAAATTTACCTTACTGATGATCTTTTACCATGACATCTTCCTGTAGGCATCGACATCCTTCATACAGATTGAAACATCTCCTAATGATATGTTTTGTTAAGGGTCTTCTTATTTACCAAACTTCTGTCAAAGTCTACATATCTTCCCAGGAGATCTCCTAGTCACATCTTTTGGGCGTCTGAATGATAACTACATGTTGACATGGTTGCATTTCATGATCTCTTCCTTTCTGCACATTCTCCATTCCCAGGAACTTACAACCTTTCTAGTTTCTCGTTCATATACAACCACCTCATATTTCATGAGGACATATTATGTTGATTTCATCTGTTCGTGCACTGAGAGATACTCCTCCATAGATCATACTTCTAAATACAAAATCTCATTACCTAAAACCATATGACATGAATTCACTGCATCCAATGCTAGCATATAAATATATACATACCTCATACCCTTTTTACTTGAGTCATCCTATAGCAATTTCTCAAGAATGAAGAGCTTCATTCTCTTGGCCTACTCCATCAATATGTCATCACATCCCATAAATCTGTTTCCATGATGACCCTTGCTCTTGATGACTGGTTTCCATTAGTCATGTTATCAGAGAGGTTTTCCCGGAGCTAATTCACTAGGAGCTCCTACCACGCTTTCATCAGGATGCCACACTGCTTCCTATCATATAACCAATAGAAATCACATAAAGGAGAATATAATCTCAATCATAGTGGAGATCCCTTGCTTCTTCTTTCTTATCAGACTCTTTCCTCTCTTCAGAGACATGGGCTTCTTCCCTATTTCTCTTGTCCTTTTTCATATTAAGGACAATTCTTATTTTAATGCTCAAGTTCATCATATCCAAGGCATCGTGCTTCGTCCAAATTTCTTCTTTTACTTTGAGGACCAAAACTTACCGAATCTTCCTTTCTTCCTAGACATGGTTGGAAAGGCTTGATTCCTTCACTTGATCCCGTAACAACTTTGGATTTCAATCTTGTTTCCTCTATTTACAAAGAGACCCTAAATTGTGGAATGGTGTGACTTCTATCTTCCCGTATAATCCTAAAGTGAAGTTTCCCCATTCTTCTGGCAGAGCATAATGTAGTAATCTCAGAGTCAAACATTACTTCTCCTAGTTCTTGCATTTGATTAGAGAGATTTCTTCTCCTGCAGTACTCATAGAGAATAGCTCCACCAATTTCTCATATATTCCTTTTGATGATTATATATTTTGGTATATTGGAGATGAGATAGTATTTTATGGATTCTGTAAGAATCCTTTGGGCTCTTATATATCCCTTCATGAATTTTGCATGACTTCATTGTCCTTGTCTTCTATGCAGAAGAGTTTGAAACCCTAACCAGTTTCTTTCTTTCTTTGCAACGAAGACATTTTAATAGATTCATATAAAGTCATAGATATACTTACTTGAGTAGATGCTTTTCTTCATCTATCAGCTTGATTAATTTGAAGATGGTTTAAGCTTCCTTTGAATGGTTTTTCTTCCAAATGAAAATTCCTTCAATGAAGGAGATTGGTCCTTTTATGATGTCAAAGCTTTTAGATCTCGCTTCCCTTTTGATGGAGATTGATGAGGATGTTTTGTTGCTTCCTTGAAGGATCAAGGATGATAGGTAACTTGCCTTGAAGCTTTTGATGGAAATACTTTGAGATGGAAATGAAATACTGGCATATTTAAGATGGTACTATAATATTTCCTTTAATGCGAAACTGTCTTAATATTTATTTCACTGTGGAAAACTGACCTTTATTTTAATCAAATCCTTTCTTTGTATATTGTGATCCAGTTTTGTCCATTAATACAAAGATCCTAAATGTTGTGTAAGCTTCCTTCTTTGGTTTTTATTCTACAATCTTTTACCTTGCTTTGATTCCTTCCATGAAATCTGATCCTTAAGTGTCTCTATCCCCTTTCTAGCACCTTAGCTCTAATACCGTGTTGAGAATTTGGAGGGCTGGTGATTAATAAAAAGTATCTTCTTGATAATTACTTGTGAACTTACTTATGAGTTCTCTTCTTTAGCTTAGTTAATATTTCATCAAGTCAATTATCAAAGTACACGAGACACACAAATTAGGCTCCTAGAGCCAGGGAAAAACCTCTCCCTCTTAGAGAGGGAAACCTGCAAATAATTCTCCTTATAGGTCTTCAAATGTCAAGTACCATGACCCAGACTCAGACCCTAGACTTAGGAATATATCCAAGATCTTGTCACTTCCCTTTCAAACTAGATTCTTCTCTTCTTCAATGATTTGCACTGTTCTGCACTTCCTTACCCTTATTCTTCTTTAAGGATGCCCTATACTTACAGTCACTTTCTTTACTGAATTATTGCATTTAATCAAACTCTTGCACTAGCATTAAAAATGTAGGTTGTAACACATCTGCAAAAGACACCCTGTAATGTTTTCCTAAAATCCGCAAATCAACTTCAAGAATATGCAAATCAATTTCAGATGCTTGTACTTTAGGTATGCTTCATCCTAGATGTGATTTCCTTTTTTATCAAGTATCCGCAAATATATAGTACATGTATAATTCAAATCTCCGCAAAAGTACTTCAGGTATATGCTAATAGGCATGCTTCAGATCTCCGCTAATGTATATGCTTCAAGCTCTGCTAACAGGTATGCTTCAGGCTTTGCAGATAAACTTCACTGCATGTATGCTTCAGGTTTTCTTCTACGCAGATATACTTCACTACATATAAAGTATAGGTAAGCTTCAGATTCACTTCTCCGTAGATATACTTCACCACAGGTATATTAGAGTCTTTTAACCTTTTTAACCGAGAATATTTTCCAAAGAAACCACACTGAAATACCCTTTCCTTAATCCACAAGACTGTCCCTTAGTTGTTTGAAAACTTATTCACAAATGAGCCGCAGAGAGAAGTATTTATATTGATGGTTTTCTCAGCTTTTTGGTCGACCTGTCTTTAGGCTTGTAAACCAACTTCAACAACTTGTAATAACTTGTTTTTCCAACATTTGAGAGAGATCATTTTGTAGGCATTTCTTCTATATACTCTTGGATGTGAGACAAGGCTTTTGACTAGATCTGGAGCATGACAGGTTCCTTCATATATATATAGATGACACTTAATTATATTCTATGCCTGGAAGACTCAAACCTATTAGACATCAAGAATAAGTCTATCTACATAATAAAAATCTTGCTCATGAAACCCATGAGGAAAGTACACCAAAAATACATTTTATAATCTTTGACATCTTCTTTATATAATTACATAGTCAACATGAAGACCGACCTAGTTACACTTTCCAACACACTCTCCTTGACTACACCTCCTTACTCCTCTCTGATGGGACCTCCAGGACATGTCATCTCAGTCCCATTGTCCTGTCGATTCTCCTTACCTGCTTTTCTTGCACCCTCGGGATGAGATGTTGTGAGGGCTCCACTTCTAGCCAATGTAAACGCTCTCCATCTCCATGTTGCATGTTGTAGGCCTAGATGGCCATATGCCTAGTCTGCATGGCCACTTATTTTTTTTTCTAATCAGAAGCTTTCGGGATGTATCTCTGGGCCATGTCACCCCTTCGTTCACCTAACCGTGACACGACAAAATCCTGACATCGAATCGATGGCCTCCACGATGAGCTTTCGTCAAACCCTTTGGGCATTGATTAATTCCAATGTAATACATCCTCCATACAAAGTATAGCCTTATATCATTGTATTTATACATGCAAAGATATAAATATATATATATATATATATATATATATATATATATATATATATATATATATATATATGTATATATATTAGACATACTCTCTTATCATTGTACTATATAAGAAGACATTTCACTCATGCATTTTACCAAACACTTTGCAACCATATTTAGTCTTCACAATATTTTGTCACTAAGGGGTACTTCACCCAAGCTTCCATCACTTGGGACCCCACCTCCGAGGGTGAATTAGCCCTGATTGTATGGAAAATTTTCCCATAACTATATTAACATGGAATTTATTTGTAACCCTTGTAGCTTTTATTTACACAAATTTAGCCCTTTGTGGCAAGATTTTTCCCAAAAACCTTCAATTTCTGGTCTAAAAAACCCCCACATTCCACTAAGTTCCCTTTTTTGGTACCTGTCCCAAAATTTAGGGAAATTTCGTTGTTTCCACCATTGTGACTTTCATAAAACAATTGGTGGCTAGCTTGTAAAATTCTCAATTTTCCCTGAATCTAGCCCAATCAGACCTAGTATTGAAAACCTGCTCTGATACCAATTATAATGTCTATGGCCACCGACCAGAAAACACCACTCTATAGTACCACATACTTATAATTTAATATAATATGGAAGTGCATTGTATTTTTTCATAATTCTTATACTACATGACAATTATATTTATTTTAAAATGCAACATAATATGCCTTATGTAGTCATTTAACATCTAATTAAATGCAAATAAATATTCACAGCGTGATAATAAATCACATCAAGCATATATATAAATCATTCTCTTTGAAAACATTAACATTATAGGTTCAAATTAATGCACAATGTAAATTTAAACTAAAAACTATTGAACCTTGGCTAGGGTTTGTACACACATAACACAAGTAAATGCAACACATTATACTTAGCAACCACAAAAAATACATGAATCAAGGTTTATAACTCAAACCCATAAATTTCAATAATGACACATAGACCAAATATTGTAGAACATGGTACTTATTTTTATTAACAAGCAAACTAACTGTGAATTCTCCACATTCCACCTATTCATAGACCCGGTGACTCATAAACTAAACCAACGGCTCACCCTCGAGCTGGGATGGCAACTCTAAAGGCAATGGTAACTGAAAAATATTTGTACCTCCAAGGCTGAAGGGGCCGAATCAATAGTCACGCTTCTCCAGGGCTCAGGCACCCTCCAAGTTAATTTCCAAGGTGCCAACCCAACAACTGTGCTAATCCAGGGCTCCACACACCCTCCAGGCCATAAACCAACATCGAGTTCCCACTAAAACTCTCTGGCCGTTAATCCATAAACATGGTAAAAAAACCCTCAGAGCACCAAGCTCCTGGAGCCAGCATTGGGCTCACATCATAAACAAGATGCATCAATATGACACAATTAACTTAATAACCTTACCCCGACGAGTCCAAAGTCCAACCCCGAGACTCACTGAAATTAGTCAATATCAGAGTCCTTCCCCAGACTCACTAACTAATCTCCCTTATCTCTTGCAGGATTAACTGTCGATAATCCCAAACTACACTTATTTTTATATATGTATGGCCCTAAATTTCCATGTGGCACCCTCTAGAACCCTCATGGGCCCCAGGTGCATTTTTCACCAACATATATAGTTGTTTCATTTTTCCTTGGAGTTGCGTCCCCCATACTCTTTCCATGGAGTGGGATCTACAACTAGCCTTATTTTATTAATATTTAAGGATATACACATTTACAAGATTTACAATATTCGTATCGTGGCTCCTCTAACCACATAGTCAAAAATCGATGTATCAATATCTTTGCAACTACATGGGCACGTAGACCAATAAAGTAATTCTGACTCACCAGCCTAATATAAAAGGTACATGTATTTACGTCGTCAAAAAAAGTGGGGGTATTACACGAGTAATAAATGGGAGGATCGTTACTGAATAGTTTGGGATTCTTGTGGATCAAAGAAACTATATTTCATTGGGATTATGAGACATGCATTAGGGGATTTTTGTTCAATAGTTTAGGGGAGATTTGGGATTTGGAAGTTGATACCATACCTTTGCGAGGGTTAGGAGGAATTTCATGTGCAAATGATGTGTAATGACACTGGGGACTTGGATTATAGTTGGGAGACTATACATTTTAGAGGAATATGAAGCAACTTGAAGGAGACTTATTGGTTCAAGTATTGTTTTCAAAGAAACATATGAAGAATGTTTAACTATTTTGCTTTAGTTTTCATTGAATGTGTTTTCTTTGAGAAATTTTAGTTTCTAGTGCTATAAGAGAGGGAGTTAGTGTTGCATTTTTGTCATTGTGATCGATATTCAAGTCGACTTATGAAATAAATAAGAGAGAAATTAAAAATTTGAACTTGAATTAAATTATTCAAGTCAGTTCCTCAATTTTAGGTCAGCCCAACTAGATGACATGTCTCTTGTGCCACCCTAATTAAATATAAAAGGGAATTAACCCTCCTCATTTCGACACACACTCAAAAATCATATTCTCTCACACGTGTGAAGAATAACAATACAAGGAAGTCGTAAATTAGACATAAAGGAAAAGTTATAAGGGTTTTGATTTTTGTACATGAGAGAAGGTTGAGTATATTTATCTACTGGATGAGAAAAGAGCATGTTGTGAAGTTGTTTCTTTGTCTATTGTTGAAGAGGAATAGTATGAAAATTCCTAAATCGGAATCCCTACTGCAACAACTGATATTATTTCTTCCACTTGTTACTTCTGAATCAAGTTATTTACGATGTTACACAGTAAACATCGAAATAAATTCTACTACAACCTTCAGAACATAAAAGTATTGTGGAAACAAAATACTGAGCATGAAAGAAATAAACACACACAATGAACACTGTTGTTTTTGGACAATATCCCTGGAAAAACCAAATTTGGGAAAATCAGTGCAACAACTGAGGGTTTTAATTATTATGCAGTATTTTTCTAAATACAAATCTTTGGATGCCCAAACTTGCAATCTAATACAGTGAATAAACTAGAAAATAGGTAGTGAGAAATTGTCTCAGACTATCACTGGCAATCCTACTCTAATCTGGGCTCTGGATGGCTAGCCCCACGATGCCTCTGCGCTACCACTGCGCCACAAACTCCAGGAATTGTGTCACCCTTCTAGTTGATCATTTGCTGAATGGAAACTCGAATCTATGGCCCTCCGATCTCACACTCGACTCCTGACACTAGATCTTGATTATTCCTCAGCAAATCTGTGGATCTCTTCTAAGGCTATGTAATGCCTCAACGTACGTTTACATTTCCTAGTATGGCACTGCGCAATGTCTCTTGACCTCTCGATGCCTTCTCTACAATGTATTCACTGGATCAGGAAAACCTTCCTCCGACCAACCATCCCTTACCCTCATTGCAAGAAATCTTCTCAATCTCTCTCCAACAACTGTTGCGCTACTCCCTTGAGAATTTGATCTCTAGATCTCTCACTCGATGTGTCGTACAAATTCCCATCTATCTCCTTCTTATAATCTCTCGTTGACATATCAACGACCAAGCTTAAAACATAATCAAAGGCTAATATTAGCTTGGACTCGATCCTTGTATTCATCTAGAATATTCACACCTAACCTAATTAATAACTTTTAATTATTTCCTTTTTCAAAGTTTAGACTTAGGAATCCATTAAAAATAATCAATTATTTTAATTAGATCCTCTCCGGGTGAAATTTCCAAAAACGATTTATGGGTATTGTAGAATGCATGTGTCTTAGCCTCTCTGCAAAATCTTGAGGCTATAGCACATCCCATGCTACAAAAATAAACACTCCCTCTTAGCGAAGAATGTGCTCTAGTAATGCAACCTCCTGAAGCATCACTATGATCCTGTACCATCTCCTGTTGTGTTGCATCTATGTTGTTGTTGACCTTGCATACTGCTTCAAACTACTGCATCTGCACTGCAACTTTGTTGCTTCTACCATTGCAACATCCACAACTCCTCTCATCTTCTGCCGCTGCAACTGAGAGATGTCCATCAACTGAACCAACTGTGTTCATATTGATGCATCTATCACCTGAGTTATGACTGTTTCTAGTCTTTGCGATGTCATTGAAGCCTTTGCACTACTGTTAACTCTGCACTGTGCAAATTTCACTACTTCCAACTCTTCTCTGTGCTTCTCAGTATCTGGCGCTCCTAGCCACTGCAACTGTCACTCTGTAACCCTACTGCACTATTTTTCACTGGTCCATCCTGCTACTATTGTTATCGGCTCCCATAGTAAGGTGATGATCCAAGAGGTGGACTCCTCAAGGATCCTTCCGATCTTGTAGCTCTCTAGGGCTACAAAACCAAATCACCTCACCTCTCCCCTGGAGGTCTATAGAAAATCATGGCAAACTCCTCCTCCAATATGGAGGACAATCTCTTTATCTTAGAAGAGGTAGCCTGCTGATCTTGCTTCTCTTCTTTTTCCTTCTTCTGAAGAGGACACTGAGAAATGAAGTGGACAATCTCACCACATTGTAAGCACTTGATCTTCGAAATATCCTTCTTTCACTTGTGCCACTCCTACTGCCCCTTTGATGCGAGGGTTGCGTTCTCCTCTTCCTTCTCGATCTTCACCCCACTTTTGTTGCTGCCACTTATGGTGCTCTTCACCAAAACACGCCTCATATCGTCTTGTTGTAGATCAACCCAAACTCTCTCCCAAGCAGGAAACTTCTCTTTTCCCAGGATATTATGGACAAAGACTTTGCACTCCTCGAAAACATTGTTAAGGGGCCAATTGTACAAACTCATTAGGTTGAGGCGTTGCTCCCACAACATCCAACTGATCTCAGGTATCCTTAAGTATCATTAGGAAGTGCTATATATGCTCCCCCTTCTACATCCTGGTTAGCCTCAACTTCTCCTCTAAGTACATCTTCCGCTGCTTGGAAGATCCTTGATATAGTGTGGCCAATGCATACCACATTTCTTTGGTTGTGTACTTGCCCGCAATGTGAGAAACTACATGACCCCTCACTCCATCGAGGATATTTCTCTTGGCCTTTTCCATTTCATTCTTGTAGGACTTTAGATGATCTGCGTTCGTGGGTACAACTACCACTGAACTAATTACATCTTGAGATCATACTCATTTAGAAGGTAGGTGATCCTATCATTAGAGGAAATTTCAGCCTAAAAGTGCCCATGAAATTTTCATGTAATTTTCGTGTCATAATATGTAAACCAATAAAAATCATTTAAATTAAAAAAGAGGTACATGTAAATATTTTGGAGGGAAAAGAAAAATAACTACATTTTTTAATTGTATTTTTGGATATCTCCCTATTGGTTTAGTTAGATTTCAAGTGTATACACTTGTTGAATGCGGAATTAAATTCCACATCCAATGAGTACCCATCATGCATACTTTTGAAAAGACCCACATTGATAAAAATTTCGCATACATTAAAAAAGTGTGTTGAACACACTTTTTAATGTATCTACAATTTTTATCAATGTGGGTTTTCTCAAAAGTATGCTTAATGGGTACTCGTCGGACGTGAAATTTAATTTTGCACCTAACAAGTGTATACACTTGAAATTTTAGTAAACTTATACGAAGATAGACCAAAAATACAATTAGAAAAAGTAATTTTCTTGTTTTCCCTCCAAAATTTATAAATCTTATTTTATTATTTTAATTATTATTTTATTATTTTTCCTTAGGAGACCACTTTTAGGCTGAAATTTCCTCTAATGCATTCCAGATCATGTAGTTGGATGCACCATCCAACCGATATTGATCCCTCAACCCAGTTGATTCCATCACGCCAAACAAATGTTGAACTTCCTCCTCTCTCCTCTACACAACTGCTGACTTGTTCTACGCACTCCCTTTTGGAGTAAGTGGATCTGCTCCCGGCTACTGCTGCTCTGTAGTGAGAAACTGAATTCTTTGGCTAGGAATTCTCTGAGGAATAAATTCCTCAGTATGTTCTCTTCTTTCCCTTTTTGATGCTTTTTTGTCCCAACAAACTACTGCAGAAAATGTTGAGATTTTCTTTTAACTAAATTTGGAGAAAATATCATGAATGTGACAACAATTTGATTTGTTGCTAAATTGAATCCATGTAATCCTGATGTGGAGTTAATGCATCCTATATTTTTTGTGAGTGAATTCATGATTAATTTTCTACTCCTAGCTATAAAATGTAAGCCCGTAGAGGCAAATCAGCATGAGGGATGTGAGGTGAGTGGAAGAGCAGATGAGAAACTCTGTTGTTGTAATTCTCTAGTTGATAAATGAGATTGTCGATGCCCTATTTGGTGGATGTAGCCCAGATTGGTTGGGTGAACCACGTTAAAATCTGTGTCTTTATGTTTGTTTCTGCTGTGTGTTTTGTTTAAGTTTTTCCGCTGCTGAACTCAACAAATTGGTATCAGAGCAAGTTGTAGAAGCTACCTCGCAAGAAGCGTTGTAAGAGAAAATCAGTTGGCGAGAAGCGCTGGTGCAAACTCTGTGTATGTTGCCATAAGAGCTGAGCGTAAGAGAGCCAAGTTGCTAAGCGTAAGATTTAGCATTGTTGCAGTGTTATAATCGTGGATTGAGGAACTTGTTGAGGATCCCATCCTTGTAACGGAGTTCTCCATTGTAACAATTCAGTGTTTCTCTGTTATGCAGCCCAACCCCTATACCTGAGGCACAAACAAAAATCACCGTTGCTGTAAATAAACTGCCTGGAGGTGAAAAGTCCATGTGCTATGATATTTTTGCGTGGAATGTGAGACTGCGAGGATTTACTTGAAGAATAAACAGCAATCAGACTCTGACTCAGCCAATCTTACCGTGAGCCAATACGTCCTGAGTTCTCCTGCAAGAAAACTGATAACACAACTGCGGCAATGGGAGGAGCGTAAGAACAACACGAATAGTCGTGTAAGTGCAGATCTACGTTTGCGTGGAATACTGTTGACAAGAGCCTCATCGTGGAAGGTGTGAAAGTGAACCAGTAGTTCCGAGCAAGATGCAATGGCTGTTAAATGCGGTTCTGTGAGTTGGTATGCGCGGTTGAACGGTGGACTTCTGAAAGCGTAGACTAGTGAGCAGTGGACAGTAAAATGGATAAATATATGGAATCGATTTTTTGTTTTGTATTTATTCAAATGCATATAAATCGATTTGTATTAGTATATCGTTTTGCATTTATTTGTGATTTAAATCAATTTTATTGATATGCCATGGCCTTTTAATAAATCGATTTTTATGAAGTCATTCTACAAAAGGCGGCACTTCATTGTTTGAAAAGTTTTTTTTTTTAAATCGGTTTGTATGTTAAATCGATATTGTTATTAATCGATTTTAAATAGGGTTTATAAAAATTGTAATATCGATTTACATTGTAATATCGATTTTTTGTAATATGCCATTATAAGGGCCAGGCAAAATATCCAAACCAGCTGAAATAACATTTCAAGTATCCAAAAAATTATTTGTTCTTGATAAGTGTTGTGAAGATTTCCTTGTGCTGCGTGAGAAGCCAAATTAAGCTATGGCAAAAACACAAAGTGCTCGATTTGAGAACGAGAAGTTCAACGAGAAAAACAACTTCGAGATCTGGAAAGTTAAGATGTATGATCTACTTGTGCAACAAGGCGTGGCGAAGGCGCTGTTGGGAAAAGCCAAACAGCCTTACACCATGACGAATAACAAATGGAGTGACATGGATGAAAGAGCACTGAGCGACATTCGATTGTGTTTGGCTGATGATGTTTTGTTTAACATCGTGTCAGAGAAAACTGCTGCTGGTTTGTGGACAAAACTTTAAAAGTTGTACATGACAAAATACTTAACCAATAGGATTCTTCTGAAGCGACAGTTGTATAGTTTGCGCATGAAGGAAGGTACGACGATAACTGATCATCTTAATACCTTTAATACTCTCTTGGTGTAGTTAGAAAGTATAGAAGTAAAATTTGAATCAGAAGATAAATTCGTAACTTTATTATGCTCGTTGCCCGATTCATGGGATCATTTTGTTACTTCTATAAGTCTTAGTTCATCAGAAACCCTTGAATTTGATGATGTTGTTGGAGCTTTGCTATCTGAAGAAACAAGGAAAAGGTCAAATTCAGAAACCTCTACATCAGAAGCAATGATGGTCAGAGGTTGTTCTAAAGAAAGACGCTTCAGTAAGCACAACAACTCGCGTTCAAAATCGAAAGGGAAGAAGAGTAAGGTAAAGTGCTGGTTTTGTGGCAAATCAGGACATTTGAAGAAGAACTGTTGGAAGAGACAGCAAACATCCAAAGGAGACTCTTCGACAGAGAAGAAAGAAGCAAACATGACAGATACAGGTTCGGCATCGATTTCAGGTATGAGTGATGAAGTGTTATCAGTTAGTTTGTCTAATCATGATCAACATTGGCTGTTAGATTCTGGTGCGTCAAATCACATGTGCATTCATAGAGAGTGGTTTAAAACTTATAAATCAATCAATGATGGAGTTGTTTACATGGGAAATGATGTCTCATGTAATATTGTGGGAATTGGAAGCATCCAGATTAAAATGTTTGATGGGAAAAATAAAATTCTAACTGATGTAAGACACGTACCTGAACTAAGAAAAAACCTCATTTCACTAGGAGTACTAGACACTAATGGATATAAAACCTTTATTCAAGGTGGAGTAATGAAAGTTTATAAAGGAATTTTACTAGTAATGAAAGCAAAGAAGGTTGGAAATATTTTCCAGTTAGAAGGAAGAACAGAGTCAGATCATGCTTCTACAGTATCTGAAAACGACAGTAATTATATTCGTTTATGGCATCAAAGGTTGGGCCATATGAGCGAAAGAGGATTAAAAATTTTATCTGATCGTAAGTTACTTCCTAGTTTAAAATCTTCTAAGTTAGATTTCTGCAAACATTGTCTATATGGGAAACAAAGCAAGCCAGAAGTTTAAAACTGGAAAACATACTAGTAAGGAATCCTTGATTATATCCATTCTGATGTTTGGGGTCCATCTCCTACAACCTCATATGGAGGATCGTCATATTTTGTATCTTTTATTGATGATTTCTCTAGAAAAGTGTGGGTCTATATGTTAAAGAATAAGTCTGATGTATTCACAGTTTTCAAACAGTTTAGAGCATTAGTTGAAAACATCACTGGAAGAACCATTAAATGTTTAAGAACTGACAATGGTGGTGAGTTTACTTCAAAGGAATTTGATAATTATTGCAAGGATGCTGGGATTGAAAGACATAAAACCACTGTATATACTCCTCAGCAAAACGGAGTTGCTGAACGCATGAACATGACTCTTTTAGAGAGAGCAAGAAGTATGCTTAGTAACGCCAATTTGCAAAAGGAATTGTGGACAAAAGCGGTTTCTACGGCTTGTTACTTGGTAAATCGATCACCATCAACTGCAATAGGATGCAAAATTCCTCAAGAGGTATGGAAAGGTTATCCATGTGATTATTCTAAACTGAAAGTTTTTGGTTGTGATGCATATGCTCTAGTTCCGAAACATCAACATTCTAAATTAGATCCTAAATCAAAAAGATATATCTTTGTTGGATATGGTGATGGGACTAAGGGATACAGGTTGTGGGATCCTACTACTCACAAGATCATCATTAACAGAGATGTTAAATTTAATGAATCCTCACTTGAAAATCCAGATGTAGATGATAAATTGAAATAGGAATAGTAATACTGAAAACTGACACATTCGTTTGAAACCGGTTCAAATACCGTCGGATGAGAACAAGTTTCAGATGCAGATCATGAACATGTTTCAGATGCTGATCATGAAAAAGTTCCTACAGAAAATAATCAACAAATTGGAGAAGTACCAGAAACATCTTTAAGGAGGTCTACGAGAATCAGACGTTTTCCTAGAAGGTATGATGATTATGTTACTTCAGTTGCTTTAACTCCTAACGATGATGAACCTTTGTGCTATCAGGAAGCTGTAGAAGGTTCTAACAGTGGTAAGTGGAAAGAGGCTATGAAGGACGAGATGAAGGCATTAGCCAAGAATGCCACATGGGATCTGGTGGAACTTCCTAAAGACAAGAAAACTGTGGGATGTAAATGGGTTTACAAATTGAAGAAGGGTGTTGATGATACAGAGGACAGGTACAAAGCGAGGTTGGTCGTGAAAGGTTTTTCTCAGAAAGAAGGAATTGAATTTCATGAGATATTTTCACCAGTTGTAAAAATTGTTTCAATTCGGATTGTGTTAGCATTAGTTGCTTTACTTGATTTAGAATTACAACAACTAGATGTTAAAACTGCATTTTTACATGGAGATTTAGATGAGGAGATTTACATGGAACAACCGGAAGGGTTTGTTCAAAATCGCAACAAGAAATTTGTCTGCAGGCTCAAGAAATCATTGTATGGTCTGAAGCAGTCGCCTCGACAATGGTACAATAAATTTGATTCTTTCATGATGAGTCAAAATTATATAAGAAGTGAATATGATCATTGTGTTTACTTTAAGAAATTGAGTAATGGCATGTTCATTATCTTAGTGTTATATGTTGACGATATGCTTTTAGCAAGCAAAATCATAACAGAGATCAACAGGTTAAAGGCTCAGATGGCTAGGACATTTGATATGAAAGATCTAGGAGCAGCAAGACAGATTTTGGGCATGGAGATTTTCAGAGACAGGAGCAATGGTAAGTTGTGGCTATCACAACAGAAGTATGTTGAGAAGATACTCTTGAGGTTTGGTATGAACAATGTGAAGCATGTTTCAGTCCCTTTTGCTTCCCATTTTAAGCTTTCTTCAAGTTTATGTCCTAACACTAATGAAGAAAAGGAATATATGTCTCGAATTCCATATGCCAATGTAGTAGGTTGTTTGATGTATGTGATGGTTTGTACTCAACCAGATATTTCACATGCAGTTGGGGTTGTCAGCAGGTATATGGAAAATCCAGGAAAAGAACACTGGTCAGCAGTGAAATGGGTGCTTCGGTATCTGAGAGGCACAAGTGATTACTGTATCACTTATAACAGAAGTAGTGAATTTGTTTGCGGATATGTTGATTCTGATTTTGCAGGTGATTTGGATAAGAGAAGGTCAACTTCAGGATATGTCTTTACTCTTGCAGGTGGAGCTATAAGCTGGATGTCAAAGCTACAAAACATTGTTGCTTTATCCACTACAGAAGCAGAATACATAGCTACTTCACATGCTTGCAAAGAAGCGGTTTGGTTGAAAGGTTTGTTTGGTGAGTTTGGTAGGTTACAGGACAACATCAAGTTATTTTGTGATAGTCAAAGTGCAATTCATTTGGCTAAAAATCTGGCCTATCATAGTAAATCAAAGCATATACTTATTAAATACCATTTTGTAAGACAGGTTATCACTGAACGGGGTGTCTCTCTTGAAAAAGTGCATACAAAGGAAAACTGTGCAGACATGTTCATGAAACCAGTTTTGTTAGAGAAGCTACGATGGTGTCTGGCTTCTCTTGGCTTGCAGAAAATATAAAAATAATAATGGAACAGGGTATCAGGCTAATTGCTGTCAAGGTGGAGATTGTTGAGATTTTCTTTTAATTAAATTTGGAGAAAATCTCATGAATGTGACAACAATAGGATTTGTTGCTAAATTGACTCCATGTAATCCTAATGTGGAGTTAATGCATCCTATATTTGTTGTGAGTGAATTTATGATTCAGTTTCTACTCCCAGCTATAAAATGTAAGCCCGTAGAGGCAAATCAGCATGAGGGATGTGAGGTGAGTGGAAGAGCGGATGAGAAACTCTATTGTTGTAATTCTCCAGTTGATAAATGAGATTGTCGATGCCTGTTTGGTGGATGTAGCCCAGATTGGTTGGGTGAACCACGTTAAAATATGTGTCTTTATGTTTGTTTCTGCTATGTGTTCTGTGTGTTTTGTTTAAGTTTTTCCGTTGTTGAACTCAACAAAAAATTGCGTCCTAGTTGAAGATTTGGTTTGTGTTGAAGCTACTGCACTGCTCCCTTTGCCTTTACCAAATCTTGATCCGGAAAATATTCTTCTCTGTTGACTCACTCAGAGAAATAATTTTCCACTAATTTTTTACCTCCTGGTTATAAACTGTGCAACCCCTCTAAGGTTTTGATTTACTCCCTATGCAGTCTTTTCAAAATCCCTCTTCTGCTCTATGCTCAGCTCTTCCCTGCTTCACTTGCACTCTGATACCATGTGAAAATTCCTAAATCAAAATCCCTATTGCAGCAATTGATATTATTTCTTCCACTTGTTACTTCTAAATGATCTGAAATGATTGCTAATTATTGTTGTGCTAGTATCATTTCCAGATATAAGATTCTCTTTGTTTTGGTTTGCTTATTCGTCAAGAGTTTGTCCATGAGCATGTGATTGTCAATTCAATTTACTTGGTGAAATTAAGTGTTTGTCATAAACTTAAAGCATAATTTTAAATGACTGAACACGAATAAATATAAACATAGAAAACACACATAACATAGCTCAATACACAGAATTTTGTTGAAGGAGTTCACCTCTCCTGGGCTACATCTCCTTGGTCTAGCTTCATAGTGTGGGCCTTTGTATTTGGAAATGGTTAACGTATTTCACATTTGGTATTTTAATTAATTTAAAAAAAAATTTGATTAATATTTATAAAATATATATAATATGTTAAGACATATAATATATTATATTATATTATATATATATATATATATATATATATATATAAATATTTATAATATTTAAATCATAATTAAATAATTAAATTATAAAAAAAAACACAATTCTATCTTAGAACCCATTAGGAAATTTTCATGTACATAGACCAAAATGGCGAATTAGAAAGTGCCACTTGTCACAACCTCATTGGAAGAAACCTAAATAATATTAAGAAAAGATTCATTTTTGCTGATTTGGCTGCCATGTCAGCAACCTGCAATTTTTTTAGATGTTTTAGAAAGTGAATAACAGGCCATAACTTACTCATATGAATTCGGATTTTGATGAAACGAGTTGCGTTGGAATCCTGGTGATGATCTCTAAATCAAGTTATTTATGATGATACTGCAGAAACAAAATACTAAGCATGAAAGAAATAAATACACACAATGAACACTGTAGTTTTTGGACAATGTCCCTGGAAAAACCCAATGTGGGAAAACTGGTGCAACAGATGAGGGTTTTAATTATTCTGCAATAGTTTTTTGAATAAAAATCTTTGGATGCCCAAACTGGAAATTCTATACAGAGAATAAATTGGCAAAGAGGTAGTGAGAAATTATCTCACACTGTCACTGGTGATCCTACTCTGATCCGGGCTCTGGATGGCTAGCCCCATGCTGCCTCTGCGGAGTCACTACATCACAACCTCCAGGAACTCTGTCACCCTTCCAGCTAATCATTTGATGATTGGAAACTCGAATCTTCGGCCCTCGATCTCACACCTCCCGGATCCCGGCACTAGATCTCAAGTGTTCCTTAGAAAATTTGCAGATCTCCTCTAAGGCTATGTGTTGCCTCAACATGGCCTACTGTGTTTCCCGGCATGAGTTTGGGTAACCTCTTTGGACCTCTCGATGCCTCCTACGCAAGCCATATTCACCGGATTAGGAAAATATTCTTCCGGCCAACTATCCACGCCCTCACCATAAGAAATATTCTCGATCTGCGGCAGCTATTGTCTTGCTCTCTTGAGAATTTGATCTCTAGATGCAATCACTCGATGTGATAATGCCGCCAGTATAAATCCCGTAATATCCTTCTCACCCACTCTTGTTGACATATCAACGACCAAGATTAAAACACAGTCAAAGGATAAGATTAGCTTGCACTCGATCCTTGTCTTCATTTAGAAGATTCACACCCGATCTAATTAATACCTTTTAATTATTTCCTTTTCCTAAGTTTTAGACTTAGGAATCCATTAAAAATAATTAATTATTTTAATTAAATCCTCTTCGGGTGGAATTTCCCAAAACGATTTTTGGGTATTGTAGAATGCATGTGTCTTAGCCTCTCTGCAAAATATTGAGGCTAGAGGACATCCGATGCTACAAAAATCAACAAATAGAAGACTGAGGTTTTGTTTCTAGGAGGGTGAATGATGTCAAATCTATTGGACATTGGATAAACCAATTCTCCCCATGTGTTTCGCAACATGTGCTTAAACAACTCTCGTGGATATGTAACTTTGACGATGTATCCTTTTACTAACACCTGTGGGTTTTGGTGTTACGACAATCGTGATTCCAATAAGTGGTATAAGAGCCAAAGGTCACGGGTTCGAATCACACTCAACTCGCACTAGGGAGAGATTGTTAGACATTGGATAAACCAATGCCCCCCGCGTGTTTCACGACATGTGCTTAATCACCTCTCATGGATCCGTTAACTCTAACGATGCGTCCGTTTACTAACACCTATGAGTTTTGGTTTTATGCCAATTGTGATTCCAACACTTGTTTCTTGCACAACTAATCAGAAAAATTCATAAGAAAATGAGATATCAAAGGGTAAACATACCTTAAATCTGAAGGTTTTCTAATATAGCGAATGAATCCTTGCTAGATCACTCAATATTTGTAAGTAGGTCCTAATTTAGTGGAAAAATCTTACTTAGATAAAAAAATTCACATTCAACATACAAGATAGATGAACAAAGAGATATTTATTTTATTTTTGTTGGGGGGAGCGGGGGTGTTGTGGGGGAAGAGTGTAAATCCACATTTATGAAATTACAATTACAATAAAGATGATTTACCAGAGATGTAATATTATACTCCAGCCTTCAAGACCCAAACTCCTCCTTGTACATGGATGGCTCATTTGAGTCATGCTAATGGAACTATCAAAATAAGACAATCATTGGTTCTCAATGACACATTTGTCAAAGTACAAATTCATCACTCTAAGCTGGTTATGTGAATATGTGAGGACATCTTATCATAGCAAGGAGCACATAACATAACTTGGGTGTCAATCCAAAAGGCTCTCTTTCTATCTCTTGTAAACAGAAATTAGTTCAATGGGACGAACTCACGGCACCCTGGAAAATGATAATGGGGACAAAGTGCAAAGCTCTAACACAAAAGCATCAGACAGTTAAGAGACAATTTAATATAAAGAGGGCCGATTCAAGTAATATGCCACAGAAATTAGATATCGAAAGGTCTATGCAGTGAAAGAAATATAAGAAGATATTAGTTAACTTTGTTCTGATACCCAGATACACAACAGGACCATATATGGGCTTATCATTCTAAGAATCCATACATGACAATGGTGTTTTAAAAGCACCCTCCCAAAGCAACTAATATAGGAGAAAGATGGATGAAATGAACATGAAACAGTATATCATGCCCTAGCCATATTTAAAGTGCTTGACTGATACAAGTATGGGTATCAACTAGGATAAATCCTTACCTAAAATCAGTGAGCCACTCGCATTCCGGTACATGATACAAGAAGATGGATAAAATGAAATGTTGTATTAAACACATAAAAGGAAGTTGCATACTGTGGGATACCAAAGAACAGAATCCTATAATACAGATAGAACTCCTCCTCACTGAGACCCTATGGGCTCTGAGCCTTCGTACAAGAGCTTATACAAAATGTATACAAAAATTCCTTTCACTGCGCAATTCTCTGATAAAAATCTGGAACCCTCACAATGTTTTTCTTCCCGGTTTTTATAGAGGAAGAAGATGAGAAACTCATAAAAGAAGTAGGTGAAAACAATTAATTATTTCATTTAAACAAAATGGCGGAAACATTCGCGCCCATATTTCTGAGTAACCATGTTGTATTGTATGTACTCTATGACCTGTCTTCATAAATAAATGCATTGAGTATAAAAATCCCCTCAGGGATGCAGCATAGAGATGAAATCACTTAAATAATCTGTCCTTTTCTGAGAGGCAATCTTGCTGAAATTGATCTTGGAGGGCATAACTCTCTTCTGCCTTCTAACTCTGGATTGGAATTTGAAATCTTTCATTTCAGACGCCGAAGTTATTTATCTTCAACTGACACTCTTTGCCGTGTCATTAAAATTTCTATATGTGAAATCTGCCTTTTAAATTACTCTAGATGGTTTGATAGCTTTCGATCTCTGCTCTTTAAATGGTAGTCATATCTCTACAACTACCCGAGATCTTCTTCATAAATTCTCCTTCTGCAAGCCGATATTTAGATGCATCTTCGATTTTTGTAATGGAGGCAGAGACTAATGGCGATTTTTCGTCGCTGCAACCTATGGCTCGACAAAAGTGTTAAATAAAACAGGCGCTACGGAAGTATGAGTGGTGTGACTTCAAATGAGATACTAGTAGAAATGGCGAGGAGATGCAGGGTGGCAATGAAATATACAGTGGAACGACGATGAATGAACGAGGCGGAGATACATAACATAAACACTGTAATGTGACACGTCAACGGAGTATATGAATGGTGGAGGCGAACGCAAATGACACGTGGGCGTACGAAAGGCTAAGCGGAAGGAACGTCATGGAGGCGGACTTGGTCAATCAACGGGATGTATGAACAAATCTGGGCCATACGATTAAAAACGAAATCAACGGTTAATACTTCACCGGAGGGCAACGAAATAGCGGTCTCGAGGTACTGTGCACTGAGACTAAAATTCGCACAGCTTGGGAGAGTGGCAGCCATTGGATGGAGCGCTCAGGATCGGATGGCTCACATTAATTTCGCTGCGCGTCCGAGATCGAACGTTAACGCGCGAAATGGGGCGGTATTGAAACAGTGACCTGGGACGTGTGGCGCCTGTTGAATGGAATCGTTGCGATTTGAGAAAAACCGCCAGCCCTTGAAAAGTGGTGTGAAATAAACAGGCTGGTTTTTAGCGGTGGTTTTTAGGGTGCGGGGACCACAAAAGTAGTGCGCTATGGTACGTTGATTTGTGTTCGATCGAACGGTTCAAAGCATGCCCGATAGCCTTATACGATAAGAACCTTTTGGTCTGGCACAAGGTCTCGAGGCTCGGTCATGTGAAATAGAAAATCAGAGGGGCTAGGGCCAGAAGGGCTAAACCTTGAATACTCTTGGGCGCGAGCTTTCAGACCTGCACAGTGTAATTTGGAGGCACAGGACGATGACGATAGGCGGAAAACGAGTTCCTTAGGCCACGGTAGGGAGTTCGAAAGGTTCAAGCGGGACTAATGGCCAAGAACTTTAATGGGGGGGGCTGATATGATCAACATTGGCTCCACCTGGGGACAGCACGTTCATCCCTGGACGTGTCGAGAACTGCGCAGACCTCCTGATCATAATCTATGTAAACTCTGTTCTTCAGCCCCTCTTACTTTTCACTTTATGAATCATCTGCACGCCCACCCGGTTTAAACAAAAACTTTAACAAAAACTAATATACAGTATGATACATCGGGCGTTTTCAGCCTGGATCAAAATTGAAAGTAGGGCTTGAGAAATTGACCATTTAGAGGGGCATCAAGTAAGTCGCCCTGTATGTTTTCCAACATAAAAGTATTATTTCCTCCTTGTTCCACGATTTTAAATGGGTCGAACCAGAGAGGGTCAAACTTGCCATGTTTACCTTTTTCAGCCCTTCGAACATCCCATCTGAGCACCAGATCACCAATCTGCAATTTTCTGTCTTTTGCATGTTGATCAAATATATGTTTCATTCTCTCTTGATATTCTGTTAATCTCTGATTCACTTGGTCCCGTGTTTCCTCTAATTCCACCAATTGATTGATTCTCCTGGCCATATCATCCGGTTCTTCCTGAATTTCTTGCATGAAACGTGCCACTGGCAAGGCCAACTGCACAGGAAACACTGCTGCTCGTCCATATAACAATTCATATGGAGATTTCCCGGTTGCTCTCTTACTAGTGATTCTATTCGCCCATAGAGAAAACTTCAATTGGGAATCCCAATTCTTCTAATTTTCATTTATATTTTTCTTCAAGGCCCTGACCAAAGTTTTGTTGGAAGATTCTGCCAAACCATTTCCCTATGGATAGTTGGCTATGGAATGATTTAGTGCAATATTATACTGCTGGCAGAAATTTACAAATTTTGCAGATTTGAAGGCCTGTGGATTATCGGTCACTATTCTAGCAGGACAGCCAAACCTGGATATGATATTTTCCTCCATAAATTTGATTATCACAGTATCTGTAGCATTCCTTGCAGGTATGGCTTCCACCCATTTTGTAAAATAATCTGTGGCTGTTAATATCCATTTATGTTCTCCACTTGAGGGTGGGTGAATTTCACCTATAAAATCTATTCCCCATTGTTGAAATGGCTCATTCACATGAACTGGGATCAGGGGCAGAGCTGCCAACTTCTGTCTCTCAACAAATTTATGACACTTATCACATGCTCTGACCCAAGTAAAAACATCTCCAAATAATTTCGGCCAGTGGAAACTGGCCTTTAAAACTTTATGAGCTGTGGCTCTCCAGCTATAATGTCCTCCACAGATTCCTTCATGAAATTCTATCATTATACTTTCTACTTCATCCTCTGTAAGGCACAGGAGTAGGATTCCAGAAGGATCTCTCCAATATAGTTTCCCATTAGCAACTATGCACTTATGTGATTTCAATCTTAAAACCCTGTATTTTTCTTTATCACAACTTAGAGGACAGCTGAGTGTCAAAAGATATTCAACTATTTCTTTGTACCATGGACTGGTGAGATACTTCATGTGTACTTTCTGAGTAGCCATCTCCAGACCTTGCTACTCTTTTTCTCTCACAGACTCTTCATTTGAAATCATAGACAAATTTATGCCCAGAGCTTGATAGTTTGATTCAGATAGAATTTTTGTGAGCCCCTGTCCTTTGATCAGCTTGGTAGGGCGGATATCCAGATCATACTCCTGTATTTTAGCAATCCACCTGCCCCTTTTTCCTTCACTGTCTCCTTGAACAAGGATATCCTTTACGGCGGCTGTAGGCACAAATGCAGTGATGTGAGACTACAAAATATACACACGAAAATCTTTAAGGGATTTCACCAGGGCATAGGCTTGCTTCTCCAATATATTATACTTCAATTCTGCGTCATGGAGAACCTGACTGAATAAGGCAATAGGCTGCTCATATCCATCTTCATTTTTCTGTAATAACACTCCAGCTACTGTATGAGGTGAAGCAAAAGAAAAGATCATAAATGGTTTAGTATAATCTGGCCCAGCTAGCACAGGAGCTTCAGCAAATGCAACTTTAATTCTAGCAAAGGCCTCCCGTGATTCTTGTGACCATTTCATCTCATTATTCTTCTTTAGCATATCTGTTATATGCCTAACTATCTCAGCATAGTTAGGAATAAATCTTCTTAGAAAATTTATACGGCCTAAAAATATCTGCACTTCCTTCTTATTTCTGGGGAGAGGGATGCTATTTATAACCTCTACTCTTTTGGGATATATCCTTACCCCATCTTTAGTTACAATATGCCCCAAAATTTTTCCTTCCTCTAATGCAAATAAAGATTTTTGTGGATTAAGAGAAAGACCATACCTTCTGCATTTTTCAAAAGTTCTTTGTAAATGCTCAATGTGTTCAGCATCATTTTTTGAAAACACTGTAATATCATCAAGGTACACCACCAGAAATTTATCTTGCTCCCCAACAAAAGCAATATCCATAGCCCTCTGAAAAGTGGCCCCTGCATTAATCAGTCCAAAAGGCATCCTGGCATACATGAATGTACCCCATGGTGTGGTGAAAGTAGTTTTCTTCTGATCCTCCAGAAGTACAGCCACCTGGTTATACCCGGAGAAACCATCCATCATTGACATTCTAGAGGCTCCAACCACTTTCTGCAGGATGTGGTCCATCTTGGGCAGTGGATAATTATCTTTTAAAGATGCTCTGTTTAAATTCCTGAAATCCACACATAGCCTTATTTCTCCATTTTTCTTTCGGACAGGGACCAAGTTTGCAACCCATTCTAAGTACCTTAATGGCACAATTATTTTGGCCTTTAGCAGCTTCTTGATTTCTTTTTCAATGGAGGGAAGCAGGAGAGGATTTATCTGTCTAAGATTCTGCTTATAAGGTTTTGCATCTTCCCTCAGAGGAATTTTATGTTGCATTATACTAATATCAAAAGTTTTAAGGTCCTGATAGGACCATGCAAATACATCCTTGTATGACTGAAATAATTTCAAGTATTTTTCCTTATATTCCTCTGGGACCTTCTTGGATAATTTGACAATTTTGGGCTCAACATTGGTACCCAGATTCAAATCTTCCACCTGATCTTCTTCTACCACTTTACCAGACTGCACTGGGACATCATTCTTGTCAAATAATCTTTCTAGAGGCACCAGCCCTCTAGGGACGACATTTCCTTTCAGCTGCAGCACTTTACTACATGCCATTTTCTCTTCCCATTTATTTTCTGAAGTATTTTCAGCCTCCTCTTCATCACAGTCATCAATTTCCCCATATTGGAGAATTCCCCCATTGTTTCCAGGAATCTCTTCATTTGTTCCTCATCTTCAAATACTTGCCAATGCTTGATATTGTCTGGGATTGATGGTCTATAACGTACCTTGACTTCATACCTCAAGAGAGGGTTCTGAGGAGGACAAAATGTACTGGCAGCTACAACAAGAGAATCCGCCATTCTATTCTGCTCCCGGGGCATGAACTAGATATTGTATGCCAAGAAGAAGTTCTCCACCATGTCCCATACTTCATTTCTATAAGCTCTCAGCCATGGATGTTTAGTTTGACATTGATTTCTGACCTGTTTGACCACCAGCTCAGAGTCTCCCAGGACCTTTAAACACTGTATGCCCATGCTCCTGGCTGTTTGTAATCCCAATAGCAGTGCTTCATATTCAGCTACATTATTAGTAGCTTCGTATTCCAATTTAAAAGACAGTGGGACCCATTTTCCTGTAGGAGAGATTAATAATACTCCAGCCCCATTACCTTCTCTTGAATTTTCTCCATCAAAATGTAGAGTCCATACTCCTGCTTCATGGTCTTCTAAAGGCTGCTCAGTCTTGATTTGACAGAAGGAAGGTTCATGAGCGAAATTTTGATCTTCCTCTAACATAAAACATGAGAAATCTCCTTCTTTATTGTAGACTGGTGAATTCTCTGAGCTGTCAGCCTTAGTCACCATCTTGATGAATCTGGTTTCTCTGTATAACCTCCTCTCCTGGCCACCAAAAACAGGGATAGTGGCATAGGTTAAATCCAATTTGAGTGACCCACCAATTTTTGTTCCCCAGGACCTTGACAACAGCATGACAAAGCGAGCTGGGATGTCAGCCACCACAATGTCCATTACTACACTTTTTGCTGGAATTTGGGCCAGATTGACCACTAAATCCTTAATCATCCCCAAGCATTTAACTCTTTTGGAATCAAATGAATAGAGGTATTTGTATGGGCATGTGATTTGTAGTCCTAGTTGTTCCATGACTGACAGAGGCATAAGATTATGGGAAGCCCCAGAATCTAACATACAATTGTGCAACAGTAGGTCATGAATCACTAGAGACACATAGAAGGGAGGAGTAGAAGGATCTATCTCCTCGACATGAGGGCCAAACACAACCATGGGTCTTTCTTCTTGAAGATTAAGACTGTCTGGAATTATTGGTGCTTCAGGAGGGAACAATAAAGAAGTGACTTGAGATTGATATGCAGGTCGTTTCAACAGCTCAGTCAAGGGGACTAGGATTTTGACTTTCTCAAGTTCTTTTTGCAGATTGAAAGCAGGAGGGGACTTTTCTATTACAACTTCTTTTGACTCTTTATTTTCAGCTGAAGGTTTAACTTCTTTTGATACGGACCCAGCGTTAGGAGGAGTGACTACTTTTGAAGAAGAAGGAATTTCATCATTAGACTGCAAAGGTTTGTTTAGAGGACTCTTACCTTTGTCTGTGGCTTTCTACATCGTTGACTCCTTTTGAGCTAATACTTCCTTTTGAAGTGGCTCCTCTTCTTGATCTTGAGTCCGAGTTCTCTTCCTTGAAGATCTGAGATCATATTTTCTGTTAAAATGTGCTTGCATGAAATCATTAAACTGTTTGCAATAATGATCAATTTCTGCATCTTCTGTGTCTATGATCTCTTCTTCTTCTTCGTGCAATGGATATTCTACTTCATCATTGTTTGAGAAAGCAAGGTTTGCATCTTGCAGTTCATAGGCAGCATCTTCAGTGGAGTCATCTACTGGGTCTTCCAGGTATAATGGGTGTGGAACTTGATCCTGTTGCTCCTTTGCTTCCCTTAGCAGTATTTGCAGGGGTGGCTTTCTATACTGAGGATTGTAACCCCTGTTTGGAGCATTCTGGAAATTCTTGAAGGCTGCATTCTTGGTCTCCAATTCAAGCTTGACTAGTTTATTAGAAAGATTCTTAATCATTTTGTTCATTTCTTCAATTCTATCTGAGTCCTTATCCTGATTGGAAGTAGATACTTCCTCTTTACCCCTTCTTCTGGTATCCTGTTCGACTTTCCCTTTTAATTTTCCAGTGGAAGCAAAATTTGATTCTAACTCAAGGGCATCTGACTGAGCATCATCTAGGGTGGCAGGCTTCCTTTCCCTGAGAGAGAAACTGAAATCTGAGTCAAAGGTTGCTATGAAAACAACTTTGGAAGCATTCTGATGAGGCTTCATATCAGCAGGGAGATTTAGATATAACTTATTAAATATTTTGATAAATTCTGACACCCCTTCATTATGTTTCTTCTTGAGTGTATTGAACTCAGTAAGACACTGTCCATGATCTTTCTTTTCTCCCCATTTCCTGAGAAAGGTATTTTCCATATCGTCCCAGGTGGTTACGGAACGGTTTCCTAATGTTTTGAACCATTTTCTGGCTTCACCGTCCAGAGATTGCACAAATAGTCTTAAGACTACATCCAAATGTTCTACATTAAAGTTTTCTGCAAAAGAGCAGAAGGTCTCAAGGTGTTTTTGAGCATCAATTTCATTTTCCCCAGTGAATCTGGGCAGGATCTTCAAATAATCCTGTGGCATATCATTAAGCACTTGAGGTAATGCCAGGGGAGCATATTTGTTTAACAAAAAAGCTGGAACATTAGCCATTGGAGGAGGTGGGGGTTGTGCAACAACCTGGTGTACAAATGGAGGAAGAGGAGGAGGTGGGAGTGGAGTATGAATAACGATAGGAATATATTGCACAGCAGCCTGAGGCGTAGATGGGAACAATTCACAGTTAACAACAGCTACTTCGGTGACTTCCTTGACTACTTCAGCCTCAAGAGTAGGGTGAAGATTAGCTTCAATTCTAACACCTCCCCTAGGTGGGCTATCTGAATAGTATTCTGTATCTCCCACAGTGGAGTCGGGATTTTCTACTTGGATTTCTTGAGAAGAAGAGGATGGATAATCTTCTACAGAACATTCAGGGATTTCAGCACGAACGGATCCCCTCTCTTTCCAACTTCTTCTATGTATGGTCTTTTCATGGTCAGGCACAGAAGGTGTCTTTGGCTTAGACTTATCTGACCTCAGGTATGGCTTACGAGGAGCCAGGACTACAAATAGATTTATCAAATAAATAACAGTGGAGTCACCAAGGTGAGAGATATGAAACTCTTCAACTCTCTGTGCTCACCTGATTAGAGAGTGAATATGATTTTTCGAGGCCCAGGAAAATTGATATTCTTAAATTCGTCCCCGGCAACGGCGCCAGAAAGATGTTGTCGACAGATGTTGTCGCTCCTAGAGACAGCCTAGAGTTGCTATAGACTAGTTCCTAGGACATCTTATCATAGCAAGGAGCAGGAGCACCCAAATTCTAGTCAATCCAAAAGCTCTCCCCGCTATTTCTTGTAAACAAGGAAATTGATTTCAAATGGGACTTAACTCACAGAAACTGCCACAGGGAAAGTAATGTTGCAGGGACAAAGTGCAAAGCTCTAACACAAAAGCATCAGACAGTTAAGAGACAATTTAATATAAAGAGGGCCGATTCAAGTAATATGCCACAGAAATTAGATATCGAAAGGTCTATGCAGTGAAAGAAATATAAGAAGATATTAGTTAACTTTGTTCTGATACCCAGATACACAACAGGACCATATATGGGCTTATCATTCTAAGAATCCATACATGACAATGGTGTTTTAAAAGCACCCTCCCAAAGCAACTAATATAGGAGAAAGATGGATGAAATGAACATGAAACAGTATATCATGCCCTAGCCATATTTAAAGTGCTTGACTGATACAAGTATGGGTATCAACTAGGATAAATCCTTACCTAAAATCAGTGAGCCACTCGCATTCCGGTACATGATACAAGAAGATGGATAAAATGAAATGTTGTATTAAACACATAAAAGGAAGTTGCATACTGTGGGATACCAAAGAACAGAATCCTATAATACAGATAGAACTCCTCCTCACTGAGACCCTATGGGCTCTGAGCCTTCGTACAAGAGCTTATACAAAATGTATACAAAAATTCCTTTCACTGCGCAATTCTCTGATAAAAATCTGGAACCCTCACAATGTTTTTCTTCCCGGTTTTTATAGAGGAAGAAGATGAGAAACTCATAAAAGAAGTAGGTGAAAACAATTAATTATTTCATTTAAACAAAATGGCGGAAACATTCACGCCCATATTGCTAAGTAACCATGCTCTACTGTATGTACTTTATGGCCTGCCTTCAGAAATAAATGCATTGAGTAGAAAAATCCCCTCAGGGATGCAGCATAGAGATGAAATCACTTAAATAATCTGTCCTTTTCTGAGAGGCAATCTTGCTGCAATTGATCTTGGAGGGCGTAACTCTCTTCTACCTTATAACTCTGGATTGGAATTTTAAATCTTTCATTCCGGACGTCGAAGTTATTTATCTTCAACTGACACTCTTTTCCGCATCATTAAAATTTCTATCTGTGAAATCTGCCTTTTAAATTACTCTGGAGGGTTTGATAGCTTTCGATCTCTGCTCTTTAAATGGCAGTCATATCTCTGCAACTACCCAGGATCTTCTTCATAAATTCTCCTTCTGCAAGCCGATCTTTAGATGCATCTTCGATTTTTGTAATGGAGGCAGAGATTAATGGCGATTTCTCGTCGCTCCAACCTGCAAAAACGACAAACACGTTAAATAAAACCAGACACAAGGGTGGTGGAGGCGGTCGTGACTACGGAATTGATGATGTAGACTGGGATAAATAGAAAGGAGATGCAGGGTGGCAATGAAATATACAGTGGAATGATGATGAATGAACGAGGCGGAGATACATAACATAATCATTGTAATGTGACACATAAACAGAGTATATGAATGGTGGAGGTGAACGAAAATGACACGTGGGCGTACGAAAGGCTAAGCGGAAGGGAAGTCGTGGAGGCGGACTTGGTCAATCAACGAGATGTATGAAAAATTATGGGCCATATGATCAAAAACGAAATCAAGTGTTAATACTTCACTGGAGGGGGACGAAATAGCGAGCCCGGGGTACTGTGCACAGGGACTAAAATTCTCGTAGCTTGCGAGAGTGGCAGCCGTTGGATGGAGTGCTCAGGATCGAATGGCTCACGTTAATTTCGCTGCACGTCCGGGATCGAACATTAACGCGTGAAATGGGGTGGTATTGGAGTGGCCTGGGACGCGTGGTGCATAACGTGTGGAATCGCTACGATTTGCGGAATACTGCCTACCTTCAAAAGGCGGTGCGAAATAAATAGGCCGGTTTTAAAGGGTGGTTTTCAGGGCATGGGGACCACAAAGGTAGTGCGCTATGGTACATTGATTTGTGTTCGATCGGATGGTTCAAAGCATGCCCGATAGCCTTATAGAATAAGCACCTTTTGGTTTGGCACAAGGTCTCGGGGCTGGGTCATGTGGAATAGAAAATGAGATGGGCTAGGACCAGAAGGGCTAAACCTTGAATACTCTTGGGTGCGAGCTTTCAGACCTGCACAATGTAATTTGGAGGCACAGGACAATGATGATAGGCAGAAAATGAGTTCCTTACGCCATGGTAGGGAGTTCGAATGGTTCAAACGGGACTAATGGCCAAGAACTTTAATGGGGAGGGCTGATATGATCAACACAGTGCATCCCATTATTTCCTCAAAAAATAATACAACAAGTGCGCTCCTAGCCACTTGTTTTCTGCCACAGTCATCTCATAAGATGGAATCATGAACATACAATTTGGTGCCAATGGTGTACACCAAGAATCATGTGGCTTCCCCCACAAACGACCAAATAAATAGCCAATCTCAATGCCACAAGTAGCTCTAAGTACATCATCATATAATATGCAAGAAGGGACAATCCTTCTTGGTACAACATGTTGTTCATATAAATAAAAGAAGTACAAAAAATAAAGTGAAATTGTACATCCTCCATCATGTATTTGAGACCTTGAGCTGAAATGGCTCAACCAGAAATTTTCCCTCACCTCAAAGGAGTAGGGAGGTGGTTGTGACCTCCTCTCTATCACCATATGGGCTATGCATCTCTCCATATGATGAAATATGTCATGCCGGATGCCCCTCAAGTGAAATCCTCTGCCAAAGAAAGATATGCATTATAATGCATGGAAAGGAAGTCCTCATGTGCTGCATGAAGCAGCTTCTCCTTAAGCTTAGAAGCTACAGTCAAGAAGACTCTACCATAATAATAGATGACCACATCATCCACCTTATACTCATCATCTCTATCTGGGTCATCAAGAATCATACATGCACCTAGATCCTTGGAGTACTATACCAAGAGTTGAGATCTCCGATATGGATCAATCCTCCCAAGAGATAGCCTTGGTGATTTGGCATATGAAGGTATCCTCATGCTCATGCCTGCTACTTCAAAATACCCCATGCCAAAGTCCCCTGCCAAACTCTTCACCTCTCCAAAATCCAACAGTGGTTAACTGAAAGACAAGATGTATCTCATCAACTGTAGATATGGTGGCCTCCCTAGTGGAATGCCTCGATGTAGTGAGACATCAAAATCTGAAGTGGACTATATATATGAGTGCACTGAGTTTTCCTTCTCTTCACTGCACAGTGCAGTCCCCTCCTTATGTGAAAAAATCTCCCGAAATAGATAAGGGTGAATGCTCATTATCCCTTGATGTTGATCCTTCTCCTCTTCTTCCATATATGAGACTACCTCATCCTCAATGAGAGACCCTTGATCTTGGTCATCTCTTGAAGGAGGGAACTCCATGCCTTCACAAATAGAAGAGGATTATTCATGAAGTGGGGATCTTGCCCTTGGAAAAATATCATACATGTTTTTATCCCCTTTAAAAATATGCAATGGAGTTGGCTTAATAGGTCTCTCCAACTCATGCAAAGTGTTTGAGTTTTTTTTTTTTTTCAACAAATGATGGTTCACAATGTTTCCTATCAAATCTTCTCACCAGTTCTTTAGTGAATCCAACATAAGTTTTTACATTTTCATGAAAAAATGAAGTAAAATCTTTAAACCACCAATTATGGGCCATACCTTTGAGGTACATTGTTGGCTACTCCGATGGCCTCCTTCTCAAAAACTTGGTGTAACTAAAAATAGGAATATAGCTCTTCTACCCAAGCTTTGCCGTGCACTCTAGCTGATCTATCAAAGTGAGATAAGAATATTATACCTCTCTTACTTTCTTTCGTGGCTACTAGATATTGCCTCTTTGAGTTTTCAAAACCCTTGGGAGTCCAAGTGCTCTCTTGAATCTCCATGATTGAGATTCATACTCCCGAAGATAGTCACTCAAGGTCTCCCTCTCTTGGTGCATCTTCTTCCTCCATCCTTCTTGCAAGAGAATTTGGGCAATAGAATGCACTCGTGGATCTGCATGTGTGGCTAAATGCTCACACCCACCATATGAATAGCTAGGGCTTTCTTCAAACCCTATAATAAATCTTCTACACTCCTCCCCTTTCATCTCCTTTAGATCTTCTCCGATATTCTTCATATCTTGGAAAAGAAGTAGGGAGATCCTCTCTTCCTTGATTCCTCCAAATAATGGAGTCATGCTTTTGTTTCTTTTTCACAACTTCTCTTTTCCGTGAGAAGCTTCTCCTCATGATGGCATAATGTCTTGGATGCATAGGGTGAGCCAAGATTATTCTCTCGATACCATTGTAGTATCCGGGAAAAGGGAAAATGCAGAATACTTCACACAATATAAGAACTTACAAGAAGATAAATAATAAAGTCTAAGTACACATTAGAATATGCGAGAAAGAGCCGAGCCATTTTATTATTGGATAATATTCATCTACACAAGTACAAAATGTAGGTAGATCTAGCCAAAAAGATGAGCTAGGATCACCCCGAAAACATGCATACAACATGTACAACGTAACTATGGAGGCAACTGAAGTAAATACTACGTAGTCTTTTTTAGATGAAAATGAGCATATAAGTGCGGGGAAGAAAAGGAGAATGAAAATATACTCAAATCCCGAGCTCGATGATGCCAAGATTCAAGATCCGGCCAATGTGATGGATTCTCAAGATAACCCGTAAAAGGATTTTCCATATCCGCAACTTTGGAAAAAAATCACCTCCCCTGTGGTTTGATCCTTGATCCGCTAGGAAATAAAAAATCGAAGCTAGATCTCGCGTAATCAGATGGCTGAAATGTGTGGTCATATCATATCTATGCTTGAAGGATTGATCCCTTCCTTATATCTATGAGCTAGAAGCTCTAGATCTAGCTTCTCAATTCTCCAATGATGATTGCAACTATCGCAACACAACTTCCTCTGATAGAAAACTCGCATTGTAGCCGAAGGAGGTAGCTTGGCCAAATTTTCGGAATGAGGAAATTTAGCCCAAAAAAACCTCTCCTTCCCCCGAGGATGAGGTAGGGATTCCTTACCAGGAACACCCTTGTGCTAAACAACACCGCAACCCCGTTAAATAGCAAGAGGAAGCAAAGTCTAAATAGACCAAAGCAAATAATAATCCAAGCATGAATAAAAAATGGTTGCCCTCCTCTCCATATATAGAAAGTGCACCTCTCAACAATGGGTCCCATCCATATGTGCCACCAAGCTCATGCAAGTTATCCTCCAATAAAAATGCGTAGTCGATTAAGGAGATACAATGTATCTAGATAGTGCATGTGGACTTGGTCAAATATGGCCGAATCAATATGATCCAATCATGTTCACACCTATAGGTGCTTAATCCAGCTCCTTATTCTTCCTCTTTTTCACATGAGGAATGTTATTCTTCCTTCTAAAGAGGTTAATGGGCCTCCCTATCCATTTTATTCATCTACCTAGAGATAATGCTAACTATAATGTTCCTTTTAGCTTGAGGCTAAAATTTTGGAACATTACTGCACCCCTATGGAACATAGTTTTAGACATGCATTTAATTCAAAAATTCCATCCCCTTCAACTCGTCTAGAAACTCACACGTGTGAGAGAAATTCCAAAAAAAATTCTTCTTTCCTTCGCTACGGTTTACTCCTCGATGTCTTGTCCTTCCCTCTTCTTTTCTTTCCTTATTATAAAATATCAAACTTGAGATGGTGAGGTTCCAAATGAGGTTGAAAATGTCTATATATATTTTTGAGATTCAATAAGAAAATTTCAACACCCACGCCTAGTTGCATTAAGCACCCGTGACTAGGTGTGGGGCTCACGATGCTATTTTTGGGTGCAAGTCTATTTTGGTTATCCATTAATTAAGATGGACATTAAACTATAATATATTACCAATTTTGACTTGAAAATGAAAGTGATAAATTTAGTTAGTTAGTGCATTTTGAGTTAGAGGTAGTTGGTGAGGCACACAGAGTAATTCTAGTTGTAACAAAGTTCGAAGTGCAAATGGAGCATGAGTTAATCAAAGTTGTAAATAGTTTAACTCAGCTTAATTGATTTAAATTGAGTTGTGGTAGTTGTAACTAAAAAATAAACTACAGAGAGATCAAGTGAATTAAATATTAATTAATTCACAATCGATGATATCACATGCAATTGAGGATTTACTATTATTATCTGCATGGATGTCAAATCCAAAGTGGATACCCAATTGAGTTCTATGAAAGGGAAGTTGACTATTAGTTGTAGGATTATTGGCTTGAACACATGCAACCAAACACCCATTTTTTGGGTGCCCATGATAATTGCGCGTATCAAGGATGGCCAAAATTAGTATATTTTAGGGATATATTCCATCGTGATTGCGTAAGTAGCGGTGATTGTCTAGAGGCTGCGAATTGGCTACCTATTGGTCGGCTTTGCATATGACAATGTGATACAATTATGCTTGAGTATTGGAGGGATCTTATGAGAAATGCTTTGTATGTAATTTTTTTCATGATCCATGCTTAATATACAATAGAAGATAGTGGGGATTTTAGCTTTAAGCTTTCCCCTGGGAAATTATTTGCGTTGTGTGTGATTGATCTTTCTTTCATGTTCATGTGATTAGAGATTGTGTTTTTTAATTCCACAAAATATTGTAGAAGCAATTCAGTATTTAACTTTAGCACATTGTTAGATGGGGTGAATCCATGATATACATGCATGTTGTATAAATTCTACATGGTATCAAAGCACAAGAGATCGTAGAAGTGAAGTAGGAGTTGAGTTTGTGACTCGACAGAATTCGAATTCAAAAAAAGGACTTCCTTGGTGCATACACTGATTCAAGATCGAAATGGATTTCAATGGCTTGAGGTTGGACTATGCACTCGAGGGCAGCCTTGAACTATATTTATTGAAGGACAGATGGAGGTAGTACTTCAAAGACAATGGATTAAAGGAATTCATCGACACTAATGCTCCTAAACCAGCTATGGCATATGCTGCAAACCTTGATGCATGAAAAAATAAAGTGGCTAAGGTGAGGAGGTTCCCTGTTGGAGGGAGTACGAGACCACATTATCTCAAGCCTCCATGGGAGAGCCACACCATATGTAATGTGGAAGTCTTTGAAAAATCTATTCTAAAGTAGAAACAACCATAGGAAATTGGCACCCAAAGATAAACTTAGGAAGATGAAGATGGAAAAGGGAAATACCATTCCAAACTATCTAACAAAGTTTGTCCAATGTCCTGGATGAACCTGGGAGCATTTGAATAACGGCTGTTGATGATGATTTGGTGAGCTTCGCTCTCCGAAGACTTCCAAAGAGGTGGCTTAGTTATCAAGACTCGTCAATGGAAGGGAAAAAAATTCCGTATTTGGAATGACCGTGGCTGGGATTTGGTGTAGGAGGAGTTCTGCATAGTACACTGTAGATGGATATTCATCTAAGAATGAGGATGAAGTGGATTTTTCTTTGGCTACCAAGGCAAGGAAGGTGAAGGGGAAGAAATTCCATTCTAAATCCGAGTCCAAGAATGGAGAGAAGCAAGACATGTCCAAGGTTAACTACTTTCCCTATCACGAGCATGGACATTTTTCTACTAACTCTCCACAAAATAAGAAGAACAAGAAGGTCGGAGGATCCGTAGTTTTTGAGGCCCTTGTCTCACAATTTGAGCTTGACTTCTCATTGATCACATGCATGGTGTCTAGTGCATTGGGATATTTGTGGTATTTTGATAGAGGGCGCTTTCCTTTTCACATAAAAAGAGACAAGGAAATTTTTAGTGACTTGGAGGAGAAAGATCTCGAGATGCATATTGAAATGGGAAACGATGGACCATACTAATCGCTACCAGATTGGTACCATTACCTTTTAGAGGTAGTCATGTAAACACTTTCAATTAAAAAAATGTAATGCATGTACTAGGTTTGAAGAAATTTTTTTGTCTCAATCACAATGTTGGAGGATAGAGGCTATGATGATGTTTTTAGTAAAGGAAAAGCTTTCATGTGACATAAAACAATGGGACAAGCCAAGATGATAGGGATTCAAGTTAAGAATCTCTACAAGTTGGAGGTAGATGACTACGCGAGTAATGATGGGTAAGGTAGATCAAGTGGTGGGCCAAGATGGAGACGAATTATGACACATGAGATTGGGCCATCTTCACCATGGAGCCTTTAATGTCATGCATAAGATTTCTACTAGTCTTCCCGAGGGGTAGACATGCACGATCGGGAAACATGCAAGGGATGTACTCATGCGAAAATATGTAAATGCAACGTTTCATGAGGAGGAAAACCGAGCTTCATGGATCCTTGAGGAGAGTTCACAATAGACGTGTGTGGTCCTTTCTCGATTGCTTCAACAGAAGAAAATAGGTACTATGTAACATTTGTTGATGAATTTTCTTGTAAGTTTTGAATCTTCTTCATGGAGAAGAAATATCGAACATTCTCTAATTTTTGTGAGTTTAAGGTACTAGAGGAGAAAGAGTCGAGGAAGCAAGTGAAGGCTCTTAGGAGCAAAAATAGTGGAGAATACATCTCTAACAATTTCAAGAAATTATGCATAAAAGAAGGAATTCGAAGAGAACTCGATGAGCACCTCATAACCCATAGCGAGAATCGGAGCCGTGGGAGAGGAATAACATAACTATTGTGGTTGCATCACGAGCGATGTTGCATGATCAAGGCCTACCAATGCATGTTTGTGGGAAAAAGCATGCAACACAACGGTACATGTGCAAAACTCGTTGTACTCATAGAATACTCTACATGAGTACACATCGAAGAGGCTTTCACTGGTAAGTAACCTAATGTTTCACACTTTAATATTTTTGCCTCATTTATTTATGTGCATGTGACCAAGGATGACAGAAGAAGATGGAACCAAAAAGCTCGAGGTTGGGATTTTTGTGGGGTACATTGAAATACCCCATAATTATCGTGTAGTATTTGACAAACAAATGAAATTCTTGGCTGTGCTGCAATGGGGTATAAAATTTGACAAGGAGAAAGCCTCGTGGTTGTCTCTTGAGAGGGAGTTGGACTTGCATGCAAAGGAGGAACTATTAGTTCCCAAGGATGAGTCTCAAGATGTGGATCAACCACATGAGGAGGTTCATGAAGTGGAGGAAAACCTTCATGTAGAGCCATCCATTAGAAATGGCGAAGACGCACCACGAAGCTGATATGCTGAGACTTGTTGTTGCGCAGAATGCTGAGAAGCCCTACTTGTAATGCAGAAAAGAGACAATCTCATGAGTCTGTTTTACTAGATACATGGCTCTTTATGAGAAAATTTATTGTGGGTTGAACCATCCTACTTTTAGGAAATAGTGCAACATCCAACTTGGGTTGATGCAATGGTTAAGGAGTATGACTCCATTGTCAAGAACAATGCATCGGAGATAGTCTCAAGATATCTTGACAAATCGGTGGTTGGATTGAGATGGATCTACAAGGTAAATCAAGTCAGCGATGGGAGTGTGGAGATATACAAGGCCGTATTTGTGGCCCGAGGATTCTCTTAGATCGAGGGGATAGATTATGATCGAATTTTTCACTCGTTGCAAGGTAATCTTCCATAAGATCCATCCTTGCACTCTTAGTACGGATAGGTTGGTGCATTCATTGGATGGATGTGAAAATCTGAATTTCTCAATGGGATCATTGAGGAAGAGGTGTACATAGAGAAGCCTAAAGGTTTTGATATCTTCAACAAGTGAGTCACATGTGTGCCATCTCAAAAGATAACTCAGTATGTGCTGAAGCAACCACCCCATGCTTGGTACACTCGTATAAACAACTATTTCATCGTACTTGGCTTCACCAAAAAGTGAAGAAGATGGAAATCAGTACCAAATTGTGGTTGAGGGGAAGATATTGATTGTTTTTCTATATGTTGATGATCTAGTTTTGACTCGGGTGATGAGCATCCGATACACTCATGAAATGAGGATCTTTCAAGGGAGTTATAAATGAAGGACATGGGCCTCCTTTATTATTTCCTTGAATTGGAAATATTGGAATGAGATGGTGAAAATTTTGTGTCTTAAGGTAAGTATGCAAAGGAGATACTAGGTAATTTTAACACTAGAGAGTTGAAAACCCATTGATACTACTCTTCTAGGAAATTGGAGGAAAGAGGATGGTATTGTGTATAGGTAGTTAGTGGGTTCGCTAATGTATTTGGTGAACATCGACTCGAAATTTGCTACGTAGTTAACCCGCCGAGTGAAGCTATGGTTAATCCCTACCAAGCTCTTTTTGAAGGCGGGGAAGTATGTCCCGAGATAATTGAGGGGTACATCAAAGCATGGTATATGGTACAAACAAATACAGGGGTGTGAAGTCGCATGGATTGATCGATGTAGATTGGGTGGGCGATCCCATCTGATAGAAAGAGCACATTAAGAGGTATCCTTAGTATTGGATCGATAGCGCTTTTCCTAGTACAATAGGAAACAACGATTTGTGGCTCTCGCTTAGGTGGAAGAAGAATACATGGCATCAATTTAAGCTACATGTGAGGTTATCTGGATGAGAAAGATCTTGGTTGGTTTGTTTGGTTCTCATATGGATCCGACAAGTGATTCATTGTGACAATCGTAGTTGCATTAAACTCTTGATTAATCTTTTGTTTTATGATAGGTAAAGGAATATAGATATCCGATACCATCATCTCATAGATTTCTTGTAGAGAAGGATAATTTTGCTTTAGTACATTCCCACGAGAAGATCGTGATGCCGATATTTTGATGAAACCGCTCACCAAGGGAAAAATTCAAATACCAAAGAGACATAATCAAGGTGAAGGATAATCTCTTTCTTGTTGAGAGGGAGTGTTGAGATTCAACAAGAAAATTTCAACACACTCGCGCCTACTTTCATTAAGTACCCACACTAGGTTTGGGCCCACGATGCTATTTTTTGGGTGCATGTATATTTTGGTTATCCCTTAATTAAGATGGACATTAAATCGTAATCTATTCTCAATGTTGACTTGTATCGCTTAACTAAAAGTGATAAATTTATTTAGCTAGTGGATTTCGAGTTAGAGGTATTTGGTGAGGCATGCAGAAGTAATTCTATTTGTAACAGTAGTTTTAAGTGTAGTGGTGCATGAGTTAATGCAAGTTGTAAACAGCTTAACTCAGCTTAAGTGAGTTAAAATTAGTTATGCTAGTTGTATCTCGAAGATACACTAGTGAGAGATCAAGTGAATTAAATATTAATTAATTCACAATCGCGTGAAATCACATGCAACTAAGGATTTAATATTATTATATGAATGCATGTTAGATCCAAATGGAGACCCAATTGAGTTCTAGGTGAAAGGGAAGTTCACTATCGCTTGTAGGATTATTGGCTTGCACACAGTGCAACGAAACACCCTGTTTTGGAGTGGTCGTGATACTTGCATGACCAAGGAAGGCCAAAATTATTATGTATTAGGGATATATTGATTCGGGGATTGTGTAAGGTAGGTCCCACTGTCCGGGAGGGTGAGAATTGGCTATGTTTTGGTCGCTTTTTCATATGACAAGTGTGAGAAAATTAGCCGAGTACTCGGAGGGTCTTGTGAGAAGAGTTTGTATGTAATTTTTTTCATTGTCCATGATTAATATAAAATAGAATATAGTGGGGTTTTTTAGCTGTAATATTTCCCCAAGAAGTTATCTACATTGTGTTTGATTGATATTTATTCATGCTCATGTGATTAGCGATTGCGTTTTTTAATTCCACAAAATATTTCGAGAAGCAATTCAGTATTTAACTATAGTACATTGTTCGATTGGGTGAATCCAAGATATACATTCATGATGTATAAGTTCTACATATATATCCTTTACAAGAGGTCGAATAGAACTTCACTAGGCCAACTTGTCCCTTCGAGGGCGTGACTTGTGCTTTAAATATTTCCAAAACTTAATAGACACAAACTAAATTATTTTACGGGGATGCATATTGTCCGTAAGGGTCTTATAATCATGATGTTGACTCTCTTGGCTCATGAAAATATATCTTATGACCTAGAAAACCCTAAAAGCATGAAGACCTTTCCTTTACCTAAAAGGACATCAATAATGAGCATGACACCCATGATTTAAAAATAACAAGCTTTTTATTTTACTCTTTGTTTGTTACATGAGATACATATTGAAATGAGTTTAATAAAAAATTATGAAGACCGAAAGTAGTTACATTTTCAACACTCCCTCTTAACTATGGAGATATTCATAATTGTACCACTTAGTACAACATCATTCTCAAACTCGAAGAGTTCTCATAAAAAGAGTCGAATTGATAAGCTAGTTGTAACCATCATCACCGTGACCAACATTTTCTTTGAGGTCTAACTAGACAAAATCATCTTCTTTCAATAGAATTATTTTGGTAATATTTACATGTGAAACCACACTACCTATTCAAGGAAGATACCACAACCATATTTTCAATAGGTATGCCATTTTAGGACTATTCTTATCTTGGATTCCCAATCCTCAAAGAATATTGGTCCTCTTCAACAACTCTTATCTTGGATACATGTCTCATTCTTAAAGAGTGTCAATACCTCCCCTTTCTTCGATTCTCTCCTCAAGGAAACCACATATGCTTATTCAATCCTCCACCATTTTCTCTCCATGGCATTCACTTAGACTTATAGTTCCTAGTCCTAATCAACAAGATGGCACATGAACAAGAGAATTCACATGTGATGTCCATCATCACTCCCTCTCAACCGCAGAGGATATTGTTGGGTATGTGTTATATTATTTCCACGACTATCCCCATGCACTCGCATGCGTGCACCGGGAGCAAAGGCAGGGGGATCGCAAGGGGGTGGCAGTGCCTCCCACCGTTGGGGTCCGGGGGTAGCGCCTCGGAAATTTTTTTTGGTGTGCGGACCCACTCATAAGTGGACCCATGCATGTTTTGTGCATGATTTTGCACATGGTTTTGGGGTACGATGGTTTTCGGCCCTCGGTATTTTGTAGATCCGGTCAAGGGAACTACTGGGTTATGTTCTATTCCAAGGTTAATGGATTGGGGTTTACGTATGCTTCGACATGTATATATATGTGTTGTAACACTAAAAAGGAATATAATGAAAAATCAAGCTAGTCGTCCCCAATTTGGGATCCAGGGGAAGATATCTATGTTTATCTATTTTATGTTTTATGCTCTTGCTATTGTTTATTTTCTATTATAAGATTCATGTGCGAGATAATTTCCGTTCAAGGTTAAAACTCACATTTGCATCGTAGCTATTTCGGCTTCAAGGGGACGCCTTTGCTCGCCGAGGGTTTTTTGCTTCGGCCCGAGGTCGACCTCCCGTTCAGTCGGGGAGATCTACAGAGATTGATTCTTGCGGTGAAAGAAGATGGCGAGCGACAAAAAATATAGAGATCGAGAAATTTAATGGTCGGAGTTTTGAGTTATGGAAGCTCAAGATGGATGATCCGCTTGTGGATAAAGATCGCTGGGATCACGAGAGATCCGAGTACTAAACCAATGCAATGTCGGATGAAGACTAGAAGAAACTAGATCGGAAGGCTAAGAGCACAATACGGTTGTGTGTCTCGTATTCGCGATTGTTGAATGTATCCAGGGGAAGCTACGGCAAAGAATTTGTGGGAAAAACTTGAGAATTTGTACCAATATAAGTCTATGGAGAATAACTTGTTCATGCGGAAAAATCAGTATAACCCGAGGATGAAGGATGGAGACTCAGGGATGAAAGCATCTAAATGCCTTCAATACTATGGTACGTTAGCCAGTAGTCTGTTGGTATTAAAATATTAGATGAATATAATTGCATCAATTTGTTGTGTCTCTACCGTATTCGTGGGACAATCTGGGTTATTGCAATAGGTAGCAATACAACTACCTTGAATTTTGATGACATTGTCTCGACCTTTGTTGTCGGAGGAAATGAGACAAAGAAATATGGAGGGCCAGTAATGGAGATGCCTTATCTATACGAGGAAGGTCCCAAAATAGAAACAAGAATAAGGTTTCGAGTGGGAGATCCAAATCTAGAGGGAGAACTAAATCTCCTGGAAAGTTTGTAAAGGTATGCTCGGAAATGCGGAAAGGAAGGGCACTACAAAAAGGACTCGCAGATCTAAAGCTCCCCGAGAAAGGAAAGGGATCCGATGATGCTCCTTCCGCAGTAGGCAAAAAACCACCTCGCATGAGGGTGGGGATGTGTATTTGGCTTCTTCTTCAAATAGACATGTAGATCATGAGTCATGGTTTATTGACTTAGGTGCATCCTTTCACTTCACTCCCCATTGGGAGTGGTTATGCGAGTATGAAAAATATGATGGTGATGTCTTCCTAAGGGATGATAGGAAGGCCAAAATCATCTGGACGTGGAAAGGTCAAGTCGAAGCCGCAAGGTGGAAGGATTAGATCACTTCCCGATGTTCGCATATTCTCGCATTGGCCAAAAATTTGATTTATGTAAGCAAGATAGATGATGCGAGTGTAAAAACGAGTGTTCGATAAAGATGCCCGGAAGATGGTTCGAGGAGCACCGGTATTAATGTAGGGAGTTAGGAAATGGAACTCTATACAAGCTACAAGGGAGCACCGTTATCGATGGGTGTAACAGTTCTATGGTTCCCCGAAAATGGAGCGGAAATCCTAGTCGTCTCTCGGGAGAAAAGACCATGCTATGGCATCAAAGGCTTGGACATATTGGAGAGAAGGGCCTTCGGACATCGCATAGAAATGGTATGGTAAAAGGTATGTATAATTGCTCTCCGGATTTCAATTTCTCGTGAACATTTTGTATATGGGAAGTAGAATCGGGTGAGTTTTCCTTTCCGGTGCTAAGAGGGAAAATAATATATTATAACTTGTGCACAAGTGATGTGTTTGGACTTGTGTCAGTTCCATCACCGGGAAAGTCCGTGTAGTATGTTTCATTCATAGATGACTTCTCAAGGAATAAATGGATATATTTCTTAAGGAAGAAATATGAAGTCTTTGACGATTTAAAGAATTTAAGGCTCGGTGGAAAACCGGATAGAGAAGAAGATAAAGGCATTGAGGACGGATAATGGTGGGGAGTACCCGCAAGAAGGAATTTGAAGAGTTCCGTAAGAAGTGTGGTATAGCACCGTAGAAGACTACTCCATACACACGTCAAAGAAAACAAAGAGTTGCGTAAAGAATGAGTAGAACGTTGATGGAAAAGGAAAGAAGCATGCTCGATGAGCACCTGTTAGGACAAGAATTATGGGTAGAGGCAATGGAGATCGCATGTTACTTAGTTAACGGATCACCTTCATCAAACGCATTGGAGGATAAGACTCCACATGAGGTATGAACTGGTAAGAAACCCTCTCTTTCACATCTAAGGGTATTTGGATGTGATGCATATGTACATGTTCCAAAGGAGAAAAGGACCCGAGTTGGATAATAAATCCGAAAGGTGCATCTTTATTGGGTATAAGGATGGTTTAAAGGGTTACAAGCTTTGGAACCCAGAAACAAGGAAAGTTGTGTATAGCCGAGATGTGGTATTTAGAGAGGTGAAAGATGTTGTTACACATGAAGTCCTACCAAAGGAACTCGAGAAGATAGAGTTTGAGCTAAAGGAGGATGAATCGTACTCTACAACGAAGAAGACTCGAAGAGGAAGAGCCACAAACTCCGTACCGTGAGAAGATCAAATCGGGAAAAGAAGGCAACCTCGAAAGGTATAGTCCATCCGATTTTTGTTCAAGTTTTTTCCTTATCTATAATCGATGATGATCCCAAAACTCGTTAGGGAGGTAGTAGATTCAGGGAGAATGGAAAAATCTGAAGGAGGCCATGGTTGATGGAATGGCATCCTTGCACAAAAAATGAGGCATGGGATCCGTGGAGTTGCCTACTGGAAGGAAGCCCATCGGGAGAAAAAGGGTGTTTAAAAAAAATATGAATGTAGAAGGCAAGGTGGAGAAATACAAAGCTCGCAGTAGGTAGCAAAAGGTTATTCCCCAGGTGTCGCGAATTGATTTTGGTGATATTTTTTTCTCCTGTTTCCAAAGTTACTTCTATTAGATTACTTTTATCCGTTGCCGCCGCATTTGATTTTGAGATAGAACAGATGGATGTGAAGACAACATTTCTTCATGGGGATCTAGAAGAGGAGATCTACATGAAGCAACCTCGAAGGCTTTATGGTGAAGGGTAAGAATGAACTTGGTGTGCGGTGTTGAAGAAGTCTCTCGTATGGCTTAAAACAAAGTCATCAAGGATGTGGTATCAAAAATTTGATACCTATATATGGGGACTTAGCTTCACCAGAATAAAGGAGGATCAATGTGTTTATTTTAAATTAATTGGTGACCATGTTATTTATTTGGTCTTGTATGTGGATGAGATGTTGTTGATTGGAAATGACAAAGAAATTATCCAAGATTTGAAGGCCCATCTGTTCTCCAAATTCAACATGAGGGATCTTGGTGTTGCAAACTATATTTTGGGCATGGAAATTAAGAGAGATCCGGCAAAGAGGAAGCTCGGTTAAACCAGTAGGAAGTATGTCGAGACTATATTGTAGAGGTTCAATATGTAGGATAGTAAACCAGTGAATGTTCCTATTCCCCTGTAGGTGTAAAGTCGTCTCGATACAAATGGCGTCCCCAAGACACAAGAAGAGGAGGAGGATATGTCTCGTGTTCCATATGCAAGTACATAGGGTAGCTTGATGTATGCAATGGTCTATACTAGACCGGACATTGCACATGCGACGGGAGTATTGAGCGTGTTTATGTCAAAACCCTGTGGGAAGGAGCATTGGACAACGAAAGGAAGCGGGTTTCCGGATATTTACGTGGCACTAGTGACTATGGCTTGTGCTACCAGGGAAGACCAAGATTGGAAAAAAATGTTGGACATTTGTGGTTCTCGTTGATGAAGACCGGGGCTAGAGATCTGGACCAAAGAAGATCTACAAGTGGGTATGTGTTTAAACTATTTGGAGGTGCATTCAGCTGATGAGTAAAAGACACGTAGTGACTCTTTCAACTACATAGAGCGAATACATAGTAGCCACTCATGCAAGCAAGGAAGCAAGCTTTGGTTGTAGAGACTATGTTCAAGTATGGGGGTTGGTATAGCAAGCTATAAGGATAGACCGTGATAGCCAAAGTGCAATTTTCTTGGCTAAGAACCCCCGCTTTACCATTCAAAGACAAACCACATTGATGTTCAATATCACTTTGTTAGAGATATGGTTGAGGCTAAAAAGGGTGTTGCCGGTAAAGGTGGACACTTTGAAGAATGTTGCAAATGCATCGACGAGTCTATGAGCACTCGAGTTCTCTTGTGTAGAGAAACAATGAGTGTTGAAGAATTGGCCCAATGACTAAGCTCTCCTCGTGGCCCCTCGTGGAAAGAAAAAAACAAGTGGGAGAATGTTGGGTATGTTTTATATTCTTTCCATGACTAGCCCCACGCGCCGTATGTTGCGTCGGCGCAACAGTCACAAGGGGGGAGGCAACCCCCACTATTGGGGGTCCGGGCAAGTGCCCCACGAAAATTTGTTTCATGTGCGGACCCACTCATAAAAGGAACCACCCATGTTTTGTGCATGATTTTGCACATGGTTTTGGGGTACGATGGTTTTCGCCCGTGGTATTTTGTAGATCCCGTCAAGGGAACTATGGTTATGTTCTAATCCGTGGTTAATGGATTGGGGTTTATGTATGATTTTGCATGTATATATATGTGTTGTAACACTAAAAGGAATATAATGAAAAATCAAGCTCGGTCGTCCCAATTTGGGATCTAGGGGAAAATCTCTCGTGTTTATTTGTTTTATGTTTTTTATGCTCGCTATTGTTTATTTTCTATTATAAGATTCGTGTGTAGATAATTTCGTTCTCGCCGTTAAAACCTACGAGATATCTCCATTCCCTCTTGACTAGGGAATATATCCTTTCTCCTATTCAAGGAGACTCGTTTTCTTCCTCTTAAATATAGAGGAGATTCCCGACTTATTTCTAATATGAGAAGTCATAACCATAAGCTCTCTAGCTTGTTTCCATATGAATATCAACCACTTGTTCTTTATGGAGATAACTACATGGCTCCTTCTCATTAGGGTAATTTTGAGTTCTAAAATGGGCCTCATAAGGGAATTATAAAATAATGGTGGATATAATAGAATAATATTAGATTACATCATCATATTTTAGAGGGAAAAAAAGAAAAAAAAATTTCAACTCGTATTTTCAACCTATCTCCTTATTGGGTTACTTAAATTTCGAGTGACAACACTCGTTGGATACATAATTTGATTCCTCATCCAATGAGTACCCATGTTGCATAATTTATGTTGACCTTTGTGACACAAAAAAATGATAAATACATGGAAAACATTATTGTAATCACATTTTTTTCATTTATTTCTTATTTTTTCGTGTAGTAAGGTCCATCAAAAGTATGTAACATGGTTACTCTTTGAATTAGGAATTAAATTTGGCATCCAATGAGTACTCCCGCTTGAAATTTGAGTAAAAACTTAGGGAGATACGATGAAAATATGTGTTGAAAAAGTAGTTTTATTATTTTATTATTTTTTTAATATTTTAACCTTTTTTACTTCGAAAATAGTGAACAACCCCGCATGGTTGACATCATCATCTTGAATCTTATTGGTTCTTATAAATTTTATTTTGGTTGTACATTTTTCTTAGGAGGCCCATTTTAGACCTCAAAATTCCCCCGATGTTACTTCTTCATTAAATTGACATTTCTTTCTTCTCGTGTCGTGGAGCATTATTATTCTTTTAATCTTGTGATAGGGTATAGGTCATCAATCTTGCACATCACTTTCATGTTGCCATCATCAATGAAGGAATTATTTTGAGCCTTACTAAACTTCAAGCTAATCATAACTTCCTCATGAAAGTGAAGTTTATTTTTTGTATGGACTAGACCTTCAAGTTATCTTCTCACACTAATATTGTTTAATCCCCAAATGAAAAAAATATTGAATTAGTGATTTCTAATGTCACGTGTCGTGCTTGAGCTCAACATTGTTCATATATTCCCGCAATATCCTTCTGGTAGTATTATATTTACCTCATCATGATGAACTTCCCTTCAAATCATTAAAATAATCACGGTCCATATTCATGCACATCTTCCTAAATGCATCAGACTACCCAAGGATCAAACATTATTACCAAGTTACAATTTTCTTTCAAAGACTATACTACATGTTGATAACTATAATATTTAACCTTTTATTCATTCCGAATTAAGTCAAATTAATATTTTAGACATTATGCAATCAAATGAAATATTCACCATGCATGATTTATGACCGACTAATTTTATAGGTTTTTGTACATATGAATCCTACACAAGAGATTACTTCAAATAAGCATTCCTATGCTTCCATACAATCATCTAGATATATGATATAAAATGACCTTTCAAGTTGACCGAATGCATTCATTCATCCCTTGATATTATTGTTTCCATACTATATGGAATATATACTAACCTTGTCATAATTATCCTTCCAATAACCTTTAAAAAATACGAATCTTATGCTTGTTGTTATGATCTCTTTATGTTATGCTTGTTTGGACAATCCTTCTTAAAGTGTCAATATTCTTTGCATCCAAATAATTGAACCTTGGACATGCCTTACTTCTTCTTTCACTTTCCAAACTTTCCTTTCTTTAGCTTCTTGGCCCTTGCAATGAAGGCTTGATATTAATCATTTGATTCAATTTTACCATGCAACCTTGATTCTAGTTTCTTTCGAGGACACATTGAGCCCAAAACTCATCAAAAAGGAGTTGAGTCTTTCTTAGAGTAGTTTCTCATTCCAAAACTTCTCCATTTTGGTGGCAAATAATTCAGTACACATATGATCATTTCATAATTAGAAATTTTCTCCTTGAGCCCCTACAAATGGTCTCTTATTTGAGAGATCTTCATTAGAAAGGAGGCCATATCCACATCTTTCAATTTCTCATTTTATATAGTCTATTCTTCAAAGACATATTTTGAACTTATGTACTTATAGAGTACAAATTGCATTAGGGGAATTTTGAGGTCTAAAATGGGCCTCTTGAGGAATTATAAAATAATAGTGGAAATAATAAAATAACATTATAAAAAAATAAAAACCTATTTTTTCAACTCATATTTTCAACTTATCTCCCTACGACTATACTCAAATTTCGAATGGAAACACTTGTTGGATGAAATATTTGATTCCTCATTCAAGGAGTACCCATGTTGCATACTTTTGATGGACATTATACATGAAAAATGAGAAATACATGAAATATGTGATTGCAATCACAATATTTCATGTATTTCCCATTTTTTCGTATAGCGAGGTCCATCGAAAGTATGCAACATGGGTACTCCTTGGATGAGGAATGAAATTTTTGCATTCAACAAGTACTCTGCTAGAAATTTGAGTAAAACCTTAAGGAGATAAATTGAAAAATATGATTTGAAAAAATACTTTTATTATTTTATTAATTTTTAATCCTTTTAATCCTTTTTAATTTTTTACTCCAAAAAATGGTGAATCATCCCCAATGATTAACATCATCATCTTGAACCCTACTAGTTCTTATAAAGTTCATTTTTTGTTGTACATTTTTCTTAGGAGGCTCATTTTAAACCTCAAAATTTCTCTAATGTGCTAACTCGTCATACATAGCCTTAGAAATATTCAAATTAGCAACAAATGGAACTAGATGATCCTTAATAGATTCAACAATTATTATGTGTGCCCTCACTTCCCCTTTTTTTTTGTTTAGAGGACTCTTGGGTCTTTTCTTTGTTGGATTCAATCATTTAAGAAAGGACATATTCCATTACTTCATGTTTTGTTAGTGCAAGGTAAATTGTTTTCTTCCATGCTAGGAAATTTTTTTGAGCCAAAGATTTTTTTTCTTTCCTTGTAGAAATAACCCATCCGACATTTAGATTCAAACGTATAGTAACAATATGATACTTGTCAATTAAGAGTCTTCGCTTATCTAATGATGTCTTCAACTATCTTGAGGCTTTGAAGATATTAAAAGAGACTTCAATTATGTCCTAGAAAGATGTCCTTCAGGATACCTTCAAGAAAAACTTCAACATCCTTTCGATGCTTCCTTGAAATATGTTTTCCTATTAGCACTTAAATATATATCCTTCCAAGAGAGATCGAACTTCTTCTAATTTTGTTCTTTAGGCCCTCTTTGATGAGAGCTTGATGTAGTAAACCTTATTATATACCAATAAGTATTCTTCTTTCCTTTTGTCCTTCAAAAAATGATTCACCTTAACAAACAAGTCCTTCTTTGTGTCCATAAGATGATCCTCTCAACTTCCTTCCTCTTTCCACCTTAGCTTTGATACCGTGTTGGAAAATGCAATATGATGGTTATTAATTCCAATTTTCCTTAACATTAATAATTTCTTGTGAGCTTTATTTATAATCTTGTATTTTCCTTATTAGATTTTCTCCATCATAAGATTATCAAGAATGAAAAAATAAGAATAATAGACACAAAAATTAAGCTCCAAGCCGAGAAAAAAAAACCCTCCAAGGGGAAAACCCATAAAATTTCTTCTCTTCTTATAGAAAATACTTCAAATGAGACAAACAAGACCCAAAACCTTAGAGCAATTCCTCCTCCAGCGACCAAGTACACCATCCAAAGAGATATTCCAATTAGGTTAATGTGAAACCAACTTAACTAGAGACAAACCCTTTTATAACTGCACCAAACTCATAATTTCGCCTACAGCAGTAGAATTCCATACTTGCGACTTTACTTCATAAATTTTGGATCATGCAACTCCTAAAAAACATGCACGTGAGAGAAATGCCCAAAAAATCATCTTCTTTCCTTCATTAGGGTCTACTCGATATGTCCCTTCGCTTTTATTATTCATCCTTATTATAGAAAATTTTACTTGAGCTAATGAGGTACGAAATAAGGTCAAAGATGTCTCTATATATAGCCTTTCCAAAAGGTTGAATAACCCTTCTCTAGGCCTGAGTTGTCCTTGCTAGGGCTGACTTGTGCTTTTGAGGTTTCCAAGTCATTCTAGAATCAAAATAAATTATTTTACAAGATACATCTTGGACGAAAGGGTCTTCTAATCATGATGGTGACTCTCTCAACTCATGACAATATAGTGATGACCTCAAAAACTCTTGAAGCATGAAGAAAATGATTTTACCTACAAGACCATCAATAATGTCGAGTTTTCTATATTACCAAGTATAGTCCCTTGTTGTTGTTAGTGTAACCCCCTTATTGTTATTTTTGTACCCCCGTAACCCCATATTTTTATTATTGTGCCCTTAAATTATTATTTTTAGGCTCGCGCTAGGATTAAATTCTCGGCCCCATGAACTCCTATATATAGAAAGGAGGTTTTGTCATTTGTATCATCCAACAATTGTTCATTAATGTAATGTATTGGAGGTTTCCCCCTCGAAGTGGCTATTTCTAAGGAATTGATCTCTCTTTTCTTCTATTTTTTGGAGTTGGTTTCACAACATTTGGTATCGTGGGACTTTGGATTCTTGGGCTTCGCTGCTCCAAACGAGATCATCATGGAATTTCGCTATAACGTTTTTTCTACGAAGGTTCAAAAGCGAAAATTTTTTAGAGCATGAAGTCGAAATCTAGTAGGAACATCGTCACAAAATTTCAGAGCTTTGTTCGCAATATTTCGCAGATAGGGTTTGTAGAAGTTAGGGATTCGTTAGGCTCCCGAATTTCATCTCAAAGAGGTGATCGTGGGAAAATATTCATAACTCTCTCTCTCTCTCTCTCTCTCTCTCTCTCTTTCGAGAATCGCATTGGAATCGTCGTAAAAAGGGGCCGAAAGTGTGTGGAATGTAGTTTCATTTCTATCAATTTTAGAGTTGAAGGAGGAAACAATGACACGTGGAAACTCGTACAAGTTTTCTTTATTGAACCGGATCCATAATTACATCATTGTGGGATATTGGACATAAATTTGCCTCGAGGAATCCAAATCGTGTCATACCTTTGGCATTTTAAAGAGGATTCGGAGGGCTACGCTGTGGCAAAATTTTAGATATTGAGGATCCAAAATCACACAGATAATTCAGCTTTTCAATATCGAGCTCCTCAAAAGAAAGAAAAGAGTGCTTTCGAAATGAATAAGTCTTGTGTAAAAGATCGATTTTGAAGTGATTCCATGGGCCGATTGAGCATATATTTCAGTATTGGATTTTGAAATGCCTCGTAAAAATAATTCAACACCGATTAAGCCCTCGAATACTCTACTATGACTCATGAAGATGAATAATTACAACATGATCTATCAAAATTACCATAGCAAGTGCACCAAATTTTTCTCTTGCAAAAGGAAGCAAAAAATGAAATGGAAGTTTTGAAGAAAGGCATGGAAGCAAAGATGGATGGTTTGAATAAAGGTGTGCAAGATAAGGTGGAGGAAATGCAATAAAAAATGAAAGACAACATGGAAAACATGAAGAATGATCTAAAAGAAGATATGGAAGGTTTGATAAATTTGATACAAGAAATGATTCCTAATGGCGAAAATATAGTTGATGAAACTTATGATGAGAGAAAAAATAAATTTTAATCGTGATTTCATAAAATTTAATGTTGGATTGAAGAACCACCATATTACAAAGATGGTGTTACACGAGAATTTGTCACCGTCCCTACCATTCCCCATCCCGCACAATGGAGGACCCACTGGTGACTCGTGAACATTGTCATGCCTTGAAAACATCATCAATGCATTCCTTTAAGCATGAGCTTTATTTGCCCTTGAGACATCTCCTTGCAAAAATCATGAAAACATCCCTTTGGCATTGGGCAGGGGCAGTCGACTCGCACTCGCGCCAATGGGGAAAATCCACGAAAGAGGTCGCGCCAACCGGCGCTCTCGTCATAGAGTCGTAGTCGCGCCACCCAAATTAGGGACTCGTTTTTTAAATAAATATGGCGGAAGTTGAGTTCCAACAAACTCACAAACCATTGCCTATCTTGAGTTGGGAGGTTTGGCTGCGGGAGTTCTATGGAAGGGAAGTGGTTTTGCCACCTCCCATGGAACCTTCTTGTTGATAGGGCCAATCCCATAATAATAGGATCCCAACTCCTCCTTCCCCCATCTATAAAAGCCTCGCTCAAATCCATGGCAAGCTAGTCTTGAAGTGCCTAAGCTCCGAATCTCCATATTCCCAAGAGCCTTTGTGTTGCAAAGAATCCTCTCTTTCCCCTTAATGGCCGAATCAAGTAAGGAGACCACTTGTCACGAGACTCGGAGAGGTTTTCTCTTTCCCTTGGCGAGCTTTGCAAGACGTGGACGACTGAGACCCGTCCGAAGGAGACCGCGACGTCGAACTTGGTTGTAATCTCTCTTCGCCGGTTATTTAATAGATGATTATGATTATGGTTCCACTCGTTTTCCATCATGTCAATGTGAGTAACGTCCTTTCGACTCGATGTTTAGTTACGTACGCTCGGTTTCTATGCTTGTATCTCGTTTTCATTTCTTCCATGTGTGTGTGTTCATCCGTGGAGATCGTGGAGTGGATTTGTGATCCGCCAAGGCCGAGGAACGGGGACGCTTCTTCTTCGATCCTAGCATTGAATCCGTGCAGGCTCCTATCTCCACCCTTTTCATTCGTAACTAGGAACTTGCGTCATAACATTGTTTGATTGTTGCTAGACTCCCTCGCCGGGCTAGTAGGGATCGCCTCTCGTCCGCAAAGGGGGATTTACCTCCTCAACAAATCGCGACTCCGCCGGGGATCCAGACTTTGTTGTTTGATTTGTAAACTATATACGAGTCCGAAGTACGTACGCGATAGCCTTCGAAACGCTTTTTCCCCGCATTAGCGGAGTAGATCAACGCTACTCAGCCCATCTCCGGCTTTGGTTTACGGACCGAACAACTTGGAGTCTTTGTCTTGCCTCGCCGTTTGTATCTTGCTTTTCCTCGCTTTCGACGAACCTTCTCGGGTTGGGTTCTTTGTTTGTTTTTTCTTCCTCGGATTTCTTAGCTTGCATTGGTCTATTTCTCGGGGTAGCTTGTTTTTTAATTTTTGTCGAGAAACTTGATCGGCGCGGTTTTTAACCCAACATTCGCGCCAATTGGTGCATGTTGCCTTTGTTCAGCCCGCGCCAATTGCTTTCTCGGTGCCGCTCACACTTATAGTCGCGCCACCCCTCGTAAGTTTTTTGAGTTTTCTCTATTTTTGAGCTCTCCGAATTTGATCGGGTTGTTTTTCTTCTTGATTTTCCGATCGCCCTCGAGTGTGTTGGAGTCCCGTTTGGCCGGGAATTCACCTCTCGTCCTGTTGGTTGTTTGCTTTTATCTACCGATTTCACGTTTTAAGCTCTCAGGGCATCTAGTGGCTTGGTGTATCGAGCCCTCCTTCGGGAGTTTTGGTGTTTTGATTGTCCTCGTCAACTATCCGATTGATTCTCCACATCCTCTAAGTAGTTGTTCATTGTTTTGTTGCGGTATTTGAGTGATTGTTTATTCCTTCATTCGAAATTCGTTTTGTCTTGCCTTGGACCTAAATCACACGGTCCATTGGAAGCTTTCTCGAGTCTTTTTCTTTGCTTTGAGAGGCTTTGGTCGATTTGGGGATCCGATTGCTTTGTGTTGTTGAGTGAAATTTGTTTGTTTTGCTCTCTTGAAAATCGTTTCTCAAGTTGTTCCGTTTGTTTTCAAGATTGTTTAGAGCATATTGTGCTTAAACATTGAAAATCATCTCTTTTGCTTTTGTTAATTAGTGCAAATTGTGATCTTTTCCATATCGCTAGTGATTAGTGTTTTGAATGAAAAGTTTTCAATTGCATTAGTTGCATTAGAGATCTCATTGCTTTGTTTTCCGTTCATTTCGTTTTGTGTAAAGCTCCCAACTCTTCTCTAACTAGTTTTCATCGAACGAAATGTTGCACCGTGGCATATAGCTTTGCATTTAGGAGTCTTTCGAGACACTACATACGATAGGGCTCGAAAATTGAAACTTAATTGAAGATCAACCGTAAAATTTATTTCAATTAACCTAAGGCAAGCATTGGAACTTAACGAAACATATTTAGAAGGTCTAGGCTAGAGACGTGTTCCGTTGCGTCGTTAAACCTAGCTACTCGTCGTTCGCCTCTCGGATTTTCAGGCATGGCGCTAGTACCGGACTTGTGCTCCCGTACCGTCGTGTATATAAAGGGAGACCCCTATAGGTTTTCAATCCTTTATCCACAGAAGCCGAGTCCGCCGCCCTATACCCGTGATACACCGTAATCACGACATTCGGGGAGACTACCCGTACGTACGTAAAGTCCTTGGTCAATTTACGTTTCATTATTGAAACCAAGGTGTATATTGCGGCTCACTTGGATATTTGGTACACCCTTTGTGCCTAGTTTTTTTTCCCTCAGCGCTCATTTGGTCTTTTCTAACTCCCTAAACTTGAAAAGACCATCAAGCGCTTGTCCTTTCACGCTTTAGTGTCAACTTCCGAAAGAGATAGAGTCATCTTTCTTTTATCGTTTCTCGACTCTTAAAATATGAAACGGTAGAATTTCTCTACTTTCCAATGTGGTAAAATTAATCGCCCACGATTACACACTCGTGTTGACATCGCTTGTTGACCGTTTTGATCGTGTGTCTTAACTCATTTTCAGACCCGTGTGTGTGTTTGCTCTTTTCTTCTAGTCTTTCGTCACGCGTGGCGAACCATCGCGTTTCGTCTACCGGTAGTCCTTACACCTGACGATTCTTCGAAGCTTCTCGCCTTCCGTTGAACCACGATGAGTCTGTTGTTTCCGAGCTTTCGACAGGGGACCGGTTCTCGCCCGAGCAACCCTTTGGGAGGACCGACTGAGTTCAATTGGCCCTTTTCGACCCCGTGTCCGAATTGAGATTAGAGCCGATTTCCTTTCTCTTACATCGGGTTCACCGTTTGTTGCCGTTATTTTTCCTCCTAGTCCTCGCCTTCTTTCTGCGTGATTTAACTAGCAGGATCAACCATGAGTGATTCCCGGTGAGGAAATTTCGGTGTCCGATGACTATCGCCGTATCCTCGTAGATTGTTTGAGAGAGACGACTCGAGCCGGCTACCATGTCGTCGCCACCGGGCCCTTCTTACCATAGGGATACGGATCTCGGGTCGGATCATTTACGAGCCGTGTACCTCTATGGGGATATCATCTCCCGCTTCGAGGCCGACCCGTCACTACACCCGGGTGTCCTCTTCGACGCCCGCCACTTCGTTCCCGTTCGGCCCACTGCTTTGTGTGGGCCGCCTCTTCTTCGTTGTCTCGACGCATATGCTACCGTGGTCGGGCCAACTCCCGAAGATGTTTACCTAGCTACCGCCATACCGTAGAATATCTCTCCGGAGGAGTATTGGTTGTTTTTACAAATGTACCGAACGCCGTGAGTTGGACAAGTCCCCCCAAGATCCTTACCGATCCTTCTTTTCGCACTATGCACGCATGGCACTCCCGTGTATGCGTCTCCTGATGTCGTTGACGAGCACGGGGAGGTTTTGCGCCTTCCTCGCTCCCGAGGCTTATCTGCATGCTCATAGGTTTACCGTACAACCGAGCTTACAACCCGCAGTGGACAGCCTCTTCCGAGGCCAACCGCGCGGCCAACCTGCTATTTGCACGACTCCACGTGGACAACCCCATCCAAGGCCACCGCGGGCCACAGAGGCCATCGTACAATCCGCAAGGACCATATAGCCTCGCTGAGACAACCAGCTTTGCACTTCGACCGTGTATCAACTCCAGGGACGTGCCCATGGTCCCGGGGGCAAATCCAGCCTTCTTATCAATGCAACCAGTATCCCGTTGTTTCTAACGTTGCATATCGACCAGACCACCCTATGGTTCGCTTCAGTCAACCGCTTTCAGCATAGCACCTGGTCTTGTTCCTCCTCAAACAGGGGCGCGGCGCTCATCCGAGACGGCCCTTGTCCCCGCCTCCAAAGCGCCCAGCCCATCCGCACAACCTCGGGGCCCACTTACAACCGAAGTCAACCCGCGACGAACCGCCGCTCGTTTATCCGGCCAACTCGGTCATTCAGCCGCCCTCACTCCAGTCAACTTGTTCATTCGTAGGGTGCCCTCTCATTCCGTGCACTCGCTTCAACAACTTCGTTCATTCAATGCCGCAACAAATCAACAACCGGTGCCCTACGTACTGCAGCTCCGCAGGTTCCACTTATCGCAGGGCCTACTCATCCTCGCAGTGGTTATTATCCTCATGGTCGGGCCTCAACCGAACTATAACCACCCCGGAGGCTCTCAAAGATTATCCTCCCTCCACCCGGCGCTACCTACGCTTAGCAGCCCAAATCCAAACGTCGCTGTACAGTGCGACACCTAATCGGGGCCCGAACCCCGGTTATCAAGCCCCCGCACTATGGTTAGCAGCAGCCCAACCAGTCCGCTTTATACGAACTATGCCCCTACTTCGCCGAATCTCCGTGACGTAACCCGTGGGGGCAGGGGATATTCACAACCATTGTGGAGCATGGGTACCGTGACTTTATCCCGGGACTGGGCATGGCGCGCTAACCCTCCATTGCCGTTCCCCGGCTACCTTGGAACCGCACGGACGTTTCAAAGTTGACCAATGATCCGATTTCACATAATCCATATTGGCCTCCGACACCAAGATACCAGGGTGATTGTCCCAAGTTTGAGGGCAAAGTTGGCGAAGACGGCACATGTGATGACGTATCACCTCCGGTGTTCGTCTAACTCTTGGGTCGACGATTCGATTCGTCCGCATCTTTCCAGTGTAATTTAACAAGAGCCGCCGCTAAGTGGTACATGAGCTATCCCGTGGTATTTTTCAAGATTTCAACTCGTTAGCCATGGCTTTCCTCACGCATTTCCGCTCATCGGTCCGTATGAGGTCGGGACGCACCTCCCGACTTCTCCCAAGCGGTGAGACTCGCCCACTCACATCTCGGATCACATCCATGAGTGGCGCGCCGTCGTCGATTGATCAAGTTTCACATACCGATCGTATCTTGACCCACCGGTTCACCACCTCCTTAGTGAATAAAATCGCTCGTGATATCGCGATGGGAGCGTGTGCGACGTAGAACAAGCTATCGCGCGTGCCCGCACTCCGGATCTCGGTTCATTCGTCAGCCCTGGGTACGCTTTAAGACATCTTGATCGATGCTCCACGACTGCGAACCACTAAGGCTCGCCTACCCCTACGGTGGATGGTGTCATTGGTTCTGCTTTTCTCAAAATTCGAAGAAATCTTCGAATGGGAAGCAAAATTCTAATTCTTCCAACAATACCTTCTGCTAATCCCACCCCATCCGATTCTCGGTAAAACCGACGAGGTGAATGCCGTCCGTGCCAATCCTCGCGACAAATCCTCCAAGGGGAAGAATATGGGCAAAGGCAAATCAAAATCGATGCCCCAAAGCCTGAATCTAAATCTCGAACCGACGATGGCTCCGCAACGTAAGCCGAAATTCCTTTGCCTCATCCGTGAAGGTGACCATTACACTAAGGATTGTCCACGACGTGTCCGAGGTTAGTCAACTTCTTAAAGGTTCTTAAAGGGACTCCGATCGTTTTAAAAGAGCCATTTCCATCTCAGAGTACCCGAGATGGTCGAACGGCATCACCATCCGCACCGTTTGGGTCTCGTGCTTTTCATGATGAAGACTAATGCACCTATCACTATCGCTACATGGTCGAAGGATTACAATGAACCGCTGCAGCACCCGGGAAGGCGTCATGAAGGGCCGCCTCCCCCACCTATCTCGTCCATTGGAAATCGAGAAGCCGACTCCCGAACCCGTTGTGAAACCACCTCCCAAGGGTGTTCTTCGAAGGTCCTCTTACAATCCAAATGCTCGTGTCGCTTAACATCACAATATCGTTGAGGATTCGGGCACGTGCGCCATGTGCCATGCTCCGCACTTTGAGGTTCTTCAAAGTTGTCCTTCACAACGGAATGCTTTACCTGTCTACCATGGGTGGTATCGATCCCGCACGACTCGAGCCTTCTCACCTTTGATATGGAGAATTTTACTCCCCGCTTTCCACATCAAATTGCTTTGGTCATTCAAGCTCTGGGATTAACCGTCCGAACATTCATAGGGCCGTCGTAGATGACGTGCATCTACCGCATTATGTCCTCCGCTTGCCGGGAAGGCCACTCGGCTCTCCGTCCCTTGTCGTCATCTCCCAATGCCCTCGAGGCATTTGATGGTCCGGAGTCTAAACCCCGGGAGTTCTCGAGAGTCTTGCGATCACGTTACAAGGAAAGACCGTCAACGTGGAAGTAGAAGTGGTTGACGCCGAACTCAACTACAATATACTTCTTGGCCGCAAATCGGACCCATGCCATGCTCTACGTGCCATCTACCGTCTTTTCGATTCATTAAGTTCCCTCACGAGGGCAAGATTGTCACTTGTAGACTCGGCCATTTTTCACCTCTAGCTTTGAGAACAACGTGCCATACGTGGATCAAATTCCGAATCCCCCAGACAAAGCATAGGACCGGTCTTTTCAAAGACCCGGCTCCTCATGGGTATATTCCCCGCACCGCCACCGAATACCGCTCAAGTCAACATGTTGTCCGCAGATCGATGACCCTCGGCTATTCCCACACCCGAGCAGTGATATGAGTTTGGAGAATCCATGCCTTTAACGCCGCGGTAGAGATCGCCCACCGTGAGATTGTTGTCCGCATCGGACCCCTCCACCTCCTCAGCGATGCTCCGATAAGCATGGCTCTCGACGTCTACTCGCAATCCCCCCTAGCTTGGTCGCTCGATTCCCCTAATCCTCTCGGAGAGACTTTTCCTTCAGCATGAGGCTATCATTGAAACTATGTCTCGAGGAGCCGCTCCGGGGCGATGGACATCATCGCTCCTCGTTTATGCCCAACTTGGCGGAAATGATCGATTGTCCGGAGCGTTATGCTACTCAGTTCCTTCCCCTCCTCTTCAAACACCAATCTTAATGCATGAGGTGTTTTCGAAGGTAATCCGAGTAACATTACTCAAACTGCTCCAATCAACATCTCCGTTAAACCGGATTGTTGAGAACATTCATGTGGGTGTGACTTGCTCTCCCGAGGAGATTCAAGTCTATACCGAGCTTTTCAAAGAATTCGGAGATGTTTTCACATGGTCTTACGAGGAAATGCCAGAATTGATCCGAGTATTGTCGTGCACGAGATTCCAACCTACCCGTAGTGCGAAACCCGTGCGCCAACGCTTACGTCCCATGCATCCTCGAAAGCCACCGCCATCAAGGCGAGAGTTGAAAACTTCGAATGCGGGTTTTATTTATCCTATCCTCCATGCACGGGATCGGGTGTCCGATATTGTCCCCCCGTCGATAAAAGAGCGAGGTACACCCGAGGGTCGTAGGGATTATCGCGATATCAATCGCGCCCGTCCTAAGGATAATTATCCCACTCCGTTTATCGACCTCGATTATCGACGAATGTGCCGTGAGTGAGATCTATTCCTTAATGGATGGTTTCTCAGTGCTATAACCAAATCAATATTGCACCCGAGGATCAACATAAGACCACATTCATCCGTCCATGGGGCACTTTTGCGTACAAAAAACTCCCGTTTGGCTTAAACGCCGGCGCTACATTTCCGCCGTGCGATGTCCTACGCTTTTCATGACATTCGCCATATTGTCCGAAACTCCTTATCCGGACGACTTGCCGACCCATTCGGTAAACGTAAGGACCATCCCGAGCATCTTCACCGTGATATTTCTTCGTTGCGTACGCTACAATATCGTAGCTCAATCCTCATAAGTGCGTCTTCTGCGTTGACTCGCCGTCTCTTTTAGGCTTTATAGTCTTGAAAGACGGAATTCGCCTTGACCCTCTAAAGGTTGAGGCCATCGTAAATCTCCCATCACCCTCCTCCTCCCCGTATCGCTGCGGAGTACCGCAAGGGAAAGCGAATTTTCTTAGACGCTTTATCCCGAATTATGCCGAGGTGGCCAAAGGATTCACTCGTTTGTTAAAGCGCATGTTCCCTTTCACCGGGACGAAATTGCTCGAGAATCCTTTCGAGAAGCCGAAGACATCGCTAGTCAATGCTCGTTGCTTCATCCTCCCGACTACCACCGCGACTTTACTTTGTATCTAGCCGCCGCATTTAGCACCATCGCCATGGTCTCGTGCAGTGATGACGAGAACGGTGATGAACATGTTGTTTATTACTCGTCTCGAACCTTCTCGACCCGAAAACGCGTTATGCACATGTCGAGAAGTTGGCCTTAGCAACGAAGATACGCCGTACAACGCTTTCGCCATTACATCCTTTTGAGCACGATAACAAAGTGGTTTCGCACCGCAACCCTATGACGTATATTCTTTCTAGACAATTACTAGGGGGCAAGTACTCGAAATGGATCGTGATCCTGTCAGAGTTTGACTTGGAGTTCACCAACGCCAAGTCAACGAAATCACCGGTCTTCGCGGATTTGATATGTTCTCTCCCTACGTACCGTTCCCTCACACTCCGAAGACCATATACCGAAGAAACGTTGTTTCTTATCGATACTTGTGATCCTTGGTACTATGACATCATAGTGTATCTTCTGCACCGTGACATTTCGGCCCGAGTTGGATAAAACGCCCGCCGTCGGATTCGGCACCGGGCCCCAACCCTACCGTATAGTAGGAGATACCTTATATTGCATTGGAGTAGATTCGTGCTTCGACGATGCCTTACCTTGGAAGAGGGCCGAGAAAGTCTTAATGACCGCCACAAGTGGCGCCGTGGTGGACATATGTCCGGGTATGCTACGCGCCCGTAAGATTCTACGGTGTTATTTCTGGCCTTCCATATTCAAGGATTGTATCACCGCAAACTGTGAAATGTCATCCATGCCGACGATTTTTCAGCACAAGATGCACGTGCCGCCATTGCCATTGCATCCCGTTATTACCGTCGGCCCTTTTGCGAAATGGGGTGTGGATTTTATGACGTGTAACCTCACCTCTGATTCTGGGTGCAAGTGCGTATATCATTGTCGCCATCGACTACTTCACTAAGTGGGCCGAGGCAATGCCTACACTAGTTGCCGACGGAAAACGACTGCTTCATTTATATTCAACCACGTTATTGCACGATTCGGGTTCCTCAAGCCATCGTCACCGATCACGGTACTCATTTCCGCGATTACACGATGACGAGCCGACTTCAACGTTGGGCTTGCGTCACGACAACTCAACACCATACTACCTCAAGCAAATGGTCAGTGTTGAAGTGGTAAACAAGGTTTTGGTCACCATGCTTCGGCCGAATGCGCTGGGATTCATAACCAATTGGCATCTCCAACTCGTTCTCACTCTGCGGCATACCGAACATCTCGCTAAGAGTGCAACCGGTTCACACCATTCCAATTGCGTACGGTCCGGAAGTTACTCGCTAGGTTGAATGCGAAATCCCTTCGCTTAAATTAGCCCGTGGAGCTCTTACCGTGATACCTCTCCCGAGGAAGAATGTCTTCTCGTATCTCTAACGGTTGGATGAAACCGATCGACTAGTCGCTTTGATCATCGAAGCACAAAAGAAGAGGGTCAAATCTCATTTTGATCAAACTGCTGTTTCTCCCCGTTCTTTCAGTCGAAGGAGACCTCGTCCTCTTGTACGATCGTGCACATGATAAGCTTGGAACCCAGAACCCGGCCTCATGTGGCATGGTCCCTATATAGTAAAGCGCGTTTTTAAAAATGGGGCCTACGAGCTTATAGATTACGAAGGAGTTCAACGGCGACTCCCGAGAATGGGCCGTACCTTAAAAATTACTACGCCTCAAGTGATTTCTTGGTGTGGTGTGTGTACATATGTGTGTGATTGTCATTTGTGTGCATGGTGTGGTGTCTTTGTAAACATCTTTCCGATGATCGGGTCTTCTGCTGTGCAGATGTTCATTCATCCATTTGTTGGTTTCGAGGATGGTGCCTCCCGCAATACTGTGAATCGTCTTCCACGGCCCAGGTAATCTACGATCCCGCCGGGTGAGTTGATTGACCTAAAAGGTGTGTGTTTAGGACGTACCACGAACAATATCGCGGAATATAGTGCCGTGTTGGAATTGTTAACCGAGGCGATAAACCTTGGTATCCGTGAATTGCTCGTGTACCTAGATTCACAACTTGTAGTGTTACAACTGAACGAAACTATTCGGTAAGAAACCCGTCCATCTTACGTCCGTATTTGCGTATTCGATTATCGGAAAGGATACTTTTGACTACATTACATATCATCATATACCCAGCATTTGAATATATTAACGTATGCGTAGCAAATTTGGTATTAGACGTAGCATTTGCGCAATTTATAAATCATCATCACATGTAAAGAAAGACTCATCCAGTAAATAGATATGTATATATATAGTATATCGAAATGTTTACATAGAGTGTGTCACATAAAACTCAAAAAATATACATAATCGTCTTAGTAAATCCGGAGACGCTACGTCTCTAAAAAAAATAGGTGTAGTATAAATCCTAAGGACTAATCCGCATGGTGCTCATGATAGCACGTCACTCGCATGCACTAGGCACCTCGTGATTCGTGGATCCGACTCTAACTCCCACCGTGTGGCGCCTGTGTATGCCATCGGTACGTCCGCTAGCCGAGCATAGTCCGGGATCTCGTGGGCAATCCCCTCGAGGTTCCGGGATCGGCTCATCTCCTCTAGTGCCTTCCCCCCCGAATCTCGGGGGCGAGTTGTGTCCTCCGGGAGATTGAGACATCCCGGCCGGTCTTTCTGTGTCCTACATTCGCATGCATATATAATTGTGTTAATACGAATGTGTATTAACAAAAAAAATATATAAACATAAAATATATATGAGGTCTTACCTCAGACTCTCCTCGTCCCGCTCATCTCCTTCCGGGTAATGGGAGATATGGGTCCCCGCAAAGCCGCTCCCGAATAGGGCCGCTCTTCCACGACGATCAGACTCGGCGCCGTAACCACCCTAAAGAACTCGGCCTCCGTGACATCCGTTGGCCACCTCTAGATCCGGGCATCAATGCCGCTCGCGAACCATTCGTGGCTCTCGTGGTATCGGACTTCCGCCACCGCGGCTCCTTGGCTCCGGAAGATTGGTATGCGTCTGCACGAACGATACCAAGATGGAACCATAACCGAACTCGTTTCGGTTCGTTTGCACCTCGTGAGATGCCTTTTCATATCGATAGTTACCGATCGCCGCCGCGCTGAACGCAAGGGACCCATGCATTCGAGGCCAGCGAGAGTTGGGTCTTCGTGGCCTCGTGCGGAGCTCGCGACCCGGCCAGCCCCGCGTGATGGTATGGAGAACCACTCTCGCTGCCGCATCGTGACTGTGTGGATATCCACTTTCTTGCTTCCCGATCCCGTTTGTGCCCTCGGGCACACCCGTGCCATCACTTGTTCCATCTTTCTCCCCGTATGGTCGCCTGCCGGGACAGGATAGGGATTGACCTCTACGGGACAATCCAAGATGAAATAAACATCGTTGACCTCCGAGCTCCAACACCCGGTCTTGTAACCCGAACACCGTGCCTCGCTCGTCCCGCATACTAATTAGATACCTGGAGGAGCTCGTGCGCAGCTCGTAAACATGGCATGAGGAAGAACTTTTTTCAATCCACAGCTTTCTAAGTGCATTCATGCAAGTTTGGCTTTGCATGGCCCGTTCTTCCTCTTCTCCGTGCTCTCGTTCCTTCCATTCGATTTCCATTTTGAGTGATTATTCCGCATTCACATGGTCAAAAACCCTTAGTTAGATCTTTGATGAGCTTCAAATTCCAAGCAATTTGGTCTAAATGTCGAAATTTTGGGCGAAATTTAAGGTTCGAGCTGCTGGCGCGCTGCTGTTTTTCCAACAGCCGCGCCACGTGGCGCGAGCCCTTTACAAAAGCAGCCATTGGCGCGGTCCATGCCCGATACCCGCGCCAATGGGCACAGATCCCCTAAAATTCTAAAAATGACCACACAAAACTCGATTTCTAAGGGAAAGCTATTAAAAAAATGAATGAAAATGAAGAGCAAAAGAGCGCCTCTTACCGTGATGCAGACTGAGAAGTCGAATGGTCGACCGGATTTGTCGCAATCACCGTCGAAGTTTCTCGCTCCAAAAGGACCACTCGCTATGCTTTCCACCAAGGTAAATAGTAAAAAGTAATTTTATTTTTACCAATTAGACATATTTATAACTTTTTTCGACGTTAAATGAGTTCTAAAAGTTATTTTTATCAAATATTTGCATATGTTATGTCGAAAATGGGTTTTACGCTTGCTTGGTATGTGCAAAGCAGGTTTTTGCGACTTAAAAGATGGAGACGAGTTGTATTTTATACTTTTTTCTGACTTTCGGTAAATACACGAAAAAGTCACTTCCGGAGTCATCTTTCAGCCTCTTTCTCGACTCTCTAAAGATGAAAAGATCGCCGAGGCCCTTGTCATTTCGATCTCATTAAAATGGCCATGAATCGACATCCACCCGCATAAGTTTAACCCTTTTTTCGAGCCGGGGATGGATTGATTACGAAAAGGAATACCCTAGCCTATCGCGACTAGGAGGTTTTCCCGTGATATTGTTTTCTACCTTTTCGGATCCGGGGGAACTATTTCACAAAAAAGGGACCCGTGGAGTTTTCTTTTCCGCTCGTCTTTTCAAACTCTCTAAACATGAAAAGACGCCGAGTTCTTCCTTTGTCGACTCGTTAAACCCCGATGACATCGGATCTAGTCGAAATGACGTTCTCCGAGTGCTTCTCCTTCCTAGGACTCGTTAAATGCACTAGGATGGATTTCGCCCAAAGGGCGGACTTATATCGCAAGCATATGCTATCCCCTTCAAGCTTGTTATTAAAAAATAATCGGGTACTCGCCGAAATGGTGGGGGAAAAATGGAACCATCGTCGTTGTCGCTCGGCGATATGTCGCTTTTGAACATGGCACTTATCCGCATTCGTGTCGGGTTGGGGACATCTCATCTCGTTGCTTCACTTTGCCTCCGAGGGTTTGGGTAACTCTTTTTTTGACCTCTCATCCGTTCACCGCCTCGTCGCCATGACCTCCCGATTCGTTGATGTCAAATACCGCCAAGTCCACCGTCGTGCCATTCATGTGTTCAAGAGAAGTTGGCCTCCGCAAATATCAACCTTCCTCTATTTCTCATACGACTCCCGCGATTCACAACATAACATCATGTTCCTCCCGTCTCATGTCGATGATGTGGGAATCATTATGGCCCACCTTCGATCAAGGTCACTTCCCGTCGACTTCAACTCATTATCCAGGAAGTTGGTCTAGAGACTCCTTGTGGTACCTTGGAGCCCTCGCATGCCCTCAATGGCGATGTTTGTCGCATTCGACGAGAGGTTTACATCATTGGCCTCCGATCGAGTGATTCTGCGGGTGTTCGACGTCAACTCATTTATTCGCACGCTCGTAGTTGTACTCGTGGTACCTTGAGGACCATTGTCATTATTGGTGGTTTTCTCTCGCGTCCGTTAACGACTCTTCATCATTGGTCGGTAATCGACGATGTTCTTTCATGTTCGACTTCAAAGCTCACATATTCACATGCTTGAACTTGTACTCCGTTGGGTCGAGATGGAGCGCAAGACCCCGGATTGTGTCCGTTTGCAATCCGAGCCGCGTTGTGGATTATTATCATTATGTACATGACTCGCCGATCGGATGGCCGCGACCATACCCGAGTCTATTGGTTTGATCTTAGTCGGATGGCCGCGCCCATACCCCGGATCCGGATTATAGCATACTGCGTCGATGGGTCGCGTCCATACCACTTATACATCATGTACTTGAGATATCGCCTGTATCTTCTCACGCGTTGTAGTTTTCCAACGACGGCCTTCGCTTGAACATGTTCTCGTAAATCATTTCACCCCTCTCTCTCTCGGGCCTCATACTTTAGGGGCATCCGTTACACAGTAATTTGTCACCGTCCCTACCATTCCCCCATCCCGCACAATGGAGGACCCATTCGCGGACTCGTGAACATTGTCATGCCTTGAAAACATCATCAATGCATTCCTTTAAGCATGAGCTTTATTTTCCCTTGAGACATCTCCTTGCAAAAATCATGAAAAACATCCCTTTTGGCATTGGCGTGGGCGGTGCGCCCGCACTTGCGCCAATGGGGAAAATCCGCAAAGAGGTCGCGCCAACCGGCGCTCTCGTCATAGAGCCATAGTCGCCACCCAAATTAGGACCGTAAATAAAGATGGCGGAAGTTGAGTTCCAACAAACTCACAAACCATTGCCTATCTTGAGTTGGGAGGTTTGGTCACGCTGGAGTTCTATGGAAGGGAAGTGGTTTTGCCACCTCCCATGGAACCTTCCTTGTTGATAGGGCCAATCCCATAATAATAGGGATCCCAACTCCCTCCTTCCCCATCTATAAAAGCCTCGCTCAAATCCATGGCAAGCTAGTCTTGAAGTGCCTAAGCTGCGAATCTCCATATTCCCAAGAGCCTTTGTGTTGCAAAGAATCCTCTCTTTCCCTTAAGGGTCGACTCACAAGGAGACCATTGTCACGAGACTCGGAGAGGTTTTCCCTTTCCTTGGCAAGCTTTGCAAGACGTGAGCCGACCGGAGACCCATCCGAAGGAGACCGCGACGTCAAAACTTGGTTGTAATCTCTCTTCGCCGGGTTATTTAATAGATGATTATGATTATGGTTCCACTCTCGTTTTCCATCATGTCAATGTGAGTAACGTCCTTTCGACGATGTTTAGTTACGTCACGCTGGTTTCTATGCTTGTATCTGTTCGTTTCTTCCATGTGCGGGTGTTCATCCACTCGGAGATCGTGGAGGGATTGTGATCTTCCAAGGGTCAGAGGAATGGGGACGCTTTTCTTCGCATCCTAGCATTGAATCCACGTAGGCTCCTATCTCGACCTTTTCATTCGTAACTAGGAACTTGTGTCATAACATTGTTTGATTGTTGCTAGACCCCCGCTGGGCTAGTAGGGATCGCCCTCCGTCCGCAGAGGGGATTTACCTCCTCAACAGATGGATACAAGGAAGTTTGATGGCAAGGATCCCGTAACATGGATACTACGGATGCGGGAATATTTTGATCTCAATAATGTGAGAAACATACAAAAGGTACGCATTGAAACTTTACATTTAGAACAAAATACATTTGTATGGTATCTATGAAGCTTTGCCTCCGTAAAAAATTGTCACTTGGTCAATTTTTATGGAGGAAATGATAGCACATTATGAAGATACAAAGAGCAACACCTTCTTTAGCCAATTGATAAATCTCAAACAAAAGGGTTCAGTGGAAGAGCACATTGAGGACTTCGAAAAATTGAATATAAGGGTAACCGATATTCCATAGGAACATAGGATTGATGTCTTCATAGGGAATTTAAAGGATAACATCCAACATGAAGTTCGCGTTTGGGAACTCCGATTCATTGGAGAAGGCATCCAGGGTTGGCAAGAAAAATTGAATGTAAAATGATGGTGACAAGGAAGCCTACCACTCACATCTATAAAGATGGAAGTGTTGCTACTCCTAGACTTCCACAACCTACAAGGTTAACACCACAACAATTGGAAGAAAAAAGAGAAAAAAGGGTTTTGCTACATTTGTGATAGCAAATACACTAAAGGTCATAAGTACGGCGAGAAAAAAATATTTTACATAGATTCTCAAGAGGAGGAAGAAAAATGTAGAAGATTCAAAAGTAGAGGATATACACCGGGAAGAAACCTTAGAAGAGGAAGACATGAGTCCAACCATATCATTTATAGGAATTACCACTCAAACTCTCAAGATAGAAGGACATGTCAAGAAGAAAAGGGTAATAGTGTTGATTGATTCGGGTAGTTGTTAGGACCCCATAATCTACCTTTTCGATCATACATTTTGCTATCATTCCACTCTTTTTCTAGTCCATATTTAAAGCCTATATTATCACTTTCATCTATTATTCCAAAGGTATATAACGTTTCTTCTCAGCTATATGTTTAACTTGTTTTACATGTAATTTTACAATACTTTCATATTTAGCCATGAATCGAAAATATATAGTTGCTGAAATAGTTTGAAGAATGCAAATTATTAATCGTTGTTGTGTGAAGACCGCATTGCTCGAAACATCAAAATAGTATGCAAATCCCGCTATGAAACAACCCGTGAATTGCAGTTACGAAGCAAAGCATCGGCACGATAGCAACAAGAAAAGAAAATTAAGGGAGATGTTACACTAGCCGTAACAACTACACCTCGAAGCTAGCACCATCCTAACCATTGTAACAACATCTTTGCTATGGAAGAACGTAATATCCTATTCCAAGATAGAATATCGGATCAGGTTAAGAATAGGTTTTGTATGATGTAATCAAAAGTGTAATAAATGTCTCCTCTTTAAATAGAGGAGACAACAACATTAGAGAACATTAGCGGATTACGGGAGGTTTTTAGTCCAAAAGGGAGTTACAGAGATGGAACATGGATATTGTTTGTAATATGTTACATTTGGCGTGATGAATAAAAGCTTGTTCGAGCATTTCATTTAATTCTTTCTTATGGAGAATCTTTTGAGAAGGAAAGGGCCCACCTTCCTCACAAGATTCACCCATTTATTTCCGTAGTGTGTTAATTTTTATTTTCCTTTACGCCTTCTTAAAACTCTGTTTTTCTCGAATCATTTATGCATTGTTGAAACTCTGTTATCTATTGCTGAAATTATATTTCCATTGATTGTCACATTTTTTTTCATGTAATTCATTCTTAGGTAATCGTTTATTAATTCAATTGATAATTTTCTCACCGAATGAGTTTGTGAAAGTGTGGTAGTCAAGAACGAGTACCGAAGATTCCTATTTGGGGAATAGGCATTGTTCTCCGTTATAGCATAATTCGTATTTTCCTGCTCAGATTGGTTTCCTTTCCTAGATTGTTGTTTTCTTAATGTAATCTATGATTCTTCTAATAATTGTTTGCAATAGAAAGATTGCTTTTGGTGTCACTCAAAATAGAACTTTAGTTTGCTTGAAGCCGTGTGATTAGTGTAATTGTTACTACAACTCTTTTGTTGTTTTCTGAGATTGAGCATTTACAGCTGTGAGATTGCCTTTGAAATAAATAGACTTCCTCGGGTTGATAATTTATGTAGCACTTGGTTGTTTAGATTAATAAGCAATTAAAGTGGTCAACATTTTGATGCCGTTCGTTTGGGAAGGAAAATATAAGTTTCAAAAATCATTGATTTTTTTCTTTTTAGATGTGTAGATTGCATGAGAGGACGCATAACCCACAAGAAAACTAACCCTACGGGTGGCAAGGGAAAAGGAAGGGGAGGAAGAAGGACCTTTATTGATGAGATTGTATCAGCCGAATCTTCTTAGAGGCTAAGCTCCCGAAGGCCAAAGCCTCAACATTCCCCCTCAATCGAACTACGAAACAGAAGAAATTGTGAGCCCTGAAAACGTTGAGGAGCCAGTAGAAAATGTTGAAGAACCAACAGAAAACGTTGAAGAGCCAGTAGAAAGCGTTGAAGAGCCAGCAGAAAACATTGAGGAGCCAGTAGAAAAAATTGAGGATTGAGCAAGTGCAGTAGGAGATCAAGAAATAGAGGGGAACAATGAAGGATTCTTTGGCGGAGGACAAGTAGATCCTGAAGGAGAGGGAAAAGATGAGAATTATCTCTCTACCTTGGGATTTCTTATTGGTGATCTTCCTAGAGGAGCAACTCCCATGAAGAATATCCCACTTTCAGCCTTACCTAAGTTCCATGGTTTATCTTCCGAAGATCCTGATGAGTTTCTTTTCGAGTTTGATATATTATGCAGAAGTTATGATTACATTACTAATGCCCAAAAATTGAAGTTGTTTCTAGCAACATTAAAAGGAAACGCACTAAGGTGGTTCATGAGTCTTGGAGGCCATGTAATCACAACTTGGGATCAGATGAAGCAGAAATTTCTACTCAAATATCAAGACTACTGCCGGATGAGAGAAAAAAGAGAGGAACTATTTAAGATGGTACATAAGTTGGACGAAAATCTGGAGGACTTTGTGGAAAGACTACAATATAATTTGCAGAGATCCAATCATCCCGATGTAAGTAAAGATATTCTTAAAACAATATTATTAAAAGGAGTAAGGGATGACTGTCTAGATATGATAAATATGCTTGGTAAAGGGGACATATCTAAAGAATCATATGATGAAATTTTTAACCTCTGCAAAATATGTTCAAGAGGAGTTGCAAGGAATAGGTCAAACAACAGGGATACCACATATTCAAGAGTTCAAAAATCAGCCAGTGGAGGAGCAACAAGAGCTGAAATAGGTAATTTACTTGAGGAATTTAAAACTGAAATGTTAAGTTATTTTGCTTCACAGATTGACACCTTGTAGGTTAAGAAGAAACAAGCCGAAGCAGAAGCAGCCTTGCCTATCTTTTGCCCCAAATGCAGAGATAAACACCCACTAAGGGAATGTCCATTGGACAAGGTGCCAATTTTCACCCTTTGTGAGAAGGATCATGAAACACAACAATGCCCTTCTTTACTAGGAATAAAAGCAGCACTGCAACCAACCGAAAAAGAAGCTAAAGCAGTCTATCTGTTGACATAGATAAGGAAATGGCAACCACAAGGACAAGGTATGAAATCTAATATGCCATTTACATCTTCTAATCGTTGGAACAATTATCCTTCTTTTAGTCAAGAAAATTACCCTCCCTTTAATCAAATGAAATACCTGCCCTTCAATCAGATGAATTACCCACCCATGCAACAAACAAACCCTCCCTTTGTAGACCTAGCAATGTGGACTCCCTGGCCTCCACAACAACAATCTTACTTTAACCAATGGAATCCAAATTGGAGGGGTCAACAACTCCCATTTCCAAATCAATTTCCTCAATTTCAGCAACCACTCCCTCTACCATCAGGTGCTCCACCAAAAAATCAAATGATGAGACCCCAGCTACCTGTACAACCAAATCCTAACCCCAATAATAAAGCTGTGCAAGTTATTGATTTTCAGAACCAGCCTATACTTCCTGTTTTCCCTGCACAATGTAATGACATTCAGTTACGATCAAGGAAAATAGTTGAACCCATTATCGATGATGTTACCTCTTCTAATTATGATAAAGAAGAGACTGAAAAACATGATTCACATAAAGAGGTACAACCATCCTTTAATAAGAGTGCTGAAACAACAGAACCACCATTCCCTGAATGTTTAGCTTTAACTAAAACGCCTGAGCCACCTGATTTTAATATTTTAGGGGAATTACAGAATCTGTATGTTAAAATTCCACTTTTATAAGCACTAAGAGATGTACCAATTTATGCTAGAACTATGAGAGATATTTGTGTTAAGAAACCCGGTAGAAAAGCTAAAGATCCCCTTACAGTTCATGTTATGGGTGATTTATCTACATTAATGTTCGGTAAAGTTCCTCCAATTCAATATGGCGATCCTGACCATTCTACTGTCACGGTGTAAATCAGAAAAACAATAATCCCTCAAGTTCTGGTAGATTTAGGTGCTGCTATAAATATTATGACCCTTGAAACTTCACAACTCTTACAGCTGAAGAACGTAATCAGAGATACACCAACCATACTAGAGTTAGTTGATCGTTCTACAATCAAACCGGAAGGAGTTATTGAAGACCTAGTCATCTCAGTTGAATCCTGGAATTACCCAGCTGACTTTGTGGTGTTACAGACTAAAACAAAGTTGGGGGGACATCCTCTAATTTTGGAAAGGCCTCGGTTAGTCACAGCCGATGTCTTTATCAGCTGTAGATCGGGTTCAATGAAAATTTCAAATGAATATGAAACTAAGCATCTTACTTTCTACCCTCATGCTACACCCATGATTAATAATGATAATTCTGTATGGATGGACTATGATGATCATGCTACTCAACCCATTTTGACTATTGGACAAGCTTTAAGCCGTAAAGACACCACCGAGGATGAGGTAATTAATAATTTTATTTGTGAACCCTCCTCTGTGATTCCAGAAACACATAATCAGCTGGCTGCACTTTTGAAATCAGATACCCAGGAAAACCTTAAACTTGAAGATCTTCCTCAAACATCAACCACCATCTCTTCTAAAAGCATACCAGTAGAAATTGAACCTGGAAAAACACTGAACATAAACCCCAATTTGACATTTGCTGAAATACAACAATTAATGAAGTTACTTCTTGAAAATAAGGAAGCATTCACATGGGACTATACAGATATGAAGGGAATCTCTCCTGAATTATGTACTCATCGTATCTATATCAAGGAAGGTTTTCGACCAATCTGTCAACCACAATGACGAATGAACCCTAATTTAAGAGAAATTTTTAAAGAGGAACTGCAAAAATTGCTTAATGCAGGGTTTATATATCTTATATTGGACAGTGAATGGGTTTCCCCATTAGTAATAATTCCTAAGAAAAACGGGAAATGGAGAGTGTGTGTAGATTATAGAGCCTTAAACAAGCCACTTAAAAAGACCACTTTCCTTTACCATTCATTGATCAGGTGTTAGATAACTTGTCAGGGAAGAAATTCTTCTCCTTTTTAGATGGGTTTAGTGGGTATAATCAGATCAAAATTGCACCCCAATACCAAGATAAGACCATTTTTACTAGTCCTTGGGGAACTTTTGCTTATAGAGTTCTCCCATTTGGACTATGTAATGCACCAACAACTTTTCAAAGAGCAGTTATAGGAATCTTTTTCGATATGATTAATGACTCTATGGAAATATTTATGGATGAATTTACCCCTTATGGTGTGTCTTTTGAGGATGCATTCCAGAATATTGAGAAAGTACTTAAATGAGGTATACAAGCTCACCTCTCCTTAAGTACCGAAAAATGTCATATGATGATGAGTGAAGGAGTAGTACTTGGACATTTTATTTCATCTCAAGGAATTCAGGTAGATCCATCCAAAATACAAGTCATTCAGAATCTTCCTATTCCTAAAACACAAACAAATGTGAGAAGTTTCTTGGAACATGCAGGATATTACAGGAGATTTATTAAAAAAATTTCCAAAATAACTTCTCCTTTGTTTGTGTTACTTATGAAAAACGTTGAATTCAAGTGGAATCATCTTTGCCAGGAAGCATTTGTTGAACTCAAGAATCAGTTATCTACAACTCCTATTTTAAGGGGACCTGATTGGGCACCTCCCTTTCATATATCCTCTGATGCTTCGGATACTGCAATTGGAGCTATCTTGGGACAAGAGGAAAACCATCTTCCTTATGCTATCTAATTTATTAGTAAGAATATGACTCCTACTGAGCTTAATTACACAGTTACCGAAAATGAATTTTTAGCAGTCATTTATGCTATTAATAAATTTCGACATTACATTACTGGTTACTCTACTTTTGTCCATACTGACCACTCGACTATTAAGTATTTAATGAACAAATCTGTCACAAATGTTCGAGTCACCAGATGGTTATTGTTATTACAAGAGTTTGATATTACAATTGTAGATCGACCAGGTAAAGAAAATGTAGTTGCTGATTTCCTTTCTCGGTTAAAAGCTGATGATAATACTCCAGTAGATGATTCCTTTCCTAATGAATATTTATTTGCAGTATCTGCTCACTCACCGTGGTATGCAGACATTGCCAATTATCTGGTTGCAGGGAAGTTACCATCACACCTATCACATCGAGAGAAAAGAAAAATCATTCAACAAAGTGCTCGGTATAGCTGGATAAGTGGGTGTCTTTTCTATACAGAACTTGATCATGAAATCCGAAGATGCATTAGAGAATATGAGGTGTATGATATACTAAAATCTTGTCATGATGGCCCTTGCGGAGGGAATATTTCTGATAAGAGAACGACACATAAAATTCTTAGGATGGGTTATTATTGGCCCTCACTCTTTAAAGATGCAAAGAAATATGTCCGGGCTTGTGATAGCTGTCAGAGAATGGGTCAACCTAATCATAGAGATGAAATGCCATTAAACCCCCAGGTAATACTTGAACCATTTGAAAGATGGGCCTTAGACTTTATAAGACCCATTAATCCTCCATCCAACCAAAGAGTTTATATATTAGTCTGCATAGATTACATGACTAAATGGGTGGAGGCTAAAGCACTCCTTAGAGCTAATGAAGAAGATGTCCTAGCTTTCCTATTTGAAGAGATCTTTGTTGGATTTGGAGTGCCTAGAGAGCTAGTTACAGATGGAGGACCTCCTTTCAATTCTCATGGCTTTAAAGCCACCCTTTAGAAATATCATATTCATCATATAATGACTACACCATACCACCCCCAAGCCAATGGGCAGGTGGAAAGCACAAACAAAGTAATAGAAGCCATTCTAACAAAAACAATGAAGGAAAACCGGAAGGATTGGTCTCAAAGGCTCCCTGAAGTGTTATGGGCTTATAGAAATACCTGGAGAAATACTACAGGATTTCCCCCCTATGAATTGGTTTATGGTAAAAGTGCTGTTTTTCCTGTGGAATTTGAAATTAAAACCTTAAGGACTGCTTTAGCTGTTAACCTTGATTTGACTAATGCACAGACAGCTAGGTTGCAGCAGCTTCATGAATTGGATGAAAAAATATTAGATGCCATTTATCAGACAACTATGATCCAACAACAAAGAATTAAAATGGCATGATAAAAATCATCAAGCATAGGCAATTCCAAAAAGGTAATTGGGCTTTATTGTATGACTCTCGGTTTGAAAAATTTCAAGGGAAGCTACGTACAAGATGACTAGGACCATACGAAATAGATACTGTTTTTCCCAATGGAACAGTAAGGCTCTTAACAATTGATGACTCTAAAACACCGTTAGTAGTAAATGGTCATCGGCTCCGTTTGTACCAATGCCCCATTTCCAAAGAAGATTTTAAGGCTACTTGCATGGCAAATTCACATTATCTCTTTTTAGGGGAGCCTTTTGCTCCTCATTGCATTTAATTTTTCTGCATTGTATTTTTAGCATTAGAATTAGATTTCTTAACTAATAATCCCTGTCAAGGGCTGACATGTTACGATTGATTATTTTTCAGATTATTGATTCAGGAAAGGCTTACCAAGAAAGGACAATTTCACCACAAGCAGATTCAAGCTTCATTTTGAGAAGCATTGCTCCTCTCACTTCAATCCATTCATAGTTCATTTCCCTATCTTCCAGTAACATTTCAACATTCATTCCCTTCATTCCTTTTTCCCTTTTCATGTCATTTTTCCTATTTTTCACATTGCTGAAACACCATTCTTCAGCAAAGACTTTCCCCATTTTTCACATTGCTGAAACACCATCTTCAACAAACATTTTCTCCATTTTCCCACTACTAAAACATCACTCCTTAGCAACACTTTCCCTATTTTCCCATTGCTGAAACACCACTCTTCAGCAACATTTCATCCATTTTTCCCGTTGCTGAAACACCATTTCTTTCTCCAAAGACATGACTATGTAGCATTTTCTATCATGAAACCATCTTCTTCAGTTCTTTCATTCTCACTTCTCTTATTTCTTATGCTAATCTTGTCCTTTCACTGCCTTCTCCTATGATGAAACAGACCTCTAATATAATCTCCCTCATGTTTCAAAAATCTTCTAAAGTTCTTCCATGACCATTGGCGAGCTATTATAAGTAAGCACTATATTTTTAGAAGTACGCATTAGAGGTAAACATGAGGTATATAATTTTATATGTAAGTACAATTAAACTATGGTTAATGAGAAGATTTTGTTTATTATCACCACAATCCCAATACACTTAAAGACATCATTTCAGCCGTAGTTGGGGGGGAATATCGAAACTTTACGCTATCATTTCACAGCAAGTCGATTACCGTCATTTTTTTTTCTTATTTATTACGTCATCTCTTCACCATCATTCCATGCTCTCTTTCATAAAACTTAGTCTGTTTGAGTGCGGTCACTTGGCTCTTTGACTGTGCATTTTACCAAAGCCGATTAGCTATGGGAGGACCTGCTATTCGACATGAACCTGGCACGATGACCCTGCTCAAATTATACTTAGAGGTATACCAGATTTTTCAGTAGGCAGGCTGGGTAGGATATTTTCAGAGGCTTCAAGAATTTGATCCATAACAGGTTCTTGAATTTGCACGAAATCTTCAGGAAGATCATTCTATAGTTCAAGGAGTTCAGAGTCCAGTCTAAGAGGGTGACATAGCATAGGTTTCGGGCCTCCCTGTCACAGGCATTCGATGGTTCAGCCGGAAACATATCATTCTTAATGCACAACAGGATTTTCTCCTGCTAGGAGAACAAGTTGAGCCTAAAGGCCGGGGTGTCCGACTCAACTCGTTGCTGCCTCCTTGGCCGAAAGTTGCAGAGTTTGTTAAACATTACCTCACATGTGAAGGCTGCTACCAGGTAGTGTACCAGCATGATTTTGTCTTATTAAATCACTCACAACATGGTAGACTGTTGAACCTTCCTTATTATTTACTTGGATGTCTTAAAAATATGTTGTATTATTGTAGACGGGTAAAATTCCTCCTCCTTTCCCTTACCCATCACCGTCTTGTCCAGTTACTAATCCGAAAAGGTTTTGCTCAACAAAACCCTCCCTTAAACAATCTACCCATAGACCCTCAGCAAGCTGCTGAAAATCCTCAGGAAATTGCTGAAAATCCCCAAGAACAACAACCACAAAACACCCCTGATCCTCTAGAAGTCCCACCCGCAGAACCAATTGATCCAAATTCCCCTCCTATCATACCAACTCCATCCCGCAATTTGGAAAAATCATTTGATACTACCATTCATATCTCTAGTGATGATTCTCAAACAGATAACCCCTCCTCCGCTGCTTCCAAAAGGAAAAGGCGAACCACGATCGCCTTTCTATCAAAAAGACGAAGAAGGGCCTCAACCAAAGCAACCACTACTTCTGATATCCCTTCCCCTCAGGAAAAATATACTCATAAAAGAATGCGAACTACTACCTTTCCTGCCTTTTTACCTAGAAGACGAATGAAGGCGTCAACTGAAGTAGCCACCATTGCCACTACCCTAGACTCTCCACTCATTCTTTTAAAAGCCCATACACCACCACAACCCCAAATCCCATAATATTTACCTGTCTCACCCAGGGGCACTGAAACAGAAGAACCAGATGCCCAGGGTACTGCGACATCATTTTTTTTAGAACAAGTAGCTGTCACACAAGAACCAACTACTCATTCAGTAGCTGTCATACAAGAACCAGCTATAGCTGTCACACAAGAACCAACTACTGCTGAAACACAAGAAGCAACTGCTGATGTATAGGAACTAGATGCCCAGGATGCTGCACATCTTGTAGCTGTCACACAAGAACCAGCTACTCATTCAGTAGTTGCTACATAAGAACCAGTTACTGAGACTGTGACTGTTACACAAAAGCTAGTCACCCTGGCTTCCCTCTTACAAGAAAACGAGTTTCTAAGATCAGAACTAGAAGCCTACAAGAAAGAATTGGTAATGGCAAGGAAATACTATGACAAGGAGCTTAATTTGTATACCTTAGCTCATGCAACATCCATGGCAGAAAAAGATAAAGAAAATGATCAGTATAAAGAATACATGTGCAGCCAATGTGGGAATATTTATCATCAAGAAGGATATAAAGTAATTCAAATCCAAATGCCAGGAGCATCTACGTCTTCTGCAGGAAAAGAGGAATGCCCTACTGTTACACAAGAACCAGTAGGACCTTCAAAAATTTCAAAAAAAGAAGCTTATTTACAAGTACCTTGCCCTACTGTAACTGATTCTGCTACTCAGAATATACCTCAGCCTACCACTTGTAATGATGAAACACAAATTGAACCATGGGATGAGCTGGAAATAATGAACAATTGAAGGAAAGAGTATGCCATTGCATAAGATAAAATCTTGCAGGAGCACAAATTAGTTTGGCAGAATCATATGTATTCAAACTGGGAGATCTTGGAGCAAACACTCCAGCAATTTAGGGCTCATAAGAAGCAGAATAAAGAGTTAAAAGGAAAAATTCTCCTCATTTTTGATTTGGTACAAAAATTATTGGGTGCCAGGAAACCATCTCTAAATTACATTTTATTCCTCACAGAGCGCCTTGTTTTCTTTCAGATGAAAGCAATCAAAGATGGAAGACCCCATGAGGTGCTTACATCCGAACAGTTTGTGAAATTTTTGCAGAAGCCTCTACCAGTGATCAACACTTACTGTGTGAATTGTATCTTCAAAATGAAGCCATTCTTGGAAACAAAAGATTTAATCTTAACCCTCTTGTTGGCGACATTCAAATCAAGGCATTTGCCTCTTTCCTTGCTAATCAAATTACATGGCAGACTACTTTTCTAGTAGCCAGGCATAATGAAGATAACCGTCTTCTCTGTATACAGCTAGAACCATAGAAATCTACCATCTTTGTGGCAGAATATTATCATTTTTTGAAGAAACCAGGGATGACTGAACACATATGGAAATTACAGGCTTCAGTACTCCAGGACTGTCAAAATTTTATTAAGGCCAAAGAAACTGCTGCCTTAAGAGCAAATAATATGTTTTGGCAAAATATTCTAAGGAAAAGCAGGAGCATAATCCTTTTAGTCCTACTAATCTTGAAACAACAATTTTCAGGGTACCACACTACATCAAGTGTGTTCAGCAATGTGCTGAAAAATGGATAGGGTATCACTTTCATTTTCCTATTCTGTGGATGCCAACAGAGGAATATCATGCTCATCACAGGTTGGCCAAAAAATATGAAGCAGTAGCTTGACAAAAGCTGAAAAATGTGCAAGGGTTCAGAGCTTCAACAGACAGTACCTTCCATAGCTACTGCCTAAGTAACTTGCATGCCAAAAGCCAATATCCAGACTCTGATTCAGACTAAAGTTGCCTGAGGACATGCAACATTTTTAGTTGGGGGGGATGTTAGGACCCTATAATGTACCTTTTTGATCATAAATTTTGCTATCATTCCACTCTTTTCTAGTCCATATTTAAAGCCTATATTATCATTTTCATCTATTCTTCTAAAGGTATATAACGTTTATTCTCTTTACTATATTTTTAATTTGTTTTACATGTAATTTTACATTACTTTCATATTTAGCCATGAATCGGAAATATATAGTTGCTGAAACAGTTTGAAGATTGCAGATTATTCATCGTTGCTATCTGAAGACCACGTTGCTGAAACAGTCAAAATAGTACGCAAATCCCGTTGCTGAAACAACCCATGATTTGCGATTTTGAAGCAGTATTTCAGGCACGATAGCAACAAGAAAAGATAAGTAAGGGAGCTGTTACATTGGCCGTAAAAACTGCACCTCGAAGCTAGCACCATCCTAACCATTGTAACAACATATTTTCTATGGAAGAATAGAATATCTTATTCCAGTATAGAAGATCAAATCATGTTAAGAATAGGATTTGTATGATGTAATCAAAAGTGTAATAGATGTCTCCTCTTTAAATAGAGGAGACATCAGCGTTAGAGGACAATTACAGATTACGAGAGGTTTTAGTTCTAAAGAGAATTATAGAGAAATAACGTGGATCATTGTTTGTAATATGTTACATTTGATAGATGAATAAAAGCTTGTTCTGAGCATTTTGTTTTAATTCCTTCTTCCGGGGAATCTTGTGAGAAGGAAAGGGCCCACCTTCCTCACAAGATTCACCCATTTATTTTTGTAGTGTATTAATTGTTATTTTCCTTTACACCTTGTTAAAACTCTGTTTGCTGAAATCATTTATGCGTTATTGAAACTCTGTTATCTATTGCTGAAACTCTATTTCCATTGATTTTCACATTGTTTCCATGTAATTCATTCCTAGGTAATCGTTGATTAATTCAATTGGTAATATTGTTTATAGAATGAGTTTGTGAAAGTGTGGTAGTCAGAAACATGTGTTAAAGATTCCTATTTGGGGAATAGGGTCCTGTTCTCTGTTATAGCATAATCGGTCTTTTCTTCTGTAGATTGGTTTCTTTTCCTAGATTGTTGTTTCCTTAATGTAATCCAAGATTCTTCTGATAATTGTTTGCAATAGAAATATTGATTTTGTTGTCACTCAAAATATAACTTCAATTTGTTTGAAGCAAGGTGTGATTAGTGTAATTGTTACTACAACTTTTCATTGCTTTTGAGATTGAGAATATATAGTGTGTGATTGCCTTTGAAATAAACAAACTTCCCTGGGTTGACAATTTATGTAGCACTTGATTGTTTAGATTAATAAGAAATTAAAGTGACCAACAGTAGGCTGACTTCCCTGGAGCTTATCCTTGTAGGTTTCCTTCTCTCTCTTTTCCCGGGTAGACTTTCGACCTCTTGTCGATCTTCTAGCCAATATTTGAGACTCCCCTATTTCTCCTTCCTCCTTTGATTCCTCTGTGTCTTGTTCCTCCTCATCTACTTCTTCATGTTTCTCTTTAGGCCTTTATGAGGAATTCTCTCCTTGCCTCGAGCTTGAGGTAGTTCCTTTGTTAGGGTAGGCTTTATTTTGCATTTCGACCTCCTGCAATTCCTCTGACGTTGAGCTTAAGGATGCAAACTTGTTTTCTTGGCCATTTAGGGGAGCTGCCTGCTAGGCGGAAGCGCAGGGGGACTTTACCATTTGGGACTCCAGATTTGGGGGATTTATGGGAGGTCTTTAATCACTTGACCTGATTCCAACCCTCCTCCTTGCCTTTCTCAGCTTGTCCATTGCTCAGGAATTCTTTGGCAAAGTGACCGTAGACATGGCATTTCCGGCACTTGAATGGAAGTTTCTCATAGTCTAGCTTTTGCACATGCGTCCAACTGCCTACATTAATTTTTGTTGCCTTCGGAAATCCCACTTCTAGATCCAACTCGACGCATATCTAGGCACAATCATATTGATCTTTATTATTTTCCTGATCAATCAATTTTCCCAGGGCGTTGCCAATGTGTTTTAGAGAATCCCAGTTCCAGCAGTGTACTGGGAGATTCAAAAACCTAACCCATACTGGGACCGCTGTTGGGACATCCACTGCTGGATCGAAATCCGACATCCACTTGTTGAGGTACAAGCCTTGGGGTCCTATGAAATAGGGTCTATTTCGAAAGATCAACTCTTTGTCCTCTTTTGTGATGAATTCGAACAAGAAATATCCCCTCCCCAAAAAGTATGAGGTTACGCTGTTCTTGATCAAGGGCGTCCAGTTTTTGACAACCCAGTTCTCCATGGTTTTTGGCGGGGGCCAAAGCTAGTAAATTGTCCCACAAGGGCTCGATCTGCAAGGGACAAAGAAACTTGGATCGGTTCGTCCAGAGGCAGAGATATTTCGGGAATGTCTTCCAATTTTTTCACGAATTTAGCAGCCTCGGATTTCTTCTTCTTTGGCATCGAGACCAGTAGGGATTTGAAAGCCTTTGCTGCTGACGGCAGAGGAGGAGGCAGGGGAGCCTGGGTTGAGCCCAAGGCCTCCATGACGACGGGACAACCTTAGCTATGCGCAGGCTCACGGGAGCAACATCGTAAGATTTTTTACCCATGAATGGGATTAATATTTACAATGAAAGACTATTTTAATTGCAAAAAATAAAATAATATACATTTTTTAACCCTAGCAACAAAACGATCAAACTTCAAAGGAGTGTAATTTGTAAACCAGATAACCAAATGAGGTGAAACAAGTATCGATGGAAAGATTTCTAAGAGTTGAATTTAATGAAACAATCAAAATAAAAATCTGACGAAAACAAAAAAATGGCAAAATTGTAGGATAATTAACTTAATGTAAATCATAAAAGGTTTTTTAGCCAAAATTTAATGGAGAGGGTCCCCATTATTTGAAGTAACTAAATGAAAAATGGGAGGTGTTGGATTTTACCTACAACAATGGCGACACATTGGGAAGAACCAATTATCTCTGGTTAATGATAATGAACTTTAATTTACACAAAGGTTAAAAATAATGGAGTTCATGAAATCACTTAACAATAAAACATTTCCATAGGTCCACATAAATAGATTAAGCAATATGAGTTTGAAAATATAAGTACTCAAAGAAGACTTGAGTAAAATTCATGAATCTAATTTTTGGGAAAAAATTATTTTAAAATGACCTCGTATGAGAAATAGAAGAAGGTACAGATATGAGTTTTTTGATGAAGTATATACCCATTGTTATGAATGGTATCTGACATTGCTTCGCTTCCAGTGAGCTTGAACAATACCCCGACAAAGTTTTATTTTATGCCATACAAGCCTAGCCCCACTGCTAGTGAGCGTGCATAACCCCGGCGTGTTTACATGTATTTACCATGCTTACTGTTTTAATCACCTTTTTGATAAACACCTTTGCAAGATCTTACTTTATGATGTACTCAAGTGAAAGAGGTGGGATGGTAATAGAGACTTATGCTAATGGATATAATAATTTCATAATGTTGACTCCAAAAATATTTCCCCATGACTATCAATCAAAGGTTTTATAAAGTGGAGGGGTGGGAGGGATCCTTGAAAAAGTAAAATATATCACTTAGAAAGGATGTGTATTCCTCCATGAAAATATTTAAAGTGATATGGATAAATATGGTTCCATAAAGATATGCCTTTAATGATGAATGAAATTCATTGTAGTAGATAGAGTAAAGATTTTACATGTATGCCAACTATTATTGGGTGATAAAAAGGCCTTCCAGACAAATCATGGCAGAGTCGCCAAAATAAGACCATAAATAAAAGCAAAAGGAAAATAGCTTTAAACTAAAGGAAGAAAATAAATAAACAAACTATAAAAAAGATGAAAAATGAAGAAAGCAAAAGCTGAAAGAAAAATCCAAATTTTAGAGAAATAACTCCAACAAGGTCAACTATACAAATGTTTCAATAAAAGAAGAAAACCAAGATAATTATGTGAACATTTATCACTTGTTGAAAATCTAGTAAAGTTTATCCTGAGGAGTTATAAGGAATAAGGCTCTCAAAATGTAAAGGGAAAACAACAACATTGAGAGATAATATGCTAATGAGAAGTCTATGTTTGCAACTAATTTTCCTATTCCAAAGCAAAATCCTGCATAAAAGCATTTTAACCATTTTCTAATAAAATGAATGCTTAAGAAACAAACTAAAAGTTTAGAAACTCCCTAGTTTATCTAATTTGATGAAGACCACTACTACTTCTCCCAAAAAATTGAAACAAAACCAAACAAAAGAGAATGAGTTCCAAATCTGCTCTGTTAGAGGTGTGAAAGGTTCATGAATACTTGCAAAACTGAGTTTTATATCAGTAAAAACTAAAAACAAAACTGAAACAAAAAAGGAAAGAATGAACCATATAAAACTTACCATTGGAGAATTTCATTTAATCTTACATGAGAGATATCATTTTCTCCAATACAAGGTAAATTCTTCTTTTAATTAAAATTAAATGTATGAGGATGTTGAATTGACTGAAATTTCATTAACCCAAAATCATTATTTATTAAATCTAATATAAAGCAAATAATCAAGTAGAAGAAACGAAGCTTCAAGTTCAAGGAATAAGAAGTAAATCAAATTCATCATAAATGAGAATGAAGATATGCTTCTTAATGATTTGCAACGATGCATTTTCTCTTTGCTTTTTCCATTCTGAATTTATATCAGCTCCAAAATAAAATCAATTCAAAATAAAAAATAATGTAGAAATTATGTATATGAAAAGGACTTGAATCTTTATATGATAATTATGGAGCGAAATATCAAATATTCAAATAAAAGAGAATTCAAAATTGAATTAACCATGGTCTATTACCTTTTCCTGTTTCAAATTCCTTATTAATTGCTGCATTACCATATTGGTTTCTCAAGAGTGCCTTTGTAGTAAATGAAGATGCTCACTAAAAGATGATTGAGATAAAAGAAAATTTTCATCCAATAATTAGTCAAATTCAAAAATATAAACAAACTAAATGAGATGAAATTTTCCATTAGCCAAGTAGATTGTTGAGAAGAGTAAAAAAAATGTCAATGTGCATACACCATGAAGAATATATATCCCTAAAGTCACAAAGTCATCTTGATGAATGAATACTTGGATCTCACGAAATTATGATTAAAATACATCCAAGCTTTTGGCCACCATGATTATATGAACGTAGCATATATATATACAAATATAATCAAATAAGATTTAATGCGAACATAGTGAAAAATCAGAATTAATTGATGAAAGACTTACGAAGATTCTTAACCCGATATTCTGAAGTTATGAAATCCCGAGAGAATCAAAGTGAAAGGAAAGTGCTTAAGTTTTCCAAAAATCCTTTCTTTGCAAAATTTTTGGTGACATTTGTTTTCAGAAATTTAATTAAATTTCACATCTGATACAAGAAGTCCGAGTATTTAAAATAAAAAATAGAAACAAGATGTCGGAACAAAAGTTTTTTTTGTAACTTTTACAAAAAAAAATTACGATATTAATCATGTCCGATAAGGAATTTTTGTTAAATGTATAATGTAAGAACATTGTATTTCTAGAACATGAAACATTCATGTATCAAAGGTTAAAAGTTTCATAAAAATTTATAAAGTAGTTCATATTACTCTCATTTCGATAATAAGATCATTTGAAGTTTTGCAAAAATGATTGCAAGAGCACTTGCATTTACCTGTAAAATAAGGTTCCAAGGAAAGGAGTTTGAGATTTCATAAATATGAGAATAAATTAAGTGTTAAATATCTTGAAAACCTTTTTCGAATTCAAATCAATTTACAAAATTTTGTGACCGAAAATTTCCAGTGAAGGTAGTGAAATAGGGGCCATTTTATTTACTAAGTATAATGGATATGAAAGTGAAGGAAAATGAAATGTGGATCTCAGGGAGGTAAATCTTAATTTTTTTTTAAATTCTTATGATATAATACAAACACAAGATTCCAATAAGCTAGCAAATCTGAAATTTTGAGGAAAGATCTCAAAAAAATGAAAAGCAGAGGATCAGGATTCCAAAATTCATCAATTTAGAGGTTCTGAGACCCTTCAAAAGAAATGAATGTGACTAAAGGGAAAAAAATATGAACGAGTGCGATGCAATGGTTCAACTCAATTTTTACAATTGTAAGATTCAAAACATGCATAGATAAAATCACAGATATGACCATTTGTTGTAAGCATTTTATGTGAAAATTTCCTCGGTTTGTAGCAAATTAGAGCAATAATGAGTGTAAGCATTTTAGTATAGCTCCACCGTTGAGAGGAAAAATATGATTATTTACTCATATCGCTAAGTAAAAACAGAAATTCCCGAGTTTCTACACACATGATAGTCATCGGAGAAATCTTATGGCTTTATTTTTTGAAACACGTGATATGTGTTACACCATTTTTTGGTCATCTAACCTATCATCATTAGATGGACCCAAGTACAACATGTAAGACCAATTTTACCCTACGTAAAATTGCCTTCACTATGTTAAATAACTTAATAAACCACATTTATTAGGTTGTTTATGGTCCAAACAGGAAACCCCAAAAGGAAATATTAAACAAACCTATATTTGTTTGATTTTTCTCATGGAATAATTAATTAAACCATAATTTAATTATTATTCCCAGTCATGTTTAACCCAAAAACAAAGAAATTAATGAGATAAACCCTTAGTTATCTTATTATTTTCTAGGAATAATTATTTAAATCTTATTTAGATAATATTCCTTGCTAAATATGACCAAATCACCCACCATTAATCAAATAAATCATTATTTATTTGATTATCTTCCAACCACTTCCTTAAAAAGATAAATAAATCATTTATTTATTTATTTTTCACTAATCAAGGGATTTGACCCAAGTCAAACACCCTTTTCCTCCAACAAATAATAATAAAATATTCCATAGAGGTGGATCTAGATTTGGTTAACATTATTTTAATCATGCACCAAGATCTAGAATGACCCAATATTTTGTTATAAATAGGAGGGTTCTCCCCCATCATTCCTCACCTTTTGTTGCTTATTAGATCACTCTGGATCTATACACTTGGTCTCATTTTTTCACCATTTGCTCCCATTGAGCTCTATTTTCTACATTGGGTTTTCTACACCTACAAGAGAGAGAAAGCTTAGATCTGAAGTGTTGAGGACTACAAAGAACCCATCCCATTGAGGAGAGCTGGATACACCTTCTTGTTTTCCTCACAGGTGCCCTGTAATATAAAAATTCATTCAAAAATCATGTTCTTGTCTTGTCTGTTGGATGCATGGAGCAAACCCTCTACTTTACTGCTTAATGTCTTTCCATTTATAGATCTGTTTGTTGCAGCATTTTAATTACTAATCGTAGATCTGAAGATGTTTGGAAGCCTCTATTGTTGTTAGGGCTATTAGTTATGCGTAGCTAAAGTGGTTTTTTTTCGTACACCTCGACGAAGAATTCATACTAACAAATGGCGACTCCACACGGGTTTTAAATTACGACCGCTGTCGTTTTTCATATTCCTGCATATCCATCTACTTCAGGCCCTAGGGCTTCTTTTCAGCTGCTTAGTTTTCCTCTTTTTATGTCATTTTTCTCACATAAAACCCTAAAACACTAAAATTTCTAACTTCTGTGTGTTTCTGGCCCTATTGCGCAGGTAAGCGACACCAGCCGCAACTGAGACGGCAACTTTTCTGAAAATCTGTCGCCGAGACAACCGGAACGGGGGGGTCGCACTTTTTGGCCCATAAACTGTGACGTGGACCTCCAGGTCGCACTTTTCTGCCCATTTTCTGCGACCTGCACTGAAAACAAGTCAGAAACTGCGACCTGCCAGTTTTTCAGTGATTTTTCTGCAATTTTTCTGGTTCCGTCAAATTCTCTCGTCGTGTTTTTCTGATCCGTCTCTGCCCGCCGACCAAGATCTGATCTCGTTTACTCATCTAAGTGGGAACCTTGAAATTTCAGGCTTTAGTACCCTCCACTTTTTGTGGAAGAGTTTTACTGCTTCACCTGTCGGTTTTTCAGATTTTCCAAACTCCCCCTCTTTTCCAGATCTGCTACCTCCTTTTCAGATCCATTGAAATCAGCCTCTTTTCCTTTCAAATCACCTCTTGTCGTTTTGTTTGGACCTCCTTTGAAGGCCTCCGCCTTGCCCCCTCCGGTTTTTGCTGATTTCCTCCCTTTCTCCAGCCACCTTGCCTCTGTCTCTTGGCTGTGATCTGCACCTCTTTCCTGCAGCCTTATCCTCCAGATCCCTATCCCTTTCGACCCTAGATCTGTTGAGCTTTTTTTTATGTGTGTTTCGACTAGATTTTTGCCCTCTTTTAGAGTAGTTTTGAGAGACCCGCCTCTTTGGGTTCGATTGATGCATAGTTAGCTGTTAAATGTTCTGTCTTTTCAGCAATCTATATTGTTTTACGCAGATTTCTTTTCAGTTACGCAGCACACTTTTTCTTGCTCTCAAAACGAAAAGGGTTTAAAAATTAAAATTAACGCACGCCACACACTGACCCTAAGTGAAGAAGCGCCTGGTTAACACCGCCTGGCAAAGACTCTAAAATCAATTGTCACCGCACCTTATCTGCCCTTGACCTTCCTTGATTCTGTCCCTTTCTGCCCTTGTCGGTTTCCTTCTTCCTGTCATCATTGCGCCCCCAAGGCGCCGTTCCCGAAGACTTCTTGGCCTTCACCCTCAGTTTCCGGTTGATCGACCTGCTCCGCACCGCCGTCGTCGAGCCAGTCCACCTTCGAGTCCGCACTCCGACTCCTCTCCTGATTCATCGGGTCCTCCTTCTCCTCCTGGTTCTCCCCCTGTTACCTTCACTATGTCTGGTCCAGGGCCTAACGCTAGCGGTGCTCCCGGCCCCAATGCCGGCCCCACTGCTAGCGGAACCGCCACAGGAACTACCCCGGCCACCCCTGTGCTGCCGTACATTGCAGGCCTCAGCCTCCCCGATTTCCATCAGTTGATCAATGACCCTATTCACCACAATGCTAACTGGCCCGCTATGCCAACCAAGCTACCCTCCGACATCCCTAAGTTCGAGGGCCTTAATGGCGAAGATCCAACCAATCACGTCCGATCTTTCCACATGTGGTGTTCCTCCAATTCCATTACCGATGACTCCATCCATCTTCGTTTGTTCCAACGCACGCTTACCGGCGAAGCTTCTAAATGGTATGTTGAACAAGCCACCTCTACCCATACCACCTTTGAGACTCTTGCCCAAGCCTTTTTGTCGTACTTCTAGCTCCCTCTCCGATACGATACTGGCACGGAGCTCTTGACTTCCTTTAAGCAAGCCTCTTCAACACGCCTTTCCGCCCATGTTCAGGAATGGCGACGAAGACAGAGCTTATGTCGAGCCCCTCCCTTCGAAGATCAGGTTTACATGGACTGGTTCCTGCGCACCCTTCCCGCTCCCATCGGCAAAGATGTCGCCTCTCATTTTCCTCAAACTGAAGAAGCCGCCCTCCAAATAGCTTTGAAATATGACCTGATCTATGCTCAATCTGGTTATGTTTATACCGTTCTTCCTGACATCCCCAGGCACGGTGGTGCTAACGCCCTGGGGGCATCTCATTCCGCCGACGGTATCGTTGGAGCCCTTTCCCATCCATACGCTCAACCTCCTATGGGCTATGGTCTCCCTCAGGGAGGGGCCAGCTCCTCCGGCACTCTTCCCCCTCCCGGTAGCATGTATCCAGGATACGGCATGCCTCCGCATTTTGCCCAACCTCCTGCTTACCCCAATGTTGCCCTACCCACCCATTACCCTTATCCGCAGCCTAGTGCGCCAGCTCCTCCAGGATATGCGCTTCCTCCTCCCTTGCCTCCTCAACCCCAGCAACAGCACCTACAGCCCCCTCCAGGGCAAGTATTTGCACAGCAGGGTGCGACTAATCCCCCTTCTTCTCAAAGAAGGCGGAGAGGCAACCAAAACCAATCTGCCCCTGGTACCCGAGGACCCAATTCTGGTGTGGACCCTAACACTGGCAACCAGCAACAGGGCATTCAGCCCAAGCCGGACAGGCTGCTTCGCACAAACAAGCCCTGTTCGTGTTGCGGTGTTTATGGTCATTACACCCACGATTGTCCCCTCTTACCCCAGATGCGGCAGATGTGGGAGTCTCAAGCCACATTGCGCGGACAACACACTTCCCCTCATGCTCCTCCTAATGTGGCCACTACCCAGCCAGCTGTGTTTTCTGATCCTTTCCCTCAACAAGGATTCGTGGCTACCCAACCGCCCGACAGCCATGTAGCCGCCCCTCCTTCCATTTCTGGTTCATCTGATTACCAGATCCTTATGATGCACTCCGATCCTACACCAACCGTCGACCTACACCTTCAAACTCGGTCTGGCCAGTACCCCAAGCCTCCTGCTCCGTCTGCGCCCGAGCCTCCCTCTTCAGGTTCTACAGAGCCTCTTTCGACATCCAGCGGCCCCTTACACATCCCTCAACCTAAATTTGAGGTTCATCCAAAGATTCCAAAGGGACCCTTACGCCGAAATTCTGCTTCCAGCCGAGCCGCTCAGTCGTATAGCATAGTAGATGATTTGGCGCAATCTCCTGCGGCCATTTCCACACTGGAACTCCTCCAGTCGTGCCCTTCCCAAAAAAAGGCTCTACTATCTGCAGTGGGCGCTGTAGATCCTGCTGACAACCAAATGATTGTCTTCGACGCCACTCAATCGGACCATCCTCCTCTTCCTCCTTCCGTCACCTTCCAAATCCCAGTCAAGATCCGGAACGCCAACGTGTCCCGGTGCATAATTGATGAGGGGGCATCCACCTGCGTGATGTTCGCTTCGGTTTGAAAGCAACTCGGATCCCCTGAGCTGGCCCCTTCCACGATCACCCTTCGAGCGTGGGACGGTCATGCCTCCCAGCCCATTGGCCTGTTTCGTAATTGTCCTATCACCCTCGCCTGTAAGACTGTTTGCGTTGACGTCGAAGTCATCGACGCCCCGCTAGATTACAACATTCTATTGGGGCGAAGCTACACCTATGCTATGTCTGATGTCCCATCCGCGGTCTTTCGCAAGATGTCTTTCCCCCATAATGGAAAGATAGTCACCATTGACCAGTTGACATATCATGAGCCAAAATCTCAGACCTCCCCTGAGATGACTATCTCTTCTGTAGCCAACAAGCAAACCGTTGATTCCTTGACCAGTGTCTCCCCCGGCGTTTACAAAGATTCCTCCCTGCTTGGAACTTTCCCTAACCTTCCTCCTCCTCCCATCACTGATCCCAGCTCTTCGAATGTTTGCATGATGCAATCGTCTCAGGCTGCCCATAAGCGGCCTGCCTCGGCTAGTCAGCAACCTCCCCCTCGCCCTCCGCAACCCGCTCCTAGCCATTCATCTCAGCCAGCCGGACCTCCTCCTTCTAGCCCTTCCCCTATAGCTGGTATCCCTGAACCTCTTTATCCTCTTGGATCGGTTCCTCCTGGCCTCAACCACCTCGAAGCCGTCCCTCCTGGTCATTTCCCTACTGGGCAGATCCCTTTCCTCGCTCCCCCTCCCGGAGTATATTCTGTCCCCGTCATGGCCACCCTCTCTCTCCCTAACTTGACCTTGGGCATTCCGGTCTGGTACCTTTATCCCCCAGCCGCCACCCCTCCTGGTCACCCCAAACCTTACATGGCTTTGACACTGGTCCAACCGGTCCCCCTTGCTTCCTCCGTTGCCACTGTGCCCCCAGCACCTCCACAGGACCCTTCTCCTGTTGTGACGGCTCCCGGAAAAAAAGGCAAAGCCCGCAAGGGGGCACCCAAAGACAAGACCACCACGACTGACTCGGCTCCTCCTCCGCCCGCGAAGCCTTGTGCTTTATGTGATGTCACCGGTCATGCCACCCATGCTTGTCCTGAGTTACCCCGTATTCAGCCCATGGTGAAAGTCGCGTTCCCCGAGTCTACGATCCCTGAAGCCTCCACTCCTGCTTCGTCCGTAACCAAGAACCCCAAGACTCTCCGCACCAACAAACCCTGTGCTTTGTGCGGCATCCATGGCCATTACTCCCACCATTGTCCTCACCTGACGCATTACCGCGCCTCTTTAGAGGTAATCCGAGAGTATGAGGTTGAACAAAATCAATCCGCCTCTCCTATCCTCGCGCAGTACGCTTCAGGTCAACCTGAGGATCCCCCCACTCCCATCGACATTCCCCCCCCTGATGTTCAGATGACGGAGTCTACTGTAACCATCCTTTACCTATCTTCCTCTGCGAGACACTCGGAGCCTATCTCGTCTGCATCCTCCCCTGTTGTGTCCCTTGATCACCCTGTTCCTCCTCATACCCGAGATCACTCCACTTGTGTCTCTGTTGACCTCCGCAGCCCGAGTCCTCACCATGTTTCCGATAGTCCTCATACACCACCTTGTCTGAGTCTTGGTCATCCCGCCCCTTACACTCCCTCCTGCGGTTGTCGCCCGATGACTTCTGTACACTCACGCTGCCGTCATTTCCTTTCATCCCCTCATTTATTGTCTTGTCACACCATTCTGCAGGACCCCCCGTCCACACCCTTTATCGGCTACGCCGATGGTGCAAGTTGCTACTCCAGGAATCTAGCCTCGGCAGGTTGGGCCATCTTCACCCCCTTGCATGCCCTTGTTCTTTCTAACGGAGTATGCATTGGTTCTGCCACCAACAATCAGGCCGAATATGATGCAGTGCGTGGTCTGTTAGCCGATGCCCTCTTTCATCGCATCCTCCATCTGCACGTTCGTTTGGATTCCCTGCTTCTTGTAATGCAACTAAATGGTGTTTATCGTGTGCATAACCCTGTGATGTTTAGACGCTATTTACGAGTGAAAATCTTAATACGTGCGTTTGAAACCATAACTTTCAACCATGTACCTCGAGAACAGAATCACTATGTAGATAGTATTGCAAACCATATTCTAGATTGGAATTTATCACACACATTTCATACAAGACAATAACATTAAATCAACCATCACAAGATGATGCATATCCATAATATGTGTCGCAAAACATATGTTTAGAGTCCATCTACTCTGATATATACGACATGCCCATAACATGTTACAAAACAAAAACCCAAAACTGGGGGCACCACCTGCCCCTACATACATCATAGGGGGCACCACATGCCCCTACCCCTAATCACTATCTGGAGGCTCCCGAGCCAACGGCTCTACCCCTGCAGCATGTAGATCACGCATAGCCTGACCGGCCATCGCCATGCGCCGCATGACACCTCGCCACTCCGAGGGTACACCAACACATGGCTCTATGAACTGGTCATCTAAGTCCTGCCACCCGCGCTCTGATACTCCGGTCAACAACCGTTCGCATCTGCATCGGATATCCTCCAGCAGGGCAGCTGCATCCTCATTCTGCGCTGCTCTCGACCCTGTAGCTCCAGCTGCTGCCGGTCGTCCCATATATCCGGCCGGTTTCACCGGTGCTATATCTGCATACCAAAAGTACATGAATCAGTACCTTACATTACTATTCAAAATACTTTAACATGCCCATACAAGAATAGCAATCTGTCACTTACCATCGGGCCCCCAGACCCGACCAGGCGGAAGTGGCAGGTCCGGATCTCCACAATAGCTCATCCCACTATAGGGATAGTCGTCTATGTACAAAGGCATCTGATCCCAATGGGAAAAAAACTCCGGTCGAAATACTCGCCCGACCGCCCCTCCTCCTCCTCTGCACAGTAGCCGTCCCCAACGGCGCATCCTGGGCTCTCTCGGGCCCCCATCTGGAAGCTGTACATGAGGCCTCAAGGTCGGGATCTTCTCAAAGAAGAAGGCGCACAACAAAGTCCCATATGAGCAGTCATGGTTCACCTGCCGCCTACATAGTGACAATTGTCGCTTTAGCGACACCAACAACATTTGGGCCCACCCATAGTAGGTCCCACCCAATACACTTTCCACTAACATCATCTGCCCCCCAGTGATGTGATGGAACGCCTGGCTGCCCAGGATTCGCAGCACAGCTGCGGCCACTGCACGGGTGTCTAGCCTCTCTAGATCCCCGATTGGTATTCGAGTCCCCTTGACTTGGAGACCCGGTCGACAATGGCGTTCCACGAACTCCATGATATGTCGCCCCCGCGGCAACACTGGCTGTGTGTTTCCCACCATCCCCAGTGGCGGGAGACCAGTCAGGAAATACATGTCCTGGACCGTCAGTTCGATCCTGTGCCCCTGCACCACAAAGATCTCCTAATCTGGATCCTAATAACTGAAAATATGGGCCAGTAACGGTTCCCCTACTCTCATCAATGGGTTCTCCACAAACTTGAGAACCCCAAATCTGGCCAATACTCGACGGACGCCCTGATCCGCCTGGATCTCTGTCCGAAGTGTCCCCAGATCTCTCTCTCTCCAGTTGACCCATAACTCTGCCATACCTGCATAAAAATATCATTTTTGTCAGCGTACAGATCGGGAAAACCATAACCAAACACCAAACCCCAACTTCCAGCCATAAAACAGCACCAAAACCCCCTCATCTCCCAGGTCGCAGTTTTCTGCCATTTTCTGGACCAGGTCGCACTTTTTGCCCTGATACCTGCGTCCTAGGTCGCACTTTTTGCCCCAAAAAGTGCGACCCGACCGTAGAGATGAAGGAGGAGCTGTTTCTGGGATTCTGGGCCCTAAACTGAAAATGTAATCCATCAAAATGCAAGAGAAAGGTTAGGCCTCCTACCTCCAACTGACAGATCTCGATTCCAACGGTCAGTTTGTCCGCTACGTTCACCGCAAGATTTAGGGCCTTCTCTCCTCTCCACATTTACCACAGCAACAATAGCAAATGAATGATTTTGGAGGGAAAACTGCCTTATTAAAAGAGAACCCCTGTTTCTTCTTTCGACTGCTGCGACCACACCGTAGTCCTGTTCGACGAACCGTCAGCAGCGCTGGAAAGCTCTCACCGATCTCTCAAATGGGTTTCTGTTAGTTTTTGGTGATTTGACACTTCACCCGAACACATTTTGTCCAAGAAGGGTCACTTCACCACTCCTTAAAATCGAATTTCCTCACTTACGACACTTGTACTTGGGGCACCACATTGCTCCCTTACTTGTCCATGTTCGTGTCGATTTTCGTCATGAGTTCCCATCTTGTACTCATGCTTCCAAGGTCCCCCATTGGGGCCTTTACTGTGTGGCAGTACCATCAAGTCGCCCTTGTTTAGAACATCCAAGTTGAGTCATCATTGCATCCATGGAGTCTATACCACGTCCCTTTGCACCCCACTATAGCCCTCCATCCTTCATTGCTTGGTCCCTCTCTTGTGTCGCACATTATGACCTTCAGTCTCACTGTCCCCTAGCCCTTATGCTCTTGTGTCAGTCGCTGCCATGTCATCCATTCTCTTTATGCTCTAACAAGGGAAGTCGTCCATTCGCTACTCAGTCCTTCCAATCTCCACTATCGTCATTAGTGTCAGTCTGTCTGTCACTCTATTGTTTTCTCTCGTGCCTTAGTTGAGGATCTCTCATTGCCTCACCTATGGCGGACCTCCTTCTGTCGACATCAGCACATTCATTCCAGAAGCCAGGTCTAGAGGGAGGTGTACCTTGGTTCTAGCTTCCACTCTTGTTCGGTGCCTCGGATCAGGCAAGGGGATATCTCATTTCCCTTTGACTTGATTGTTTCTCCATCTCCTTTCAGCATGATCGAGATTCGTATACTTGACGGTCCAGTGATCCAGCAGCAGCTCTTGATGATTCCCGGGTGTGTGTGAGATGTCTCAACCCTCATGAGGGGGTGGCCCTGCAGGTAGCCCCCCACATGCCCGGATGACCTCTTCTTTGCAGCCTTCGATGCCGCTCCAGATTTTGATGATGTTGGCCTTCGCCACTTGCAACACCTCTTCGATTTGCATGTATCAGTCAGATTTTGTGAGCCCTTCCCCATTTACAGGGGGCATTTGGGTTGTATTTATCTCATGTACTCAGATATTATTGTACTAGTCCTGGCTGTTATCCCAGGCACAGCATGTATGTGAGATTCCTCATTGTATTTTTACCTGGCTCCTGCTTATGCCAGTTGTACTCTATGGTTCGGTCCCTTGTTTACTGGACACACTATTCTTTTGTACTTTGTCTCGGCGGGCATAGGTATGCCTCCCCCGCCGCCTTTAGCACATGTACCCTCTCATAAAAAGAGACTTGTTGCACCTGTAAGTCTCGTCTCCTCAGGGTCTAGTTCTCCAGCACATTAGTCTACCTTACATTTCTCTCTCTGACTTCCCTTTTGATGTCTGGTGATTGAGTTCTTACAACGTACTTCGGTCATACGATTCGCTCCTAACACTCGCACGCTGGGGGGCAATCTGTTACACCATTTTTTGGTCATCTAACCTATTATCATTAGATGGACCCAAGTACACCATGTAAGACCAATTTTACCCTACGTAAAATTGCTTTCACTATGTAAAATAACTTAATAAACCACATTTATTAGGTTGTTTATGGTCTAAACAGGAAACCCCAAAAGGAAATATTAAACAAACATATATTTGTTTGATTTTCCTCATGGAATAATTAATTAAACCATAATTTAATTATTATTCCCAGTCATGTTTAACCCAAAAACAAAGAAATTAATTAGATAAACCCCTATTTATCTTATTATTTTCTAGGAATAATTATTTAAATCTTATTTAGATAATATTCCTTGTTAAATATGACCAAATCACCCACAAATAATTAAATAAATCATTATTTATTTGATTATCTTTCAACCACTTCCTTAAAAAGATAAATAAATCATTTATATATTTATTTTTCACTAATCAAGGGATTTGACCCAAGTCAAACACCCTTTCCCTCCAACAAATATAATAAAATATTCCATAAAGGTGGATCTAGATTTGGTTAACATTATTTTAATCATGCACCAAGATCTAGAATGACCCAATATTTTGTTATAAATAGGAGGGTTCTTCCCCATCATTCCTCAACTTTTGTTGCCTACTAGATCACTCTGGATCTATACACTTGGTCTCATTTTTCACCATTTGCTCCCATTGAGCTCTATTTTCTGCATTGGGTTTTCTACACCTACAAGAGAGAGAAAGCTTAGATCTGAAGTGCTGAGGACTACAAAGAACCCATCCCATTGAGGAGAGCTGGATACACCTTCTTGTTTTCCTCACAGGTGCCCTGTAATATAAAAATTCATTCAAAAATTGTGTTCTTGTCTTGTCTGTTGGATGCATGGAGCAAACCCTCTACTTTACTGCTTAATGTCTTTCCATTTATAGATCTATTTGTTGCAACATTTTAATTACTAATCGCAGATCTGAAGATGTTTGGCAGCCTCTATTGTTGTTAGGGCTATTAGTTATGCGTAGCTAAAGTGGTTCTTTTTCGTACACCTCGACGAAGAATTCATACTAACAATATGCTTACCTTCCGATAGGCCTTGATTATGTAACGACTAACATATAAGTAGGAAGGGATATCAAGGGTCTTGTATCATAGATTCGATATCGAGTGCGCAAAAGGGTAACAAGCGATTGAAAGTCGCGATATGAAAGTTTGGATATGGATAGCTGGAAGTTTATCGGGGATCAGAGGTTTGGGATTATCAAAGATCGATGATTAGAGTATCAAAGATGTATGGCCATCACAGTATTGACAAAGTCATCTATCAGAGAATGAGCGGGAAGTGATATTGGAGATCGGCGGTTCAGGATATCAGAGATTGAGGAAATGAGGTTCATATTGAAAACTTAGATATTTATAAGCTCTGATAATGCTACATGGCAATCCCATGGGATCAAGAGCTTATTAATGTATTCAATTTGAAAGAAAGCACCCAACTCATTTAAAAAAAAAATAGAAACCTCTTTAATAGTTATTTTGATTAGTGGAAATATTCGATCGGAGAATGATTTTATCAGAAATTTCTTTTGACGAGAGTTGTGATATTGTAATGATCTAATATGAATCTTCTGATAATGTATTAAAGGTCTATCAATTTTTTAATGAATAGAAGCAAAATTAAATAATTTTCAAACTATGACGAAACAACAAATACTTCCCTGAACATGTTGCATATTTAGAAATGGTTGTCTCCTTGCTTCAAGTCTCCAAAATCAAGGAAATGACGACCTGTAAAAGAAACATAACAAAAATAATGAACTTGTTAATGCATATGTGGAAGAATTTTGACTGTAATTTTACCTCATGAATATTCAAGTTCTCCCATGCATTTCTCCAAATTTCAAGACCATCTATTTACTCAGTTTAAAATCCTAAGTAATGTACTTTCAGATTGCATCCTCCTAAAATTTACATTGAAGGACAAGAGTGGTGAAAATGATCTCTTAGAAATACTTGTGGATCAAAAATTGCCAACCCATACCAATTCTTTGCAATTTCTTCATACATGATTTTAAAACATTTTCACTATTGTGACAAAGTTTTGCAAAAACAAGACAATCAAGCGGTTCATAAGCTTTTGATATGTTCTAAGCCACTTAGTTAGAAAATGAAAAGGGATGCTGAAAAAAACTCTGATACATTATTTTATTATTAAAAAATCTTAATAAGGAAATAATTTCAAATAGAAAAGGAATCTAGATCTAAATTAATCTATCCCTAATTGTTAACTAAATGGAAGGAAACATGACTAGGTATAGTCATACTTCCAATGTAACCATTCTCTCATTCTAATTTCTACATGTATGTATAGATCAAACATTAGTAACAAGAATATTGTTGAAAAAATAAATTTGAATCTAGTATGTACACTAATTTCTAATCTACTTTGAGAAAACAACCTATTTACAATCACATTCTCTTGAAATGTCCCTTTCAGCTGAATTTTAATCAGATCATAGAAATCTGGATGGATTTCCATTAATGATTGGGATATGTTCAAAAGAGGGGATAATAGGCTGAATTGTGGAAATGGATTTTTAGATACAATGGCTTGAAAAAATTTGTCATATTCATGTACATATGTTAAATTATTAATAATATTCTACCAAGGAAAACTTTCCAAATATATTTCAAATGGGTCAATGAAAAATGGATGCAAATATGCTATATTCAATTGAAGATCATTAGTTGAATTAGATTCTTGGTCATATTGTGAAAATACACTTTCTTGTTGGCATTGCTTTTGAGAAGAAAGAAGCAATTGATAAGAGATGAACATCAATTGGAATTGGAAGAGTAATAGATTTTTATGTTTATGATAATAATTTGAACCTTCATTTTCCCATTCAGGCAATGCATCGATTGAGTGTTCAATACCAAGTTGCTCAATATGCCAGCACAAAGTATCTAAAAAATGAAAATGGAAAACAAAAAACAAATATGAAACTAAACAAATAAAATGAAGGAACAACAATAACATTAAATCATAATTTACATTATTGGTACAACTAGGGTTACATCACAATTGGGATTGATTTGAAATGATTTCCTTTTGACAAGGATTGGCCAAAATTTTCAAATTAAAATGATCATCTTGTGGAAAAGAGGAGGATTCATGACTATGAATAAGAGTGAGAATTTTATCATCATAAGAATCATTGATTGAAGTGAGTTCTTGAATGTTGAAATCATGAGTATGATTATTTATTTGAAAATGAGAACTAGTTGGAAAACTTTCTGAGTTAGAGTGTTCTTCATTTTCACATGTGATTTGAATTTGATCATAAGGATTCAATTGAGAAGAAGACAAATTGACATCCTCAATTTCAGAGTAATGATCATAATTTCTTCATAACATTCTCTAGAGTTCCCTTGAATCTTATCTGATGTACAAAACAAGAAGGAATATGGAGCACATGTTCATTAAGGTCGGAAGACTGATCAATAATTGTCTCTGTATCTTGATAAAAACTAATAGGAAATTCATTTATATCAGCCTCTTTGTTTTATGAAATAACATTAAAACAAAGAGGGGATAGATTTATATGAACAAAAATATCATGATAGAGGTGAAAATGAGAATCAAAAGTAATTAATTTAAAAATATCTCTATTCACAGACTCTTGTGCATTTTACTCATTGCAAATTTCAGATTCCGGATCATTTACTTGGCTAATTGTTATTTCTTGAAGGATGTTTGATTGCCCTGAATTTGGAATTTGATCAACATGATTAAATTCAGAAATTTCTGTAGCAGATTGCATATTATTGGAAACTTCAAATTTTGCATGTACTTGCTGATCTATAATATGATTTTCTGAATTAATTTCAGGTTGATTTTCTGATTTCAAGGTAGTTGTTTCTCCAAAATTGTTGTTAGTATCTTCTTGCATTTGATTAGAATTTTTTTCCAAGATTTGTGATTGAGATTTGCTGACATGTGAGAGTGCATTACGGTCATTATTAACACTATAGAAGTGTGCACTAAATGGAGAAATTGATCGTATATAGTAGATTCAACTTCATCACGATTGGTATGCACCTTCATATTGGAATTCTCAATTATATTAATAAAATTTGAAGAAGGTTGATCAAAGCTTGTGATTGTTACATACATATTTGAAATGAGAGGCAAAAAAAATTATATTCAAACAAATCCATTAATTCAATTTCTTAAGGTTTATAATTGATTTTAAATCTTAAACAATTTCATCCAAATCTAATGGTAAAATCCATGAAATATTCATTTTCAAACCTTCGTAAATCTTCGAATTCATCATTTATATGTTCATAATCATAACCGTCAAATTGATAAAGGAACATTGTGATAAATTGATCTCAAATGTGAATAGAAGCAACAGGAATAGATTGACACCAACTTCATGTTTTTTCTGAGAATGTAAGAGTAAAAATCATGCATATAATACTTTCATCAATATCATGAAAAGTGGAATTTGAAAATTTTCGAATGAACTGAAAAGCATGATTAAATGCAAACAAATTCTTCTTACTGTTAAACTTTACCTGACAAGTGTCTTACTATTTCTGGTGGAGTATTAGCAGATGCACGTCCACAAATACAACTCCAAATTGGAAGTTTTATGGAGCCCATTGTGATTAAAATAAACTTTAAAATACAAAAAATACAAAAGGCAACAAGTCTTCAAGCCCTCCTTCTAGTGCCAAAAACGTTGAAGGTTCAAAATTCTCTGCCTACAACATTATAAGAGAGACCACCCAGTCTAGACCTTAAAGCAACTCCTTTTCCGTTGAAATGGTGGTTTCGACTGGTTAAACTAGTTCCAATTACCTTCTCTCTATCTCTACCGGCTTAAAGTGTGAATTTTTCCTACCAATAGAGAAGAGACATCATATCACCCTCTTGTTGACCAGGAAAGAAAGTGATCTTTAAGTTGATTTGGGGCTCAGCCAAGCCACAACTAAGTTTTTCCTCTTTGTTAAGAGGACTATTATAAAATGCAAAATTATCCTAACATGCAAGAAAAAAGAAAGTTATCCTAATCCTATCTCGATTATGAAGATATATATCTAACCCAACTGAGAGCATGGTAATTAAATGATTGAGATTTAAATATGTCTATCTTATAATGAATATCAAGCTAATGAAGTAGTTCAATTAACTGACATTATGAATACAGAAACACATTATGTTTAGACATCTCTTAACTAAGATAATCAATAAAAAACATATATGAAGTAGTTCACAAAATGATATTGATTGTTAAATCAGTAATTCGAATGATTAAACAATAATATAAGGAAATAGTTCACAAAATATTTCTTGTTAAATCAATAATAAAAGATAGATTTCTAAGCAAATAGTTACTGAGAAATCAGAGTTCAACCCACAAGAGCAAAGATAAACAATAACATATTATTGAGGAAAATTACTCATATTGACAATAGTGCACAAATATGAATAAAATGACACATTTCTGTCATCATAAAATGAAACCAGTATTTAAAACAATACTATTATAAATACCAATTTGGTGAATATGTTTATCTCGCTCTGATCTCCAACAACCTTTTACAATGCTTTGAACTTATGTTGTTAAAAAAAGAGCTGCAATATTTCAAGGTATGCCCTTCATACATAATTTAGAATCAAAAATAAAAATCCTCAATAATCCCCTAGATCTGAGATTTTCTCTCCTCTCACCTACAACTCTAAATCCTCATTACAATAGTGCTTTTAATAATTCCAGAATTGCGGAGAAGAGAAGCTCTTTAGTACATTATACAATCCACTATTTATAATTTTACAAAAATAATTCCAGATAGGAATTTTTTTGAAGAGTAGTTATGCTCAATCAATTTTCATTGGCCCAAATTCCTATTCTTCCATTGCTCGAGCAAACTCATTGATTGAAATCTTCTTCTCCTCATCTCTTTAACTGTTTCCCTGCAAAAACCAATCAAAATTTAATTACATAAATAAATAGAAATGAATCTGAGCTTTATATTGATTCCTGTGAAGATCTAATTGGTTGAGGAGAGCATAGACGAATGGATATACACCCAGTAGAAGCTGTGAGCAAATGAAAATGCAAAAAATTAAACTCATAAATTAGTTTGGTTTAAAAATGTAGAACTTGAACTTTTGCTAGGTTTTAGATCTATTAAATAATCAAATCTAGTTATGAAACCAATTCATAAATATTCTCCATTATTTTATCTGTCCAACGAGCCGTCATGGACCTTATTTGGCCAAGTAAAACTCAACTTATGAGCTTCTAAAGTTGAGTCGAAATTGTCATAATTCTGAAAAATCTATTGCATGGGCTAAAAATCAGAATTTTTTTAATTATAATTAAATCATAAATTAAATTATAATTAGTATTTAATTAATACTAATTTGATTGTAATTAAAAACTTAAATTAATTAATAAGAAATTAACTATAAACAAAATTAAATTAAGTATTGAGGGGTTTTCGTAGTGCATTATATTAGATATCATTTTTTGGGATTCAACTACGCTAAGTAAGTCATTCATCTATGACTATTTCGATGGGAGGTAGTCGTAAATGATTAATTTCTCATGATTTTTGAATAGTTCACTTAGCACTCATTGCATCGGGTGATGCTCACAGGCGTGGATACTTAAAATGATATCCCAAAAAATGATATGTAATATAATGCATTGCGAAAACCCCTCAATACTTAAATACAATAAGTGAAGGGAGCTCTACTTGAACGGTTCATAAGGCACAATACTTAATAAGGTTTTGCAAATGGGGTAGCAAGATGAGTGGGCTTGATTGTGGGAAAAATTCTGCAGTTAAATGCGCTTGAGCCAGAGGCAATCTGGGATGGGTGACCTCCCAAGAAGTCTTTGTTACTAGGTGCAAGCCTTGGAAGTGATGATTGATGCTATGTGATTAATTTCACTAGTTTCAATCCCACTTCTTCACCCCTGTGAGCATCACCTGATGTAATGGGTGCTAAGTGGACTATTCAAAAATCTTAAGAGATTATTCAGTTACAAATACCTCTCATGGAAATGATCATGGATGAATGACTTACTTAACGCAGTTGAATCCCAAAAAATAATATCTAAGAATTAAATTAATAAAAAAATAAATATTTAATTATTAATTAAAATACAATTATATTATATTAATATTATAATTTAATTATATTAAGATTATAATAATTAAATTATAATAGTAATATAATATATTATAATAAAAAATATAATATATATTACATCTTGAAACTATATCAATTAAAACTAATAACTAAAAACAAAATATCAGTGCGTGCCATGGGAGTTAACGGAGGGAGGAGAGGTATGTGAGGTGTGGAGAGATAAGGTGGAAGGTGAGGTAAGGATGACAAAGGAGGAGGACGGGAGTCAGAAGGAGTTTAACCAAAAATTCTATGATAAATGAAAATAGGCACGCGTATAAAACTAAAATTGGCGATTAGAGAAAACAAATATTGCAAGTTTTAAATTATGCAGACAAAAAATAGTGCGATATGTGATATTGCGATATGCGATATCACAATATCATAGGTTTTTGAAAATCAGAGATTTTAAATCGTGGTTTCAAAATAAGGAGTTTTATAACATAAGGGAGGAGGTGAAGTGGAGTGCGGCCTACGTGGAATTAAAAAATCTACAGAATGTACTAAAATCACTTTGCAATTTTGAGATTTTGGGTTTGGTAATTTGTTTTAAAATAAGAAATTGGAATAAATTACCGAGATCCTGAAAACTTGTTTTTTTAACTGTTCTACAATTTGGCTGGGTCATTTTGTAGGACCGTTAGTGAAAAATGAGGAAATTAGTAAAAAATAATCGGGAATTAATATTTACAATGAAAGACTATTTTAATTGCAAAAATTAAAATAATATACTTTTTTTTACATTTTATAACCTTGTCGACAAAACGATCAAACTTCAAAGGACTGTTATTTGCAAACTGGATAACCAAATGAGGCGAAACAAGTATCGATGGAAAGCTTGCTAAAAGTCAAAGTTAATGAAGTAATCAAAATAGAAATTTGAAGAAAAAGAAAAAATGGAAAAATCGTAGGACAATTAACTTGATGTAAATCATAAAAGATATTTTAGCCAAAAATTAATGGAAGATACCCCATTATTTGAAGTAACTAAATGAAAAATGGTGGGTATTGGGTTTTCCCTACAAAACCACCTAGATGCACTCTGGTTGTGCATATGTTGGGGTATTTGGCTAGAAATAAATACAACCTTTTTTTAAAATCAACCTTGTAACTCTAAAAAGTTTCCACAACTTGTTTGGTCATTGCGTCTTCCTTTATACAAGTCTCCTACAATGGACCCCCAATCGCTCCTCTTACAACCAAAATTTTTACTAAGTCATCATGGGATTTTTTTGACGAGGTTGTTCAAGGCACCCCTTATTGGCAGTGGTGTGGGGAGTCCTACATATATCAGCTTCTCACAATCTCTCTTTATCTGCAAACATTAGACATGCTTCTAAAATCTATACAAAAATTATTGCATTATATATCATTCTTCTTTTGGTTGAAAAATTTGATATTCATTCTCTTCATGCATACAAAGACTCTCTTGATGTCATAAATTGGTTGAAAGGAACAACAAATATTGGGAATTACACTTTGCTTCGTATTTTTAAAAAAAAATATGAATCACTCATATTTCATTTAATCATATTTACAGGAGCGGGAGTGAGGAAGCAGATTAGTTGTCAAAAAATGGATTGAATATGGATCGAGGCTCATGCAAGGTCCATAAATATAAAGAAGGCCAATGACAAGGACATATTTTTGACCTTTGGGCCTAACTAATCCTTAGATGGCTTTATAAACTACAAAAATTTTAAATCATGTTTATTTTTTCATCTTTTCAGCCTACAAGGTACTCTCTTAGTCTATATTTTTTGTATGGTAGCTCGAACAGAGCAATTTTTTTACTACCTAACTTTTTTGTTAGGGCATATAGACAAAAAAACCTCGTAACAAATGATTTTGGGAATGGTAGAATGTGGCAAGGTATACTGGGATAGATATTTTCTTTTGATTTTTGTCATAATTCTTATGGAGAGGCTTTTGGCCACACACACACACACCATGTGCTCTAAAGGTTACACATGTGCGCACACACACACACACACACACACACCATGTGGTCTCAAGTTTACAAATTTTCTTACGACTCATGAATAAATTTAAAGTATACAACCTCAAATTTGAGGGATACCTCCTATGGTTGTTAAAATTTCAGTTAACCTAAAGAGGGGAGGATTTTGTCCTCCATACACTGCATTGGCCATATTCTCTTCCTAAAAAAATCTCTAGGAACAACACCTACCTAACATGCTTATGCAATAAACCTACATAATCAACCTAACTAGCAAAAATCTACCTAACCATTTAACCTACCCCACCAACCCTCATAATATATACAATACACTAACTTACTTAACCCACCCAACCCATAATGTATCATACTAGCCTACCTAACCCACAACCATATTAACGCACATAACCTATCTCAATTGATTAATTTACCTTAAACATGTAATATGAATTTGTTAGGGGCATTTATGTGATGCTATGAAAATGATCCAAGGATTCTAAAGAGACACCAATGTGACATTTTAAGGAGTCATGGAGACATTAATGATGCACTATAAGACTATAGACATACAAATGAAACATAAATATGATGCAAAATTGAAAACAAACATATAAATAAATATTAAAAATTACTTAAATAAATGAACATCGTGTATCATTTTTCCCAACAGAGCATAATAAGATTTAGAGAAAAAAAAAACAAAAGCTATAAAGGACAATTATGCATCCTTTTTTCCAATGTTCACATAAGAGGACAAAAAAAAGGTGAAAATAAACCTATTAAATGAGTGTGTCTCATGATCATGGGATGCTTAAACATGTGGCCAATCCTTTTCCATTGGATAGAGTGAAGATACAACCTTATTTAACACTTATGTGTAAATGTTTCCATATAATAGGAATATACGGATCAATAATTAAACGGCTAACCATGTGAAAGCCTCCAAGATGCATTCATAAACATTTTTGGGATTTTCAATGTATCAAGGAACATTGAGCGAGTTGCAACAATTGCTTCTTGAAAATCTTTAGTTGCATTACTTGGAACATAACTATTGACATTAAAAAACCACCTTGTCATGGGCAAGAGGAGAGAACTAGTAATATGAATACCACAAATCACGTTAGTTGTTAATATATCATTTTGTTAGTATTACAATTATATTTATCAAGAACAACCTCATTAACTTCTTAACACTATTGTGGTTAAGCCCACATTTTATGTTTCCTTTATATTTAATTATAATATATATTTGAAAATTGAGATAAACGTGTGTAATGTGCAACATTGTTGCTTAGTACCTACTTCTTATGCAAAAAGTAATTGGATTCAGAAGTTATTGAAATTGATATGAAATGAGTACTACAATATTTGAAAATTGGAAATCAGAAGTTGGTCTTTTCATAAACCCATAATAGTAGAAAGCAAAATTATAACTTTACAAAATGAATGAATGCAAGAATGGTTCAGTTTCAACTCTAGTGTTTCAAGGTTATTCAATCGAAATAGGGTTAAATAGAGAACATACATTCCTACAAATTGAAATGTTATTCACAAGGTTATTATAAAATCATACTCACATTATGGAATTTACTCATAACAAAGAATGCATTGGATAGATTGAGACAAACATATAACACCGCTAGTCTAACATGAAGAAATCAAAATGGTCTCATATACTAATATGGCACAAATGGATGTTCCATTTTTGCTTCCCATATGTCATGAGTTACGAATTGGTCTTATAGACTAATATGGTCTAGTATTAATTTGCTCCTATAGACTAATGTGGTCTATTTGGCGAAGAATACATTAATTCAACCATGAATAAGATGCAAAAATTTTGACAACCAGTGTTAGAATAACAATCAACAAATCAACGTAAGAAAAAGAGCCTAAAAATTAGGCTTTATAGAAAAAAAAATCCTATCAGGTGATCTATTCTTACAAAATAGTAACTCACGTGATCCATGAGTTTCTAAAAAAACTAGAGTCTAGCAATATGTCCATATTTTTACACTTTCTCAGCTGAAGAACTTGTTTTGGTAAGATTACTCCATGAGTGCTCCAACACCGAAATAAGCATTGAAAAAAATACCCACAGAAGAGCCTCACACTTCCCAAAAATGTTTGTAAGGGAAGAAACAAAATTAGGACAATTTTCCCTAGGCAACACTATATAACTATCCCAATAAAGCCAATTTTCAGCCATCGCTATAAATAACATCTAAATTGAATCAAAGATCACTAAAATGATGATAGTCAAAAGCATCACCACAATTGATGTTTAGTACCTGCCTCTTATGCAAAAATAATTTGATAGCTAAATTAAAATAAAAACAATAAATAATTAAAAGTAGAGTAAAATTAGAGTGTTGCCATTAATGTTATAGATAAAGAAAAATCCTAAAAATCGATGTGCTCGAGTAAAGAAAGGCACCTTCAACATCACACACAAAGTCTGCAATTCTTTCAGAAAATCCCTTATGGCACTATATATGCCTCCCTCTCCTTGAATAGGGCCAAAAAAAATGGTTGCTATCTTTCCAGGTTGAACTTCCTTTTTTGTTTCCTCCACGTTTCCAAACTCAACAAATTTCACTCCGAGCATGACAGGATCAAATGGAGTTTTATACTTATCTTTTCTAGTTAAAGCTTGAACTCCCATTGTTCTTGCGTGAAAGTTATTTGTAAAAGAAATAATGTTTTTGGCATTTTGTTCTTTGATGGACCTCAAAGTATGTTGGTATTCCTTGCAAAGTCAATTTCTACTTCATTGGCTTTAGTACCAGAGTTTGCAAAGATAACCTTATCAGCAAATGACGATTCAACAAGATGCTTTGTAAGCTTCAACTGAAGCACAAACAAATTATTCATTCCAAAGAAAATTTCCCTCGAGTTGGCAATACAATATATCGATATTCAATCTTGTACATAGAGATTAATTTGTTTACATTGTCAAATTATTTTTATTTAAAATTTCATATTGTTAAATAAATTCAGTCTTCAAGCATAACATGTGATGGTACTGGAATTTTCCAATTTTTAATAATGCATAATATTTGGATCGTTGTCAGAACTTGAAATACATAGCCAATAATGAAGTCAAGTGATACACATAGTATTACATAAGTTAGCCCCAAGGGTTAGCCCAGTTGGTCAAGTTTCCATTGCTAAGTACCTTGCTAGTTGGGAGGTCACAGAGTCAAATCTCGTCGACGCCCTTGGGGTTATGCCATGCTTTTTTGGCCGGTGGGTAGATCCCTCTAGGTTGATCTTCCTGGATTTATCGTGGATGCAGCGACCACCTAGTGTCCGTGAACCACCTTTAAAAAAAATAGTATTACATAAGTTTTGACAGTTCTCCCAATTTGAGATTGCTAACAAGCATTGCTTCCTAGCTGCAAAAGCTTAAAATCAAGTTTCCAATTTCTAATAACTATTGTTCAATAAAAAAAAAAATGCTTATATCTGCCAAGAAAGCATAAATTGTAAAGCGAACATAAGATGGAGGAGGAATCTATTTTTGATATCCTTCGAAGGATTTACATGCTCTGAATATGTTGCTCTGAAAGATTTCCAGGAGAAAAATAATAATATTTTTTTGTGTCTTTTTCAAGATGATCTATTACAAATTTTAGTTGTTAATTTTCTTAATATTGTTTTTGAAATTTTTTTTGTTAAACTTAAATGAAATTAGCATGAGTTTGCCTCTGAAGCAACACTCTTCCCATCGTTAATCCCTATTTCCAGACCTTAACCCACAACCACACTTCAAGGATATTATATGTTGGAGTGAAAATTGAATATTAGCATAATGGGAAGCCATTTGCTTAATCTCCACAGTTAAGTCTCATGACATGGGGACACACGGACACTAGAGTCCAACATTGGACACATAGATGCCCCCACACCGATATATGTATATGATTTTTAAAAACATTAAAATTACAGAGATGAAATACAAACATAAAGATGCAAATTTTTGAATATTTACAAAATAAAAATACATCAATCATACATAAAAAATACATCAATCATATGTTAGAGTTTAGCACAAACCTTGACAATAGAAAAACAAAAGCATGGATATGTCAAAACTGTGAAAACTCAGTAAGTCACTTTCCATGTTAAATAATGGCCTTTTACTGTCCACGTGCTCTTAGAGTAGATGATTTGGATAGTGCTACAAGTCATATGGACTTGAAATTTTATCAACTCTCTCACTAAAATCTGCTTAAATTTGTTTTCCAATTCCAACTTCTAATAGAAAGAGGTAGTTACCAATCGTGTTTGAAATCTAAATACTCCTTTCCCTCTGCATCATATAATTTAAAACTCTCTCCCTTCACAAAATGGGGCCACACACTCTATTTACCGGGCTTAACTCACAAAAAACTTCACAAAGGCGAAAAAAAAAAAGAGTGAGTTCAAATCAGCTAAAGCTCAAACTTGGGGAGGAATGAGAATAAATAAGCGAAAAACAAAGAAGAAAATGAGTAAGGGAAAAATCATTGTAATATGTAACGTGGATGACTTTGTTGTTTAAATCGATGATTTTTCAAAGGTGAGTAAAAGCTTGAAATCTAATTATAATCATTAGGAATATAAATTTTAATATTTATATTAATTTATTGGATTTAAAAACCACATAAAAATGATTAACAATCAATAAAAATAAATAAATAAAAATTTCTAAAAAAAGTTAGAAATAATTTTTAATTTTCATAAATTTATTTTAATATGATTTTTTTAAAGTATTATGAAAACTTTATAAGATTTTTTGGTTTTAATAAAAGTCAACGTTTTTTACCAAAAACTAAGAACAATATCACAATGCCCTCCACAAGTATACAAATCCCATTTCATAACTTAACAAAAAAAATATTAATCAAATTTTAAAATTAGGAAAATGATTTTAATTTTTAGAATTATTATTGCAAGCCAATAAAATTAAAATTAAAAAATGTTTTATTTATACACATAATTATTATTATTACCAACCTTAAGTTACGTTTGAATACAAGACCAGATCATTTATCTAAGATTGAAACAGGGGAAGAACCGACGAACAATGAAGAGGAGTTTCCTAATGCACAACTTTTCGCGATAAGGGTTGCAAAAGATCACTTTGCAAACATCATTTTCTTTTTGTCTACAGGAATAGCCCATTTGGAGTATACTACACAACAGAAGAAAGAGCCGGTAGTTAAGGCAACATATTTTTCTTTGATTGTGGGACATTTTTATAAGATAGGGTCCAATAAGATACTATAGAGGTATGTTCTTGAGCATGAAAGACACATCATTTTGGTTAAAGCACATGACAGAGTTGATGGAGGACATTATGGAGGCCACACATAATATTTTGAGGGCGGGACTTTGGTGGCCCACGAAACATAAGGACTCAAAGGAGTATTGTAGCGCTTGTGATGTCTGTCAGAGGACAGGGAGACTGTCGCGAAGGGATGAAATGGCTCCGCATCCTCAAGCCACCTTGCAGGAATTTGATAAGTGGGTGATTGAATTTCTGGGACCGATTGATCCTCTAGGAAAGAAAACAGGTCTGTGGTACATCATCATTGCGACATATTATCTCACAAGATGGGATGAGGCATAACCGATGAATAATTGTAGTGATAATATGGTTGCGAAGTTTATTTTTGAATACATTTTGTTAAGGTGCAGTTTCCCGAAGATCTTTATGAGCGATAAAGGATCACATTTATTGAAAATCACTATTGATGCATTAACTGTGAAATTTTGAATGCATCACCAGAAGAGCACATTGTATCACCCTCAGGAAAATGGAACGGTTGAAGCTTTTAAAAATATCTTGGCGAATTCTCTGACTAAGGTATGCAACGTCAACATAGATGATTGAGATTTGAGGATTCTTGATGTTCCAACCAAAACAATTCTAAAATCAAATTATAAAATTCATAGCTAGCCTAAAATTAAAAAAAAAAATCAACAAAAGCTAAATCTGAAAGAGAGATCTCTCTTTGAAGCTGGCAGGGCTAGATCCTAGCTTCCAAATTGGTTTTGTGGTTACCTCTGGAATTTTTTTCACAACCTTAGGAAATTATGGAGTGATGACATTCTGGCGACCATACTAGGGACGAACAAATTAAATCTAAAATCAATTTTCCCTGGTAAAATTTGTGTTTCAATACTTAAAGTTGTTTCTAAGTTTGTCACTAAGATATAGATGTGATTTAAGGTTGTTTCAAACTCAAAATTTATATATATTCAATATCTGTAAATATATAGCAGTATATCTGAATTCTAAAAGAATATACACTAGGTCAAATCTAGATCTAGACGCTTCAGAGATTGTAGATAATCCTGAAACAATAATTAGAAAGAAAATTGAAACTGAAAGTGAATCGAGTGAAAGTATTCTTCCAAGAGTTAACCCCCTTCTTGAAAATTTTGTTACCTTAGAAGAAAAAATTTTATTTATCTTTTGAAGATACAATTTTTAGAAGTAAATCTGATAGTTTTGTGCCTAAAATTGTTGTTGATAAGGACCTGCTACCACCTCATAAGTCAGATCAGACTGAGCAAAAATATCTTGGCCCTCAATCACCTAAATCATCAGATCTTACTTCTACTGCATCATTCCCCGTTCCACAACCAAGTTCACTTGCTGGTGTTGTACCTCCATTTATTCCTCCCAGTGGCTCTACACCTAGCTCAACCAAATTCGTACCCATTTCATCTACCATTCCTACAACCTCCACTACAACACACAAAACTATTTTAACTTCCCATTTCATACCAACTTTACCCACACCTCCTAGTACTACACCTTCCTCTCATCCCCATATTACCATCATGGCTACTCGTTACGCTCCTTTGTTTTTACCTGGGAAACTTAATCCCATGCCACAAGGCTATCAAACTCATATACCTCAGTTTGATAGCACCAGACCCATTACTGCTCAGCAAAATATAGATCGAATGAATGATTACTTTGAATTTCAAGAATTCGATGAAGATGATGTTAGAATGAGGTTATTTTCTCAAAGTCTCACAGGAGAAGTTAAAAAGTGGTTTAAAACATAAAGACTTGCCTCCTTTCTAGATTTAACCCAATTTCAGGAAACTTTTCTTAGAAGGTGGGAAGTCAAGAAAAACCCTCTCCAGGTCTTAGCTGAATATGATAGTATCAAGAGAGCTCTAGGAGAATCCATCCAAGACTACTGTATTAGGTTCAATCGTGTTTATAATTCTATTCCAACTACAATACAAACACCTCCTGGATTAACCTTGCTGAAGTTTCCAAATGGTTTTGACCCTAATATGGCCTACCAACTTAGGGAAAGAAACCCTGCCACATTAGAAGAAATGCAAAGGAATGCAGTTAGTGTAGAAGAAAATTTGTTAGCAAAGAGAGCTAGGTCGAAAATTGAAAGAAAGGTCCAAATCAAAGAAGAACCAACTTATTTTTCTTCATATGATAATATGGATACCTTAGTAAAATATATGGAGAGAATGATGGAAAGGATAAGTTTAGAAGATAGGACCCCTCCTAGATAAAATAAAAAAGCTCCTCCTATCAGAAATCATGATTTCAGAAGAAATCCCCCAAAAATCAAACAAAGAGAATAGAGAGGCCTTGCTGATCAGCAACAGATTAGACCTCCATTTCAAAAAAACTATGCCAATGAAGAAACTGAATGAACTGAGGAAATTGAAGACAATCAGATAAATGTGTTTGTAATAAACAAGATATATCAAATCTTCTTAAGCAAAGAAGAGGAAGATCAATTTTTGTAATCACAACCAGAGCAAGACCCTTTAGAACCTAAGGAATACAAACATGGATATCAAAATTGCATGATGGAGTTACATAAAAAATATAACTTAAGAAGAAAGAAAGGAGTTGAAATCCTCCTAACAAAACTAAAAAAGATACTCCCTTAACCTGTTAAACAAAAACATATCCTCAAAAGGAAGTCTCCAAAAAACTAGATGCTCCTTCAAATAGTTGGATGAAAGTTGACCCACGAAAGGAAGTGCCTAAGAAACTAGATGCAAATGTCAAAGAAGCTGATAAATCACAAAAATCCTTTAGCATTGAAACTGAATTGGCTAAAGTAAAAATTCCCATTCCTCTGACTGAATTAGTAGCTAGAGATGTGTATAAATCTCAAGTCATGAAAGCTTTAAAGATAACAGAAAGGACAGACGCAATTAATTTAAATGATGAGAGACTGGAAATATTGTTTGGACCTGAGGTCGAAGGTAAATATTAGGATTGAGTTGTTCCACCTTTTTACATTAGTTTGAACATTTATGACAAAATCTTACATAATTCAATGCTTGATTCTAGGGCTTCCCATAATTTAATGCCAAAAGCTATCATGGAAAAACTAGAACTAGACATCACAAGACCTTACAAATATTTATACTCTTTTAATTCAAGCAAAGTGAGATGTCTAGGTATGATTAAAGATTTGTGTGTCACTCTAGTTCAAATGCCATCCAAAACTCTAGGCATGGACATTGTAGTAGCAGACATACCACCCAAGTATGGGATGCTACCGTCAAGGTCATGGGGTGCAAATTTATAGGGTACCTTGCAAATGGATATGACATATGCCACCATTCCTATATTTGGTCAACAAATAAGGTTGTATAGAGAAAATTTGATGAAATACATGGTCAGTAGCCAAGACAAGCCAAACAACTACCCCTTATACTCTGTGCACTCTGACTTAGATTCCTTTTTTATGTACAACGAAAAAACATTTGAAGAAGAAGTGTCACAACAAGAAATTGAATCCACCAAAAAGACCAAATAACTGAAACTGAAAAGAAAAAAGGAGAGGAAGAACCTTTGTGGAATATGGATTTTGACAGAGCTGTATGTAAAGATGGTGCAGAAGTTGGTGTTTTTATCATGAAATCATCAACCAATTTGTCCAAAGGACAGGGTTATAATCTAAATTTTTAGCGTACCAATAACATAGAAAAATATGAAGCTTTGATATTAGGGCTACAAATTTTAAAGAGATTAGGATCTAAAAGGATTTATGTGCATGGGGATTCTAAGCTCATTATCAAACAGATCAAGGGTAAATATTCCACTAAACACCCTAGATTAAGAGCCTATAAGAATGTTGTTTTAGACTTTCTGCAATGTTTCATTGAATATGATTTGTTTTTTATCCCTAGGACCCATAATATTTTAGTTGATGCTTTGGTTGTTTCATCCAATACATGTAAAATTCCTTTTCATCCCAATAGAAAATATGTGGTGGAAGCCAAACATAGGCTAGTTGTCCCAGACAATGTTAGATATTGGCAAGTTTTTGGAAATGTTGAGCAAATAGAAAATTTATTACAAATGAAAGATGAATTTGATTGTGTAAATATAGACATAGATAATGATAGTGATAATGATGTAAATAGCAACAAAGCATAAATGGAACTAAATGAAACTGATGATACTCAAGAATAGTTAGAAATTTTACAATTGAAAGACAATGTGCTGCCAAGATGGTTGGTACAATTGGAAGAGATTTTTGAATTAAATGATGTGGCCAAAAAACCGAAAATCAAACATGTGGGTGACAATGTAGAAGACTGTAACATTGAAACAAAAGAAAGTCCCAAAATTCTAAAATTAGCTAAATCATTGCCTCCTAAATAAAAACAGAAATACATTGGAATTCTTAGGGAATTCTTTGATGTGTTTGCATGGTGTTATGAAGACTTAAAACCTTATGATAATTCTATCATTAAGCATACCGGCCCCATCAAAGATGACCAAAATCCTTTCAAGCAAAATCTAAGAAGAGTAAATCCAGTATTGTTTCCTCTAATTCAAAAATGAGTGAAGAAGTTGTACAATGCCAAGATCATAGTGAAACCAAGGTTTTAAAAGTGGGTTTAAACCTAGTACCAACCAGAAAGAAAACATGTGAAATTAGACTCTGTATAGACTTTAGGAATTTGAACAAAGTCTCATTAAAAGACTGTTGAAAATGCAGCAAGATGATGGAGCCTAGTGAAATGAAGTCGCCTTCACTAGGTGGGCCCGCAGGCTATTTTTGGCGCAAAGTCTATTTTTAGACATATGGATCATGGACTGGGAGTTGCAGGATGCTATTCTTTGAGGATTGGTCATGTTGGTAAAAATAGATGGACCTCTATTTTTAGACATATAGGTCGAAGTCTATTTTTAGATTGCCTGTCTAAAAATAGAACAGTCGAATATTATTTACCCTTAATAATATTTGGACTCTAAACTTTAGTTTACTCTCTTGGAGCACTTCAGTTTGACCCCCAGAGGTGGGGCATGCAGCTGACATGAGGATTTACGCTATTCCCATGGGTTTGGTCAGCTAATGCATGGTTGAATTCAGTTAGAGCTCAAGTGGCAGAGTTCGGTGGAGTTGATTAAGGAGTTGATGGGGTTGAGACTAGTTGAACTAGTTGTGATCAGTTTAACTGGCGATTACACTAGAGATGAGTTGGGTGAATTAAATATTATTTAATTCACTGATTATTAACTCATTATTCAACTAAAGAACACATCAGTTAACTCAGTTCATGGACAGTTCAGTGAAAGACCAGTGGAAGAGGTAGATGAAAGGGTGAGATCGACATCAGTTGTACATTAGTTGTGCATGATATTTGCACAATCAGTGGGATGAGTATGCAATGATGATTGCACTGTTCAATCAAGGTGAATTCGAACTTGGTTCAGCTACATTCACACTTTGGATTGCGCGGTAGAGGCAGGCAGCTAGTGGAGGAGTTTTGAACCCGTGATCTGTTCAAAACTGAGTTAGTTTTGTGTGTAGCTTTTGGAGATAGTGCTGAGTACTTGTGAGGAGTATTGTATTGTGAAAATTTACATGTTCTCATCCATTTATATGATACATATAGCTGGGGGTTTTCAGCTATAAGCTTTCCCCATACATGCTGCGTTCTATGTGTGTGAATTGATGTTCTGCTGCTTGTTTTATTTTCTGCATGTGATGATTAATTTGTAGAAGAGATTATGTGTTATGCAGCAAATCGAATTTGTGTATGATCAGGTTAATCTCGGTGAATAAATCTTCATTATTCAGCAAATTTCTACATGGTATCGGAGCGAAATTAATCGTCAGAGATCTATTACGGTGATTGCAACTTATTTCCTCGAACAGAGTCTGCACTCGGGCCAGGTAGCCTCCGGATTCATCTTTCTTCGGAAAGTGAAAGGTCCGGTAAATGCCCATGCGGTCAATCTCTGATTTGGAAATAATTTGTTCTCAAGTGTAGATCGGAAGCGGTTGAGTTATCAGCTCTTGAAATTCGAATTTGCAGATTTGTGTTCTTGGTGCCGCGGTGAAAATGTCTTTCAACGGATTGCGACTAGAATATGCCTTGGAAGGCAGTTCGAATTATGTTGCATGGAAAGACCACATGGAGGCTGTATTAGATGATAACGGGCTGTTGGAATTCGTGGAGAAAGATATTCCAAAGCCTACTTCTACTGATGCTGCTGTTGTCGAAGCATGGCAAAAGAAACAAGCAAAATTTCGAAGGATTCTGTTGGAGGGCGTAAAGGATCACATTGTATCCAACTTGCATGGAAAAGCTTCTCCATATTTAATGTGGAAAGCATTAAAAAATATGTTCCAGAGCAAGAGCGACCAAAGGAAGTTGGCGCTCAAAGATAAACTCAGAAACATTAAGATGGAGAAAGGCGACATCATCGCAAAATACCTCACGAAGTTCACTCAATGCAGAGATGAGATGGGAAGTGTGGGGGTGACTGTCAATGATGAGGACTTGGTGGACCTGGCTCTCCTTGGTATTCCGAAGAGTTGGCACTCCTATCAGGACTTTGTCAATGGTCGGGAGAAGTTGCTGGGATGGGAGCGACTGTGGTCGGATCTCATGCAAGAGGAGATCAGGAGGACTAATAGGGACGGATCTTCATCAAAGGTATCTGATGAAGAAAATTGCGCTTTGGCTGCCAAAGCAAAGAAGGGGAAGAGCAAGAAGGCTTCTCAGTCTGGTGCGAAAGGCAAGAAGCAAGACATTTCCAAGGTGAAGTGTTTTCACTGTCACCAGCATGGACACTATGCCACAAATTGTCCGTAGAAGAAGAAAAATAAGAAAGTTGCTGGATCTACAGCGGGAGAGGCATTGGCTTCTTAATTCGAACTGGATTTTTCACTGATCGCATGCTTGGTTTCAAGTGTGGTGGGATCAGTATGGTTCTTGGACAGTGGTGCGTCATTTCACATGACCGGAGATCGAGATCTATTTTCAGATCTAGAGGAAAAAGATCTTGGAGTGCACATCGAGATGGGCGATGATGGTAGATACAATGCGACTGGTATCGGTACCATTTCCTTTGAGAGGGAGTCTGGTAAACCTTTCATATTGAAGGAATTTTTTCATGTTCCAGGATTGATGAAGAACCTGATCTCTGTGGCGATGTTGGAAGACAAGGGGTATGATGTCTTCAAAGGAAGGGAAAGGCTTTCCTCGCTACAAGAAGGCTACCGAGAAACCCAAGATAGGGTTCGCAGTCAATAACCTTTATCAGCTATAAGTAGATGGATTACAAGAACAATGGCACAGCCGCTACAAGTGGTGAGCTTCAGATGATGATGGGTGAGATGGCACAGGAGATTGGGCCACCTTCACCATGGAGCTTTGAAGATTCTGCAGCAGATTTCTACTGGGCTTCCTAAGGGCACTCTTGCGCAGTCAGATCAATGCAAGGGGTGTACCTTGGGGAAGTATGTGAAAGCCACCTTTCACGAGAAGGATAGTCGCGCCACGACGATCCTTGAGAGAGTTCACACAGACGTGTGTGGTCCTTTCTATGTAGCTTCGACAGCAAATCACAAGTACTATGTGATCTTTGTTGATGATTTCTCTCGGAAGTGCTAGATCTTCTTCATGCAGAAGAAGAGCGAGACATTTTCAAAGTTCTGTGAATTCAAGGCGCTGGTTGAGAAGGAATCGAGGAAGCATGTGAAGGCTCTCAGGAGCGACAATGGTGGTGAATTCATCTCTACTGAATTCAAGGATTTTTGCAGCGCAGAAAGGATTCGGAGAGAGCTCACCGCACCCCATAACCCACAGCAGAACGGGGTGGCTGAGCGGAAGAACAGAACGATCGTGGGTGCTGCACGGGCGATGTTGCATGATCAGGGCCTACCCCTTCAATTGTGGGCTGAGGCATGCAATACAGCAGTGTATGTGCAGAACCGTTGTCCTCACAAGGTTCTTGGCATGAGTACACCGGAGGAGGCGTTTTCTGGAAAGAGGCCTAACATTTCTCACTTGAGGATTTTTGGCTCACCTGTCTACATGCATGTGACGAAGGACGCCAAAAAGAAGCTGGATTCGACCGCAGAGGTTGGAATATTTGTGGGGTACACTGATACACCTCACAACTATCGTGTGTATTTTCCAGACAGTCGCAAGACTGTCGTGCGACGAGATATCAAGTTTCAGGAGGAGAAAGCCATGAAGTGTTCGCTTGAGAGGGAGCCACACTTGCATGCAGATGAGGAGATATTAGCTCCTAAGGATGAGCTTCCGGATGTGGATCAGCCACAAGAGGAAGTTCATGGAGTGGAAGAAACCACTCATGCAGCGCCAACCATCAGAGGGCGCAAGCGCACTACAGAGGCTGAGCGACTGGCTCAAGATGTGCAGAAGGCTGGGGAGCACCTACAACACAACAGCAGAGGCATCACGACCGTACACTGGATACATGGTTTTGTGAGCAAATGTGTCGTGACAGCCATCTCGAGAAGCCGGGAGGAACCCGCATGTGTAGGATGCCATGATCGAAGAATATGATTCGATCGTCGTAAATGTAAAGGCATGGGATATTGTCCCAAGACCGGAGGGGAAACTGCTGGTGGGTTCGCGATGGATCTACAAAGTGTGCTGTGGCTTCATGGGAGTGTGAGAAGTACAAGGCGAGATTTGTCGCCCGTGGGAGCCAGACTCCAGGGGATCGAGCCATGAGGAGACCTTTGGGCACTGGCCGCAAGGGAGACCTTTGCACCTGGACGATCCTAGCTCTCTTAGCAATGTATGGGGTGGCACATCCATCAGATGGATGTGAAGATTGTGTTCCTTAATGGAGTTATTGAGGAGGAGGTGTACATAGAGCAGCCTGAAGGTTTCGAGATCTTCAGCAGTGAGTCGCATGTGTGCCGACTCAAGAGAGCACTGTACGAGCTGAAGCAAGCACCTCGTGCTTGGTACACTCAGATAGACAGCTACTTCATCGGGCTTGGATTCTCCAAGAGTGAGGCGGATCCTAACCCGTACCAGATTGTGGTGGAGGGGAAGCTGTTGATCATCGTACTGTATGTAGATGATCTGATTTTGACTGGCGATGAGCAGTTGATAATTTCATGCAAGGAGGATCTTGCACGAGAGTTTGAGATGAAGGACTTGGGCATCCTTCATTATTTCGGGATTAAAGATTTGCGCAGTTGAGGATCAAGCGAGAGCCAAAGAGCAAGTATGCTCGGAGATTGAGAGGTTCCCATTTTTCATTCAGACCGAAGCAGTGGATACCCTTCCCGGTGGTCAAGTTGGAGGAAGGAGATGCTATCAAATGAGGTAGTGGATTCCCATCATTTCGATAGTTGGTGGGGTCACTTATGTATCTGGTCAATACACGACCCGATATATGCTATGCAGTTAACCAGCTTTCGCAAGCTATGGTTAAGCCTACCAAGCTCTTTTGGAAGGCCGGCAAGCATGTATTGCGCTATATTAGAGGCACATCGGGATATGGTCTATGGTACAGACAGGAGGATGGAGCGAAGCTTTCTGGCTTCACTGATGCAGATTGGGCAGGGAGTCCAACGGACCGGAAGAGCACATCTGGAGGAATTTTCAGCATTGGGTCGACAGCAGTTTCCTGGTACAGCAGGAAGCAGAGATCCGTGGCACTCAGTTCAGCAGAGGCCGAGTACATGGCAGCTAGCTTGGCTGCATGCGAGGCTATTTGGATGAGGAAGATCCTCGCTGGATTGTTCAGGTTGCATTTGGAGCCTACAGTGATCTACTGTGATAACCAGAGTTGCATTAAACTCTCGGCTAATCCAGTATTTCATGATAGGTCCAAACACATCGACATCGGGTACCATCATATCGATCGTGTTCACTTGAGGATAACACATTTTCATACATTCCCACTGAGGATCAGATGTCGACATTCTCGACGGCGCCACTTCAGAGAAAATTGAGGTTCCATTAGAGGCAGATAGCTGTTGCAGATAATCCATATCTTGCCGAGAGGGAGTGTTGAAAATAAAAGAAGATGATGGAGCAGCCACAGCAGAATGAAGTCGCCTTCTCCGCCTTCACTAGGTGGGCCCGCAGGCTATTTTTGGCGCAAAGTCTATTTTTAGACATATGGATCATGGACTGGGAGTTTCAGGATGCTATTCTTGGAGGATTGGTCATGTTGGTAAAAATATATGGACCTCTATTTTTAGACATATAGGTCGAAGTCTATTTTTAGACTGCCTGTCTAAAAGTAGAACAGTCGAATATTATTTACCCTTAATAATATTTGGACTCTAAACTTTAGTTTACTCTCTTGGAGCACTTCAGTTTGACCCCTGGAGGTGGGGCATGCAGCTGAAATGAGGATTTATGCTACTCCCATGGGTTTGGTGAGCTAATGCATGGTTGACTTCAGTTAGAGCTCAAGTGGCGGAGTTCGGTGGAGTTGATTAAGGAGTTGATGGGGTTGAGACTAGTTGAACTAGTTGTGATCCGTTTAACTAGCGATTACACTAGAGATGAGTTGGGTGAATTAAATATTATTTAATTCACTGATTATTAACTCATTATTCAACTAAAGAACACATCAGTTAACTCAGTGCATGGACAGTTCAGTGAAAGACCAGTGGAAGAGGTAGATGAAAGGGTGAGATCGACAACAGTTGTACATTAGTTGTGCATGAGATTTGCACAATCAGTGGGATGAGTATGCCAATGATGATTGCGCTGTTCAATCAAGGTGAATTCGAACTTGGTTCAGCTACATTCACACTTTGGATTGCGCAGTAGAGGCAGGCAGCTAGTGGAGGAGCTTTGAACCCGCGACTTGTTCAAAACTGAGCTAGTTTTGTGTGTAGCTTTTGGAGACAGTACTGAGTACTTGTGAGGAGTATTGTATTGTGTAAAGTTACATGTTCTCATCCATTTATATGATACATATAGCTGGGGGTTTTCAGCTATAAGCTTTCCCCATACATGCTGCGTTCTATGTGTGCGAATTGATGTTCTACCGCTCGTTTTATTTTCCGCATGTGATGATTAATTTGTAGAAGAGATTATGTGTTATGCAGCAAATCGAATTTGTGTATGATCAGGTTAATCTCGGTGAATAAATATTCATTATTCAGCAAATTTCTACAAAGACAACTATCCACTACCTAAAATGGATCACATATTACAAAAGGTAGTTGGGTCTAGTAGAATCTCCTTGTTAGATGGATTTCCAGTTACAAGCAAGTTATAGTTCATCCTGATGACCAACACAAAATAATGTTTACTACACCTTGGGGCACTTTTATGTACGTGAAAGTGTATTTTTTCCTTATGAATGTTGGAGCCACTTTCCAAAGAGCAATGGATGTTTATTTTGCTGATGAAATTGACAGGTTGATTGTGATCTACCTAGACGCTATTACTATATTCTCAAAAACAAATGGAGAACACTTACTACATTTGAGGAAAGTTTTTGAAAAGTGCAGGAAAATTGGTATCTCTCTGAACCCCATAGAAAACTCTTCTTGGTTTAGAGGAGGGAAAAATTCTAGGTCTTACCATTTCCAAAGAAGGTATTAGAATAAATCCTAGTAGATTTGAAGCCATACAAAAAATAGATCCTCCTAGAAACAAGCAAGAATTTCAATCCTTCATTGTTAGAATTAATTTTCTTAGGGGATTTATCCCTAATTTGGTAGAAAACTTAAGATCTATTACTAAGATGTTAAAAATGGATATTGAAATCAAATGGAATACTAAAACAAATAAATATTTTAGTGAGGTCAGGTAGCTTTAACTACTGCTCCTGTTTTGATAAGCCCTGATTTCAATAAAGATTTTATAATTTTTTCTTTTGCATACGAGCATACTATTGCAGAAAAACAGTGAGGGACATGAACATCACATAGCCTTCTTCAATAGAGCTTTGAGAGATGCAAACTTTTGATTTGGTGAAATCATTAAAATAATTTAGGGCTTACATCTTACATTCTCATATCATTTCTTTTATCCCAAGTGTTGTGGTAAAGGATATTCTCACACAAACTGACTCAGATGGCAGGAAAGGGTGTTAGTCATCAGTAATTTTTTCCTTTGTAGATGACTAAATTCTTATCCTATATTTCTAGAAACAAAATTCATGAATATTGTGAGTTCTAGAAATCTCACTGACTTCATTATCCTTACGATAAATGTTTCACTATTTCATTATCCCATCATGTCATTCTTAGCTCACCAATCCCAGAAGACCCATCATGGGCTCATGTCACTCATTTTGTCTATATTTTGTCACCTTTGACCTTATCACTCTGTTTTTGGCTTGCCTATCTTCCTCCACTTTACACCTAGGATCACTAATCGACATGTTCACTCTTGTGTTTCCTGTATACACCAAGCATTGATGGTCTGAAAACTATCTTTGTAGGCTCTTTAGATAAATCAAGTACATTGGATTTTGGATCTTCAATACATAAAAATATCAAAAACTCTATTTTTTTTTTAATATACTTGAAAACCCAAAACTAAGTTTTCAGTCAAAGGCCATGTCCAAAGAGCCTTCCACTAGGTCACCTAGGGTTTCATAGGTCATAGGGTTGTTTTGGTGTTCTAAGTCTCTGTTTTTCCTGTGTCAAGTGTCTGCATTCAAAGAAGAAGAAGTTCAAGTAACTTTGTCCAAATGTGATCAAAATCCTTCAAGGAAGGCCTCCTTGGTCAAATCAAAAATTCTGCAAGGGAAAACTGCCCTTGTTCACATTTCTGCAAGAATGATTGAGATGGCCATTAGCATAAAAAGAGGTAAGGTAAGAGGGAGAATCATCACTAGAAGAAATCCACAGCAAGGAAAGGCAGCATGCCGATGTATAATGAGATTCAGGGTTTGGGATTGATTGAAAAATAGTGTTGCCAAGCAATGAACTAGTACAAAAGCCACAAAGATAGAAGCCATAGCAACACAACCAAGCACACATTGAAGATTTTCTAGAAATTATAAATAAAAATGGAAAAAAGGTGAGGTGAACTAAACAAAAATGAATGAACTTGAAAGGGCTATAGAGAACTTAGAAGAAAACACTACTTATTCTTCTCTAATAGCCCTAAAACCTAAAAGTTTGGCAAGATAGGAAAAATAGATGAAATAAAGATGATGGACCTCCATCATGACAACAGAAAGCCTTCAAAGGCTATTCAAGATGGCCTTTAGGGTTTGTCAAAGCAATATTGCTTCAATTCACCAAAGGGAGAAATTGTAAAGAGTATTAGTGTGAGGGAGATTAAGATTTCAAATACAGTCAAAAGTCTTCAAAATGGTCAAGATAAGGAAAGCATGAGGTAAAGTGTCAAAATAGAAAACCATGATAAAACATGAAAATCCCTGTTGGGTGACTAAAGGTTGTAAAAATCCAAACAGTGACAAAGGGATCAAAGGCAAATGTACTATAGGCACCTGCATAAATCAAAAGTGGCCAAGGGAAGACGTAACATGGTATAATTTTCTAACCTTTTCCACAAAAGATACCTCACTGTCAAATATTAGTAAAAGGAGAGAAACACATGTTTTAAGTCTATTGCACTCAAAAATTCCAAAGAGGAATAAAGCAATGGTTTCAGTTTTTCAAAGAGATAGTTTGGACAGTCCCCAAAGTTTCAAAGCTAAAAAAAGGGGAGGGGGGGCGGGGGGGGCAGGGGGGGGGGGTCTTCATCGTTCAATACACCACTACCCAAAGAAAATCACTTGAGAAAGTTATAGGCACCTACAAAAAGTCAAGGGGACATTAGTGAAAGTTATAAAATGACCAAGGGCTAAAATAGTAAAGTGGGTTCATAAGTCTGATTTATTTTATCAAGGGATATAAAGGTGCTCCAATTTTCATTTCAAACTCATATTATCACTTGGTGGAGAGAGAGAGGCCTCAAGAAAAAAAACAGAGTTTTATGACCGTTTCTGGGCAAGTTTTTTCTGGCGCTGCGCAAATTAGTGGTGCTACACAAATGCGGGCTCACGCTGCGCTAATCGGTCCTTCACTCATTCAAAATTACATGAAGCAATGCAAATTTGGCCTGATGCTACGCTAATCCTGGGCGCTACGCTAATGCTGGCCCGACTTGCCCGGAGACCGACCACTGCTGCACGCGCCCGGCGCTGCGCTAACCCTCGGGCAGGCCTGTCGGTGCTGTGTTAACGGGTCGACCCGACTGCTCAGGAAGGGCGTTGCGCTAAAGCAGAACGCCTCCAAACAACAAATTATATGCCCTTAGTCACAAATTTCGTCTTCAATTTGATCTCTAAAGGTCTATAAAGAAGCCAAGAATTGGTAAGTGGCATTCTCTCCTTGTCCCCAAGCAACTTTCAAATTGATTTTAGTCTCTTTGTGGCTTTTAATTTCAAACCCTAGGTGGGTAAACCCTAGGTCTTACATGCAAATAAGCCTTTGTTTTTAAACCTCCTTAAAAACTAGTTTGATGTCATTTGAGGGAAAGTAAGTTAGGGTGGATGCAATACACTTTTTTAGAAAGCCTCCTTAGGCTCCAAAGCAACTCAATCCTTGAACTAACCTCCATATCCCTCATTCACTACAATTTGAATTCATCACCATCTTCATCTTCCTTCACCAAACCCTAGTTTGTCAACTAACATCTCCTATCACCATGTCAGGAGCAGAAAGCAGCAGTGACAGTGAAAAAGGTCAAAGGCCTTTCAGACCAAAACATAAGGGAGGGAAAGTCAATAGATTGGAACCTCAGAGCACAGTGGCCATCACCTCCTCTCCTAGGATCCTATCATGTTTTCAGAGTACAGGGTGCTTCCAATTCTGTGAGAAAGTCAAACCAGTGAAAAGCCACACAGAGCTTACAAGGCTTCTCATTCTCAACTTGCACAACAAGCACTCAAGCCTTGCAGGAGTAGATTTTCAAATCTCAGCAGATACCATCTCTGATGCCATAGGTATCCCTCCTGTGGGTGAGAAGTGTTTTAAGAAGGGAAAATTGGACAAAGAATTTCTAGAGCCATTTTTCAAGACTAGGTATAGAGGAGGCAGCAAGACAATTTCCCTTTCTCACACCTCAAACACAGATTTTCACCCTTGATGTTGGTTATCATGAAGTACTTCACCTGTGAGGGGAGATATTCCAGGCTAAACTCCTACCATGTTAGACTCCTTATGAATTTCACAAAGGTTAAGATGCTCAACTTTTCCTATTATCTCTATAGGAGCATTGAGAAGATCTCTTCTGTTTTCCGGAGGAGGATTCCCTCCCAAAAAATGCAAAGCTTATTTCACCATTCCCTGATCAAGATGGTGGTATTACATCGGTTGGAGCAGCAGGGTATAGCTTGGGAGGTATTCATAACACATGAAGTCTTCACAAACCCCCAGCCTCCTTCTCAACCAAATTTTCCTACCTCATCTACACAAGTACCCTCATCCCAAGAAAATCTCCCCTCTTCCCCTTCTATTGATGCATCAAATGAAGAAAATGATAGTGGAAATGATGAGTAGAGTGCTGACATTAAGGGTGATGAAATCATTGAGGCAGAGACAAAAACTAATGAGGAAGAGCAAGAAGGCAGTAGTGATGAAGAAGAGGGTAGTGAACATGATAGTAAGGACAATGAGCATAAGCATGAAAACAATGAACAAGACAGTGAACAAAACTATGCCACTATGCAAGAGGATGCTGAAGGAAATGAAGAGGTTGAAAGCGAAAATGAAATGAGCATTGAAGAAGGAGTAGAAACAGAGGATCAAGAAGAGGTAGATGAGATAGATCACAGTGAGGAAGAGATTGAAGGTAGCAGTTAGGTAAATTAAACATATCATAGCGAGGAGGAAGAAAAGGATAGTGACAAAGAGGCAAGTGATCAGGAAGACAACAAAGACAAGAATAGTCATGACAGTCATGACAGCTGTCATGACAGTCATGACAACAATCAGCCTTTCAGTGATTATGACAATAATGACAGTGCAGGGGATGAAGAGGAAAAGGGCCCTGATGATGAACAAAACCAAAGTGAAGAAAATACAGAGTCTGATAATCAAATTGAGGACCAAAGTGACAGTGCAGATAGTAGTAAGGGAGATAAGAATAGTGATGGCATTGAGGACTAAGAGGTCAGTAATAAAACAGAGAATAGGGTGACTGGTGAGGATCACAGTAAAAATGAAGAAGGTGATGACAAAAGAAAGAGCCAAAGCCATGATAAAGACACCATAAAGACTACCATCACACCTTTTTCATTCAGTTATCAAAGAGGATTAAGGCCTATGTTTGTTGCCTCTAAAAGGAAAAGGGTCATGCCATCCACCTCAACTCAGCTAATTGACAAGGGTAAGCAACAGGTAAAGGTAGAAGAGGAAAATACTGAGATAGAAAGGGAGTTTGAACTTATATAGATAGATAGTGACAAAGAAAATGAAACAAGGATTTAAAACTCCCTCCTCCAAGACAAGAATGCACAAATCAAAGACCTAGAAGATGAAATGGAAAGGGCAAAGGATTTCATTCACTTTTATCGGATGGAAAACAAGAAAATGAGTGCCCAACATGCCACCTATGAGGCTAGAGCACTCAAAGCCCGGAAGGAAGCCCAGAGAACATAGGTGAAACTAGAAGAATACATGGGCACTTACGAGGAGAGTGAGGATGAAGAAGGTCAACCTAGGAGGAGACCTAGAACCATGGGGTTGAAGAAAGCCTTGGAAAAAAAGAGAGAAGAAGAATCAGCCCTAGCAGAACAATTTCCTCTCAATGAACTCCTTGCAATAGAAATTGAACATGATCAGGAGTCGTGGCTGGAGAGGGAAAACATACATCTAGAGGCCAAGTTGAAGAAGGCAAATGAGGGCTTAGAGCTGCAAAGAAAAATGACAAAGCATTATGCCTAGAGGAACCAAGTTACAAGGACAAAAATCAAGAAAGCCCTCCTTGAATTCCAAACCCTAAAGGAGGCCAAATGTCATGAAAACCTTATAATTCTGGCCCAAGCTTTTCAACAGGTCTCCAGAACCCCTTGAATAAGGCCTCCACCAATTTTGAAGAAATCTGGAAAACTTTTTGTTTTTTGTGATTTTGAAGGCCCATTAGCATAGCGCCACTGGCGCTACGCTAATCCATGGAGCATCATCAGGAGGAAAACTCAGCATTTTTTGATTTCTCATGCCTAGCACATTATTCTCACCAAGTTTCAGAGAAATTGGAGCAGTTTTGACCCCTCAAAAGGTCAAAAAACACCTAAATTTTCACCATTCTGCCTCTATTTCAGACCTGGCACCGCGCTAATGAAAATATTGGGATTTTGGTAGTTTGAATAGGATACAAGAGCTGGATCAGGAAACCACAAGAATTTCTGGAAAGTAGACTCATTAGGCTTTCCAACGAGCCATCACAGAACCAAGTCCGACATCGAGAAGGGGTCCAAAACTTGGTTTAAATAAACGAACATACCTGGAAGATTTTTCATTCTTCTTTGGAGGCAGTGTTGTAGTCTAGTTTTTTCCTCTGTTATTGATTACTTTGGTCTTGTTTTTTGGAGTTGCAACATTCTTATTTGGATTTTCACTTTGATCAAATTCCTTCTTAGGATCATCCTACGAAGATGTGGAGCTTGTACCTCCATCAACTGTAGCTTTACCAACTTTAATTGCCTTCATTTTTTCTTCTTCATATGTATTATCTTGTAAGTGTTATTTTTGTGATCCCTTGAGTTTGTTGATCTCATCAAGCAATGCGTCAAGTTCTTCTTTCTTTTGAACAATATCTTCTTGAAACCATCATTTCAAGATCTCCCTTTTTTTTTTTCTTCTTCCTCAATTTGTAGCTTGAAAAGAGTGCTTTTATCTACTTCTTTATTGAGAGCCTATATTTGTTCCCTATCCTCCTCATTTTCAATCCTGAGTTTGCTTATTTATGCTGAAGATGGCTCGAATTCCTTTAATTTACTTTCCAAGTTCTTCTTTTCAATCTCTGCTTCTTATACTTGTTGTTTAAGCTTTCTAATATCTCCAAAGGTTGTATCAAGTTCCTGTTGTTTTTGATGGAATTATTTATTGATTTTGTGTCTCTATATTCTTGACTTCTTCCAAATTTACTCGAAGACTGCTAATGATCTTCTTTGATTCTTCAATTTTATTTTTGATTTCTTTTGACTGTTTCCAATTTTGCTTCCAAAATTCTTGCCCTTTCCTTTTGGCTTTTGAGTTCTTTTATTACCTTGATCACTTGATTTTGAAACTATGTCTTACTCATTTATCCAATTTCCTCATCATAATAAGAAGGATCCTAATTTTCAATAACATCTTGACCTGAATGCTTTGTTGAATAGAGATTATGAAGTTTTTCCCAAAGAGCTTTAGTTGTTGAACATTGACCAACTTTTGTTTCTCCAGAAACAATTGATTCCCATACTCCATGTGCTTGCAAATGTACTTCCATCCTGGATTTCCCATATCCAGTAATTATTTGCATCAAAATTAGGGGTTGGTACAAAATACTCACTTTCTCTAGATTTTGTTGTACCTGTACCTTTCTTTGAAATCCTTGCAACCTGTTTCATTGACTTTCCCATCTCTATGCTCTGAAACTGCCTTCTAGTGGTTAAGTTGTTACTGAAGGAACCAATCTCTCATTCCAATTGTTGGAAATACTTAGAGGGGGGTGAATAAATATTTCTTAGCAATTAGCACTTTTAATCCTTTTCAGAGCATTAGTTATTATTCAGTTATTATTAATTTTCTTATTCAACAATTATAAGCAATAATCAGCAGTATAAAACACCATACAACAATGTAGAAAGATTAAATAGTAGGCACAAATATTTTAGGTGGAAAACCCCCTCCAGGTCAAAAACCATCGAACGTTTCTTTAGTAATTTTCTTCTCCCTGTTAAAATAAAATTGATTACATCAAGATTTCAGCTACAACTGAGGGAGGCTTCAACTGCCTAATTCATAGGCTACAACCTTTAGGACACTACTAGACCCTAATATCTTGTTGCAACCAGAAGGATGCCCCAACGCCCTATAAATCAGACCACAACCTGATGAGTGCCCCAACACTCTGTTTACCAGTTATTGTCGGAAATGATGCTTTGTTGCCCTGTTAGTTTATCAATGATTCATACTTATGCATGAACACAATAAAATACAGAAAGAAACATAAACATAGAGATGCAATAGGAATAACACTTCATTTCATTAATATCAAATACTGAAAAATGCTTACTAATAGAATGGAAAATAAACTAGCTCGGGTGATGGTAGCTTATCTCTGAGAAGAGATGTGGTAGCTACATGCCTTTGAATTGTGTTACAATGAGGCTCAAGGGCCTTTTTATTATTTAAAAATAAGAAAAAACCCTAAACAACCAAAACCCTAACCCGAGGATATGTGACACTAAGAGTTTATGGGCCCCATTGGGCTTAGTTGGGCAACCAACTTCCTGGGGTCAAAACTTGGTCACATTATCTCTGTTTGATGCATATGATACCTCATTGGAGATATCTCTCTGAGGAATACAACTTTTAACACAATCCTCTGAAATCTACAGAGGAATCATGCCTAAAAAATGTCGTTTGGGGCCTCAAAATAGTTTTGCAAGTTCAGGACCTGAAAAACTGCTAAAAATAGTAAAGAAGAAAACTCATAAAACTAACTAGGTGGAATAGGTGGGTGGCCACCAATATACACCCGGATCATTCCTCCCCCATTAGGAATCAATATTCCCCATTTCTTGCAGATCCTCCATGAGGTGTGGAAATTTCTGTTGAACCTGGTTCCTAGTGAACCACTTTCCCTCGTGAAGGAGTTGGCCTGCTCTGACAACTTGATATTGGTAGATCCTCTGTTGGCGGGTATTCTTGATATGTGTGTCCATGATCCGATCAGTTGTGGCATGTTCCATGTAGCCTGGGTTTAACTCTATTGGTGTGAGTTGTTATGCCATGTCAAATGTGTCTAGTAGAGGTGGAAAATAGGGTCGAAGGCGGTCCACATTGAACACACGGTGCAGACCAAGGAATGGTGGAATACTGAGATCAAAGGCATTGTACCCTATAGCCTTTGTGATGGTGTATGGCCCATATCGAAGGGGGTGAAGCTTGCAGTGGGGTCCATCGAGGCACTCCTTCTGCAAATGTAGCCACACTTTGTTGCCCACCTGGAAGTTGTGTGGCACCCAATGTTGATCATATCGATGCTTGTACTTAACATTGGCTCTGTCCAATATGTCATGAAGCTATTGGAAGATGTGTTGAATGTGTTCAATGAAGTTGTTCTCCTTGTTAGCTTCAGACTGGACATGATCTGAATTTGCCTGAATAGTCGCAAATGGCATGGTTATGTGAATGGGAAATAGTGGTTGGAATCCCAAGCCCACCTAAAAGGGGTTGTGTATGGTTGAGATGTGGAGAGCCCGGTTATAGCTATGTTGTACATAGGGGAGGCTCTCATCCCATGTGCATGGATTCTTTGAGTTGTACATGTACATAATGTGTACAATCATCATGTTGATGACCTTTTTATATCCATTGGTTTGGGGATGGAAAGTTGTGGACTTGGTGAACTTGGTTTCTAGCATCGACTAGAGGCTGGACCAAAATTTACTCAGGAACCTGCTATCTCGATATGAGATGATAGATTGTGGGATCCAAAAGTGTACCCACACTCATTCAAAGAAGAATTTAGCAACGGCTTTTGCTGTGATATTCTTCTTGCAGGTCGCGGCCATAATGGCCATCTTCAAGAATCTGTTCATGACCATAAAAAATTAGTCATTGCCATGCTTAGTAGAAGGAAGGCTCGACATGTAATCCATGGAGATACATTCCCAAGGTCGACTAGAGGTAGGCAGTGGAGTATAGAGGCCTTCCTTCTTGATGGTCGATTTGGCAATGACGCAGGCAATGCAGGATCTGATATACTTACCGACATCCTATTGAAGGTTTGGCCAATAGAAATAATTCTGCAATACTGCCACTGTTTTCTCGACCCTAAAATGCCAAGCGACCTGATTGTAGTGCGCTTCCCAAACCATATTGGCATGCTCACTTGAAGGAACATAAATTTGTCCCAAGTGACATAACAGTGCATCTTGAAGGTGAAAATTTGGAACTTTCTTACCCTCCAAGAGCATCTTGTATGTGTGGCTGAATTCTAGATCGCTTATGTAGAGAAGCGGCCAATCGGCAGTCTCGTTCCAACAAGAGTTAAGCATGGTGGTTAGCGCCACAATCAGTGGTCGTCTGAGATAGTCTACAACATTATTGGTGCTTCCCTTCTTGTACTTTATGTTCAAATGAAACTGTTGCAGGTATGTGGACCACTTCCGATGGTGATTGTTACACAACTTCCCTAGTGTCTGTATGAACTGCAGGGGTCGGTGGTTTGTGTCTATAATTCTTCCATTTTCGGCAAGCCTACACAATGGAATACATATTTTTTTCATAAGTGGGATACTTTCGGACTGTGTCAGAAAGTGTCTCACTGTAATATGCCACTGGATGTCCCTCTTGAGTAATAACTACCCCAATAGCTTATTCAAAGGCATCTCTATCAATATCAAATGGTTGTTGAAATTCTGGTAATGAGAGCACTGGTGCAGAGCAGAGGCAATGTTTCAACTCTACGAAAGCCATTTGTTGAGATTCAAACCAATTTTTTTCTTTCAATCCTCCCTTGGTGACTTCAAACCAAGGGATTCAAACCAATTTGTTAAAACATGAGATTCAAAGTTCAAATCCCCTTGAGTGGCCAACCAAAAAATAATATTTTTGAATCTATTTATTTCTTATATTTTTAGAATGTGGCTTTAATGAAAAAAGAAAAAATTTATAACATAAAATAATTAAATATCATGACATGATCAAATTTCATGTGGTTTGAATATCTATTTTTGAAAATAAAAAATATAATTATCCACTATCCACTCATGCATATTTCAATGCAAACTTCCTAATGCTAATGATTTTGTCTTAATTCCTAACTATCTTAAATGGGTTTTGTCTTAATTGTCATTGTCTTAAGTCGCCATCGTCTTAAATATAAGTTTTGTCTGAAAGATTTTTGTCTCAAAGTACTTTTGTCCTAAATATTTTTGTCTCAAATTGCTTTTGTCTAATTTTTTTTTTGTCTCAAAGTGCTTTTGATTAACAAAATTGGACAAGTTAGGTGTGATAAATAATTCATTTCTCAATTAAATAGGAGCTCTAGAGATAATAGTCAAATAAATATTCTAGATTGTGTGAATTTCAAGGTAGTATTCTAGAAATTGTTATTTTCAAATATAAAAATGAATAAATTTTCTGAGTATTGTGCTCATGGAATCTATCTATCCCATCACTATATAACAAGACTCTAGAGATAATAGTCAAATAATTCATTTCTCAGTAGATAAATGTCTTTCAGATTAATCACATCCTAATAATGTGATCAATCAGAAAGACATTTATCTACATTATGGATCACAAAAGTCTTAGATCTAACAATTCATTTCTCAATTAAATAAAAGCTCTAGAAATAATAGTCAAATAATGATGTGATTAATCTGAAAGACATTTATCTACATTATGGATCACAAAAGTCTTAGATCTAACAATTCATTTCTCAATTAAATAAAAGCTCTATAAATAATAGTCAAATAAATATTTTAGATTGTATGAATTTCAAGATAATATTCTAGAAATTGTTATTTTCAACTGTAAAAATAATAAATTTTCAAATGTAAAAATGAATTGAAGCTGAGTATTGTGCTCATGGAATCTATCTATCCCATCACTATATAATGGGACTCTATCTTAATATGAAATCTGATTTAATAAATTATTGTTCTCTTGTTTTTATTACTTAATCCTATATATGAAAATCCGTTGGAAAATATTTCTGTCACTTTGGCTAGCAGTCTCGTACATGAATAAGATATTTCAACGATTCACCGCGACAATCAATGTTGAAAAACATATATACGGTAAAATATCAATTCGATGACGACGGTACATTAAATTATTCTGTTCCGATATTGTAATAACGTCTCTTGACACAAATTTGTTTTTGTTACTGTATATAAATAATAATCATCATATTCACCGAATTTAACCCATTGTTCAATTCTCTCTTCGACTGAACAACCATATGTGAGCAGCAATTGTAGGTAAGAATCCGTCCATTGGCTTCCAATTCATGCCCGCACAGATCGTTGACGAGTTCTGCTCATAAGCCTCAACCTTTCTGGAGAACCATGCACACTCTGAGAATGACTAGGAAACGGAAATCTGTGTTGCCTTCCATGAACAGGTGCTTGACGACCGTTGTATCGGGTGATGGTGTACAAAGACGGACAGACGGTAATTATCAGCCCGTCCTCTGGAACGATGATATTTGATGGATATGGGGTAATTCTCCTTTAGGACTCTTCTTCTGCATTATTTGATGGATATGGTTAGGAACCTGCGTACCGCGACCGTGCTGATAGACTTGTTGGGGAAGTAAAGGAGATATTCAATTCACTTACACTCACTCCCCTCAGTGATCTCCTTCAACGCCTTTCGATGGTCGATAGCGTTGAACGTCTGGGAATCGATAGGCATTTCAAAAATGAGATAAAATCAGCGCTCAATTATGTTTACAGGTCACTCACCTTAACTCTAACATCATTATCTGTTATGTGTTGTGTTATGTTTTATATATTGATTACATGTTGTTGGAGTAATTATTGCACTTTTATGGAATTTTTAATTTCTATTCTAGGGATTTAGTTACAGATTTGGAAGTTTACCAATACTTGTGAGTTTTGGTGTAACTACAAATTTCTTTATGGTATCAGAGTTTTGGACACAAGTTTCATAATCAAAACTGTTTTTGATGGGGTTTTTGAGCGGGTGTTGATTCCCTCTAGACACATTTGAGAGGGTGTTAGAGTAATTACCACACTTCTATAGAATCCCTTGGGGTCACATACATGTTGGAGGTTTGCTCCCGATCTCCTAATAACATTTGGTGTAGTGGGTGTCGTGATTGTGGTATTTGTCCTCAGTACTTCGGTTCTCTTTGTGATGCTTCAATCTATTATTGTAATTCTCAATAAAACAGTGACATATTGCCATTTGTATAAATTTCGTTCTACATTCTCCGCATGAAAATTTTGATGTAACCACTAACCTCTTCACATCTAACAATAAACTTATTATTATTTTGATCACCAGTTATTGGAGCGAAAAAGGCATTGGATGTGGGCGAGAGAGTGTTGTCACTGATCTCAACTCAACTGCTTTGGGCTTTCGAACTCTTCGACTACATGGATACCCGGTGTCTGCCGGTATATATCCACGTATTATTAATAAATCATAATCATTCCTTGAATTTCTGTCACTATGATAGCTGAACTGCCATCTAAGTATCATTCAAATATGAAATTTAGTTCTTTATTTTCTCAACGATCCTACGATAGCTGCTTCTCTTTTGACGTCAATGAAAAGTTTAATTTTGTTTCAGACGTTTTAAAACATTTCCAAGACCAAAATGGGAAGTTTGCATGCTCTCCCAATCCGACAGAGGGAGAGAGAAAAAGCGTTGTCAATCTATATCGTGCTTCCCTCATTGCCTTTGCCGGTGAGAAAGTTATGGAGGAGGCTAAAATCTTCTCAGAAAAATATCTAAAAGAAACTCTGCTAAAGATTCCGGTCTGCGGTCTTTCACGAGAGGTGATCACTATTAATATTACGTACCTCCTCATTCACACATCACACCATGTTTACTGTTTAAATTTGCAGATAGGGGACGTTCTGGATTAGAAGCAAGGAACTATATGGACGTCTTTGGGCAGGAGGATATTAAGAACAGGTACGGTCAATAGTTTTAGAATGAAGTTGTGTTTACTTATTAGTCTAGATTTATTTTAATTTTGGATTTATTAAGTGTTGAGAGAGATCAAATTTCTAGAGGTGTAAACTTAATTTGAGAAAAAATTTGCATCTCAAAAGTTTGATGCTTCTCGACACTTGATAGATCTGGAGTTAACATAGATCTAGGCTGGTTTCAGTAGTGTCATTTTTTCATATCAATTATATGGTAAAATTTCAACATTCTGAAACTATCTATAATTTCAAAATGAACCTATGTTTACATATGAAGAATCTGCATAAAAAAATGAGTAAATTTTCCTGATTAAAAATCATAGCTTTCATAAAATGAGACAAAGTTCCATGATTAAAAATCATAGTTTTCATAAAATGGGGTAAAGTTCCAAAGAGTTCCATGATTAAGACTTATGTATTTATTTTTGTTCATATATGAAGTAAACATTTTAATGTCTTTCTGGCTGGATAATTATGTAATTTATATGGTCCCATTATTATGTATCAATAGTTTGAGACACAAAGATATTATTATTGTTTTTTTCACTAGTTTGATTTCCGTGTATCTTGAATATATACTTTGCATTGTTTCAGAAATACAGAGAAGCTTTTAGAACTTGCAAAACTGGAGTTCAACATCTTTCAATCTATACAAAAGAAAGAGTTAGAGAGTCTCTTCAGGTGATGAGAAATATGCCCTCCAGTATCTTGCCTCGCAGATGAAACATCGATTTTAGTAGAAGTCCAGTAAAGTAAAATCTGAAATTTGTATGTGTAGATGGTGGAAAGAATCCGGCACGTCTCATATCACCTTCACTCGACATCGTCCCGTGGAATACTACACTCTGGCTTCTTGTATCGCGTTTGAGCCTCAACATTCTGGATTCAGACTCGGCTTTGCCAAAGCCTGTCATATCCTCACTGTACTGGATGATATGTACGACCTCTTCGGAACGGTAGACGAGCTCGAACTCTTCACAGAAGCAATTAAGAGGTGATGATGGTCAGTCAAGAAAAATTTAGAATAATATTTGCGTACTTATCCACTAACGGGCTTCGTGTGTAATGAACAGATGGGATCCGTCCGCCACAGATTGCCTTCCAGAATATATGAAAGGAATATACATGATGGTTTACGACACCCTCAACGAAATGTCTCTGGAGGCAGACAAGGCTCAAGGCCGAGACACGCTCACCTATGTTCGACATGCTGTATAACATAACAAACAATAACTTATTTTGGATTTTGTACTACTTTAAATTCGTTGGGTCTGGAATATTTTGATGATTTTGCTAATATTTCAAAGTCTAATTAACAGATTGTAACTACATCAATTCTTACACCTAGTTACTATAACCTAGTTATCAATTCTTATAATTCTTATACCTAGTTACTATACATCAAATTTCAAATATTTTTTCAAAATCTGCAATGAAATAAGTGGATTTAATGATTAAGAGCATGTATCTGAAGTTATACTTTGAAATTATAAGACTCTGACAAAATTGAAAAGAAATCTGATTTGTTTTCTCAATATTCAAAATAGTTAAATAGAATATATATAAAACATCAACCATAAATAACTAATAACCTGAGTTAAAATAGACTAAACTAAAATAAAATTGAACTAACTATGACACCTAGCAACAACATAATCAAAATGTGGTGACACCTAGTACAGAACATATAATAACATTAATATCTCAAGAGAGTAGAATATGTATGTATTTGTAGAATTGGGAGTTAAATAACTATAAGAAAATAAGTGTCTTGTCCCACAAACAAAAGGTCTCATACACCAATTTAATGGTGTATATATGGCCAACTTAACAACTGATGGTGTATATATGGCCAACTTAACAACTTTAAAATTAGATAATAAATAACAATAATATAACATTAAATTGCTCACGTATTTGGGGCAGTGATTACTGACTTTGCTCCTCTGTGTGGGCAGTGGGAGGATTGTATTGATTCGTTTATGCAAGAAGCAAAGTGGATAGCCACTCGTGAGCTGCCAAGCTTTGAAGAGTACTACGAGAACGGTAAAGTTAGCAGTGCTCATCGCATATCGGCATTGCAACCCATTCTGACAACGGACATCTCCTTTCCTCATCACATCCTCAAGGAGGTTGACTTTCCATCGAAGCTCAATGATTTGGCATCTGCCGTACTTCGATTACGAGGTGATACGCGGTGCTACAAGGTACTCTGTAATCTGCTATACCAAATCATAACACTAGAGAGAAATATGTATTGAATATTGCCATTGATTTTTGACCTATTTTGATTTTGAATGGGATGATGATCATAATGTTATTGGGAATGCAGGCTGACAGGGCCCGTGGAGAAGAAGCTTCGTGTATATCTTGTTATATGAAAGACAATCCAGGATCAACGGAGGAAGATGCTCTCAATCATATCAATGCCATGATCAGTGACGTAATTAAAGGATTAAACAGGGAACTTCTCAAACCTGACAGCAACGTTCCCATAGCTGCCAAGAAACATGTTTTTGACATCAGCAGAGCTTTCCACTATGGATACAAATATCAAGATAGCTACCGCTTTGCCTCAGAAATGAAGAGCTTGGTGATGACAACCCTTCTTGAAACCGTGCCTATGTAAAGACATCTCAAATCAAAGGTCGTTGGTAATCTATTTAGGTTAGGTAATTTAGCTTTCCGATTTTACTAGTCTAGTTAGGTTTTCTAAAATTATTAGAGCATAAATATGGATTTAGCTGAAGAATAATTGGACAAACTGGCGAGAATTGAAAAAAAAAATTGAAATTGTGAATGAATTTGATTCATCAATATTAAGTTGAGAATCAATATATAAAGCAACTAAGTTAAGTTTATTTGTACATACAATAACTATGGATAATTAAAGCAAATTGAAGCTAAGTGTGCTTTATGTTCTATTAGTGCACACATGCACCACATGCGAGCAGTAGAGTTAACTAACTAAAGCCAAGTGCACACCAGATGTAAGAAATCGAGTTAACTGACTAAAGACAAGTGCACATCGCATGCAATAACTAGAGTTGAACTAAAGCTAATTAAGCCTAACTATGTGGATGTACACCAGCACCCCCCTTAAGCATAACTTAGGTCAGTGTGATGCACAATGAATGAGTTCTTGCAACAAGACCATTTTAGGTACCCATATACAATGCATGAAAAGAGGAAAAAAGAAAAACCCAATGGAAAGAAAAACTCCCTTCAAAATATAATGCAAAAAGTAGAGAAAAGACAACTGCTATGTAGTTGTGTCCTTTAGCATGAAATGATATATGATATATATAGTGATAGTCAATGAGAATCTGCATTTGTCTCTGATGTAGAAGTTACTCAACCCACAACAAAATGATTAATATTTCATATATTTTAAATGTTGTGATATATACTGTTAAGTCCAAAGTAAATTTGAACACAGGACCGTATTTCCCAGTGCTTCTTGTATGATACCAATAAGCAGGTCATTAAATTTAAACATGTATATAATAAAAATATTAATATTAAATTTATTTCCATTTCTAAAAATTAAATAATTTTTAAAATCCATAATAAAGATAATAAAGACTACAATTTAATTTGATTTAAAAAAAAAAAAAATTATGTGAGAAAATCTTCTAATAGCATTAGATGACTTAGTCAACACCAAATTAAGGATTTAGATTGTTAGAATAATAATCACTTTTGTTCATATTTCGGCTTAGTACATGTGATTAATGATGTTGAATAGGATTTAGATGTTAGAATAATAAGCACTTTTGTTCATATTTCGACTTAGTACATGTGATTAATGATGTTGACTGTTCCTTAGTCGGGGGAGTTAATAGTTGGCAAGCTTAGGTGGGAAATAAAGATATTTGGTAGATTTCAATATAGAAACTCAGGCTCAATCCACTACAACATAAAGGGGGGTTTTAAGACAATATTTAAGACAATTTTTGGGTAAATTGTCTTAATTTGAGATAAAAGAAAACTTGTGTATTGTCTTAAATATTGTCTTTAAGCGGGAGTCTCAAATTAAATCATCTTGAAATTAAATTGTCTTAAAATATTGTCTCGATAAAGACAATACATAACACAAGCATTTTTGTCTCTCCAGAGACAAATATCTCACCATTAAAATAAATCAATATAAACATATTTAATTAAAAAAATCAACAATATCATTGAATAATTCATGTTAGGGTGCAATGGAATTGGACCACCAACCTCCTGCATGGCAGGTGCTCTTCCGATGAGCTAGCACCCTTTAAAGAATTATGTGAGGAGTTATGACAGTCCTTGAAATTGTATAAAAGCATTGATTTTTATAAAATGTTCAACACATAATTAGAGCAAAACAAAACCAAAGCATTCTCAGAAGTGAAAAACACTGAGAGCAAGCCCAAACAATCTCAATACAAAACCACAAGTATAGACACAAAAGGCAATGAAGCCAACCAGATTCTAATGAATTGCGTCAAGCAAAACACATAAGGGAAGTCCAACCTAGGTTTTCATCATTGGAGAGATCTAGACAACACTAACAACCATATAACACAGTAACTCAAGGCGACTTTGAAATGACAAAAATTTAATTTGCAATTATTGATGACAGACTCCTTTATCCATACATTAAGCGATAGATAAATCCAAACAAATATTCGCAGGTTTAATTTGTACAGTCCTTGAAATTGTATAATAAGCATTGATTTTTAAAAAATGTTCAACACATAATTAGAGAAAAACAAAAACAAAACATTCTCAGAAATGAAAAACACTGATAGCAATCCCAAATAATCTCAATAAAAAACCACAAGTATAGACACATAAGGCAACGAAGCCAACCAAATTCCAATGAATTATAGTAAAAGTGATTGGGATTATATGACAAACCCAAGTCAAATTTTCCAAGACAAGCTTGTGATCAGATGATTCTTCTAAAAATTGTGTTTCCTCTACAACAGTTGTCAGTTGATCATGTGTCATACCAGTTGACTCCTTTCCTCTTTTCCCCATAATAGGAGACCCTTGCAAAGGTATTTTCAAATTTGTTTGTGCTATGATTCTCCATATGTCCAATGCTCATTGTAGTAATCCTTTACTTGCATACAAGAATGATAGTGTTCGTAAATGCCCAGACTCTTCTAGCAAAGCTTATAGTTTCTCATGCACTGTCCATTCAAGCCATGGGGCCATCCTTCTTGCAGCGTTCTTATAATAGTATCCATTCCTTTGAAGCATGCATGGTTTCTAAATTCTAGAACCCCACTCTATTACAATGTATGCAAAGAACACATGATCTTAGGACATCTAGTCACTAAGTTGGACTATGGAACTAGAATGCAAAATAACATACATTGACCTTTGTTGACAATGTGCAAATGAATACACAGTTTTACCTAAAAAAATATTACGTATTAAAGCAGCATAATACATTACAATGAAAGTTACATACCACAACACAACTATTTTCAGAGGATGCAACTTGCTTCATTTCTTCTGTAAGTCCAAGAACTCTGTAAAGGTACATCAAAAGTGTATCAATTCCCTCCTTCATTAAAGGAGCCATATCCTTGTTTCAGGAAGCCTTGCAATACCTGGAGTTGTATAAAAAACACAATATTTCGCATAGAAAAGAAATCGTGTCAGAAAAATGCTTAGATTTGGGGGAAAGAAAATCAGAAACTCAAATTATCGTGTTTGGTAGGCATAAACAACAGGAATATATTCTCATGCTACTAGAAAGTCTAAACCAACAGCCACAAGGACTATTGCTGACAAATTCATACACAAGCAGTTCACAGTTTATAAGTCTCTATCGATAGCATTGATATATTTCAATGACTTGAAAAGTAAGTCCATTGCCAACTAGCCTTAAGTTCTTCAGGATATATCCACAATATTGTATTAAGACAAGAAGAAAAAAAAAGGGACCTGATAATATTTTGAATTTTCAACTCCAATAAGATACTTCTACTTGAAGAACTTGGAAGCACTACAATATACCGTCCTGATTGGTAAAAAGAAGTTTTAGTAGTAATAGTATAAATTTTTGTTGGCTGTATAATTGGTTTGATAGCAATATGAAGCCTTGCTGGTTGTAAGTGTTCGCCACCTATAAAATTTGTTATAGCAAAAGGTGGCTAAGACTTTTTTGGAGCCTTCAAGGAACAAATTTTATTGCTAAAAAGTGTTGGCTCTTGAAGACTCTTGAAGGCCTCATGCCTCTGTCCAAAATCTTCATTGCTGTTTCCATTTTATGCTAAGAAATTTCTGCTAAATTCCAAGAGAAAGACTGCTGGAAAACCCTCATTTTTCCCCTTCCTGCACTCAAAACTAACCTTCATTTTTCTCCCATTTATTCTCCATAAAACTCCTCTATTTTCATGATTCTTCTTCCCCCATTCGTGAAAATCCTCTTTACATAGTTTAAAACTTATTTTTTAAACTATACTGAAACCCCCAAATCCATTGAAAAGCTTGAAAAATTTCATGAAAAATACATATTTTGGCATAAAGGCTTAAGCCCCCTTGGGCTAAGTCTTAAACCACTCCCCCCACATGCCCACGCCCTACAAACCAGGCGCTATGCCCATCGGGCGCTTATCGCATCAGAAATAATCCGCAATGGGTTGATTGAAAGACCACATCAAAAGTTCCGATGCAATTAAGTCCTTTTGTATAAACCCCGCCCCTTCCGCTTCCACTCCATACACCCTACACCCCAAGACCAAGTGCTAAAGATACCAAGGCGCTCAATCGCATTGCAAAATCCCAATGGGTTGATTGAAAAGCTCGAGCCCGAGGCTCCGATTGTGATTAGCCCTTTGTTATGAAAAGCCCCAGGCCCATCATATTCCATAGACCCATGGCCCCGCAAATGGGCGCCTAACCATTTTATACATATACCCCGCACATACCAAAACCTTCGTTTTATTAATATTTTTTGTGTTTTGTATATTATAAGGGTTTTTCTGCCAGTTCGTTCTAAAACTAATCTCCACCGTTGATCGTAAGCCAATCAAACGGCCAGCGCTTAATCACATCGAAGTTTTCCATCGCCCACATTTGTTTGCTCCCTCCGATCTACCATCCCTTCGATTCATTCTCCACCGTTGATCTGATCTGTAGATCAACGGTCAGCGCTTCATCGCATCGTAAATTTACATCAGCGCCATTTGAGTGTTGCCCACGATTGCGATCCTCCGATTGGATCTGGATCGTCCACGTGTCCAGATTGGACGGTCCTAGATCATTCCCATGTTATTTTATCGCCCTATGCCTTTCACCAAAGGGTTTTCAAATTAATTGCCACCGTTGATCATTGCGTGATCAACGGTTCCGTTTTATTCTTCCCTTGCTCTCCTTTTTAACCTCCTCTTGGCTGATCTCTGCCGTTGGATGATGCCATCCAACAGCCCTGCTCTTCCCTCCACCTTCTGAAGCAGTTTTTCCCCAATTACGTAGGATTTTATAATATTTTCTGTATTTTGCAGGTGTTTGATGGGTTTTCCATTATATAAAGTTCGAAGGCCAGGAATGATGATTCCCGTGCCTTAAACTCATAAAAGAGAACCATTCACGGGGCTCTACTCCATGTCTCGTCATTGCTTCATGAGGCAGTGATGCCATACGAGCCTTGCGTGGCCCTGCACATCGACAAGACACTGTGATTTTAAATCACAATTAAAAGAGTATCAGTATTGAAGACAAGACACAGAAAAACAGAAGATTGAAGACTGATTTGCGGGGATTACGGCTAAGATTGATTATCAAAAGCCTAATCCCCCAAATTAAAACACAGTCAAAAGAAAATCATAAGTGTTTAAACAGATAGAAAGGCCTCCACCACCACATTTGAGGCGAATTGACTCCTCCCAGCTACCACAAGTGCCACCTAAGCCTCAAATCATTCAAACAGAGGTCGAAGTTATTGATCAAATAAATATATTCACCGCAGCGCAGCCAGAGAGTTACTTCTGCAAGGAACTTAATGCAAAAAATATCTGCAGAGTTACTCCAACATAACTGATCTGAAAATGGAATGTACTTGTTTAATTGTGCAAGGTATCCATTTTCCAATATTTTCAAATGATCTGAAATTGTGAGAATAAACTATTTCCCATACAGAGATGGACTGTAGGGGCATTCACTGGACATGTCACCTCTAAAGAGAGGATGAGTTCCAGAGGCTACCTGGCCCTCTACAGACTCTGTCTAAGGAAATAAGATATAAACACAAATAACAGAATCAATGAAAGTATTTAATTTGTAAATTCAAAGTGTTCATTGTTCTGTTTTGAATGTGAATAAACAAGAGTATATGATCTGCAATAGTTGTGTAGAGGTTTGAAGTTAAAACAACAAATTTTGATTACTGTATAAACTTGTTTATGGAAAACATGCTTATGAAATTTCACTGTTTAAGCAATCAAATTCTGGAAATAAACAGCCATAAAACACAGATGAACAGAAGATGTTTGTTTAAGCGGTTCACCCCTCTTCTGGGCTACCTCCGCTGGTCCAAAAGCCTCTAATTAGGCTCAGTCCTTTTTTGATTAAATGCTTCAAATAAAATTACATCTGTATAAAGTTTTCCAATGAGAAAACAGACTGCTAAAACAGACTCAGAACATCCAAATCAGTAGAAATAGACTACAAATTCACCTCCATTGGAGGAAGGTAGCCCAATGCAGCAATGTTTCCCCTTGGCCCTAATGACTTCTCTGTCAAAAGCGCTGTAAAATTCGCAGATACAATGCCCTGATGGCTCTGCAGACACCTCCAACAGCTCCAGAATTCTCTCTACACCCAAAATCAAAAAAAAATTCGTCTTCAAAGGCCTCCCCAATCAAAAGTTATGGCTCATTTACTGAACTGCCTCTTACTCCTTAGGAAGCTCCACTAAATGTGGAGGATGTGCAGATAAGGGCGCCAATTTTGGAGTGACCGCTCAAATCAGGCGGAACCGCCAAGTGGACCGCCAGTTTAACCGTTGATAATAAATATGGAGTGGGCGCGTTCACATGGGATTCGGCGGTGGTTTATAAATGTTAACGGTTATAAAATCCGTGTATAACGAATTGTATTAATAACAATCGTTAATAATAAAAAACCCACTTTATATATTAACAAACCCAAAGTTATAACCGCCAAGCGCGCCGATGGAGCTTAGCCTCCGGTTCTCCACTTCGGGTCATGTGCAACGGGGGCTGGCCCTTCGGGGCTGGCCCCCTTCGGGCCCCGCCCAAATTAAATTACCCCTTCAAATAACACTCCGTCCGCATAATATTCAACGAACAACTCAATGGCCCCGTGGTTAAAACGTTTGGTTTGTTCAAATGAGGTCGGTGGTTCGATCCGTCGGGCCATAACCAAAACTTTTAAACGCCAATTCCGTTCGGCCTTGGGGCCACGTGGCGGCCTCCGGGCTAGCCACGTGGCACCCTATGATTGGCTGCCCTCCGAATATTCCCCGGAATATTCTGCGGAATATTCCACAGAATATTCTGTGGAATATTCTTTTTTTAATGAAATTTTTCCAAAGTCTAATTTTGCCATTTTTTAATGAAATTGACAAAACTTTGAAGCTGAATAACTTTTGCATACGGAGACCATTTTTCGAACCGTTCGCGGCGCCGGAATCAGGAAGATGAGCACTATCCAGTCGATCTGTTTCGGAGCTATTCTGAGCACTTTCATTTTTAAGCATTTTTCACCAAGAGACTTGATCTCCTGATCAATAACACAGAGCCTCAAAGTCAACAAAAGCTCCCACCGAGCTTAATTCATGAATGTAAATCAATTAATACAGTAACACACCTGTAAACTTCTCCATCGAGCCCCTCAAAGGCCAAGAAGTCATTAAACTGTATTAATTGTCCTAGGAGATCTTTTATTGAGATCTCACCTCCTCATTCTTCTATAAATACTTCTATAGAAGATGAGAAACTGTTGGTTGCAGAACTTTGAAATATACTTGAGCTCGAAACTCCTACTTGTAAATAGTGTTCACTGGCCCTTGAAGCTCTGTTTGCGTTTAGATTAGTTAGGCTGAATAGTGAAGATGATTGCTGAACTGAAACATTGGACCTAAAGACTATAACTGGTTTGACATCAATAACAAGCTGTTTCTTGGGATCCTGGTCTATATCACTGGTGAAGTGCCTCTTTCTTTGTTATTGTTTTTCCTTCTATGTATGTCATATTGTTCACTATTCTCTGATAAAGAATAGCATTTATAGAGTTAGGATTTACTGGTTACCAGTACCCTTCTCTAACTGATAATCTTTATCTCAATGTTTTCCTCCAATTTGTTTATTTTAAGAATGATTCAATACAGCTTAAGCAGTTAGGAATGTTGGTGTTCCCTCGTCCAACTATTTTCTTTAAACATTATTCTTGAAAGTTATTTTCATCATTTGCTTATTAAAGTTAGACTAGAAAGGTGATGGTTTTCCCTATTTCTAGCTCCTATTCTCCAAAGGCAGATTCTGAAGATTTCCCTTGGTGTTGGCCGAAGGCAGATTAGGTTTAAAAGTACCTTATCTGATCTTATGTTACACTTTGTTTCTCTTATGTGTTTTCATACTTTTTGAAGGTAATTATGCAAATTACTGGATTGTTTGTCAATTAAGCTGCTTTAATACAAACTTGCGCAAGAAGTTTATGGTTAGCCCCGTTCTTGATTGGTTTTAAACAGTTACTTAAGAGGCTTTTCTTGTTTGGACTGACTATAAATCCCTTGTGAAATTATTATCAGTTTCCACCCCTCCAACACTTTATTGTTTCCATTTCATCATTTTAATTTCAATGATCTTGTGATATAGATGACTTTCCCCTTGGATCACTTTTGATGTTGTTGCTCAATTAAAGCCCTGATATGACTCCATAGCCCAATGGACAAAAAACCAGCGTTATATCTATCTTTTAGCCAAAGCTGTTCTATTTGCTTGCAACTTCTCACCTTTGAAACTCTTTGCACTTAGAAATTTCCCCTCAATTAATATTCATGCTCAACCATCCAAAAACAAAACAAACCCTTGGCCTTCATAACTAGCCTAATATCATTACCCAAACTTCAAAGACAAATCCATCTTTGCACTTATTGGAGAGATCCATCTCCGGATTCAGGAGGGCTAGATCCTAGAATCCCAAAGTGGTTGAAACGATGTTGTTTCTGTGATCGGACTTTGCCAATCTTGCTGATTACAGATTCCTAACATTTCTGGTGACTCCGCTAGGGATCGAAACCCATAAACATTTTCATTTTAGGGTAACCATAGGATATTAGGGATTTGGTTCAAGAACATTTGCTATATTAACCAGCTGAGCCACCAGCAACTAACATTTTTGGCGACTCCACTGGGGATCGAACCCAGAATCTCTGGTTCCTTTAAAACACTTCATAAAACCTTGTGAGTAAAAAGAAGCTCTTTCAAGCACTACCAAGTAATGGTAATCATGGTAAAACTTGTGTGAATCAGTGATAAACTAGGCAAAACCTAGGATTCTCATGAGGCTTTATCTAACCTTGAAAAATCAGCTGGCTTAGCCATAAGAGTAAGCTATCTTTGTCTCATAACTGTAGCTAAGTTTTAAAATAGAGTTAGGATATTCTTAGAAACCACATAACTGAAAAATAACTCAGAAAACCCAAAAATATTTCAGATTGGTTTTTAATAAATATGGTGGTGGACCATAAAACCTTTTACCTCCTTACGAGCTAAAAAATTCCACTTGGCGACTCCACAATCCTCGACAAATATTAAGACTCCATTGCGAAGAAGCCTTATCGTTATAATATCATTCAAACTCAGTGAGAGGACTGTAGGATTAAAATTGTGTAAACAGATTAGTTAACCTTTTAAAGACTGTCATACCTGGTTGAAATTTTCTTGTTTATTTGGGTCTAAAAAACACAGCATAGTGGCTCCTAGAAAGATTCACACTAGAACCTATCCTGACCCTGATCCACCTGAGTTAGTTGATAACCCAAAAATTATCCTTAGGAAGTCTCCTAGGATTCAATTATCAACTGTTTTCAGTTCACCCTTGAGAGCTAATTCAGTTCCTAAAAATCTTACAGCTCTACAAGAATCACAGCTGACTTAGTAAATCCATTTAGAACTAGGTCATTTGATGATATAATCCAGCTAGACTCTGAGTTTTCACTTTCATCCCTGGAAACAAGTGAACATCCTGGCAGCAGAGAAACAAAACCTCCTGATTTGCATTTCCTTCACAATTTAGGTGTCTCTCATCCAGGATCAGCTCAACAATCTACTGTTGTTCCACCCACATCCCTTCATCCTTCATCCACTGTTCAAACCACCCCATTTCAGTCCACTTTTCCTTTTGTTAATCCACCTCTTGTGAATCCACCCCCACCACATATCATGGCAGCATGGTATGCTACCTTAGTCCTTCCTGTACCACTAGTCAATCTTCCACAGGACTATCAGTCCAAAATTCCATTATATGATGCTAGTAATACTACTACTGCATCACAACATGTGGATAACATGAATGACTACTTTGACAGAAATGAAATTGATGATGATTCTGTCAAACTTAGACTATTTGCTCAAAGTCTAGGGGGAGAAGTAAGAAAATGGTTTAAAGGCTTAACCCCCAATAGTATCAATGATCTCCAAGCCTTCCATCAAAATTTCTTAAATAAATGGGAAGTGAAGAAAAATCCTCCCCAAGTCCTTTCTGATTACAAGAACCTCCATAGAAACACTGGGGAAAGTGTGCAGGCTTACTGTAACAGATTTAACAGTGTGTACAATGCACTTTCCCCAGATTTAAAACCTCCACAAGGCTCAGCATTAAAAAATTTTCCTGAGGGGCTTGACCCTGAGATGGCCTATCAGCTGAGAGAGAGAGATCCTGCAACTCTAGAAGAGATGCAAAAAGATGCTCTTGTTGTGGAAGTCAATTTGATGGAGAAAAGATCAAGAATGAAAGATGAGAAGAGAGTATCTTTTAGAGAGGAATCCGCACCTTATACTTCTAACTCAAAGATGGAGAGAATGATGGAGGAGATGATGAAAGAGATGAGCATAATTAAGAGAGCACAAGCAAGCCAAAATCAAAATTCTCCTCAGAACAGAAACCAAAATTAGAATTTTAGAAGGAACCAACCTCCAAACAGACCTAGGGAAGATGATCAACAGATCACTCCTCCCTTTCATCAAAACTATGTAAGTGAGGTTGAGGAAACTGATGAAATAACAGAGGAGGATGATATAAACATGTTGGGGGTAGATAATGATGACATCAAGGTTCATTATGATAGAAGACAAGGTCTTTATACATCTTATGATGACAAAAGAGATGATGATGAAAATTATTATCAAGACATGGAAAATGTCATCATAGAGCCTCAAAGAGAATATGACCTTAGAAGAAAAACCAATCAACAAACCCCCAACAACAAAACCTCTGACAAACCTTTACAAAACAGCTCTGCAACCAAGCTTAAATTTTTCAAACAAAAGGACAAAACAGGGGCTGTAAATTCTGATAATGGTAAAGAGAAAGGCACTCAAAACAATGAAAAACAGAGTGCAGACATTAGCAGCACTAACATCTCAGCTAGTGCTCCTGTTAAAACCATTTTGTCAAATGTAAATAGGAAAAATCAGCAAGCTGATATTGCTGATAAAGTGACAGCTAATAAGGCTGAGACCAGCGCTTTAAAAAGTCAAATTCCTTTCAGCCTGGAGCAGGAAATTTCCAAAATCAAAATCTTTGTTCCCCTGACAAAGTTAGCTGCCCAACATGTATATAGGACCCAAATTTTGAAGGCTTTAAACATTGAAGATAATGAGGACACTGTCAATATTAATTATGACCAACCAAAGCTTATCTTTGGTCCAAAGATTGAAGGTATGTATCAAGAGGGACCTGTTCCTCCCTTTTTTGTGAGTTTAAATGTTCATGACAAAATTTTTCACAATGCTATGCATGATTCCAGGGCTTCTAATAATTTAATGCCTAAAGCTGTGATGGAGAGCCTGGGTCTAGAAATCACCAGACCTTACAAAGATCTTTACTCCTTTGACTCCAGGAGAGTAAAATGTTTAGGATTAATCAAAGACCTCTGTGTTAACTTAGCCCAAATTCCAGCCAAATGTTTAGTAATGGATATTGTTGTGGCTGATGTGCCCCCAAAGTATGGAATGTTATTATCTAGATCTTAGGGGGCTAAGTTACAAGGGACTATGCAAATGGACATGACCTATGTGACTATCCCTATTTTCAATCAGACAAGAAGACTTTACAGGGAGTCTCATATGCAATACACAGTTACAAGTCAAGACAGATCACAAAACTCTCCCCTTTACTCTGTAAACACAAGCTTGGATTCGTATATCCTTTTCAATGATGAAAGTTTCACCGAACAGGTGACCTTATATGATTTAATGACATATAGAGAAGAGCGGGGGGATAATGTAAGAGTGTCTGAAAATTTTGCTGAACCTGTAAACACTAGCATACAAAACACAAGCCTTGAGCTACAAATCATGTGTCCCTTGCTTCTAAACGTTCAGAGTCAAGAAGATATCCCTCAAACAAACGAAAATCTTGGGGAATCCAAACAATTACAACTAAGTGCTACTATTCAACGAACATCTGAGAGCACGTTAGTTGAAGAAGATAGTAACCCAAATGATAAACTCGAAAATAGTCCTCTATGGAGTATGCACTTCGACGGGTCATGCACTAGGAACAACGCTGGTGCAGGTGTCTAGATACGAAACACTGAAAACAACCACACAGAAAGCATTTCCTGCAGATTAAACTTCTAGTGTTCAAATAACATAGCAGAATATGAATCCCCTCTTTTAGGCTTACGATTGTTGAAGAAGTTAGGAGCCAAAAGAATCAATGTGTATGGGGATTCATAGTTAGTCATTAGGCAAGTCAATGGGGAGTATAACGCAAATCATCCTAGACTTAGGGCCTACCGAAATGATGTCATGGACATTTTAAAAACTTTCGAGGAGTCTAAATTAATTTTTGTCCCAAGAAAAATAAATATTGCCGCCCACAATTTAGCCTTTGCAGCTAGAACATGCTTAACGCCATATGGAACCAAAGACTGCACAACTCAGATAAAATTTAGACCAATCGTTCCTGATAACGAAAAGTATTGGCAAGTGTTTGACGGAGACAAACAAATAGAAGACTTCATGAAATTTAGAAATGAATTCGAACCACACAGTTCAGACTCAGATTATGAGACAGACTACAGTGAAGAAAATTTCCTTGGTAAAGAAGAACTGTCTCCTGAACTTGTTAATATAAACCTGTTATCTAGAAAACTTGAAAACGAAACAGAAATGAATCCCGAGTTTGAAACAGAGGAGTTAGAAACTCTGCACTCTAAAGATGAAAGTTTGCCTAAGGGTCTGGTCCCTTTAGAAGAGTTGTTCGATTTTAACGATGTGGCAAATAAACCAAAACTGGAACCTGTAGAGACTGAAGTGGAAGAGTGCAATATAGGCAGTGAACTTAAACCTATGATGATTAAACTGTCTAAGACTTTACCAGCTCACATTAAACTCAAATACATAGAGCTGTTTAGAGAATTCTCTGATGTTTTTGCGTGGAGTTACGAATATCTTAAATCCTATGACACTGAAATAATACAGCACAAAATTCTCCTCAAAGAAAACCAAAAACCATTCAAACAAAAATTGTGTAGAATAAATCCTGTTCAGTTGCCTTTGGTTCAGACTGAGATCATGAAAATGTACGATGCTGGTATTATTTTCCCTATTAGATATTCTGAGTGGGTGTCTAATCTGGTGTCAGTTAGGAAGAAAAATGGAGAGATCAGGTTTTCTATAGACTTTAGAGACTTAAACAAAGCTTCATTAAAAGACAACTACCCTTTACCCAAGATGGATCACATATTACAAAGGGTAGTTTGTTCAAAAAGAATTTCTTTGTTGGATGGCTACTCAGGGTACAATCAGATTTTAGTTCACCCTGCTGATCAATTAAATACAACCTTTACTACACCATGGGGCACTTTCATGTATGTGAAAATGCCTTTTGGTCTAATGAATGCTAGAGAAACGTTTCAAAGAGCCATGGACATAACATTCTTCGAGGAGTTGGGCTTCTTCATCATTATCTATCTTGATGATGTTACTGTGTTTTCAAAAACAAATGAAGAGCACTTAGAACATTTGAGAAAGGTTTTCGAGAAATGCAGAAAGTTTGGAATATCCTTAAACCCTAAGAAGACACTATTTGGTCTCCAAGAAGGTAAACTTCTTGGACACATTATTTTAGAAGAGGGTATAAAGATAGATCCAAAGAGGATTGAGGCCATATTGCAAATCTCTCATCCTCGAAACATTAAAGAGTTGCAATCTTTCATTGGAAAGATTAAATTTTTGAGAAGGTTCATCCCCAACTTGGCTGAGCTCCTTAGAAATATCATAGACATGTTAAATAAGGAGCAAGGGGTAAAATGGACCTTGGAAGCAAAGAAGTCTTTTGAGCTGGTGAAACAAGCGTTAACCAAAACACTAGTTCTAATAAGTCCTGATTTTTCAAAAGATTTTTATATTTTTTCGTTTGCATCAGAACATTCCATAGCTGTTGTCCTTTTATAGAAAAATCCACAAGGACAAGAGCAGCCCATTGCATTCTTTAGCAAGGTATTTAGGGATGCCCCTCTGAAGTATAACATTATGGAGAAGCAAGCTTTTGCTTTGGTTAAAGCTTTGAAAGACTTCAGAGTGTACATCCTTCACTCACACATCATTACCTTTGTCCCAAACTCGGTTGTTAAAGACATTCTAACACAGGACCCAGATCGTAAGAGAGGTAAGTGGATTACTGTTATTCTTGAATATGATTTAGGGATAAAACCCACTAAACTCATCAAAGGCCAAGGTCTAGCTAAATTAATGGCTGAATCCAATTTTGAAGTTCTTGATATTAATATGATTAATGCTTCGGATGACCAAGAATGATTCTCAACTCCTATTGTTGAAAACCATTTTATGAATTCTCCTTGGTATGATAATATTATTTATGTTTTGCTTAATTTAAATACACCTCCTGGTTTGACAAAGACAAAGGCAAGATTCCTGAATTAAAAGCTGTAAACTATTGCATTATTGATAAATGTCTTTATTGGAAAAATGCAAGTGGTATATTGCTTAAATGTTTGCCTGAGTTGGATGCAGAGAAGGTTAAGCACGAGTTCCATGAAGGAGAGTGTGGAGGTCATTTATACTGGAAGACAACAGCCAATAAAATTTTGAGGGTTGGTTTCTATTGGCCTACTCTTTTTCCTGATGTACACAAAATGATCATTGCCTGTCATAAATGTCAACTTTTTGAAGGAAAAAGAAAACTGCTACCCCTACCTCTGCATCCAATCACTGTTGAAGCCCCATTTCAATAGTGGGGACTTGACTTCATAGGAGAAATCCATCCACCATCTTCCGCCCAGCATAGATGGATTCTCACTGCCACAGACTACTTCACTAAATGGATAGAAGCCATTCCTTGTAGGCAAGCCAATGACTCTGTTATTATAAAATTTATGGAGACCAACATTCTCTCCAGATTTGGCTGTCCTACCAAGATCATCATTGATAATGCAGCAGCATTTGGATCAAAGAAGATGGTTGAATTCTGTCACAAATATTTTATAACATTGGGGCATTCCACGGCCTATTACCCTCAAGTTAATGGACTTGCAGAATCATCAAAAAAGAGTTTAGTGAACATAATCAAGAAACTGTTGGAGGATAACAAAAATTCTTGGCACACAAAGCTAGTTCATGCACTTTGGGCTGATAGATTGACTTTGAAGAAATCTATTGGCATGTTACCTTTTTAGCTTGTGTATGGTACTGATGCAATTTTTCCAAACAGCCTTGGTGTATCAGTGATGAAGTTGATTCAAGAGTTGCAAACTGAAGATAATGACATGATCAAAAGAATAAATCAGACCATTCATCTTCAACAAACCAGAGAGGAGGTTTATAACAAAGCATTGCAAAAACAGATCGACATTAAAAAGCTTTTTGACAGAAGAACAAAGGCCAACAATTTCAAGATTGGGGACAAAGTTTTAAAGTGGGACTCAAAGAGGGAAGACAAAGGCAAGCATGGAAAATTTGACAACTTATGACTTGGCCCTTACTCTATTCATTCAGTTGCTGGTAACAATGCCTATTTTTTACAGGAGTTGAATGGAGCAGAATTGTTTGGGGGTCTTGTCAATGGTCGGATGCTTAAAGATTACTTCTCTTGATCCATGACATGTTCTGAAAGCCTTTTTATCTTTTTTCCATTATAAATATTTCGTCCACCATTGCATTCAAAGTTAGAAAAATCAAAATACAAAAAAAAAAAGAAAAAAAAGAAAAAAAAGAGAGGGCAAATTGTCAAAACAATAAAGGTACAACCCCATACCAAAAAGAGAAATAAATCTGAAAGTGTGCAAGCTTAAATGCCACTCCTACAAAACACACTTCTAGTTAGTCAAACAGCCTAATCTTGACTAATTAGCTTTTAAATTTACTACTGATAGTATAGTGAATTTGATTTTCCAAACTGTTTAATATTGGCTTATCAGTAGGTAGATTAGGATAGAAATTAAAGGTTCAAACATGCACAAAATCTGAACCTAAGTTTCCAAAGAGACATGACTCAAATCTGTTTTATTTTCAGAGTCAAAAAATATGTAAATCTGGTTCTAATTAGCTCAAAATCTGAACCAGAAAACAAGAAAGAACAACTCAAATGAGAGTCAAAACAGAGCTGTAAAAGGATGAATGAAGTGCTTTAAACTTTCAGATCTTAAGCCTTCCATTTTGATTTTTTTATTTTTATTTTTGAAATAATGTCTATGTGCAGCTTGTTTTTTATGCCATGGACCAGCTTCAAGTTAGATTGTTTAATCCTAGGTTGAATGCTTTTAAATTTCTGTTGTAGAATTTAGAGAATAAAGTTTGTTGGACAGTTTAATCCCGACAGACAGTAGATTAGGTAGAGAAGCATCTGAACTCAACTGTTTAATCTAAGTTCAGGGAGAAATAAGGAGTAGAAATAGATTAGATTTCTTGCTTTCAAAAGAATAAAATGTTGTAAAAGAGTTTGTCAATCCAAGTGCTCTCTAAAGAAGAAAAAATGTTAGATCTGTAGGATTGGGTAGGTAGAAAGCTTATAGATGAAAGATCCATTTTTTTTATGGCTGCCAATATGTTTTCAGAGCAAGATCATCCCAACAAAGGAATGGCAGCTCAATGGATGAGGCACAGGTCAGCCTCCCAGAGAATGCAAGTCTCAAGTTGTTGATGCCTTCAAGAAGGCACCATCCCCACGTGGAGCCACTGTTAGCCACCTATAAAATTTGTTATAGCAAAAGGCGGCTAAATTTTTTTTGGAGCCTTCAAGGAATAAATTTTATTGCTAAAAAGTGTTGGCTCTTGAAGACTCTTAAGGCCTCATGCCTCTGTCCAAAATCTTCATTGCTGTTTCCATTTTATGCTCAGAAATTTTTGCTAAATTCCAAGAGAAAGACTGCTGGAAAACCCTCATTTTTCCCCTTCCTCCACTCAAAACTAACCTTCATTTTTCTCCCCTTTTTTCTCCATAAAACTCCTCTATTTTCATGATTCCTCTTCCCCCATTCATGAAAATCCTCTTTACATAGTTTAAAACTCATTTTTTAAACTATATTGAAACCCCCAAATCCATTGAAAAACTTGAAAATTTTCATGAAAAATACATATTTTGGCATAAAGGCTTAAGCCCCCTTGGGCTAAGTCTTAAACCACTTCCCCACATGCCCACGCCCTACAAACCAGGCGTTATGCCCATCGGGCGCTTATCGCATCGGAAGTAATCCACAATGGGTTGATTGAAAGACCGCATCAAAAGTTTCGATGCAATTAAGTCCCTTTGTATAAACCCTGCCCCTTCCGCTTTCACTCCATACAACCTACACCCCGGGACCAAGTGCTAAATATCCCAAGGCGCTCAATCGCATCGCAAAATTCCAATGGTTGATTGAAAAGCCCGAGCCCGAGGCTCCGATTGCGATTAGCCCTTTGTTATGAAAAGCCCCAGGCCCATCATATTCCATAGACCCATGGCCCCGCAAACGGGCCCCTAACCATTTTATATATATACCCCACACATACCAAAACCTTCGTTTTATTAAGATTTTTTGGGTTTCGTATATTATAAGGGTTTTTTCCGCCGGTTCGTTCTAAAACTAATCTTCACCATTGATCGTAAGCTGATCAAACGGCCAGCGCTTAATCGCATCAGAGTTTTCCATCACCCACATTTGTTTGCTCCCTCCGATCGGCCATCCCTTTGATTCATTCTCCACCGTTGATCTGATCCGCAGATCAACGGTCAGCGCTTCATCGCATCGCAAATTTACATTGGCGCCATTTGAGTGTTGCCCCCGATTACGATCCTCCGATTGGATCTGGACTATCCACGTGTCCAGATCGGACGGTCCTAGATCATTCTCGTGTTATTTTATCGCCCTCCGCCTTTCACCAAAGGGTTTTCAAATTAATCGCCACCATTGATCATTGCACGATCAATAGTTCCGTTTTATTCTTCACTTGCTCTCCTTTTTAACCTCCTCTTGGCTGATCTCCACCGTTGGATGATGCCATCCAACAGCCCTGCTTTTCCCTCTGCCGTCTGAAGTAGTTTTTCCCTAATTACGTAGGATTTTATAATATTTTCTGGATTTTGCAGGTGTTTGATGGGTTTTCCATTATATAAAGGCCAAAGCCAGGGAATGACGATTCTCGTGCCTTCAATTCATAAAAGAGAACTATTCACGGGGCTCTACTCCATGTCTCGTCATTTCTTCATGAGGCAGTGATGCCATACGAGCCCTGCGTGGCCTTGTACATCGACAAGACACTATAATTTTAAATCACAATTAAAAGAGTATCAGTATTGAAGATAGGACACAGAAAAACAAAAGATTGAAGACCAATTTGTGGGGATTATGACTAAGATTGATTATCAAAAGCCTAATCCCCCAAATTAAAACATAGTAAAAAAAAAATCATAAGTGGTTAAATAGACAGAAAGGCCTCCACCACCACATTTGAGGCGAATTGACTCCTCCCAGATACCACAAGTGCCACCTGTGCCTCAAATCATTCAAACAGAGGCCGAAGTTATTGATCAAACAAAGATATTCGCCTTAGCGCAGCCAGAGAGCTACTTCTGCAAGGAACTTAATGCAAAAAATATCTGCAGAGTTACTCCAACATAACACAGAGCCTCAAAGTCAACAAAAGCTCCCACCGAGCTTAATTCATGAATGTAAATCAATTAATACAGTAACACACTTGTAAACTTCTCCATCGAGCCCCTCAAAGGCCAAGAAGTCATTAAACTGTATTAATTGTCCTAGGAGATATTTTATTGAGATCTCACCTCCTCATTCTTCTATAAATACTTCTGTAGAACATGAGAAACTGTTGGTTGCAGAACTTTGAAATATAATTGAGCTCGAAACTCCTACTTGTAAATAGTGTTCACTGGCCCTTGAAGCTCTGTTTGCGTTTAGATTAGTTAGGCTGAATAGTGAAGATGATTGCTGAACTAAAACATTTGACCTGAAGACTGTAACTAGTTTGACATGAATAACAAGCTGTTTGTTGGGATCCTGGTCTATATCATTAGTGAAGTGCCTCTTTCTTTGTTATTTTTTTCCCTCTATGTATGTCATATTGTTCACTATTCTCTAATAAAGAACAACATTTATAGAGTTAGGGTTTACTGTTTACCAGTACCCTTCTCTAACTGATAAGCTTTATCTCAATGTTTTCCTCCAATTTGTTTATTTTAAGAATGATTCAATACAACTTAAGTAGTTAGGAATGTTGGCGTTCCCTCTTCCTACTCTTTGCTTTAAACATTATTCTTGAAAGTTATTTTCATCATTTGCTTATTAAAGTTAGACTAGAAAGGTGATGGTTTGCCCTGTTTCTAGTTCCTATTCTCCAAAGGCAGATTCTGAAGATTTCCCTTGGTGTTGGCCGAAAGCATATTAGGTTTAAAGGTACCTTATCTGATCTTAGGTTACACTTTGTTTCTCTTATGTGTTTTCATACTTTTTGAAGGTAATTATGCAGATTACTGGATTGTTTGTCAATTAAGCTGCTTTAATACAAACTTGCCCAAGAATTGTATGGTTAGCCCTGTTCTTGGTTGGTTTTAAACAATTACTTAAGAGGATTTTCTTGTTTGGACTGACTATAAATCCCTTGTGAAATTATTATCAGTTTCCACCCCTTCAACACTTTATTGTTTCCATTTCATCATTTTAATCTCAATGATCTTGTGATATAGATGACTTGCCGCTTGGATCACTCTTGATGTTTTTGCTCAATTAAAGCCCCGATATGACTCCATAGAGAAATGGACTAAAAACCTTCATTATATCTATCTTTTAGCCAAAGTTGTTCTATTTTCTTGCAACGTCTCACCTTTGAAACTCTTTGCACTTAGAGCTTTCCCCTCAAATAATATTCATGCTCAACCATCCAAAAACAAAACAAACCCTTGGCCTTCATAACTTGCCTAATATCGTTACCCAAACTTCAAAGACAAATCCATCTTTGCACTTATTGGAGAGATCCCTCTCTGGATTCAGGAGGGCTAGATCCTATAATCCCAAATTGGTTGAAACGATGTTGTTTCTGTGATCGGACTTTGCCAATCTTGCTGATCACAGATTCCTAACAGTAAGCATGTTTTTTTTTAATAAGTATCAGTTTCATAGGCTTCTTCTTTATAATCATTGCTCAGTAGATTAAAGTATAGTCACACTCCTTTCAGCAATGAAGATTGTAGTTGTTGTATTAAATGGCATCCCAGGTATTGGCTCAAATCTATCTACAAAATCCCATTGTCATTATCCTGATAGTTTACAATGGATATCTATGGAGCAGTTGTCAATAAGGGAGGTTTCACTATTTCACCTTCAGAAAAAAAATCTTGTCACATCACCTTCTTACAACATGATAAAGTCTCATCTCAAAAATGGGAGTGCAAATTGTCAAATTCTTGATGATCAACTATAGTAAGGATTCAGAGGGAGTTGAAATGTTTTGATGATGTATGCTACCACTGAAAAGGGAGTTAATATTTTCTTTTAGATCTAGCTTTATTCCTAAAAATTTCTAGCAATATGGAGTAGTTTCTAATCCAAATATAGACTATGTTCGGTAAAATTGGTGTATACCTTGATACAGAGACTCTCAAGTCGATTAAGCCTTATACATTAGATAGTTGTTCATTAAGAGCACATATTAGTGCCACATATATATAGATATATCATGCACTGGGACATCATTGAAGCACAATAAACAATTAACATGGCTCAATTATGAAGCTATTTTAGCACATATCTGTTGTATATTGGAGAATAAGATACCAAGCATCCAATGCTTCATACTAAATGGTTCACATAAGAAACACTGTTTGACTGATATCAATCTCTGGAAAAGTTTATTTGTTGAAGAGCGAAGTTTGAACAATATGTGTGAGTTAAGTTTAAATCTATTTTCTCTAAACAAATATATACACATCCATCAGTAGGACCCTAAGTTGGCTTTTCATCTAGCTATCATCCAAGACAATAACATTACTAGAACTGAAATCAAAGATATGCAATGATACAAAGATCTTAATAAGCACACCATAAAAATTCTGATTTTTGTTATAAGGACCACCAATAGGCCAAGCACCACATTCAATTCATCCATAAGCATGCATATTTCTATAGAAATTTTTTCATTTCATGAAATAGGAAAGTCACACAGTCATGTAAATGAAAATGGTAGTTGATTCCCTGGTAGAGTACTGTGAAATAACATTATATTATGTTCACCCTTTTTTCCCTGCAAGCATAAATACGTACTCCCAATCTAATTTGCACGATCTCTAATCATTTCAATATCTATCCCAGCGAGATCAATGGCCTAGACTTCATAGTGAAAACCATCAATTTCCCTCTTCAGCCTATCCTTAGTTGTAGCATAAAGCATCTTTGCTCTGATTTTGGATACATCTGGACATTTAAAAATGCATGGATTTCATCAGTCATACATAAGGACAATATTTTAAATAGATAAAAGTTGATAAAAAAAAATGGAAATGGGGAGCTTCTACATGAACCTCAAATCACTCAATCACTTGAGCTAGCTAACTAGGATGGAGATTTTTTATAGTCAATATAAGACAATAAATTAACATGATCCATATAAGATAATCAAGTTTCAAAAAGAAATAGATGAACCTACACCTAAGCAGAGAAGTAGAGGGTTCCTTCTCCTCCTGTGGTAACCAGAAGGAAAACATTACAAATGGGTGACATTCATTGCCACCTATAGCATGTAGTATAAAAGAGGACAAATGAACTTCTGCCTGATTGACGGAGGCTTCAGAAGGTTCAGAGAAGGCCTATACCCTAATGGCATGTAGCAATCTAGCATTTTAGAGTATTTGAATTAGATAACAGTCCAAAACCAAAGATATCATCCACAAATGAGAGGTAGTTAAGGGATCACGGCTTGTATCACACATGATGTTATGAAAATTCAATGTGATACAAACTGGACCAATAGACATTTTTTTTATCGTTGACGTACTAGAAAATTTGAATTAACATGATCCATAGAAATATCATTAAGTTAAAAAAAAAATCGATGTCCTTACATCTAAGCAGAGAAGCAAAGGCTCGTTTCCTCTAGTAATTCCCAAAAAGGAAAAATTTACAGATGGCTGAAATTTCGTAATGTCTTTAACCTTTTGTATGAAGGAGGAAAATAATGTAGGCTTAAAAGGCTTGTATCAATCCAGCATCGTAGTGTTTGAATGACATATAATCAAAGATAACATCCACAAGGAGAGGTGGTTAAGGCATCATGGCTTCAACTAGACACAATGTTGTGAAAAGTCAAAGATGATATGGACTCATAGGCTGAGACATTATTTTATAGTTGACATAAGAAAATATGAATTAATATGATCCATAAAAAGATCATTAATTTTGAGAAAGGGTTCACCTAAGAAGATAACAAAAGGTTTCTTTCGGGGGCCGACTAGGCAGCGCCATAAAGGGCTGCCCAGCCGACCTCCGGCCCTCAGCTGGGCGGAGGCCGATTGCGAGAATATAAATTTGAGCCTTTTTTATGGAGGCTTCAAAAAATGCCTGTATTAATCTATTATTGCAGAGATTTTGAATAGGATAACAGTCTATAACCAAAGAGAACATAGGTGGTTAAGGCATCATAGCTTCAATCAGACACAAAAGAGATTTCCTTCATTAAGAGTAACTATTATTATTGTGGAACAAAATCCCTTACAGACAACAGAGAAAATAGGGAGTTAAGGCATCATAGCTTCAATCAGACACAACAGAGATCCCCTTCATCAAGGGTAATTATTATTATTGTAGATAAAATTCCATACAGACAATACTGGTAATGTCTAATAAACCACCTTTGTCTAGAAATTGTCATGCATGTGGGTTTATTATTGTCATCAGAAACTATTGCTAGTACTTTCTCAATCTGTATTATTCTATGTGCAATAATGCAAGTTTAATTTTCAGTCTATATTATGCTATGTGCAGTAATGCAAGTTTCATTGAAGTATTTAATGTTAGGAAGAGCAGTTCCAATAGTCTTGTCAACACACCAATTACATGTCAAAAATAAAAAAGTAAATTAAATGCTTTTTGAATAAATTACATGTATTGGAAAGTTAAGTATCCTTACAGGCCTCCGTTGATGAGTGAAAGGGTTTTTGCACAGGTGTTTCTATCACTCTCTCTTTTGTGTTTGGTGACAATTTTATCTTCACAGACTTTTGTCCAGCACCTATGCATTTTTGTCATCAGAATCTATTGCTGGTACTTTTTTAGTCATCTTTATAGATAAAATGTCGAAATTACCTGTTTCTGGAAAGAATATTATTGATAAGGAATTAAAATAGACATTTCTACTAGTAAATCGATTATAAATTGGATAAATGCATTACTTTATTTGAGTGTTTTTGTTACAAAGTAGATGTGCATATCCTAGTAAAAGGCTGATGCTTGATCTGAGATTCGACTACATATCATATGCATGGAACGATATGCTTTTGGAACAGTTGTTTCACTCTGGGAAATATTCCTATAATATATATTACTGAAATATTTCAGGAACATGGAAAGTGCAACAAACTTACACCATTCAAACTTCTTTTTCACTTGGGTGTGGATTTTAAAGGTGCTACTGTTGGTTTACTTCCATACTTGTTGAATACCATATAGCCTTTAAGTTCCTAAAATGTTTAATGCATTACAACTTATTTGGTCATTATCTAAATATGTAGCTCCTGTCATTTTTATCAGTTTACTGTATACTTCCATTTTATAGTATTAATTGCGGGTGATTCTAAGTGACTAGTTTGTTTGGAGCCTATTGTATCTCATGTATTGACATACATTTCTTCATGGTTTTATTATGATAAAATCTATGAAATAATAATAAGAGAACCATAATGTACTGCAAGGCCAATGAAAGATAAAGAAAACAATTATTCCAGGTAGAGAGTGGGTGTAATTAAAGTTCCAATCTTAGAAAAGAACAACATGCATCAGAGACATGTTGTAAGAAAGTCTTAAAAATCCAAAGCAAACTAAATTTGAAGAAAGAAACACATCTTCAATTACAAAATATGAATTATGATCATAAATATGGTGGTTAAGGTCATCCTGTAGGTCATACCCGCTGCTTGGTTGTGTACTCTGTAATGAATGATGAATTTGTTATGGGCAATGCTTGATCCACATTGTACAATATATAGGGCTAAGGGTACCTTTTGGGGGTTTTTTCAAATTGGAGATAATTTTCGATGAGGACTGTAAATGAATCTTATCAAACTTCCACTTAAAGCATCAAACTCGGCCAAACTGATGGCACTTAAAGAGTTTTATCAAACTCAGCCAACTGATGGCACTTAAAGCATCCGTTTCCCTTGAGTATAACAAAATTAGACTTAGTTTACATTTTTTTAATTGCAAGTATTCTTAATTAGTTCAGGGTTATTCTATTTCAATTCTACGATACACTCTTCACTTGGTTATTCTACATTTTCTCTTCTACAAATGTAGCTCTTTTTTAATCTTTTATTAAAACACCTAGAATTTGTATGTGGGATGTGTTAACTGTTTATGATTCTTGGTGGTTGGTTGCCTCTAAGTGTCTATTATATTTCACTATGGTAAGTGTCTATTATATTTCACTATGGTATATTTGTAACTTCATATTTCACAAATTTTTTTCTTTTAAGTGATGAAAATAGTGACTTATACCTTCAATGCAAAATCCTACCTGGTAAAGAAAACAACTAAATAATATTTACAAGACAAGACTTGTATGCTCACAGTGACAAAGGATTCTTGAGTTTCACGCTGCATTTTTCATGCTTCTTGGTCACAACAAACACTGAAACTCCTATGATCCATATCTTTTTCTGTTATGCACAATTAAACTATTTATGTTCTATTAAAATGCAGTGAAGATAAGCATTGTAGCTATGGATATGCTAGCTGTCAAGGGAGAAGAGGAACAATGGAAGATTTTTATGATGAAAAAATATCAAAGATCGATGGTTTCCTTTAAACAGTGAGAAATGACATGCTAAAAAGCATTGAGTTACATTTAAGCCCCAAGCTTTTCTGGCCCAAAATCAGAATCAGGAGCACTTCAAATAACCTAAGATTTATAGAAGTCCTAATGTTCATTATGTCATTGTATGCCTAAATATTTCTTAAGCTTATTACACATGCATACTAAAGTCAATACAAATTCCATGTTTATGTGGTGGGGTGAGATTTTGCAGTGGCAACACCGATGACTGCGGAGGGTTACTGAATTGTCAGGGCTATGGAACTGCCTATTATGCAACGGAAAGAAAGGAAAGAAAGCCAATAATGCAAGTAGTGGGTTTCGATATGGGAACCAGACAAGGGGAAATTAAGGCGCAATGCATTGCGAGCATATAAATTTAACAGTGTACATGGTACCACTACGTCCAGTATCAAAAATTGGTAGTGTTATACATCAGTGGCCACTCGATTCATAAGAATGCAAGCAAATAAGCTGGGGAGACCTAGAAATAAAAACTTCATCTAAATTATTCACAACCACCTAACGATTCCTGAGAATAAAATACATGAACGAGTCCTCGTTGGATCATCTGGACATTGTTTCACTAGCTAGAAGAATCACTAGAGTGGGCAGCATTATATAAAAACAACATATAATTTTGGCAACAAATACACCAACAGCCCATGCACGTAACCGTGTGTAAAAATGCACTTAATGACCCACCAGAAATGCCACAAATGAATTGAAAAAAATTAGAATCCTTGGTTGAACCTGTGTCCACTACCCAACCAGTGGATAGAGCTCACATCCCTATTTCTCCTACTAGCTAGTCAAAACCTCTTTAAGCTTCCAAGATTAACCAGAAAATGCCACGTCAAAACCGCTAGCAACAATGGTATAGGGAGGCAGAAATCCAATGGTCTATAATGATCCAAGATCGATGGCCTATGTTCATTTAGTGAATCTCTGCGAATTGGGTGGGTTTAAGTTTTGAAAACCCAAGAGGGTTTTAAACCTGTTATAGTATCACAAACATATTACCAAAGAACAAATAGAAAATATATGGTAGAACCCTTAAAATAAACAGGAAACTTACCTGAAACCATGGTTTCTAGATGGACGTCCAAAACATAATTCAGTGTAGTCATAACAGCGCTCTGAAACCATGGTTTCTAGATGGATGTCTGAAACATAATTCAGTGTAGCCAGAGCAACGCTCTGGTCACCAAAGAATAAAAAATGGAAACAACAAGTAGCCAGTGAAATGGTAAGGTTATTAATTAACTTGAACAATGTCTGGGCTGAAAAAATAATGTAGTTCACAAAGGCAGAGGAGCTATGTAAACATGCCCAAAAGATTCATTTTGAACAATGTGGTGCAGGTTCAGAAGAAGTAGGTTTAGACAGAAATTTAATGGCAATTATTCTTAGTGGAAATGGTGACCATGAGAAGGAATTGAAAATTTTGGCTCTAGCAAGAGTAGTTTTTTTAGAAAACAGAAAAGATGTTGAGGTCGTATATATAGATGCAAGAACTGGAGACACATATCTCGCTTTGGGTCACTATGATGAAGCATTAAGTGCCTATCAAAAATCTCTTCGAGGAAGACCACACACGATTAGGGATATTATTTGTAAGCCTTGCTGAACTCTATGTGAAAATGGTAAAACTTAGGGAGTCAAAAAGTTACTGTGAAAATGCATTGAGGATTTTTGGAAGACGACAAGTAGGCAATCCCCCTGATGATATTTCAACTGGTTTGATATAGGTTTCCAGATTGTTTGAATCTATGGGTGAATATCAATTTTCAATTAGGCTATTCCGATGAGCCCTGAAGATTCTGGAGAAATTACCCTGACAATAGAGTGAAATTGCTAGGATTGAAGCTCAGATGGGAGTTTTGTTCCACATAATTGGAAAATATAAGGAGGCTTATATGGCATTCAAGAGTGTCGTTTGCAAGTTCAGATGCGGGGTTCATAAGAATACCTGGTTCGATTAGCAGAAACCTTGCAGGAGTACACGTTTTCCATTAAAGCGTCCAGCTAGAAGGATCAATACAGTTCTCGGAGTAATGCTGGAGCTATATAGTCTCAAAAATCAGATTTCTAACAAGGATACCGACCATTACTTTGGCAACAGGATTACCATCATTTGTAATGGTGACACTATGTCCCATGCCTGTGGATTGTAAAATTTTTTCCTGCACAGCCCGCCAGAATATTGAAAACGCATAAAATATCAATCCACCCACCCTACAGATGTTATATTTAAAAAAATAATCCGAAAGGCTCGTGTAGCAGAAATGATTAGCATGTGGAATCTTATATTTAAAGTGATGTATTTCACATAAAACTCTGCACATGTAGATTTCAAGGTATGTAGATTGCATTTTCAAAGCATCGGATGATGCAACATTGGAAATGGGGAAACTATAAAGCATTTACCATCCCAGTGGTCTTTACAAGGTCAGCTATTGCCATGCCACCAAAAAACGAAGCCTGCATCAACAAGCATCACAGGGTTACTTATCAATATGAGTCATCTTCGCATCAGTGGCCTTCAGAAGTTATAGTGGGAAATGCCCACTTTTTTTTCAAGGTCAACAATAAAAATGACTTACTTATGCCATACAAAGAGATATTCTCTGGCATCCTAAAATGGATTCTATGAGCATCGAGCTGGCCATCAACAGAAATAAGAACAAAATGAGCAATCAGAGGAGATACTTACCATCCTGGCCCTTTCACCCTTCTCATCCCTAGCATCATCTTTAAATAACCTTTCAGTTTGCATCAAAGCACAAAACAAACTATAAACCCTAACCCTTAATTGTAGAACCCTGTCACTAATGCAAGTCCAGTACTACAAAATGCAGATCAAAAGGGGTGTTTTTAACTTCAGAAAATTGGCATGAAAGCAAGCAAGGGAACGTGGGAACTTACCCCCATGTCTGTGAGCAGGAAGCTTCAACTGTAGAATCGTTTGCCCGTTCGCCTCCTTTTCCTCCGAAGGCTTCTGTCTGCCTGGAAAATATTTTTTGCAGAGAAAGCGAAAGGATCGAGTGTAAAGCGAGGGATTGGTTAAAACAGTAAAGGAGAAACAAAATGTTTCAGAGCGGCTGCGGGGACAAATGAACATGCGTTGAGCCTGAGTGCTCTCTACCGCCTTCATCCAAATGACTTACAGTCTCATGGGAGTGTTATACATGTGACCTATTTTAGGTTCGATTAAGACTTGGCTGCAATAAATGAAACGAATGAATTTGTTTACTTTCCCTCTTCTTTTTCAGAATTGTCTTAATTTCTAATTTAAGACCATTAAAAAGTTTAATATTATCTAAATTCTTGGAGGATCCTGATTTCTCCAAGTTTGAACAATTATTTTTTGAATATTTATTTATTTTTTAATTTAAAATATTAAAAATATGTAAAAATTATTATAAGCGGAGATTATACGATAAACACAACCATAAACATGACTAAAAAATACAACCTAATGAATTTCCCTTTTTTAAACAAAATAAAAACATTTACAATTTTTGATTAAACAAAATAAACTTGATGTGGTCATATGCTTTGATAGCATTTAAATAAACTCCAAATAATGAGCTTTAGAGTGAAGGTCTATAAATTGTGCCATCCCTATGTGGTTATTGCCCAAATGCATACAAAAAAAAAACCTTTCAATGTACCACATATAATAATCATGACCTAAATTTACATACTCCAGGATATTTCTTAGCCATCCATCAAAACCTACTTACATTGTTTATTTTTACTAAAAATAATACACACACACACACATACACATTCCTAGACATAAAATAGGTCAAATTTTCCAACCAATATTCTTCATCTACAACGTAGCAAAAGTGTGAAACCTTGGACTTCTTCATGCAAAGGAGGATGAAAATATTTAGAAGTATATTCCTCCTTGTCTTCCAAAATCTACCATTAAATATGTATCATATGAGTTTTAGTTTTTCAAAAAGAATTCGCATAATGTTCTTTACTTATAAATAGTATTACAAGAAAAGGAGGTGAAACCATGGAAAATCTCTCAAACTTCCTTCAATAATGGGGAGAATAGTTTATACAATTTTGCTCATTTATCCATTTTATCATATTTATTGAATCTTCAAATACTTTCAATTTTATGACTATTTTTCTCTTCATAAATAGAGGAAAAATTAGTATTAGGACCCTCAACTCAATAGAGTTATTCATTTTTAGGCCCAATCCAACTTTGAACTTGAAACTATGACCACTATGTTCACAGACATATACACCACTTGTTATCAAAATGTGAAAAATGTTCCAAAGCTTGGTATCCATGGTTTATGCTCAAACTAAAGTAGATGGGATCCCCTAGTAAAATTATTGTATATGATTTAGTTTAGTATAGCATTATATGATGCATGATTCTATGTTTCATATACACATTATGGACACTTTATTTATCATTCATATTGTTTCAATTTTGAGAAATTTTAAAATTAATTTTATAGTCTATGGGTCATATTACAAAGTTGGTTAACACACGTATCTTTATGTTTTCACATAAAAGGATAAACATGATTAGTGAAAAAAACTTGACCATATGTGGTATAGTGAAAGGATTGGAATATGGTTTGAATCTCATGATAAATCGTATATTTTATGTGCATTACGTTATTTAATGTAATGTAAACAAATCTCTTGTTTTTTGTTATAGAAATATTGTTATGGCATTGCTATGTGGTATAACCATACATTCCAATTGTGATCACACTTACATGAAGGTAAGAAGGTCTGTATACTAGGTTTCATGATAAAAACGGTATGGAATATGTTCTAAAGCTCTAATTAGCATTCGAAAACATGACATTATAATGTTATGAATTACATTATTAAATTCATATCTTGGTATTATTAATTCGTTAGCCATCCCATCGAGAATTTACGATAATATGTGGTCATTGTAAGAATTCTCGCTCAATTTTTCAAAAGAAAAACTAAATATACGTATTAGAAGAAATTTAGTGCCCCCTGTGTCCTACAATAAAATTTCCAAACGATGACCATAAAATTTAAGTAATGATGGAAATATTTTTTATTAAAACTGTTAAAATTTTTATATTAAAAATATATAAATTTATTATTAGAATAATAAATTATTTATTTTCATAAATATAATAATAATAATAATATTTTAATTTAATATCACAATCTAGATTCGTTATTTTTTAAGATGGACCAACTCTTAATAATACTATTAGATAATTATCATAAAATTAATTTTATGTATATGTGTGCGGGGTATCTCAAAAGAGAATTCTCTTGAAGTTTATGAAGTATTGCAATTTTGTGGTTAGGGTTTTACAGTGAAAAATTATATTGAAAATCTTTGTGGCAATCACAATGACTTCAAGTTTGAAAACATTTTTGGAACAACGTTAGTTAGAAGATAAAATCCTCTATCTTATACGGGACTCCAATCAATGAGAATGCAGATTGTTTTTTGAATCTCTTCGGCTAATTGTGCTCATAAGCCTAGAATACAACTCTGTGAAGTTTCAGATCTCTGAAAGAAGAATCATTAACACTGCAAATCTGATGCATTTATATTATAGTGACTTCAAGAACAAATGGTAAATGATTTCTGTTGAAGACTATTCATATATATGTGTGCCTAATACTTTTAATTGAGTCGACATATAAGGGCTGCCTCGAAGCATCCAGTGTACATGAATTTTTGAGGTATGGTTCACTCCTTTTAAAGGTCCTCTATTGTGATTCGTATCTCGGCGGTGGTTCGTATCTGCATTGAGTAGAAAATCTAAGAGGTTGTTGCAAGATACAAGTATTATGTTTACTTGTGGTATTATATATTAATTTTTTTTGGTTAGAAAAGTAATATTAATATTGAATAAAAATATATATGATTTTTAATATTGATGTTTTTACGATTATGATTAGGATTTTCTGTTAAACTTTTTGAGTTTGAAAACTAAACAATGTATATATCTATTAAAATTATAAATGTGTTTCTTAGTGAATGTTTTTATTATTTTGATTAGGTTTTGTTATTGAATTTTGTTGATTTTGGGATTTTTTTAATTTAGTATTTTTAAATGACTAAAAGATTTGGTATTTTTAAATATGTTTGGAGAGAAGAATATGTGGGGATTTCGTGCATGACAGACCAAAATAGTGTTGTCTCTTCATTTTAAACTTCCCAAAAGCAATGGTTTTGGACCATTCCTCTGTTCTCCCAAGCTTGGTTCCAGACCGAGGAACCTTTGAGGTTGTGAGAGAGCCTGATTAGAGACTTCGGGTTGTGAGATGGGGCATATTTTTCCTTCCAGAGTGCTGCCCAAGAGGTGTTGGGGCTGGTGATCCATCTCCACCAGGTATTGGCGCCCAAAATTTTTCCCAACAAGTCTGGGTCTCTAAGACCAAGCCCCCATCTTTTTTAGGTCTGCAGATTTTTGCCTAGGATACTAGGGCCCATTTTCCCTTGTTCTCTTTGTATTTCCATAAGAAGTCTCTTTGAATGGTTTTGATTTGGTTTGAAATAGATTTGGGAGCAGCTATGATCGAGTATCGGTATTGAGGAATGGCTTGCAGGACTGAGCGGACCAAGATTGATCTGCCCGGGAGATTTAAGGACCTAAAAGTCCAATTGGAAATCTTTTTTGTTTTCAATTTGGTGACCAAATATTCCCTGTTGGCTTTGGCTAGGGGTTTATCAATCAGGGGAACTCTGAGGTACTTGGAGGGGAGGGAGTTGAGCTGAAAGCCTATAATGCGAGCAATGTTGAGTTGAATGGTCTAGGAGGTATTGAGGAAGAAGAGTTTTGATTTGGCTTTATTGATGGAGGTGCCAAAGGCCTGGGAAAAATCAACAAGAATATTTTGGAAGGAAAGGGCTTCTTTGATTGAGGGAGAGCCCATAAGAATGTAGAAATTTGAATAACTATTAAATTATTCACCGAGATTATCCTGATCACACACTATTTGAGCTTCATGCATAATACATAACCTCTTCTACTATTGATCATTAATTTCGGAAATATAAACAATTGCATGCGCACATTAAAACCATAAACAATCACACATATAAACACCGTATTTATGGGAAAGATTAAAGCTGAAAACCCCCAACTATATGTATATTATATAATAGAGATCATGTAACAATCATTGTACAAAACTCCTCACAAGCTCTCAGTACAAGCTCCAATTGTTACACACTACACAAGCTCAGATCATGCACATCCCATGCTCCAATCTGCTCCACCTGTCTGCCTGCCTCTACTGCGCAATCCAAGATGAAGAATGGCCCAACTGTCTAATCCACCCTGTGAGATTTAATCTCATTGCATCTCCATCAATGTGTGTGCAAACTCATAATCAGCCTATTCACAAATCGATAGTCACACTTTTCACCTACCTTCTCCACCGGTCTCCACCGCACCTATGTATTCTTCAGTTGATTAATGAGTTATTATTTAGTGAATTAATTAACTAATTAATTCACACCACTCTCACTAGTGTATCAATCAGTTAGACTAGATACAATTAGCTCAACTGAGTCTAACTGAGTTAAACTGAACATAACTCCATTAAATCCTCACAATCACCCACCAAACCTTCATTACCTCTAGGCTCAACTGTAACCCATGCAATAGCTCCACTTAACCCTCAGGAATAGTGTAATTACTTCTATCAGCTCTTGTGCCACATCTGTGCACTTAACTAAAGTGCTCCAAGAGAATAAGATAATGCTTAGAGTCCAAATATTATTAAGAGCTATTAATATTCGACATATCATTTTAACTGGCAATCTAAAAATAGATTTCACCAGTATGTTCTAAAAATGGAAGTTCATCTATTTTTTCCTGATTTCGACCAACCATCCACAAATAGCATGCTGCAACTCATAGAACATGATCCATATGTCTAAAAATAGACTTTGCGCCAAAAATAGCCTGCGGGCCCACTTAGTGAAGGCCACTTCTTTCCACTAAGCTCATCATCTTGTTGCAATCTCAACACTCCCTCTCAACGAGATATGGATTATCTGCAACCCCTATCCTACCTCTGTGGTATTCGAATTTGCTCCTGGTGAGCACCTTCATCAAAATATCAGCATCCTGACCCTCCGTAGGAATGTATGAAAGTAACATGACCTTCTGCTGCACACAATCTCTGATATGATGATACTAGATGTCAATGTGTTTAGATCTATCATGAAATACTGGATTAACCGAGAGTTTGATGCAACTCTGATTATCACAATAAATCACAGTAGGATCCAATTGTGAACCAAACAACCTGACCAAGATCTTCCTCATCCATATAGCCTCGCATGCAGCCAAACTCGCTGCCATATACTCGACCTCTACTGAACTGAGTGCCATGGATCTCTGCTTCTTGTTGGACCAAGAAACTGCTGTCGACCTGATACTGAAAATCCCTCTAGATGTGCTCTTTCTGTCTGTTGGGCTCCCTGCCAAATCTGCATCCGTGAAGCCACATAGCTTCACCTCATCTGACTGTCTGTACCACAATCCATATCCCGATGTGCCTCTGAGATATGTGCCTATGAGATATCTCAATACATGCTTGCCTGCCTTCCAGAAGAGCTTGGTTGGCTTAACCATAGCTTGTGAAAGCTAGTTTATTGCATAGCATATGTCAGGTCGTGTATTGACCATATACATGAGCGACCCCACCAACTGTCGATAAACAGTGGCATCCACTACCTCCGCTGAAGTAGCATCCTCCTTCCTCCATCCACCAGGAAGAGGAGTATCAACAGGCTTGTAGCCATGCATGTTGAACTTCTCCAGTATCTCCCGGGCATACTTACCCTGAGAAACAAATAGTCCACCACTGCGCTACCAGATTTCCAATCCCAGGAAATAATGAAGGAGGCCCAAGTCCTTCATCTCAAACTCTCTAGCAAGATCCTCCTTGCATGAAAGTATCAACAGCTCATCACCTGTCAAAATAAAATCATCTACATACAGTACAATGATCAGCAAATTACCCTCCACCACAATCTGGTATAGGTTAGGATCCGCTCACTCTTGGAGAATCCAAGTCCTGTGAAATAACTGTCTATCCGTGTGTACCAAGCACGAGGTGCTTGTTTCAACCTAGCGCGGCCGCCTCCTCTTTGAGCCTTCAGACACATGCTAGGACTTCCGCCGTCGAAGATATCGAAACCTTCTAGCCGCTCTATGTACACGATGTCTTCAATGACTCTCGTTGAGGAACACGTCTTCACATCCATCCGATAGCCGTGCCACCCCATCTACGCCGAGAGAAAGAATCGTTTCAGATGGGAGAATACCTTATGACAGTGTCTCCGTTGTAATTATCCATCCCTCAATCTATGAAAGTACCGTGCACTTGCCTTGTACTTCTCCACACTCCCATCAGCTGCCTGCTTCACTTTGTAGATCCATCTTGAACCCACCACTGATTTCCCCTCCGGCCTTGGGAAAATCTCCCATGCACTGTTTCTGACAATCGAATCATACTCTTTCCCATAAATACATAACCTCTTCTACTATTGATCATTAATTATGGAAATATAAACAATCGCATGCGCACATTAAAACCATAAACAATCACACATATAAACACAGTATTTATGGGAAAGATTAAAGCTGAAAACCCCCAACTATATGTATATTATAATGCTAGAGATCATGTAACAATCATTGTACAAACTCCTCACAAGCTCTCAGTACAATCTCCAATTGTTACACACTACACAAGTTCAGATCTAACAAAACACATGCTCCAATCTGCTCCACCTGTTAGCCTGCCTCTACTGCGCAATCCAAGATGAATAATGGCCCAATCTGAGTTTGAATCCCTCTGGTATGCACTACGCAATCCTCATTGGCATCTCCATCAATGTGTGGTGCAAACTCATGCACCAGTATAGTCACAACTGATAGTCACACTGCTCTTTCACCTACCTCTTCACTGGTCTCCACTAAAACTGTCCATGCACTGTAGTTAACTGATGTATTCTTTAGTCGATTAATGAGTTAATAATTAGTGAATTAATTAATAATTAATTCACACCACTCTCACTAGTGTATCAATCAGTTAGACTAGATACAACTAGCTCAACTATGTTTAACTCAGTTAAACTGAAGACAACTCCATTAACTTCAGAATTCAATCAACAAATCATTGCATCATTTGAACTAAGTCTCCATAATATTCACTAAACCCTCAAAGAATAGGCATGAATTTTTCTAAACACTATAATGTGCCACATCTGTGCACTTAACTGAAGTGCTCCAAGAGGATAAGATAATGTTTAGAGTCCAAATATTATTAAGAGCTAATAATATTCGACATATCTATTTTTAGACTGGCAATCTAAAAATAGATTCCGCCCAGTATGTCTAAAAATATAAGTCCATATATTTTTTCCGACTTGACCAACTATCCACAAATAGCATCCTACAACTCATAGAACATGATCCATATGTCTAAAAATAGACTTTGCGCCAAAAATAGCCTGCGGGCCCACTTAGTGAAGGCGACTTCTTTCCACTAAGCTCATCATCTTGTTGCAATCTCAACAAAGAAGAGTGACATCCACATATTGTTGGTGGGTTGAAGGGGGGTTATAGGGGTAGAGATTTAAACCAAATATTCTTCCATAATAAGGTGTTTTCCTATAATGGATTTAATAAATTACAAGTAAAGCTTGTGCTAGTTGGAAGATCCATTTACAATTACAAGCATACATAACTTAACAAGTTTATTAAGAGGCAACGAGTAAACTTCTCAGCCCGATATGTCAAACATGTATGGATTTATTATGAAGTGATCATCTGCCACGGTTTAGGTTGTTGTTTGTATGAATGAAATACAAACATTTCCTAGAATGATCCTCCTTGAGCACACCCTCTCCAAGGGCTTAGGGCTTAGGGGATTTAGCAGTTAAAGATTTTAGGGGTTAGGGGTGAGGGGTTAATGGGTTATGGGTTAAGAATTAATGGTTTAGGGGTTTATGGGTTAAGGGGTTAGGGGTTTAAGTGTTAGTGGATTAGTGATTTAGGGGTTTAGAGGTTTAGGGTTTTAGGGTTTTAGGGGGTTAAATGGGTTAGGGGTTGGGAATTAGGGTTTAAGGGGTTAAGGGTTAAGGGTTAGAGGTTTAGGGTTTATGGGTTAAAATGGGTTTAGAGTTTTAGAGGTTTAGGGGGTTGGGGGATTTAGCAGTTAAGGATTTTATGGGTTAGGGGTTAGGGGTTAAGGGGTTAGAGGTTTAGGGGGTTAAATGGGTTAGGCGTTTAGAGATTTAGGGGATTAGGGGATTTAGCAGTTAAGGATTTTAGGGTTTAGGGTTTTGGGGGTTAAATGGGTTAGGATTTTAGGGGTTTAGTGGGTTAAATGGGTTAGGGGTCGGGAATTAGGGTTTAAGGGGTTAGGGGTTAAGGGTTTAGAGGTATAGGGTTTAGGGGGTTAAATGGGTTAAGGGTTTAGGGGGTTAAATGGGTTAGGGATTATAGTCATTTCTTAGGTGAACAAGGCACAATCTAGTTGTAGTAATTGTAACTTGGTCAAGTTGTTATAGTCAAGGCAAGACTAGGAAGTGTCAGGGACTGTCAGGGAAACACAAGGGAGAATTTATGTTGTAGCCATTGGAGAAGTATTTACATTGTAGCCACTGCAGGACCCTGAGAATTTTTTTCCATGGAGAATTATTTACGTTGTATCCATTGCATTAAAGCAAGAGGTCCGTCAATGTTTTTTTGTATGTGTTTATAAATTGGAAGAGAGAAATCAGAAACAAGAAGGGCCTGAAAGAACTGAACAAAGAAATGGAGGTCACTGCGATAAAGTTGATGGCATTGGAGTTGGTAGTTTAAGACTGTTACAAGGGCATCCAAGACAACCATGACCTGATTGAAGAAGTGGAAAACAAGTTGGCAGTCCACATTGAGGAATATATCAATCCATTTTCACCTAAACCAGATATATAACTGTGGCTCTCTCTACTCACAGTATTTCATTGAGATTGTGTTAGGTATCTGTTATTAACCTATTCTTGTGTATATTTAAATGGATACTATATTGATAGCACAAAAATGAGGCATTTTGGATTGTCTATAGTTTGTACTAGTTCTGAAAAAGAACTAGCAATAGTTAATCTCTTTGGCTACAAAAAGTATTCTACTTGTTGTGTTGGGGAGTTTCTCTCAGGAAATTTATGGATAACCCGACATATTTTTTATATACGTACTATGCAGAAACTTTATAAATCTGCCTTTCAAATCAGGGTCAACCCAATGCAACAACATTTTCCCCACAACAAGCACAAGATCAAGCCAACATGTGTGTTGTGTGCATTTAAAGAGATGGACAGGTAGGCTTACCCTTACGAGAACATGGCACCTTAAAATCTAACCACAATTGGTGAGTGAAAGCATTTGCGAAATGGCATCATGAGTGGAGAATTTTCCAAAAGAGATTATTCATTTACATTACAATATATACAACATGTAGTTAGTGTTCCATCCATGTTAGCACACACACCTGATGGTCCTTAAACTGGTACAAAAAAAATGATTTTATATATTCACATACGAGACAGACATAAGATGTCAACAAAATCACATACTTATTGAAATCCTCAACCAGGAATATGCTAAATTGCTTCAAAATGTGCTTGTAACTGGGTAGGCATCGAAGACAATCATTGCAATGGGTTAAGGGGATCTAAGAGAGAATTATGTAAGGAGTTCCTTTTAGGTAAAGGACATTGGTATTACTATTGTTAAAGGGGGTGGCCTATAAGGATACATTGGTATCTATTGATGCAAGAGCATAATTTCAACAATTTATTTAAAAATTTGTATTTTTCCTCCAGAAGGTCTTAGAGATTTATAGAAGAGGAAGTTGGTTTCCTTGTTGCCCTATAATTTTGTAGAATTTCTAATTTCATATTTGGGATAGGAAATTTTAGTAATTTTAGGCATAAGTTAAGATGTTGTTTGATTTTTAAGGCCTCCTAGTCATTAGGAAAGTTGATTCTTATGATTAGGATTACTTGTGGCATCCTATGTATTTTTCAAACTCCAATAGACCAAGCAAATATGTGGAGGAAATTTGGGGGAAGTGTGGTTGTCCATAAAATGTAGATCAGATTTGGGGAACTTGTAGCTCTTTTCCTTGGACCCTACTAGTTATTAGAGGTTGTATTTGGAGCGGTTAGCAGGAAAAAGCATAATATTCCCAAGAATATTAGTGTTGGAGCACCTGTGGCTTGGGAGAAAGGATAAGGGGTTCTAGGAGTTAAGGGGTTTAAGGATTTAGGAGCAAGGGGTTAAGGGTAAAGGGTTAGGGATTATGGGATTTAGAGGTTAGGGGGTTGAGGTATAGGGGGTTTAAGGGTTAGAGGTTAATGGCTTAGTGGTTAAGGGATTCAGGGGTTAAATATTAACCATCAATGGATTACATGTCAGGGGATTTAGGGGTTAAGTGCCCAAGGGTTATGGTATTTAGGTGTCAGCGATTTAAGGGGTTAGGGGTTAATGAGTTTAGGGGTTAGGGGGTTATGGGTTAAGGGTCAAGGTTTAAGAGGATATGGGATTAGGGTTTATGGGGTTCAAGGATTCTAAGTTATGGGTTAGGGGTTAGTGGCTTTGGGTTTAAGGGATGAAGGGGTTAATTTGTTATGAGTTATCGGTCTAAGCGTTAAGGGATTGTGGCTTTGGGGTTAAAGGGATAGGTATTTTAGTGGTTAGGGGTTAAGTGCGTATGGGTTGTGATAATGTGGCCCCTAATCCCCTTGTCAAAACTATTGGGGTTTCCCCTATCAATTTCTCTCATTGCATTACCTATAGGTCTCCTAGCCCCTATGCCATAAGGCCCTAATGCTCCTTCTCATTCTCTAATGTTAGGATTATAGATCTCAGTAAACCATGCTAAAAAATCTTAGTACTTCTACCCATCCATGCTACCCTTATGTCCCCTTTCCCCGTTCAATACACCAAAAGACCCCCCTCACCCAAAATTCATGATAATTGAATATTTGGAGGCGATAATTTAACAACAAATTCACAACTAGTCCATTTATAATGGTGTCTTGGAGCTATTAGATGTCATTTCATTGAGCTACAGTGATAGGTGAGAGCTATGAATATCTCACTAAAGGTGTTGAAAATGGCAACAAGAAACAGTGAAGGACGCCTCCTGAAACATCTTTCCTGATCCTAGTTGGAAAGTGATCACCTAAACTAGGTGGGGACCACACATGTGATTTTTGTCAAAAAGTCTATTTTTAGACATATAGATCATGGTCTATGAGTTGCAGGATGCTATTTATGGATGATTGGTCAAGTTGGTAAAAATAGATGGACCTCTATTTTTAGACATTAAGGCTTTATTTTGACCGGGCCAAATAAAATATATGCCTGTACTTCAAATATATTATTAACCCTTAATAATATTTAGACTATAAACATTATCTTTATACTGGGTTATACCTTCAACATACGTATGTGGCATATGTGAACAAGGGATGAAATTCAATTTCTGCAGGTTAGTTGAGCTATTGCATGGTTGACTTCGCTAGGAACTCATAAAGGAGTCAGTGGAGTGCTGATGAGACAGTTGGTGGAAGGAAATTTGATGAACTTAGTTGATCCAGTTGTATTTTAGTTTTTAATCGGATAATACACTAGTATTATATAATTAATTATTAATTAATTCACTAATTATTAACTCATTATTCAACTAAAGAACACATCAAGCACGTTTAGCAGCATGACAGCCTGGGAGATTCTTGTTAGAGGTGGGGCAGTGGTGAGGCTCACTATCAACAGACTATAAAAGTGAGATTTGCACAATAATTGGAGGAGATTGCCAATGAGGATTGCACAGTTAAAGCCAAGGGAATTCGAATTCATTCTATTCATTCTCTCATCTTGGATTGCGCAGTAGAGGCAGGCAAACAGTGGAGGAGTTTTGAACCCGTGACTTGTTCAAAACTGAGCTAGTTTGTGTGTAACTTTTGGAGACAGTACTGAGTACTTGTGAGGAGTATTGTACTGAGATTGTTACATGATTCTTCTTCATTATAATATACAGACAGTAGGGGGTTTTCAGCTGTAAGATTTCCCCGGTATACATACTATGTTATATGTGTTGAATTTCTATGTGCACATGTGAATGTTTTCAATACCGCTTGTTGTTTTTATTTCCGCATGTGATGATTAATGCGTAGAAGAGATTATGTGTTATGTATGAAGCTCAAATAGTATGTGACCAGGATAATCTCGGTGAATAACTCAACAAATTATTCAAATTTCTACATGGTATTGGAGCGATATTGATCATCAGATCTATTATTCAGAAAGTGATTGCATTTTATTTCTTCAGACAGAGTCTGCAATCGGGCCAGGTAGCCTACGGATTCATCCTTCTTTGAAGGTGAAAGGTCTGGTAAATGCCCATGCAGTCTATCTCTGATTTGGAAATAATTTGTTCTCACGAATTTTAGATCGGAAGCGGTGGAGTTTGGAGCTGTTGGAATTCAAATTGCAGAATTGTTTTTCTTGGTGTCAAAAGCAAAGATGTCTTTCATCGGATTGTGATTGGAGTATGCCTTGGAAGGCAGCTCAAATTATATTGCATGGAAAGACAGGATGGAGGCAGTGTTAGATGACAATGGGCTGTTGGAATTCACAGAGAAAGAAATTCCAAAGGCTACTTCTATGGATGCTGCTGTGATTGAGGCTTGGCAAAAGAAGACAACAAGGCGTCGAAGGATTCTGTTGGAGGGCATGAAGGATCACATAGTATCCAGCTTGCATGGTAAAGCTTCTCCATTCTTGATGTGGAAAGCTTTGACAGAATTGTTCCAGAGCAAGAGTAACCAAAGGAAGTTGGCGCACAAGGATAAACTCAGGAAAATAAAGATGGAGAAGAATGACACTATTCCGGTATGCTTGACAAAGTTTGTCCACTGCAGGGATGAACTTGGGAGTGTAGGAGTTAGTGTGGAGGATGAGAAACTGGTGAGCTTGGCTCTCCTCAGGCTTCCGAAAAGTTGGCATGCATATCAGGACAGTGTCAATGGTCGGGAGAAATTTCCAGGATGGGAAAGACTGTGGTATGATCTTGTGCAAGAGGAGATAAGGCGGAGTACCAGGGACAGATCTTCATCAAAGGCATCTGATGAAGAATACTGCGCTTTGGATGCCAAAGAAAGGAAAGGGAAGGGCAAGGAGAAGGCTTCTCAATCCGGTGCAGATGGTAAAGAGCGTGACATGTCCAAAGTGAAGTGTTTTCACTGTCACGATCATGAACATTACGCCACAAATTGTCCATAGAAGAAGAAGAACAAGAAGGTTGCTGGAGCTGCAGCTAGTGAGGATATTGCCTCGCAATTTGAGCTGGACTTCTCATTTATCCCATGCATGGTGTCTAGTGCATTGGGATCGGGGTGGTATTTTTATAGTGGCGCTTCCTTTCACATGACGGGAGATGCAAATATTTTCAGTGACTTGGTGGAGAAAGGTCTCCAGATGCATGTTGAGTTGGGCGACGGTGGACGATACAATGCGACCGACATTGGTACCATAACCTTTCAGAGGGAGTCAGGTAAACTCATTGTTTTACAAGATGTATTGCATGTACCAAGTCTAACAAAGAATTTAATCTCAGTCGCAATGTTAGAGGATAAAGGGTATGAAGTTGTCTTCAGAGAAGGAAAAATTTTCCTTTGGCACAAGGCAATGGGACAAGTCAAGAAAGTTGGGATTTGAGCAAAAAATCTCTACAGACTTGAAGTAGATGGGATGTCTACTGAGCTTCCTACTGTTGGGAAGCAAGAGAAAGACATGCAACTGATGCTTGAGAGGGAGCAAGTTTTTCATGCAGGTGATAGTGAATCTCGGGATGTGGAGCAGCCAGAAGAGGGTCATGGAGTGGGAGAAACCACTCATGCAGAGAAATTTCATGCTAGATGGGCAGAGGGAGTGCATGCAGCTATACCACCAGGAGAGAGGTGGGGCGACATGCATGATTAATCCCAAGAGGAGATTTCTGGGCAGGATTCATGAGATGGTGTGGATCTCATGAGTTGAACCTGGCTACGAGGTGCCCACAACGCAGCAGTAGCAGATCAGTTGGATTGATGCAGGCAGATCAAAGTGATGCTGTCGACATCGGAGCGTGATCGAGTTACACAAGAAGTGCAGAGTGCAGAAAGAGTTCAAATAAATGGTGCTGGTTCCCCGATGACAGCGGCTACAGGCACCACAGGTCGAAGACCATGATAGATGCACTGCATCGACGAGGTGTTTGGAGCCTATTCGCTCAAAGATGTTGCTGTGTGTATGTGGCGCATGGCGAGTTGCATGGTGCATGCATGAGTTTGCATGGCGCATGCAAAGGGTGCATGGAGAATGCATGGAGTTGCATGTCGCATGCATGGAGTTGCATGGCGCTTGTGAAGGTTGCAGGGCGAATGCATGGAGTTGCATGTCGCATGCAATGACAGTCCTTTCTTGTTGAGAGGGAGTGTTGAAAATGGCAACAAGAAATAGTGAAGGAGGCCTCCTGAAACATCTTTCCCGATCCTAGTTGGAAAGTGATCACCTAAACTAGGTGGGGACCACACATGTGATTTTTGTCGAAAAGTCTATTTTTAGACTATGTCTATTTTTAGACATATGGAGCATGGTCTAGGAGTTGCAGGATGCTATTCTTGGATGATTGTTCAAGTTGGTAAAAATAGATGGACAACTATTTTTAGACATACAGGTCGAAGTCTATTTTTAGACTGCCTGTCTAAAAATAGGTCAGTCAAATATTATTAGCTCTTAATAATATTTGGACTATAAACATTATCTTATCCTCTTGGAGCACTTTAGTTTGATGCTTGGATGTGGCACATGCAGCTGACAGAAGGAAATACACTTTTCCTAGGGGTTAGTTGAGCTATTGCATGGTTGACTTCAGTTAGAACTCATGTGGCAGAGTTTGGTGGAGTTGATGAGACAGTTGATGGAGTTGTGTTCGGTTTAACTTAGTTGAACTAGTTGTATTTAGTTTAACTGGATAATACACTAGAGATGAGTGGTGTGAATTAATTATTAATTAATTCACTAATTATTAACTCATTATTCAACTAAAGAACACATCAGTTAACAGCAGTGCATGGACAATTCAGTGGAGACCAGTGTTAGAGGTGGGTGAAAGGGTGGAGTCTACTATTAGTTGTGACTATAGTGTGCATGAGATTTGCACAATCATTGGAGGAGATTGCAAATGAGGATTGCATAGTTAAAGCCAAGGGAATTAGAATTCATTCTATTCATTCTCTCATCTTGGATTGCGCAGTAGAGGCAGGCAAACAGTGGAGGAGTTTTGAACCCGTGACTTGTTCAAAACTGAGCTAGTTTGTATGTAAATTTTGGAGACAGTATTGAGTACTTGTGAGGAGTATTGTACTAAGATTGTTACATGATTCTTCTTCATTATAATATACAGAAAGTAGGGGGTTTTCAGCTGTAATATTTCCCCGGTATACATACTGTGTTATATGTGTTGAATTTCTATGTGCGCATGTGAATGTTTTCAATACCGCTTGTTGTTTTTATTTCCGCATGTGATGATTAATGCGTAGAAGAGATTATGTGTTATGTATGAAGCTCAAATATTATGTGACCAGGATAATCTCGGTGAATAATTCAACAAATTATTCAAATTTCTACAAAAGGTGTATCAAGAGGTTATTAGTCTATTGGCTATAGAATTTGACTCTTTTTATTTGTAACTGAGCGAAATGGAAAAGATGTGGAGACAATCTCCATTCTTCTTCTTTCACCGGGCCATGTAAAATAAATGAAGCAAATAGCCTCAACCCCTTGGAGAAGGAAAGTTGAGAACAATAATTAGCATGAACAAACAAAGAATCCAATGAGTTAAGTTTAGAGGCGTCTCCCTTTGTAAACAAGCATTCATAAGCTTGTTAGAATTAGTATGAATCTTTACTAGAGGTTGAGTAGTCTTCACATCACCAACCACATCCAATTGAAAGGTACCAACCCCTACAATAAAAATGACGTCTCCAAATCAGGTGTAGTTAATACCAATAATATCACCTTATGAATCTATTACAATGTGATTTGGAAAGTACGTTTCCATACATGTGTGAAAGAAACAATCCATTTGGTTAGCAAAAAGAAGTCTTTTAGAAGACCTCAAGAAACCCCCTTGAAGGAGACAAGAAGGGTTTGAAACCATATAATACAAATCGATCTATGAACCCTATTTCTTATGTGTTCTATGCATGTACTTGTTCACTCGGTTTGACATGTGATAGACAATATATGAAGCCTTCTTTTCCACATATCATCTTCATTAGATATCATGTTGCTAAGAATTAAGTGTCTGGATTAGAGTTAAAGTTCCTATTTTAGTTTTTTGTCTTTTTTGTCTTTTAGAGTACAGATCTTTCTGGTCTACTGTGCTAAGGTAGTCTGGCTTTCAAATATTCAAGGAATATGTGAGCTAATATAAGACCATATTGTAATATTTTAAATAACATGATGAACTATTTAGCACAATTTATGGTGTTGGATTGATTGAGATGTTTATTTTTGGATGGATTGATGTACATCTCTTTAGCCAATAGAAAAAACTCATTATGTATTGTTCCAAGTATGTTATTGACATGTTGAAGTGCCATTGATAGTTAGAGGTAGAAGATTTAGACTTGTATGTTGTCACCTATCCGGGTGTGATGATACCTTGTGGAGGTACGCAAAATTTCGATTTTTTTAACTCTTGGATATATTCTATACGCTCTTGAGAGAATTTCAACCTTTTAAATAAAATTACAAATAAATTTACATTCATGCAATAATTACTAATTGATTTGGGGGTGACCAATAAATTATAGCATGTTGGCTTGTTGAATTTGTTAGTAAGTTAATTAGCGCTTGATAAATTTGTAAGCTTCAGTGGGATTTATTGTAGTTGTATGTGTTTTAGAGAAGTGAGTTTGGAGTAGTGGTTGTGCTTCCTTTATTGAATTTGATTTCTTTGGTTCTTCTTATTGTGCATGCCCACCGTGGTATCTTCTCATTTGCAAATAATTTCTTATTATGTACAAAAAAATTTCTTGTTGCATCCTTGAAAAAGTTGCACAATTGTCCTGATTTATCTCTGTAATACCTTAAGATTTCTCACTTCTTTCAATTGGGCTGGAATTTTCCACCTCAAGAGGGTTGTTAGTTGTTTTCTAACTAAATTTTTAAAACATTTTTTCTTGTTTTATTTATTTATTTTTTCTTCAAGGAGGTGTTTCCTTTAAACTCTAGAAGAAGTATTGCAAGTGGCCTGATTATTTTTGTCATTAGAAGTTGTCTGTGATCATGGGAAAGACAACACTCATAGGGTAAAAATGGGGTATGTTATACCTATGAAAAACTTTGGCTAACATCCAATTAGATATGTTATACATGATAGTTCACAATTAGGAGATCACAATCCATAAAATTGCACATAAAAATGCACTACTCCTCAAATATTAGGGTAAGTGCAAGATTATTTATTGAATATAGTTTAGTCACATGATACAACTATCCCACAACTCTACAATAGAGAGACCAACATGGAACAACAAACTTAAAATTGATCGATGCACTCACTTTCATGGGAATTTCATGAACATTTTTATTTTCTTATATAATGCACTTTTACCCACATCTTGAGATCACACGAAAATGGTATTCATAATAAAGTTTTATGGGTGAAGTAATTCATTTTTCCTACAAGATCAAGTTACGTAGCTATAATGTCTCATTTTTTTCGTACATTTGACCGGAAACATACCTTGCAGGAATTTTGAAGGAAATCCCACTCAAATTATCAGAGAATCTCCAGGTGATTTCATTAAAAAAATATGTTTCTCCTTAATTATATGTTGATTATTCTTTCTCTTCACTATGTTTCGTATATAAATTCATTTCAATTCATTCATATAAGATATACTTAGGCTCTTGGTTCCAATTTAAAGGTCGAGTTATCATCATTGTTTGTTGTTCTTTAGTTGGAAAGTGCTTGTGGTAATTTGAAGAGTTTGCAAGAGACGGGAATCTCAAATAGTTGTTGACCGGGCTAATGCAAGTTTTATAAATAAAATGTGTGGCTTCAATCCCTGATGTCTCAAATTTGGCTGAAAATTCAGGAGCTAGAATGGTCATCCTTCACCTACATTTATCATGGGCTCAATCAACTAGCAGATAAGCTCTCCGAGGAGGCATTCAATTAGTAGCCAGCTGATGAATTCTCAGCAAGATCAAGGTCGTGGCACACCAAAAAAAAAGGCAACTCGCAAAATTTAAGCTAACAACAACCCCTACTCATGAAGCTGACAACTTGTCTCCCTCAAGGACCATTGCATTCTCCTTCATCAGGAAATACTTCCTCAACAACTCACTCAAATGCATCATTTCTATACCCCCAACAATCTATTTATGTTATTGTGCCCATAACATTTTTCGAATAATCTGATGTTTCATAGGTGAATGTCAAATGCCAATTTACTATTTGAAAACCAAATTTTCATCCCTTGTACCTAATGAGCCTTCTTCATTGAATATTATTTTGAATGGTGTTTTGTTTACTAATTTTTATCATTCAATGATTTCTTATATGTTAAGATTCTTCTTTATTTCATGACTTACAGTGTTTCCGTTGCAACATTTGGTGCAGTTGCTAGTTTAAATTTTTGCACATATTTAAAAAAATAAACAATTTTAGTTCATGGAATGTAACTCAATTGACAATCACTTTGTTATGAAGTTTTATTATGTTAAAACATGAGATTCAAAGTTTAAATCCCCTTGAGTGGTCAACCAAAAAATAATATTTTTTTATCTATTTATTTATTATATTTTTAGAATGCGGTTTTAATGAAAAAAGAAAAATATAATATAAAAGAAATAAATATCATGACATGATCAAATTTCATGTGCTTTGAATATCTATTTTTAAAAATAAAAAATATAATTAACCACTATCCACTCATGGATATTTCAATGCAAATTTCCGAATGCTAATGATTTTATCTTAATTGCTAACTATCTTAAATGGGTTTCATCTTAATCGTCATTGTCTTAAGTCGCCATTGTCTTAAATATTTTTGTCTCAAAGTGCTTTTGTCTTAAATAAAAATTTTTGTCTTAAATATTTTTGTCTCAAATTTCTTTTGTCTTAAATTTTTTTTTGTCTCAAATTGTTTTTGTCTTAAATATAAAGTTTTGTCTTCAAATACTTTTGGGTTAAATTTTCTTGTCTTAATTTTATTTTTTGTCTTGAATTGTTTTTTTCTAAAATAATTTTGTCTTAAATATAAAGTTTTGTCTCAAACTATTTTTGTCTTAAATTTTATCTTTAAGACAATTCAATTGATATTAAATTTTAATATAAAATAACTAAAATTAAAAGTGACTTTTTAAGACAAAAGATTTCTTTTGTCTTAAAAAAATGTCTTAAAACACCCCACATGTAGTAGTGATCCATGTATAAATTTTTGTGTTTGGGAATGAAATGTTAAGTTGTTGAGTTGATCAGTTTTCAACTATCACATGGTAAAAGATTTTGTGTTTTGCAATTAGAGGTGCTCGAAGTTGCATCAGTTGTAAAAGTTTTGGAGACCATCCGATTCTCCAGTGGGAGGGACATCTGTGGATCTGAGTGCATGTGTATTTCTCTCACATTGTTGTGTTGCGCACGGCTATTGAGTTGCACTATTGTGTGGCGTGAAAATGAAGCTTTCCTATTGAGTGTTATCGTGTTGTGTGTTATCTCATTGGTGAGGATAATGAGTTTATTTGGAAAAATGGTAAGGATATTCAATTCATGTTGCAGTCTGTGAATGTTTGTGCCAAAGTTCCATCTCAAACTCTAGTTGGATATTTTATGAAAGATGGGAGGCCGTGATTGTGTTAGAAAAGTAATTTCAACCACCGCGTTAAATATACTGACAGTGAGCCTATTTCAAGTAGATATTTTGGAGGTTACATATTTAGTTTGTAGCCTAAGGACATGGCTTAAATGAAGTTCTCAAGTTCTCAGCACTAGTACAAATTCCTCATTCCGTAACACATGAGATAATTAAAGTCAAATAGACATTTAATGCATGGGTGGTAAAAAACTTATGGCCAAACATTAATTTCACAACTAATATGTGTACTCTTGCAACATTCCACAACACATGAGATAATTAAAGTCAAATAGACATTTAATGCATGGCTGGTAAAAAATTATGGTCAAACATTCATTCCACAACTAATATGTGTAATTTGCAACATAGAAAAATATTTATATACAATTTCCAATTTTGTGTTTTAATGTTTTGACTCTATCATGAATTAATGTATTAGAAATGTATGTTTTGATATAACAACTATGTAGAAGTTTTTGGAAAAGTGGCAGATGTAAGTCTGAGAGATCAAGTGGATAAAATCGTAGAGAAATTTGTGGTGGGAACATAAAAACAATTTTCTACGCGTTTTACAGTGAGTTACTCTGCAACCAGTGGTGAAGTGTAAATCTAAGTAAAAGTCGTGTTTTACTTGGTGAACTAGTTGCAGCCTCTATATGAATGAATTTCATGTTTTAGAAATTATAAACCAAAGTTTTGTTGTGTTGCTCTCACTTACTCTGTTTTACTATGTTTAACTCCAATTGCATGATATAATCTCTACGACTCAGTTGTATTGAGTAATTTCGTGATTTAATCTTTGCGACTCTATTGTCTTGAGTAATATCACTCCACGACTATCGTTTGAGGAATAATCCTCTGTTTTAAATTGTTCACATGGTATCAGAGTGGGTTTAAAATTTTATTACTGTAACTGCAAGTGTTTTTACTCGAAGTTAAAAGTTGTTCTGAAGGCATTATTTTTGGAGAGTAGCGTATTTACCAGAAAGGAGAAAGTAGTGTATTTACCAGAAAGGAGAAATTTTTTTTAACAGTTAAAATGGAAGTAGAAGGCATTATTTTTGGAGCAAGGAGAATTTTTTTTTAATAGTTAAAATGGAAGCAGAAGGCATTATTTTTGGAGTGTATTTACCAGCAAGGAGAAATTTTTTTTAACAGTTACAATGGAAGCATAAAGCACAAGCTTGAATAATCCACAAATGCCTCAGTTTAATGGGAAAATTATTATTATTGAGCTATTACAATGAAGGCTTTGTTTTCTTCCCAAGATATTTGGGAATTGGTGGAGAATGGTTTTCGATATGCAACAACATACAATGCTTTGACACAAGAAGAAAATGATTTATTGAGGGATAACAGAAAGAAGGACTCAAAATCCATCTTCTACATTTTTTAGGGAGTTCATGAAAGTATCTTCCCAAGGATTGCAACAACAACAAAGTCCAAGCAAGCATGGGATACACTCCAGACAACCTACCAAGGCATGGAAAATGTGAAGACAACAAAACTACAAATTCTAAGAAGAGATTTTGAGACAATTTATATGAAAGAGTATGAGAATGTAGACTCATTTTTTACACATGTAATTGGACTCATTACCCAAATCAGGTCTCATGGTGAGACACTTGAGGAAAGGAGAATAGTTGAGAAATTTTTGAAAAGTCTTCTAGCGAGATTTGATGTCATAGTTGTGGTCATAGAAGAGATAAAGGATCTCTCACAGTTTTCAATAGATGAAATTCATGTATCACTGATTTCTCATGAACACATACTGAACAGAGCAACAAACTCCTCACTGGACCATGCCTTCAAGACACAAGTTTCATTTGTTCAAGGTAGAGGCGGAGGAAGATCAAATGCTAGAGGAAGTGGAAGAAGCTGACACAGAGGTATAGGAGGAATCCCTTCAATTTCAAGTGGAAGGGGCGGAAATCAAAATCCAGATCAAGGCCCATGCCAGAATCATGCACAAGGTCAGAGGTATGATAAATCTCAAGTTCAATTTAATTATTGTAAGAAGTATGGTCATTATGCAAATGAATGTAGAAAGAAGCAACATGACATAAGTAAAAAACCAAGTGAAAATTTCACAAATGAAAATCAGAACCATGATAGCATGTTTTTAGCTTCTAATGTAGCACAAGAAAAACAAGGGGATGTATGGTTTTTAGATTTAGGGTGTAGAAACCCCATGAATAGGAACATAGAAATGTTTTTGAATCTACATGAAAGTGTGAAATCTGAAGTGACATTAGGGACTGATAATAATTTTTTTTTCATGGGAAAAGGAAGAGTCAATATTATAACAAAGAAGGGGGAGAAGAAGTACATTTCAGATGTTTATTTTTTCCCTGGTTTGAAGCATAACCTCATAAGCATTGGACAACTCATGTAAAAGGGCTACAATGTATTTTCGAAAATGATGAGTGCACAATTTTGGATAAGTCACGAAGTATACAGTTGATTGCAAAAGTTAAGATGACAGACAATAGAATGTTTCCTCTCAAGATAAAAACATATTTGAAGGAAGAAGGTGCCCAAGCATAAATATCAATGAATTCAAAGAGAATGAAAAAAATGTAGTAGCAGTCACACAAGTAAACTTTCAAGTAGAAGATAAATATGGAAATGGGTTATGGAATTTGAGATTTGGCCATCTCAATTTCGGAGGTTTGAATTTTTTTCATAGGAAATGCATGGTGAAGATATTTCCACTCATAGAAAAACTAGACATCCTATACGAAGGATGCATCTTGGAAAAACAACAAGAGAATCATTTCCAGCAGGAAATTCAATAAGGGAAAAGGCACCCTTGGATATTGTCCATTCAGATTTATGTGGACCAATGCAGACACCATCAACAAAATGGTGTCGTGGAAAGAAAAAATAGGACCATTATGGAAATGGCAAGGAGTATGTTGAAGAAAAATCATTTTCCAAATGATTACTGGGCTGAATTTGTCGCTTGTGCATCATATATTATTAATAGGTGTCCAACCAAAAGTGTTAAGAATATGGTTCCTGAAGAGGCATGGAGTGGAAGAAATCATGGTGTCACTCACATGAGAGTGTTCGAATGTGTGGCTTATGCACATGTCCTAGATGAATTAAGGAATATTTTGGACAGTAAGGGGGAGAAATGCATATTTTTTGGATATACTGATGAATCCAAGGCATAAAAGCTATACAATCCATCAACCAAGAAGTTCATAATCAGCAGAGATGTGAAATTCATAGAAGAGGAAGCATGGGATGGATTTTTAGAGAAGAGGGTTAATGTAAAAATATGTGTACCACATGAATACAAAGAGGAATTGACCACAACAAGTAATTCCTCAATGGTGACTCCTCCTACTCCTATTCAAGCTCATCAAAGTAGTCACCAAGTGACACCATCAAAAAATAATAGGGCAGTGTCATGCAGTTAAGAAAGTGCTTCTCCAAGCACACCACAAAGACCCACAGTCTCATATACTTCAATCACAACACCAAGTGACATGTGAAGCCCATCTTCGGCAGCCATAAGAAGAAAAACATTTAGAAATTTATGTGAAAGTTATGAGAAAAATGAAGTTGATAGTAATGTTGGTATAAATTTCTTATTTGCATTGTTTTGTCATGTAGATGATCCAATCCATTTTGAGGATGCAATCAAAGAATAAAAATGGGTCATGGAAATGGATGAAGAAATAGAAGCAATAGAAAAGAATGACACATGGGAGTTAGTGGAGCTTCCACAAGGAAGAGAAGTCATTGGATTGAAGTGGGTCTATAACACCAAGAGAAACGTTGATGGAAAGATTAAAAGGCATAAAGTAAGGCTAGTTGTCAAATGATACACGTAACAACATGGAAGATATTATGCAGAGACATTTGTGCCAGTCCCAAGGATGGAGACAGTACATACATTGATGTCAATTGCCACACAACATAAATGGAAAGTGTATTAAATGGACGTAAAATCAACATTCTTGAATGGATTGTTGAAAGAGGAAATATATGTTGTGCAACCTCTTGGTTATGAGGTAGAAGGCCAAGAAGACAAGGTGTATAGTTTGAGGAAAGATATTTATGGGCTGAAGCAATCTCCCCATGCATGGTATAGCATGATAGATGCTTACTTGATGGACAATGGCTTTGAAAAATGTGATGATGAGCCTACTCTCTACATCAAAGAGAGTGATGGTAAAATTCTTATTGTTGTTTTATAGGTAGATGATTTGATTTTTACAGGGAGTGATGATTTACTCATTGCTCATTTCAAAGAAGTCGTGAAAAGTGAGTTTGAAATGAATGAATTGGGGTTGTTAAGGCATTTTTTCGGCACAAAAGTGAAGCAAATAGAAAATGGTATTTTTATTTCCCAAGAAAAATATGTAGCATACATTTTGGAGAGGTTTAATATGTAGAACAACAAGCCCATACCAACTCCAACTGTCATGGGGTTGAAGTTGAGTAAAGAATATTGCAACAATAATTTCAATCTAACATTATACAAAAGTATGGTGGGTAGTTGACACATACCATATGGTTAGGCATGCGTCATCTGGCTTCAGATTGTCCAAACATTATTATAGGAAATTTAGTTCTACTGCAATATATTTCATGTTGACATTTGACCCATTTATTTGATGATCATTTTTCATTTTATCAGCAGCTTCTATTATTTCTCCACATTTATGTGGACCAATGTAGACACCATCGATAAAATGGTGTCGTGGAAAGGAAAAATAGGACCATTATGGAAATGGAAAGGAGTATGTTGAAGAAAAAGCATTTTCCAAATGATTACTAGGCTGAAGTTGTCGCTTGTGCATCATATATTATTAATAGGTGTCCAACCAAAAGTGTCAAGAATATGGTTCTTGAAGAGGCATGGAGTGGAAGAAATCATGGTGTCACTCACATGAGAGTGTTTGAATGTGTGGCTTATGCACATGTCCTAGATGAATTAAGGAATATTTTGGACAGTAAGGGGGATAAATGCATATTTGTTGGATATAGTGATGAATCCAAGGCATAAAAGCTCTACAATCCATCAACCAAGACGTTCATAATTAGCAGAGATGTGAAATTCATAGAAGAGGAAGCATGGGATGGATGTTTAGAGAAGAGGGTCAATGTAAAAACATGTATACCACACGAAGACAAAGAGGAATTGACCACAACAAGTAATTACTCAATGGTGACTCCTCCTACTCCTATTCAAGCTCATCAAAGTAGTCACCAAGTGACACCGTCAACAAATAATAGGGCGGTGCCATGTACTCAAGAAAGTGCTTCTCCAAGCACGCCACAAAGACCCACAGGCTCATATACTTCAGTCACAACACCAAGTGACATGTGAAGTCCATCTTCCGTAATCATAAGAAGACAAACATTCAGAATTTATGTGAAAGTTATGAGAAAAATGAAGTTGATAGTAATGTTGTTATAAATTCCTTATTTGCATTGTTTTTTTGATGTAGATGATCCAATCCATTTTGAGGATGCAATCAAAGAATAAAAATGGGTCGTGGAAATGGATGAAGAAATAGAAGCAATAGAAAAGAATGACACATGGGAGTTAGTGGACCTTCCGCAAGGAAAATAAGTCATTGGATTGAAGTGGGTCTATAACACCAAGAGAAACGTTGAAGGAAAGATTAAAATGCATAAATTAAGGCTAGTTGTCAAATGATACAAGCAACAACATGGAAGATATTATGCAGAGACATTTGTGCCAGTCCCAAGGATGGAGACAAGATATTGTTAACACTATACCAACATAAAATGGAAAAGGGACAATGGATTTGAAATCACATTCTTGAATGGAGTGTTGAAAGAGGAAACATATATAAACCTCTTACAGTGAGGCAGGCCAAGAAGACAAGGTAAGACAGTTGAGGAATATATTTATGGGCTGAATAAATTTCCTACAAATGTATAAAATATATGCCTGTGATGGACAAATGTTTGAAAAACAAGATTAAGGAGTCACTTTCACATCATAGAGAGTGATGTAAAATTTTATTGTTGTTTTATAGGTAGATGATTTGATTTTTATAGGGAGTGATGATTTACTCATTGCTCATTTCAAAGAAGTCATGAAAAGTGAGTTTGAAATGAATGAATTGGGGTTGTTAAGGTATTTTTTTGGCACAGAAGTGAAGAAAATAGAAAATGGTATTTTTATTTCCCAAGAAAAATATGTAGCATACATTTTGGTGAGGTTTAATATGCAGAACAACAAGCCCATACCAACTCCAACTGTCATGGGGTTGAAGTTGAGCAAAGAATATTGCAGCAGTAATTTCAATCCGACATTATACAAAAGTATGGTGGGTAGCTGACACAGACCATACGGTTAGGCATGCATCATCTGGATTCAAATTTTCCAAACATTCTTATATGAAATTTAGTTCTACTGCAATATATTTCATGTTGACGTTTGACCCATTTATTTGATGATCATTTTTCATTTTATCAGCAGCTTCTATTATTTCTCCACATTTAGCAACCTTAGGCTTCATTTCTTTATCAATTTGTCTTTCTTCATTACTGCCACAAAAAGTCAATATCAACAACATATCCTGCATCCACACACCAATTGTTATATTTAAAAACATAAGGCTCAACAGAGGATTTTGTCCTCAAGTCTTCATGCTGATCTTTCAAACATTTTGTGCCTATATGTGGGAATTGAACCTGGCATGTTCACATAATCATCGTCACCAAGCAATGTTCCTTTCTCTGGTTCATAGATATATACATTTATTTGGAGTTTCTTTGCTTCCCTTAGTTTGTGTTTTTGTCTTAACTGCTTGATTGGCCATTTAATTGTTCTCTTTATTACCCATCAATATATTTGTCTTTGTAATAGCTCCATTAACACTTGAAGTCATGCCTTTAATTCGACTATCTCCTCTTCATCACCAACGCCATTTTTTTTGGCATTTATGTAAATTTTCTCTAAATCCTGCAAATGACTTTCCATAGTCATCTTCATTTCCTTCTTTCGCGAACTTCACCTTGTTCACTGTAACATGAAATTGAATTAATTTACCAAGTTATATCCTCTGAACTTTGCCAATGGTTCACTTCACTTGAATCTTCTTTCTGAGCACACAGTGCTCCTTTACCTCATTTGCTGCAAACAACTACAGTACTTCTTCAAATTGTCTTTACAATGAATAGAATTTGGGTGTCGGGCTCTATTGATCATGCACCAAATTACAATGTACCTTTGACTTATGACTCTAAATTCCTTTTGACCCAAATTTTAATTAACTTCTTACATCAATGAAACTTGGTGTACTTTGAATCTTAACTCAAGCTCTACAAATTAGACATTGACTTTTTAATTATAATTTTCTCTATTGACATTTGGCATCCATCCTCACTTGAACTCAACAATGTGACTCCTTAATTACAACTCCTTTCATCAATCATGTCTCTCGACTCGATCAATTACATGGACCTTGACTTGAATTTTTTTATATTGAGAGACTCTATCACTTCAACTCAACTTGTGCAAGGACTTTTCTCTATTTTAGCACTTGGCTTGACAAACTCACTTGTTTGACTTATTTCATAAACTCTTCAACTTTTACTTCATCAAAAATATTCTCAAAAGAAAAAAAAAAATTGAAGACCTTGAAAAAATTTATTACACTCTTTTTACTTCATGGTATATAGAACTTTACTTCAGGCTCAGTACTAATACGTTAATTATCCTGTAAATGTTTCACAAAACTTCAATCTTTAGAGGACATAATATGTACTTAAATCTAATCTCTTATGCTTAAATTTTCTTATCATACTGTGGTTAGCTTCAAATAGTCATGAGAATACTATCATTTTTATGGGATCTACGTATCTATTTTAGGAAAGTTGTACATTCCAAGATAAGAAGTTGAGTGAGATTTCGTTAGAGGTGATAAGGAATTGATTTCGAGACTTGTTTTTATGATACTGCATCGAACTACACTCAAATTACTGGATCCCCTCAACTTTAGAACCAACAAGTACAGGAGCAAGAAAATACTCATCAACTCCTCTTTAATCAAAAAATGATTCCACAATTCTCCAATAGTGCCTAATGCAACACTCTCCCACAAATTACTTGATCAAGATGCCTTAAATAATGCAGATGAGATCAGATGTGCACAATCACGTGTATATGAACATCGTTCAACTCGTGGGATGGTCATTGATACATACATCAAACAAATTAAATTCGACATGCCCTCCAGAATTTAGCGTTCATCCAACAAGCACATGGACTGACCATTTGTGACTGGGACTTCAAAAATTAAGTTCCAGGATGCCACACCAACTGTTAGGCTCTACGAGGGAAATAGTTGGAAGTTTTCCACTTGATAGGCTGAACTTGAGAAAATATTTAAATAACATGAATATGCATTTCCTTAGAACCTATGAATAACATGAATATGCATTTCCTTAGAACCTATGAAAAGTGTAGCATGAATATCACCTTTTCAGTTACTGCGTCAAATTGCTAAGGAAGATACTTGCAAGACGCATGCCCAAAAACATCTCCAACTTCTTTTGACGCGAGTTATCAACAACCACATTATGATATCTTCTTTGCATATGATGTTCATATTTTAAGCCTGAGGAAACTGGTTGAATTACGGTAGCATCATCATTGAAACAGGAATTTCACACGATTGGCATTGGAAATATTTCACAACTACTGGCTTCGACCAGACATTGATCACCTTGGCGGCTTCACCCGGTTTGAAACCGTCTCTAATTGTACTAGTCAGTGGCTCCTCTTGTTAATATACACAGAACCCAAGACTAGTTAATTAGAAGGGTTTTTGGCCTGCGTGTTGGGCGAGGCTACTCGCTTTGGTGACATATAGGTTTCGAGAATTCGTTGACATCTCATAATGATGAGCCATAAAATTGAAGTATATGATCAATCTCGTGTGGAAAGAACTCACGAGACCACTGAACGCACCCTTTCTTTCTAAATTTGAAACAACACCAACAATTCCCACACTAAATTTGAGCTCTCAGATGAGGTTCACACAGACTCTTATAAAATAATGGATGGTTGCAACTTCACGCAAAACAAATTTGAAATTGGCTTCCTAATATTTTATTCACGAGTCAGGAACAACGCCTCCAGAACTGTACATAATGCCTTATTGGAATCACACCTACACAATTACACTGCCTTCATAAATTAATTCTCCAAATAGTCAATTGTAATGCTTTCTGCAATCAATGCTCTTTTTCTAAACAAGAAAACAACAATCACTGTGACAAGTATACCAACAAATCCACCTAGCATTACCGCACAACCATGCCACAGAAATCAACGATTCCAATATTGATTTAGGCATGTTGCTGCAAATCTTACACTTCGACATGATTTCAATGCTTAATTTGGTGACTAAGCCACCACGAACACAAAATCGCACTACTATAAACAACTAAATAATCAATTTCTAGTCAATGACTCATACACGCTCAATTTATCCTTCCACGGGTCACATAGCTGAACCAAAACACCATAGTCTTCTCCGATTAACATAGATGTAACTCCTTCTCCTTATGTTTATCTCACCATATCTTGTGCTTTGATACCAAAAATTTGACACAGGTCTAACCATAGGTCCTGCAACTTAATAATAAACACACACCATATTACTCAACCGAACTCTGCAAACAATATCTGCACATAAACTCTCATGGTATAATTCATTAATAAAAATAATAATTAGTGGAGGATTATTGACTTCATGCTTGGTCTCTCATTCCTCACTCTCACACACACTTCACACTTCTACATACATACATGCCTCTTGGGCTTACCTAGATTTATAAAAATGGATTAGAACCCAAGTAGGTTGTAGATCCATAAACTAACTCCCAAAATATCTCTCATAATCCATAAAATATCTCACCTAATCCCTTATACCTAGATAAGAGACAACTATCCATTAAATATCTCAAACCTTCCAAAATAATCTCCAATCTTCTCCTATTTACAAGAATTATCATTTTCTCCTAAAACTTTAGGAAAAATACAATAAATAATTATTTCTTATCTTAAGAAACCAACTCCCTTGATAAACATTCAACCTACGTTACATGCACATGCATCAATAGCTTAATGAATTTGACTGCAACGAGGCGTGATATAATGTATGCATTTAGTTTGGTGTCAAGGTTCATGGAGACACCTAATGAGACACATTGGAAAGAATCCAAAAGGATTTTAAGGTATGTCAACGGTACAAAGGAGTATGGTATTTTTTTACACTGGCACAAATGATTTAGGTTAATTGGTTGCACAGACAGTGACTGGGCAGGAAGTGTTGATGATAGAAAGAGCACGTCAGGATATGTTTTTTATTTAGGTTCGATATCCATTTCATAAGCCTCCAAGAAGCAGCCGATAGTGTCATTGTCAACATCAGAAGCTGAATATGTTGCCGCAAAAACAACAACGTGTCAAGAAATTTGGATGAGAATAATGTTGAGGGATTTATGCCATGAACAAGAGGGAACAACAACTATTTTCTGTGGAAACAATTTTGCAATTGCATAATCAAACAATTATGCTTTTCACAAGAGGACCAATCACATTGATACTAAGTATCATTTTATAAGAGAATTGGTTAAAAAGGGTGAGATTGTGTTGCAACATTGTTGGTCAGAACAACAATTTGCAGACATCTTCACAAAGCCATTGAAAATATGGAATTTTGGAAGCTATGTCAGTATTTGTTTAGAATGAGTGGCAGTGTACAGTATTAAAATTAATCAACCATTTGATTAAAATATAATAACATCAATCATACCTCAAGTAGATATTTTTGTAGGTTGCATATTTAGTTTATGTTAAATATTATGGTATAAATAAGTTCTAAACATGAGTATAAATTTCATTCTTAAATGACATAAAAGGCTACAGTATTGAATGAATGCATTTCAATTTTCAAACTATTTAAGATAATAATAGTATCAAGAAGAAATAGGTAATAGTGTTGATTGATTCAGTGAAATTTACAATTTTATTCATTGCCTTGCAGTCTTATGAATTGAAGTAAGCTTTGCTATCTTTATCATCACTGAATAATTTCAAGTGATGGTTGCAAATGGAAGAACTATAAATTGCTTTGGAAAAAGCCATAATATCAAGCTAACCATGGGGGAATATGTATTGAATATTCCAATTCTTTCCATTCCAATGGGAGGTGTTGATGTTGTACTAGGAGTACAATGGTTACAATATTTTGGGATGGCAGCTTTTAATTTTCAAGAACTTTTCTTGAAATTGTTTTCGGAAGGAAAGGAAGTTGAACTACAGGGTATCGCAGGGAAGTTAGGAAAGATAATAAGTTCTAATGTCATGACAAAGTTTTTGAAGAAAGAACAATGAGGCGTAATTGCAAAATTATGCTCACTAGAAGTTCCAACATCAAAATCATCTATTTCTCTATATCTCCAAAAAATATTGGACAATCATTTCAAGGTGTTTGAAACTCCCAAAGGACTCCCACCTATTTTTGATCATGATCATGCTATTCATTTGATTCCAGGAAGTGTTCCTCCAAACATCAGGCCTTACATATATCCTTATGTCCAAAAGAGAGAAATTGAACGTATGATTGCATAAATGTTAGAGGTTGGTATAATTCAACCTAGTCAAAGTTATTTCTCTACTCCAGCAGTTTTGGTGCACAAGAAGGATGGATCATGGCGCATGTGTCCGGATTATAGCGATCTTAATAAGCTCACTATTAAAGATAAATTTCTCATTCTTGTGATTGATGAATTATTGGATGAATTACATGGAGAAATTTAGTTTACCAAGTTGGATCTTTGTTCAATATATCATCAAATTAGAATTAAGACTAAAGATATTCTGAAAACAACATTTCAAACTCATGAGGGTCATTATGAATTTTTGGTCATGCCTTTTGGCCTTACCAATGCACCTTCTACATTTCAAGGGTTGATGAATTCCATTTTCAAACCCTTCCTTAGAAATTTTGTGTTAGTATTTTTTTGATGATATACTAATCTACAACAGGTCTTGGAAGGATCATGTTCAACATGTTGACAGGGTGCTCAAACTATTGGAGGAGAAACAATAATATAAAAAAACCTCCAAATGTTTCTTTGGAGTACAAGAGGTGGAATATCCGGGTCATATTGTATCTCACAATGGTGTTAAGGTAGACCCTAACAAAGTTAAAGCCATTAAGGAATGGAAAGTCCCCACATAGCACCTAAGTATAATTTTCAAAGTTACTCGGTGGTATTATCGCAAGTTTGTTAATAATTATGGAAGAATAACATCACCTCTAACAAAATTATTGAATAAAGATGCATTTTCATGGAATCCTGAAGCAACTAAGGCCTTTGAACATCTTAAAGAGGCAATGTGCCTAGCACCAGTCTTAGCTACGCCAAACTTCATAAAAACCTTTATTGTAGAATGTGATGCCTCGGGAAATGGAATTGGTGTTGTTTTAATGTAAGAAGGAACACCCATTGCTTTTGAAAGTTGCCCAATCAAAGGAGAGTATTTACAGAAAGCTATTTATGAGAAAGAAATGTTGGCAATATTACATGCACTAAAGAAATGGCGACCTTACTTAAAAGGAAGACACTTCAAGGTAAAAATTGATCATGATAGTCATAAATATTTTTTGGAAAAAAGACTATATTCAGAAGAGCACCAAAAATGGGTCACAAAGATGTTGAGTTATGAATTTGAAATCATCTACAAAAAAGGGAAGCTAAATGTTGTTGATCTCTCTTTTCTTCTATTTTTGGAGTTGGTTTCATAACACCCCATATCTTGACATTCAACATTTCTTCCATGTATTATTTTAAACCATCATTCAAAAATCCCATGTCCCCTTTTATACCATCTATCTTAACATTCATCGTGGCTTCCAATTCATTTTTTATTACTTTTTGAGAGAGAAATTTTTTTCACTTTGTCTCGTAAATTTGATATATTATGCTCATTTCTTCCTCTTCTTCATGCGTCATAGAGAGGTTTCTAGTTGGTTACTAAGTGTGCCCTTTTTTTTGTTTCAAATAATTTTGGAATCAAACAATGATATATGTGCTTCACTATGCACCTTGAATCACTTCAAACTAATTTTACAAAACAAATTTAAGCAAAATTTAAAAAAAATACAAACCTTTTTCTTGCTTCTTAGGAGCTCGATATTGAAATTGTTGTATATTTTTAATTTCAGATCTCAAAGAGCTCAAATTTCATCATTTAGGAGAACTATGAATCTTATTTCCAGCCCCACATGTCAGACTGACATTAGATTCTTCAAGAAATATTTATGCCTAATTTCCCACGATAACCTGATTATAAATTATAGATTATAGACTGGTTCATTGGAACGGACTTGTACGGAGTTCTAGGTGTCATTGTTTCAACCTCCGACCTTCAAAATATTATGCCAAAAACTAAAGTGCGTCCAATATTAGTCAATTTTTACGAAATTCAAATTCGATGCTTAGAGAGAAAGTTATGACGATTTTCCCTAGGTCACCTATTTGAGATGGAATTCTCGAGGATGCAAAAACCCTAAATTCTTTGGACCATATCTCATAAAATATAGCGAGCCAAGATCTGAAGTTTTTACACGAAGTTCATTAGGATTTCGTGTTGAAATGGTCAATATTCCATCTTTGAACCTTCGTAGAAATTTTTTATAGCGAAAATCTCAAGATGGTTTGTTTGCATCAACGGAACCCTAGAATCCAAACCTCTAATGACAAATGTTATGTAACGAGATCACAAAATATATAAATCAACCACTTAAAAGTTAGGCTTCTCTAGGGGGAAACCCCATTTACATCGAATAAATGAACAATTCTTGAATTATACAATTGATAAGACCTCCTTGGTATATATAGGAGTCTAAGGGGTCACAATATAATTAGAGCCTACATAACAATAATAATTGAAGGGCACAACAACAACAATAATGAGCTTCTATGGGACACAACAATAACAACATGGGTATACATGGTCACAACAATAACAATAGGGGGCTATACTAACAATAAGAATAAGGGGAATTATATAGCATTATAGGGAACTAAAGTAGCCTTCCCTATTATTAGCTTCTTACATGTGTTGAGAATGACCAATTTTGGTGCAGATGATCTCCCAAATAAAGGTGTAAAATTCGAAGTAGCCTTATGTATTATTAGCTTCTTACATGTGTTAGAATAATAAATTTTGGTGCACATGATCTCCCAAATAAAGGTGTAAACTTGACATAGGAGTCCTAATAAGAAATGGTATTCCTTCCATTGCAACTATTTTTAACAATGGGCCTCAAGTGTAAATTTTGCTCTATCTATTGGCTGTTTTGGAGAATATACACCTCCAAAGACGATGTGTCCTTTTGGATAGTAAAATTGTTTACAAATATTGGGAATAAAAAGCATCCTAAGGTTACATGTATAGTTGGCGTCGACACATTTTTATTGTAGAGCTATAGTTGGCCTCAAAGGATTTGCATTGTACATGTATAGCTAGCCTTTAATAATTTTCATGGTTACTGGTAACTTGAGGAAACCGATGATGATGATGGTGTAGGGAGAGTTACAAATACACCCATGGAGACAAGTGATGGAATAATGGTTTAATAAACCATGTACACAATAGAGATCCTACTAAATTGACATTTTCTTCTGTGCATTCCCATATATGGTTTTTCTTTTATATGGGTGTCAACATCATAAAGTATGATGAAAATTCTAAGTTGGATCAAACATAGATATTATTGATCAACAAAATTGGACAAATTAGGTTTGATAAATAATTCATTTCTCAATTAAATAGGATCTCTAGAGATAATAGTCAAATAAATATTACAGATTGTGTGAATTTCAAGGTAGTATTCTAGAAATTGTTATTTTCAAATGTAAAAATAAGTTTTCAAATGTAAAAATGAATAAATTTTATGACTATTGTGCTCATGAAATCTATCTATCCCATCACTATATAATGGGACTCTAGAGATGATAGTCAAATAATACGTTTCTCAATTAAATAGAAGCTCTAGAGATAATAGTCAAATAAATATTCTATATTGTGTGAATTTCAAGGTAGTATTCTAGAAATTGTTATTTTCAAATGTAAAAATGAATTGAATCTAAATATTGTGTTCATGGAATCTATCTATCCCATCACTATATAATGGGACTCTAACTTAATTGAAATTTAATTTAATAAAATTTTGTAATTTTTGTTTTTATTACTTAATCCTATATATGAAAATCCATTAGAAGATATTACAACATAATTTCATTATATCCAATTCTGAAAAATTAAAAATAAGATAAGATAAGATAAGATAATTTCACTTTCACCATCAGTCTCGTGCATGGTAATATATTTCAACAATTCTATAGTGTAGTGAAATGCAATTTCAAAAGCATATATACTGACCAGCGAGTCATTGTTCTCATATTTAATTTTAAAAGCATCCGATTTGATCATTATGCTCATATTTAATTTTAAATGCATCCAATTTGATTGGACGATTACTTGTTAATTGAGTTCATATTTAATTTTAAAGGCATCAAATTTGATCGGACGATTAGTTGTTAATTGATTTGAATAGGTAATTATTTATCAAGTAATCACAGTGAAAAAAACTGAGTATCCAGCGTGGGCATAAACCTCTATATAAAATGGGTTCTACATTATAGAATTTATTCCCTTTAATTCCAATTCTCTCATAGACCGAAACCTATAATGTTATAGTGAACATCAATGGAGTTACTAACCATCGTCCCGTTGGCCTCCAATTCATGCCCGCACAGATCATTGACGAGTTCTACTCGTAAGCCTCAACCTTTCTGGAGAACCATGCACACTCTCAATGAGTTTGAGGACCGTTGTATTTGGAGATGGTGTACAAAGACGAACAGGCGGTTATCAGACCGTCCTTTGGAACGATGATATCATACATCTTCTATCAATGCCTTATGGGGTAATTCTCTTTATGTTTATTTCTTCTTCTGGATAATCCTCCTCCGTCGTTTAGAACATATTTCATGGATATGATTAGGAACCTACTTACCACAAATGTGCTGATAGACTTGTTGGGGAAGTAAAGGAGATATTCAATTCACTTACACTCACTCCCCTCAGTGATCTCCTTCAACGCCTTTTGATGGTCGATAGCGTTGAATGTCTCGGGATCGATAGACATTTCAAAAATGACATAAAATCAGCACTCAATTATTTCACTAATCGTAACACTAACATCATGTTTTATATATGCATTACATGTGATTCTAATGATGAACTATTTTGATTACCAATTATTGGATTCTAATGATGAACTATTTTGATCACGAATTATTGGATGTGGGAAAGAGAGTGTTGTTACTGATCTCTAGTCAACTACCTTGGGCTTTCGAACTCTTCGACTATATGGATACCCGGTCCATTGTCTGCTGGTATATATCCACATATTTTATTACTATGATAGCTAAACTTCCATCTAAGTATCCTTCAAATATGAAATTTCGTTCTTTATTTTCTCAAATATCCTACTGCTTCTCTTTGGACATCAATGAAAAGTTTATTTTGTTTCAGACATTTTGAAACATTTCCAAGACCAAAATTGGAAGTTTGCATTCGCTCCCAATCCGACAAAGGGAGATAGAAGAAGAGTTGTCAATCTATATCGTGCTTCTCTCATTGCCTTTCTTGGTGATAAAGTTATGCAGGAGGCTGAAATATTCTATAAAAAATATCTAAAAGAAACTCTACAAAATATTATGGTCTGTAGTCTTTCACAAGAGGTGCTCACTATTAATATTACGTACCTGCTCATTCACACATCACACCATGTTTGGTGGTTTCAATATGTGTCTCATCACATGTTTTAGTGTTTGAATTTGCAGATAGGGGACATTCTGTAATATGGTTGGCACACGTATTTTTGAAGATTAGAAGCAAGGAACTAATAAATTAAGGAATTAAGGAGTTATGGTTAGCATAATTGTGCAATTAAGAAATTAAGTTTTGTCATGTTATTATATCTAATTATATTTCTTGGTTTCCCTTCTATACCCCTTAATACAACTTCCTTTCCTTCCCAAAAAAAATTCAAGAAAAGTTCTTGAAAATTAAAATCTATCGTCCCTAAAGATTGCAACCATTGGACTCCTCATACAACATCAACACCACCCATTGCAATGGAAAGCAATGGACTATTCAATACACATCCTCCCATGCTTAGCTTGATATTATGGCACCTTCAACAGAAATTTATAGTTCCTCCATTTGCAACCACCACTTGACACTTTGGTGCTGGATATAGGAATCAATTCAATTCCTTGGCTATCTTACAATGAATAAAATTATTGGTACTACCTGAATCAATCAACACTATTACCTTTTTATTCTTGATAAATCTTTCTATCCTAAGTTTTTGAGGAGTGGTAATTCCTACCAATGCATTGAAAGATGCAATCAGATTCATTTCCTCTTTCTGAGGGGTTGTTTCCTAGTGTATATTCTCCTCCTTTTATGTTTCTTGTTCCTTTTCTTCCTCCTCTTCACAATACATGTAGAATAATTTCCTCTCAGCACACTTATGACCTTTAGTGTGGTTTTTATCACAACTGTAACAAAGCCATTTTACTCTTTTTTCCTCCAATTTTCGTGGCATCAACCTTGTAGGTTGTGGAAGCTTAGGAGCAACAACACTTCCATTTTTATAGTTTTGAGTGGTAGACTTCCTTGTTGCCATAATTTTTCTTTCAACTTCTCTTGCCACCCTGAATGCCTTCTCAAATGAATCGGGTTCCCAAAGGTGAACCTCATGTTGGATGTTATCCTTCAAATTTCCTATGAAGAATTGAATCCTATGCTCCTCAGGAATTTCAATTATTTTGATATTCAATTTTTAGAATTCCTCAATGTGCTCCACCATTAAACCTTTTTATTTGAGATTTATCAATTAGCTAAAGAAGGTGTTTCTCTTTTTATATTCATAATGTGCTATCATTTTCTCTGTAAAAATTGATCAACTAACAAGTGGTTGAAGAGAGAAAAGTCATCGATACCATAAAAAATAATTAGGTTTAAAATATAAATTTGTGATGAGTACCTTTTGTGTGTGTTGCACATCATGGAGATCAAAATATTGCTCCATTTGTAGTATCCATGTTACCAGATCATTGCCTTCAAAATTCCTCTTATTGATATTTGGAATGTGGTGGTTCTTAAACCCAACATTCGAGTCTATAAAATCATAATTCCTATTCCTTTTGCCTTCTTCATGATTTTCATGGATTACCTTGTCACCACTGGGAATCCTTTCTTCTAACAACTTTTCCAAAGCTTCCTTTAACCACCCTATCTTGACATTCATCATCGCTTCCATGTATTCTTTTAAACCATCGGTCAAAAATCCCATCTCCCCTTTTATACCATCTATTTTAACATTCATCATGGCTTCCAATCCATTTTTTGTTACTTTTTGTGAGAGAGAGATTTGTTCCACTCCGTCTTGTAAATTTGATATATCATGCTCATTTCTTCCTCTTCTTCATGTATCATAGAAGAGGTTTATAGTTGGTTACTGGGTGTGCCTATTTTTTTGTTTCATCGAATTTTGGAATCAAAAAATGATATCTATGCTTCATTATGCCCCTAGAATCACTTCCAACTGATTTTTCAAACAAAAATTATGAAAAAATTAAAAAAATAAACACCTTTTTCTTGCTTCTTAGGACCTTGATATTGAAATTGTTGTATCTTCGTAATTTTGGATCAGGAAGATCTGAAATTTCATCATTTAGGAGACCTATGAGTCTTATTTCCAACCCTACATGTCAGACCCACATTGGATTCTTCAAGTCTTCAAGAAAGATTTATGCCTAATTTCCCACGATGGCCTAATTATAGATTATAGACTGGTTCAGTAGAGCAAACTTGTACGGAGTGCCACATGTCACTGTTTCGACCTTCAACCTTCAAAACGTTACCAAAAAAACCAAAGTGCGTCCAATATGATTCAATTTTTACGAAATTCAAATTCGATGCTCAGAGAGAAATTTATGACCCCTATTTGAGATGGAATTCTCGAGCATTCAAAAACTCTAAATTCTTGGGAACATATCTTAGAAAATATAGTAAACCAAGATCTAAAAATTTTACGCGAAGTTCATTAGGATTTTGTCTCAACATGGTCAATATTTCATCTCTGAATCTTCATAGAAAAAATTTTATAGCGAAAATTCCGACATGGCATGTTTGCAACATCAAAACCCTAGAATCCAAACCTCTCATGCCAATGTTATGTAACGAGATCACAAAAGAGACAAATCAACCACTTAAAAATTAGCCTCTTCGAGGGGGAAACCTCCTTTACATCGAATACATGAACAATTCTTAGATTATACAGTTGATAAGACCTCCTTTGTATATATAGGAGTTAAAGGGGTCAAAATATAATTAGAGTCTACATAACAATAATAATGTAAGGGAACAACAATAACAATAATGAGTTTCTATCGGGCACAACAATAACAACATGGGGATACATGGGCATAATAATAACAATAGGGGGGTATACTAACAATAAAAATAAGGGGAATTACATAGAATTATAGGGACCTAAAGTAGCCTTCCCTATTATTAGCTTCTTACATGTGTTGAGAATGATCAATTTTGGTGCAGATGATCTCCCAAATAAAGGTGTAAACTTCGAAGTAGCCTTGTGTATTATTAGCTTTTTACATGTGTTAGAATAAGAAATTTTGGTGCACATGATCTCACAAATAAAGGTGTAAACTTGACGTAGGATTCCTAATAAGAAATGACATTCCTTCCATTGCAACTATTTTTTAATAATGGGTCTCAAGTGTAAATTGTGTCTCTATCTATTGGCTCTTTTGGAGAATATACACCTCCAAAGACAATGTGTCCTTTAGAATATTAAATTGTTAACCTCCAACGTGTGGTTGATAGTAAAATTGTTAGAAAATATTGAGAATAAATAGGGTCCTAAGGTTAGATGTATAGTTGGCCTCGAAGTATTTTTATTGTAGAGGTATAGTTGGCCTCAAAGGATTTCAATCGTACATGTATAGCTAGTCTTGAATAATTTTTATGGTTACCGGTAATTTGAGGAAACTCATGATGATGGTGGTGTAGGGAGAGTTACAAGTACAACCATGGAGACAAGTGATGGAAGAATGGTTTAATAAACCATGCACACAATAGAGATCCTATTAAATTGACATTTCCTTCAGTGCATTCTGATATATGGTTTTTCTTATATATTGATATCAACATCATAAAGTATGATGAAATTTCTAAGTTGGATCAAACATAGATATTATTGACTAGCAAAATTGGACAAGATAGGTTTGATAAATAATTCATTTCTCAATTAAATAGGAGCTCTAGAGATAATAGTCAAATAAATATTCTAGATTGTTTGAATTTCAAGGTAGTATTCTAGAAATTGTTATTTTCAAATGCAAAAATGAATAAATTTTTTTATTATTGTGCTCATGGAATCTATCTATCCCATCACTATATAACATAACTCTAGAGATGTTGGAATGGGGTCCCCTAGCTGCATTTTTGATATATATTTTTTAGTAATTAGGCTAGCGCAGGGGCTTTGGGGCTGGTCAAAGCCCCCAATGTATTGTAATGTGTCAAAGGGTAGACCTAGAGTCTGCAAACCATGGTTTGCGGACCACAAGATAGCGTAGGCTATGATGATATAAATAGATGGATAGTTTGAGTCTAAGGCTAAGTAAGTAAGCAAGATCGATGCTAAGTATGAACTATTGAGATTTGTTTTGGGCGATATTGGGTAAGAACTCCTGTTGGTTGTGTGCGTGGAGATCCTCAGTCCTGATGTGTGCAGACCTCGCTGGCTGTGTGCGTGGGTTGTGACCTAGGTTTGTAACTTTGTTTTGGATGATTAATGAATGTGGAATTTGTTGAAGTATCATTGTGTTACCTGAATTAGCTGCATTTAGATTTGAAGTATCTCTGTTTTATCTGAATTAGCTACGATTGCATTATTCTGTGATGATAATTACTGATGCGCATGTGGATGCGAAGGTGTTGCTAAGACATGCTTAAAAATAGTAGCTTTGTTTATGTTTACATGTTGTCTATGAGGTTATAAGCTTCACTTTCTATATTATTAAGGGTTAGGTAATAATATTTCTTATGTGCGAACCTGATAGATTTCAATAGGACTGCCTTAATTACGCGCTTTCTCCCAAGGTACAGAAACCTAGTTCCAACACCTACCCATCCTACTTCGGGTGAGAACTTGGCCTGCGAAAGTAGGTCATTGCCAAAAGGGCCAGTAGTATAGGGGTTTGTTGGAAAACCTTAAATCTAAACCTAGGTCAGGACCCCTTAAGCCAACAAATGGTTCCATTGTTGGGATCAGGAGCATTTTGAGAGAGAGATCGGGTAATGCCATGAGGCCGTTGGCAATCTGAGAAATTGGAGCTCGAAGTCTGGTTCGAAAAATAGATTTAGGAATTTTCCATAAAAGAGAATCGCAGCACGAAGCTAACAACTGAAAAGTGGAAGAATAAATATATTTTCACAGATGTATATGAAATTTTCTTTGTAAATTTCGTGCACGAGCTATAGGAGTGGCTAGCAAGGCTATATAATTCCAGGCGTGTTGGAAAGACGATCAGGTTACGCAGTGGAATCCGGAATCGATTCAACAATTGGAGAAGGCTGACAACACAATCACCTGGACCATAGATCACTGGGTGGATAGTGTGCTAGGAGGATTTGTAACAAAATTCACAGTCGATTAGTTCGTATCCTACTTTGAAGCAGAGCATAGGTTCTTCAAAGGATTCAGAGGTAAGTTCTTACGAACATTGTCGTTACTGATTAAAATATTACAGTGCGAAAAAGGCATTTTGTGCAACCACATCGAATGAATGACCTCTGACCAGGGTGAGAGTACAAAACAAAGTGATAAGTACTACAGAGTCAATCGAGAAGGGGGTAGATCCGTCTACAGCCCCTTAAGAGAGCCCCCTGCGCACACAGGAACTAGTCCTCCGGCTACACCATCGTCTAATCAGCATAAGGGAAAGAGCTTCCCTACCCCTCTGCCACTACCGGAAGAAGATATGGCTACACACATGAAGCTTCCCATCTTCAATGGTGTGGGAGATGAAGACATGGACCGATTTTGGTTCGTAGTGGAATCAATATGGACTACGCAAAATGTTGCTAGCGATGTTGTAAAAAGGGCACAGCTATCCCTCGCCTTTAAAGGAAGGGCCTTGGATTGGTTCATGGGGTAAGTGGGCCAGCATGTGGATCCATCAATACAAGAAATTAAGGATGCCTTAAAACAATAGTTTCAGAAGCCTAAGTCCTACGCTCAACTGGTGACTGACTTGAAAGATTTTAAATAGGGATCAACTGAGTCTATATGGGAGGCTGATTAGCGGCTAAAGAAGGTTATCAGGGATGGGGAATTTAATTATGAGGATAGACAGCACAAGGAATGGTTCATTTCCATGCTATTACCTCACCTACACGGGCCTATGGGTCAACAAGCAATTGACACAGAAGAAAAATCCTTGGAGATTGCCATGAAGCTACAAGTTGCGCCAAGAGACGATACATAGTTTGGGGTACATCAGATCTAGGGCCAACTGGAGGAAATGCACCTTGAAATCTAGAATTTGTGAAAGAAGCGAGGAAAAGAAGTAATTCTAGACATTTGGTGGATAAGATGCAGGGTGTCAAGCCATACCAAGGATCAGTGCCCTCTACTGGTAGACTACATGCAGGCTGGGGGGCCCGACCCATTGTGCCCTAAAGAGGATGCGGGACCAAGCACCCCCATGTTATGGTGCACCGACTGCCAAGTAGCCGAACTACATGATACCAACCACTGCCCCCGTCTTGGTGCCTATGTTCCAGAGTTGAAGAAACAATGATGTTGATTCTGCTCATCTGTGGGACATGATGAACACAACTGCCAGACATATGACTTAATGATAGACAGAGGAAACCTATACAGGGTACAGGTTGACCCTTCATCACCACTATCCCCCTCAGGATGAGGAGGCTCCCCTGCCAGAGGCCAGGGGGGGAGAGGCGGAAGCGCAGGTCGGGGAAGAGGGCAATTGATCTGCTATAATTTTGGAGAAGTAGGGAACTTCGCAAGGGACTGTCCAAACCCTGCACGACAATCTTGCAGATATTGCAGACAACTGGATCGTGTAATCGAACATTTTCGGTACTGATAGCAAAGATGTAGGAAAAACAGCAGACACCGACGCAGAATGTACAAAGGGTTAAGGCAGAACCACGTGATGAGGAACCCAGTATTACTGTCATCACGCGCAGTGGCATGGCTACTGGAGGAGCTGAGGAAAGAGCTGCGACTGAAGCCCTTATTCGAAAAGCCGCTATCAAAAAGGAAAGCTTGGAACTATAGAAGGAGAAAGAAACCTTGCTAGAAGCTCACAAAGACTTTACCAAAAATGAGGCATCTACCTCCAAGGCTCGAACAAATCGAAAAGTGGATGAAGAATTTAAACCATTCCTACAGGCATGTATGAATTTGCTACACAAACAGAAGGCAGTATAAAATCTTCAAACATTGATAAACTGTTGCGGGGAAAATAATGACCCTCCAACGGAAGTTAAAGATGTCCACAAACTTTACAGGCATAAGAAACACACTGGTTGGGAAATGCGGCTAACTGCGCAGATTGACAATTATGAAATGGATCAGGTCATCCTAGATTTGGGATCCAATGCGAATGTCCTGCCAAAACAGACTTAGCATATGATGGGATAAACTAAGTTAGAATGGTCTACAATACATTTGTGCATGGCTAACCAACAAAAGATGATACCTTTGGGGAGACTATCAAAGATTATGGTAGATATCGCAGGAGTTAAGGTATATGCGGATTTTGAAGTAATTCAAATTGTAGAAGATGCGGACCCTTATCCTGTGCTCTTAGGACTCGACTGAGCTATAGACATGGGAGGCATTATCAACTTGAAGAAAAGGAGCATGGTTTTTTAGAATGAGGGTACGAGAGTAATAGTCCCTCTAGACCCGGCAGAGGGAGAGCAGTATACAGAGCCTATGCGCGAAGAAGATGACATTGATAATATCTATAAACTAACTTCCCGGGACAAGGATTGGATTAAACCTATGGCTGATGGTGTGATTTTCTGGGATAAAGACAATGAATGCCTCTCTGATTCTGACGGGGAGATAGAAAATTGGCAGAACCGGTTTTATGACGTATCTGCGCTATGGTGTCTTAGGATCACAAAGAGCTTCTGGTGTATCTCCTCAGAGGTAAGAGAGCTGCCTTACTTTGATGATTCTGGTAGTATTAAGGATTTTCTTAGAGCATTTGAAGTAGAAGTCCCAAGGGAATGGAGAATGTGGGCGCTCAACCTAGCCATGCGTGCGACCCCTGCACGGTGGTGGGAAACTCATAAGGGGACTTTTCAGGATTGGGAGGAATGCCGCAGGATGATGATCCTACAATTTGAACCCCCGGTTCACCTACCCATGGAGATTTTCCTCAGCCATGGGGACCTGCACAAGCACTTGTCCACGTGGACGGAGGTGTGGTGCGAAAGGACCTGGGACGAATGTGTCCACCTGTTTATTCATGCCTTGGGACCAATCCCCACTGCATGGTATTTGGATGCAGAGCTACATCAATGCACCCGCCACTAGGATACCATGAGGGAAGATTTTGTGGGGACATTCGAGTTGATAGGAAAAACTGAGGAATTAGACGAAGCCCTGCAAGACATAGATTCTCTAGTATTTGATGAATCATGCCTTCATGTAGAGTATGGGGAACTAGCTTGGGATACGCAGATCCAGGATATTGTCAATTTTCGCAATCTATCAATGAAGGAATGTGACAAAGACCCGTGAAATATCACTATCCTAGAGTCTGAGAGTGAACGAGCAGTTGTTGGGCCCCCACTACAAGTCTTCGATGTGACCAAGCCTCTTAAGTTAAGGGAATTCAACATTGGAACAAAAGAACAACGCAAGATGGATATAATTGGGGATTATTGGGATGATGATACCGTAGGGAAAGTCGCGGAACTTCTCACGGAGTACCAGGATCTGTTTCCAATGAAATTATTAGAACTCAAGGGTATTACGGGGGACCTAGGGGTCATGTGAATCACTTTAAAACTAGATGCATGCCCTGTCAAGCAACGAACTTACTGATTGAACCCCAAGAATAAGCAAAAATCCAAAGAAGAAATTGACAAAATTCTAGTCGCAGGTATCATCGAACCAGTAGAAAAGTTAGATTGGGTAAGCTCTATGGTGGTCCAAGAAAAAAAGACTAAAGGGGAAATAAGAATCTGCATCAACCTGCGTAAGCTTAATGATGCTTATGTACATGATCCCCTCCCTACGCCATTATATGATGAAATCCTTGATAGTGTGGGAAGGTAGGAAGCATACTTGTTCACTGACGGGTTTTCAGGCTACCATCAAATCAGGATCACACTTGAAGATCACAAAAAAACTACTTTCGCCACAGAATGGGGATCCTTCTAGTACACCGTCATGCCCTTTAGGCTCAAAAATTCCCCTGCCATCTTTTCACGGGTCATGGTCGCAGTATTCAAGGAGTTCATTCACAAGTTCTTGGAATTATACTTTGACGATTAGACAATATTTGGATTGGTAAAGAAGCACGTCTCGAACCTGCGCATGATGTTGGATTCCTATAGAAAGCACCAGATTTCCCTAAATATTAAGAAGTGCATATTCTGTGTAACTTTCAGGATCTTGTTAGGCCACATAGTCTGTCGGCAAGGATTGATGGTTGACCCCGCTAAGGTTGTAGTTATCATAAATTTAGAAGTCCCCATAATTGGAGAAGCATTTGGAAGACTCCCCTAAATTAAGTTCGACGATCATGACCTTGCTAACCTGGAGGCCTTCCCAAAATTGGCACCTAAGCTATATATCAAAATATTATTGGAGGACAATGTGATAAAAGTAGTACTGGTGCCATGGGCACGCGGGTTAGAATGTTTAGGATTAATAAACTTGCTGCGGATACCTCACTTTGGCAGATACAATATCACCGGCTTAGTTGTGTGACAATTTCTAGCCTTGATCCATGACGGCAACTTGTGGATCCAAGACTGCATTCCCATTGATGCCAGCCTAATTCACCGCATTACTAGTCTCCCCATGGAGGGGCCGAATCCCATGGAGCGCGTCGGTAAGAAGTATGAGCAACAGATCACCGACAAGGTGCGAGAAGACTACCATGTCGAGCGAAACACAAGAGGGTTCTTGATCGGAACTATTGCAGACCCTGGAGTGTGCATGGGTACCCTGTTGCTGGCATGTAAAATGATGCAAAAATGCTAGGGTACAACTGTTCCCACCTATGTAATTCATCTTGCTGGCCATTGTGAAAAGGGGGTCTGCTTTAACTGGTTACAGTTCCTCTGCATCGAGTTTCTAGAAAACGTGCGCGAGGCCCAGGACAATGAGAAGGGATTTTTTTACTCTTGGCTACTGCTCCTAATTTCATTGGTCGCATGGGAAGCCCCTGAAGGATCGGACCTCCCTGAGCTCGAACCGAGCATGTGTGAAGGGGCGTCATATGCCAACTTGTGGGATTCAAAGGATGAGAAGCATATTGAGGAAAAAAAAGTATTTTGGGTACTATTTGAGGGCGCGCTCATAGTAGCAATTCACTCCTAGCCACACCTATTGCCGACTATCTATGAAAAGTATAAGTGCATCGCGACATTCCAGTTTATGATGCACAATGTGCAGATTTGGGGTCGTAAGGATCCAGTTTGGATGTTGTTGCCTTACATGGTCACCGATGAGGAAATCGATCAGCTCATCGCCACTTTGTCGCTGTAATGGAAATTGGGATTCAAATCGGTAATGACTGACACTGCTGGTACTACCAAGAACTCAAAAGGTCGTGGCCCAAAAGGCTCCACCAAGATGGAGGTTCCCCCAGATGTGGCGCAGGTCATGGAGCAGGAGTCACGGCGAGACATGGAGATTGAGGGCTTGGATGCACAGGGCGCTGGTTCCCCGTGTGTCATAAAACAGACAACCGAACCTCTCAAGGGTCGGTGAATGAAACGATGGGCTACAAGGCCTGGTAGGGAGATTGAGGTTACTTTAATCGAGGAAGATTTGGAGAAAATTGTAGATGTGGTCACCCTTGCTTTGGAGGATAGGTGGCTTGCCTTGGAAGAACAACAGAAGACCGCGGTCGCTGCATTACAGTTTGAGCTCCAAGCTCTTTAGCTCAAAGATGATACCCTGCAAACGAGCTTGGTCCAAGTGAGGCTGCCTCAAGTGAACAAAAATGAGTTGATCTCCACAACCAAGAGCTGCCTCTGCCCCCTGCTAGGCGCAACAATCACTCTGAGTCCTCCCAGCTTATGTGCATAAGTCCAGGCCTATGCAGAAGTACATCTAGACTTGGCCCAACTTCAACGCGAGCTGCTGCAGGCTCTCCACACATCCCTCTTTAAGGAAATCCAATACATAGACCGACGGTTGCAGCAGCAGCTAAGTACAGCCAAGCATACCATTGTAGAAAACTGAGGCGTCCCAGCCTCCAGGCACAAGCTGCGTGTATCCTTGCTGCCGCACAGCAGACCGAGTTGGAATTTCTGATCAAAAGAGTCTGCGTAGATGTGACCGAAGACATTCTGGCATCTGCCACCCCCCAGGCCAATATTGAGGGACTTGTCGTAGCCCTGAAATATTTTCAGACCAAGATCCAGAGCATTAAGGCAGAGATAGAGCAGTAGATTGCTGCATTGCAAGCTAAGTCCCAGCTAAAAACCCCTCCTGAGGTATGCGCCCAAAGAGCTACGTTGGTCACAGAAGCTACAAACACCATTACAACACAAATTTCTCAGGGCACCAAATTGCTTGATACAACTATGCAACTATGGTCTATGGTGCAGTGCGACCCTTTTCTGCATGAGTTTACCCAAGAACTGCGTCAGAACAAAGAATTCGAGCAAATGGAGGCTACAATGCCCAGTCTAATCCCAATCCAATGCTTGGCACGTCTGCGAGCCAGCCATGCACTCATAGATTACCTGGAGGGGCATCACCACAAGAAGAAGGTTCTGAGTGACCACCTCAAGCCATGGGTCGATGAAGCCCTCAAGATATCTCAGGCCTTGGATGTCACAGTCAAACAGTTGAATAAGACCATAGAGAGTGTCACCGCTGCCACAGAAGGCCCAACTTCGCAAAAGTTGGTGGACATTGCGCAGAACGCTGCCACGCAGAGCGAAGGAGTGTTGTCCCCTCTAGTTGATGCAATCAAGCAGCTCCAAGCGAAGATGCAAACACCACGGCCATTGTGACTCGGGACGAGTTACAAGATTGTGCTAGGGGCCTGTTGGAACGGGGTCCCCTAACTGCGTTTTTTATATATATTTTGTAGTAATTAGGCTAGCGCAGGGGCTTTGGTTCGGGTCAAAGCTCCCAATGTATTGTAACGGGTCAAAGGGTAGACCTAGAGTCCGCAAAATATGGTTTACTGACCACAGGATAGCGTAGGATATGATGATATAAATAGATGGATAGTTTGAGTCTAAGGCTAATTAAGTAAGTAAGATTTATGCTAAGTTTGAACTATTGAGATCTGTTTTGGGCGGTATTAGGTAAGGACTCCTGCTGGCTGTGTGCGTGGAGATCCTCAGTCCTGTTGTGTAAGGACACCGCTAGCTGTGTGCGCGGGTTGTGACTTGGGTTTGTAACTCGGTTTTGGATGATTAATGACTATGGAATCTGTTGAAGTATCTCTCTGTTACCTGAATTAGCTGTGTTTACTGTTGAAGTATCTCTGTGTTATCTGAATTAGCTACGATTGTGTTATTCTATGATGATAATTACTGATGCGCTTGCTAAGACCTGCTTAATTATAGTAACTTTGTTTATGTTTACATGCTGTCTATGAGGTTATAAGATTCGCTTTCTATATTGTTAAGGTTTCAGTAATAATATTGCTTCTATGCGAACCTAATAGATCTCAACATGATCGCCTTAATTACTCGATTTCTCACAGGGTGCGGAAACCTAGTTCCAACACCTATCCATACTACTTCGGGTGAGACCTTGGCCTGCGAAAGTAGGTCATTACTGAAAGGGCCAGTAGTATAGGGGTTTGTTGGAAAACCTTAAATCCGAACCTGGGTCAGGACCCCTTAAGCCAACAAGAGATAATAGTCAAATAATTCATTTCTCAGTAGATAAATGTCTTTCGGATTAATCACATCCTAATGATGTGATTAATCTGAAAGACATTTATCTACATTATGGATCACAAAGGTCTTAGATCTAAAAATTCATTTCTCAATTAAATAGAAGCTCTAGAGATAATAGTCAAATACATATTCTAGATTGTGTGAATTTCAAGGTAGTATTCTAGAAATTGTTATTTTCAAATGTAAAAATGAATAAATTTTATGACTATTGTGCTCATGGAATCTATCTATCCCATCACTATATAATGGGACTCTAGAGATGATAGTCAAATAATTCATTTCTCAATTAAATAGAAGCTCGAGAGATAATAGTCAAATAAATATTCTATATTGGTTGAATTTCAAGGTAGTATTCTAGAAATTGTTATTTTCAAATGTAAAAATGAATTGAATCTGAATCTTGTGTTCATGGAATCTATCTATCCCATCACTATATAATGGGACTCTATCTTAATATGAAATCTGATTTAATAAAATATTATATATATATATATATATATATATATATATATATATATATATATATTATTTTTATTTTTTTTAATTACTTAATCCTATATATGAAAATCCATTAGAAGATATTACAACATAATTTCATTATATTCAACTCTAAAATATAAAAAAATAAGATAAGATAAGATAATTTCACTTTCGCCATCAGTCTTGTACATGATAAGATATTTCAACAATTCTATAGTTTAGTGAAATGCAATTTCAAAAGCATATATACTGACTAGCGAGTCATTGTGCTCATATTTAATTTTAAAGGCATCCAATTTGATCATTGTGCTCATATTTAATTTTTAAGGCATCCAATTTGATCAGATGATTAGTTGTTAATTGAGCTCATATTAAATTTTAAAGGCATCAAATTTTATCGAACGATTAGTTGTTAATTGATCTGATTAGGTGATTATTTATCAAGTAATCATAGTGAAAAAACTGAGTATCCAGCGTGGGCGTAAACCTCTATATAAAATGGGTTCTACAGTATAGATTATATTCCCTTTAATTCCAATTCTCTCATAGTTTGAAACCTATAATATTATAGTGAAAAGAAATGGAGTTACTAAACATCATCCCGTTGGATTCCAATTCATGCCCGCACAGATCGTTGACAATTTCTGCTCGTAAACCTCGACCTTTCTGGAGAACCATGCACACTTTCATAATGACTAGGAAACATAAATTTGTGATGCCTTCCATGAACATGAGTTTGGCGACTGTTGTATCGGGTGATGGTGTACACGGTTATCAGCCTGTCCTCTGGAACGATGATATCATACATCTTCTATCAACGCTTATGGGGTAATTCTCTTTACGTTTATTTCTTCTTCTACATAATCCTCCTCCGTCATTTAGATCATATTTTGTAATTTTATCAACCAGTTAATTACCATATTTCATGGATATGATTAGGAACCTACTTACCATGAACGTGATGGTAGAATTTTTGTGGAAGTCAAGGAGATATTCAATTCACTTACACTCACTCCCCTTAGTGATCTCCTTCAACGCCTTTCGATGTCCGATAGCGTTGAATGTCTGGAGATCGATAGACATTTCAAAAATGACATAAAATCAACACTCAATTATGTTTACAGGTCACTAAACATAAGACTAACATCATAATCTGTTATTTTTTATATATGCATTACATGTGATTCTAATGATGAAATATTTTAATCACCAATTATTGGAGCGAAAAAGGTATTGGATGTTGGTGAGAGAGTGTTGTTACTGATCTCAACTCAACTACCTTGGGCTTTCGAACTCTTCGACTACATGGATACGTGGTGTTTGCCGGTATATATCCACATATTTTATTACTATGATAGCTAAAATTCCACCTAAGTATCATTCAAATATGAAATTTCGTTCTTTATTTTCTCAAATATCCTATTTCTTCTCTTTAGACGTTAATGAAAAGTTTAATTTTGTTTCACACATTTTGAAACATTTCCAAGACCAAAATGGGAAGTTTGCATGCTCTCCCAATCCGACAGAGGGAGATAGAAGAAGAGTTGTCAATCTATATTGCGCTTCTCTCATTTCCTTTCCTGGTGATAAAGTTATGGAGGAGGCTGAAATATTCTCAGAAAAATATCTGAATGAAACTCTGCAAAAGATTTTGGTCTACAGTCTTTCACGAGAGGTGATCACTATTAATATTACGTACCTGCTCATTCACACATCACACCATGTTTGGTGGTTTCAATATGTGTCTCATCACATGTTTTAGTGTTTGAATTTGCAGATAGGGGATGTTCTGGAATATGGTTGGCACACGTATTTTCCACGATTAGAATTAAGAAATTAAGAAATTAAGGAATTATGGTTGGCATAACTGTGCAACTAAGAAATTAAGTTTTGTCATTCCATTAGATCTAATTATCTTTCCTGGTTTCCATTCTATATCCCTTGATTCAACTTCGTTTCCTTCCCAAAAAAAATTCAAGAAAAGTTCTTGAAAATTAAAAGCTATCATCCCCAAATATTGCAACCATTGGGCTCCTAGTACAACATCAACACCATCCATCGGAATGGAAAGCAATGGACTATTCAATACATATTCTCTCATGCTTAGCTTGATATTATGGCACCTTCGAGAGCAATTTATAGTTCCTTCATTTGCAAACACCACTTGACACTTTGGTGCTGGATATAGGAAGCAATTCAATTCCTTGGCTATCTTACAATGAATAAAATTATGAGTACTACCCGAATCAATCAACACTATTACGTTTTAATTCTTGGTATATCCTTCTATCTTAAGTTTTTGAGGAGTGGTAATTCCTACCAATGCATTGAAAGATACAATGAGATTCATTTCCTCTTTTGAGGGGTTGGTTTCTAGTGTCTATTCTTCTCTTTTGATGTTTCTTGTTCCTTTTCTTCATCCTCTTCACAATATATGTAGAATAATTTCTTCTCAGCACACTTATGACCTTTAGTGTGTTTTTTTATCACAACTGTAACAAACCATTTTACTCTTTTTTCCTCCAATTTTTGTGGCATCAACCTTGAAGGTTGTGGAAGATTAGGAGCAACAACACTTTCATTTTTATAGTTGTTAGTGGTAGACTTCCTTGTTGCCATAATTTTGCTTTCAACTTCTCTTGCAACCCTGAATGCCTTCTCCAATGAATCAGGTTCCCAAAGGAGAACCTCATGTTGGATGATATCCTTCAAATTTCCTATGAAGACTTGAATCCTATTCTCCTTAGGAATTTCAATTATTTTGATATTCAATTTTTAGAATTCCTCAATGTGCTCCACCATTAAACCCTTTTATTTGAGATTTATCAATTGGCTAAAGAAGGTGTTTCTCTTTTTCTATTCATAATGTGCTATCGTTTCCTTTGTAAAAATTGATCAACTGACAAGTGGTTGAAGAGAGAAAATTCATCGATACCATAAAAAATGATTAGGTTCAAAATATAAAGTTGTGATGAGTACCTTTTATGAGTGTTGCACATCATGGAGATCAAAATATTGCTCCATTTGTAGTATCCATGTTACCAGATCATTGCCATCAAAATTCCTCATATTGATCTTTGGAATGTGGTGGTTCTTAAACCCAACATTGGAGTCTATAAAATCATAATTCCTATTCCTTTTGTCTTCATTGTGATTTTCATGGATTGCTTTGTCATCACTGGGAATCCTTTCTTCTAACAACTTTTACAAAGCTTCCTTTAATCGCCCTATCTTGACATTCATCATTGCTTCCATGTATTCTTTTAAACCATCAGTCAAAAATCCCATGTCCCCTTTTATACCATCTATCTTAACATTCATCGTGGCTTCCAATCCATTTTTTGTTACTTTTTGCGAGAGAGAGATTTTTTTCACTCTGTCTCCTAAATTTGATATATCATGCTCATTTCTTCCTCTTCTTCATGTATCATAGAAGAGGTTTATAGTTGGTTACTAGGTGTGCCCATTTTTTTGTTTCAAGGAATTTTGGAATCAAACAATGATATCTATGTTTCACTATGCCCCTAGACTCACTTCAAATTGATTTTTCAAACAAAAGTTATGAAACATTTAAAAAAATACACACCTTTTTCTTGCTTCTTAGGACCTCCATATTGAAATTGTTGTATCTTTGTAATTTTGGATCACAAAGATCTGAAATTTTTTCATTTAGGAGACCTATGAGTCTTATCTCCAACCCCACATTTCAGACCCACGTTGGATTCTTCAAGTCTTCAAGAAAGATTTATCCCTAATTTCCCACGATGGCCTAATTATAGATTATAGACTGGTTCAGTAGAGCAAACTTGTACGGAGTGCCACATGTCAATGTTTCAACCTTCGGCCTTCAAAACGTTACTGAAAAAACTTAAGTGCATCCAATATGAGTCAATTTTTACGAAATTCAAATTCGATGCTGAGAGAGAAAGTTATGACACCTATTTGAGATGGAATTCTTGAGCATTCAAAACCCTAAATTCATGGGACCATATCTTAGAAAATAAAGTGAACCAAGATCTAAAAAATTTACACGAAGTTCATTAGGATTTCATCTCGACATGGTCAATATTTCATCTCTCAACGTTCGCAGAAAATGTTTTATAGAGAAAATTCCAAGATGGCATGTCTGCAGCAACAAAACCTTAGAATCCAAACCTCTCATGCCAAATGTTATGTAACGAGATCACAAAAGAGATAAATCAACCACTTAAAAATTAGCCTCTTCGAGGGGGAAACCTCTTTTACATCGAATGCATGAAAAATTCTTGGATTATACAATTGATAAGACATCCTTTGTATATATAGGAGTTTAAGGGGTCACAATATAATTAGAACCTACATAACAATAATAATGTAAGGGCACAACAATAACAATAATGAGTTTCTATGGGGCACAACAATAACAACATGGGGATACATGGGCACAACAATAACAATAGGGGGGTATACTAACGATAACAATAAGGGGAATTACATATAATTATAGGGACCTAAAGTAGCCTTCCCTATTATTAGCTTCTTACATATGTTGAGAATGACCAATTTTTGTGCAGATGTTCTCCCAAATAAAGGTGTAAACTTTGAAGTAGCCTTGTGTATTATTTTCTTCTTACATGTGTTAGAATAAGAAATTTTGGTGCACATGATCTCGCAAATAAAGGTGTAAACTTGACATAGGAGTCCTAATAAGAAATGACATTCCTTCCATTACAACTATTTTTTAACAATGGGTCTCGAGTGTAAATTGTGTCTCCATCTATTGGCTCTTTTGGAGAATATACACCTCCAAAGACGGTGTGTCCTTTAGAATATTACATTGTTAACCTCCAACGTGTGGTTGATAGTAAAATTGTTATCAAATATTGAGAATAAAAAGGGTCCTAAGGTTACATGTATAGTTGGCCTCGAAGTATTTTTATTGTAGAGGTATAGTTGGCCTCAAAGGATTTCAATTGTACATGTATAGCTAGCCTTGAATAATTTTAATGGTTATTGGTAATTTGAGGAAACTCATGATTATGATGGTGTAGGGAGAGTTACAAGTACACCCATGGAGACAAGTGATGGAAGAATGGTTTAATAAACCATGCACACAATAGAGATCCTACTAAATTGACATTTTCTTCAATGCATTCCCATATATGGTTTTTCTTATATATTGATGTCAACATCATAAAGTATGATGAAAATGCTAAGTTGGATCAAACATAGATATTATTGATTAACAAAATTGGACAAGTTAAGTGTGATAAATAATTCACTTCTCAATTAAATAGGAGCTCTAGAGATAATAGTCAAATAAATATTCTAGATTGTGTGAATTTCAAGGTAATATTCTAAAAATTGTTATTTTCAAATATAAAAATGAATAAATTTTCTGAGTATTGTGCTCATGGAATCTATCTATCCCATCACTATATAACAGGACTCTAGAGATAATAGTTAAATAATTAATTTATCAGTAGATAAATGTCATTAATCACATCCTAATAATGTGATTAATCAGAAAGACATTTATCTACATTATGGATCACAAAAGCCTTACATCTAACAATTCATTTCTAAATTAAATAAAAGCTCTAGAAATAATAGTCAAATAAATATTTTAGATTGTGTGAAATTCAAAGTAGTATTCTAGAAATTGTTATTTTCAAATGTAAAAATAATAAATTTTCAAATGTAAAAATGAATTGAAAGTGAGTATGTGCTCATGGAATCCATCTATACCATCACTCTATCTTAATATGAAATCTGATTTAATAAATTATTATTCTCTTGTTTTTATTACTTAATCCTATATATGGATATCCATTGGAAGATATTACAACATAATGTCATCATAGTCAAGTCTGAAAAATATTTCTGTCACTTTGGCCATCAGTCTCGTACACGAAAAGCATATATACTGACAAGGCATCCAATTTGATCGGACGATTAGTTGTTAATTGAGCTGATTAGGTGATTATTTATCAAGCAATCACAGTGAAATTTTTAGAGATAAAGAACAAAAACTGAGTATCATCCAGCGTGGGCGTAAACCTCTATATAAACGGGGTTATAGCGAGCAGCAATGGAGTTACTATCCATCATCCCGTTGGCTTCCAATTCATGCCCGCACAGATCATTGATGAGTTCTGGAGAACCATGCACACTCTGAGAATGACTTGGAAACGGAAATCCTTCCATGAACGACCGTTGTATCGGACAGACGGTAATTATCAACCCGTCCTCTGGAACGATGATTTCATACAGCTTCTATCAATGCCTTATGAGGTAATTCTCTTTAAGTTTCTTCTTCTGCATATTCCTCCTCTTTCGTTTACAGCATATTCAGTAATATTCTCCACCACTTTACATTATTTGATGGATATGGTTAGGAACCTGAGTACCGCGACCGTGCTGATAGACTTGTTGGGGAAGTAAAGGAGATATTCAATTCACTTACACTCACTCCCCTCAGTGATCTCCTTCAACGCCTTCCGATGGTCGATAGCGTTGAACGTCTGGGGATCGATAGGCATTTTAAAAATGAGATAAAATCAGCGCTCAATTATGTTTACAGGTCACTCACCGTAACTCTAACATCATTTTCTGTTATGTGTTATGTTTTATAATCTGTTATGTTTTATATATGGATTACAGGTTGTTGGAATTTTTAATTTCCATTCTAGAGATTTAGTTATAGATTTGGAAGTTTACCAACACTTATCAGTTTTGGTGTAACGGAAAATATCTTTATGGTATCGGAGTCTGGACAGAGGTTCCATAACCCGAACTGCTCTTGAGGAGGTGTTGATTCCCCCTAGGCACATTTGAGGGGGTGTTGGAGTAATCACCACACTTCTATAGAATCCCTTGGGGTCACATGGTGGAGGTTTGCTCCCGGTTTCCTACTAACATCGGGTGTCGGTGTCATGATTGTGGTGTTTGTCCCCCATGCCTTAGTTCCCTTTGTGATGCTTCAGTCTATAGTCTGCAATAAAACAGTAGCATATTCCCATTTGTGTGAATTTTGTTCCAAGTTAATACTTCCCTACATGAAAATTTTGGTGTAACCACAAACCTCTTCACATCTAATGATAAAATATTTTGATCACCAATTATTGGATGTGGGCGAGAGAGTGTTGTCACTGATCTCAATTCAACTGCCTTGGGCTTTCGAACTCTTCAACTACATGGATACCCAGTGTCTGCCGGTATATATCCACGTATTATTAATAAATCATAATCATTCCTTGAATTTATGTCACTATGATAGCTAAACTGCGATCTAAGTATCATTCAAATCTGAAATTTAGTTCTTTATTTTCTCAACAATCCTACGATAGCTGCTTCTCTTTTGACGTCAATGAAAAGTTTAATTTTGTTTCAGACGGACCAAAATGGGAAGTTTGCATGCTCTCCCAATCCGACAGAGGGAGAGAGAAAAAGCGTTGTCAATCTATATCGTGCTTCCCTCATTGCCTTTGCCGGTGAGAAAGTTACGGAGGAGGCTGAAATCTTCTCAGAAAAATATCTAAAAAAAACTCTGCTAAAGATACCGGTCTGCAGTCTTTCACGAGAGGTGATCACTATTAATATTATGTACCTCCTCATTCACACATCACACCATGTTTGGTGGTTTCAATATGTGTTTAGTGTTTAAATTTGCAGATAGGGGACGTTCTGGAATATTGTTGGCACACGTATTTGCCACGTTTAGAAGCAAGGAATTATATGGACGTTTTTGGGCAGGATATTAAGAATAGGTACGGTCAATAGTTTCAGAATGAAGCTGTGTTTATATATCAGTTTAAATTCATCTTAACTCCAGATCTATCAAGTGTCGAGAGATCAAATTTCTCGAGGTCCAAATTTCTTTTTTGAGTGTAAAACTTGAGAAAATGTTTGCACCTCAAAGATTTGATCCCTTTCGGTGCTTGATAGATCCAGAGCTAAGATGAATCTAGGGGTCGTGTTTTAAATATGCTAAAGAGATTTATTTGGTTAGTTACTTCACTTTGTTAAGATGATAGATATTCTAAAATAACTTTAATGATGAAAAATGATGAAATAAAAATTTTGAATGCAAAGTGACAATGTAATAATATTGAATGATAGAAAATGTGAATAATAAGAATGTAGTCAATTACAAAATAGTCTTCATCCTCTCAAATTATTTTCTTGTACTATTTTTATTGTCACTGTCATTAGTTTTGTCATCTTTTCATATTAATTATATGGTAAAGCCTTCTTGGAATCACACCTACACAATTACCCTGCCTTCATAGATTAATTCTCCAAACAACCAATTGCAATATTTCTTTCTGCAATCAACGCTCTTTTGCTAAACAACAAAACAACAGTCACTGTGACAAGTATACAAACAACAAATCCACATAGCATTACCACACAACCATGCCACAGAAATCAACGATTCCAACATTGATTTAGGCATGTTGTTGCAAATCTTACACTTCAACACAATTTCGATGGTTAATTTTGTGACTAAGCCACCACAAACACGTACTCGCACTACTATAAACAACTAAATACTCAATTTCTAGTCAATGACTCATACACGCTCAATTTTTCCTTCCACGGGTCACACAGCTGAACCAAAACACCATAGTCTTCTCCGATTAACACAAATGTAACTCCTTCTCCTTATGTTTATGTCACAATATCTTGTGCTTTGATACCAAAAATTTGACACAAGTCTAACCATAGGTCCTGCAACTTAATAATAAACACACGCCATAATACTCAACCGAACTCTGCAAACAATATCTGCACATAAACTCTGATGGTATAATCATTAATAAAAAAAATAATTACTGGAGGATTATTGGCTTCATGCTTGGTCTCTCATTCCTCACTCTCACACACACTTCTACATGCATACATGCCTTTTGGGCTCGCCTAGATTTATAAAAATGGATTAGAACCCAAGTAGGTTCTAGATCCATAAACTAACTCCCAAAATATCTCTCATAATCCATAAAATATCTCATCTAATCCCTTATCCCTAGATAAGAGACAACTATCCCTTAAATATCTCAAACCTTCCAAAGTAATCTCCATTCTTCTCCTATTTACAAGAAATATCATTTTCTCCTAAAACTTTAGGAAAAATACAATAAATAATTATTTCTTATCTTACGAAACCAACTCACTTGGTAAATATTTGACCTAGGTAAGATGCACATGCATCAATAGCTTAATGAATTTGACTGCAACGAGGCGTGATATAATGTATGCATTTAGTTTGGTGTCAAGGTTCATGGAGATACCCAATGAGACACATTGGAAAGAATCCAAAAGGATTTTAAGGTATGTCAATGGTACAAAGGAGTATGGTTTTTTGTACACTGGCACAAATTATTTTAGGTTAGTTGGTTACATAGACAATGACTAGGCATGATGTGTTGATGATAGAAAGAACACGTCAAGATATGTTTTTCATTTAGGTTCGATATCCATTTCATGGGCCTCCAAGAAGCAGCCGATAGTGTTATTGTCAACATCAGAAGTTGAATATGTTTCCGCAAAAACAACAACGTGTCAAGAAATTTGGATGAGAATAATGTTGAGGGATTTATGCCATGAACAAGAGGGAACAAAAACTATTTTCCGTGAAAACAGTTCTGCAATTGCATTATCAAACAATTATGCTTTTCACAAGAGGACCAAGCACATTGATACTAAGTATCATTTTATAAGAGAATTGGTTAAAATGGGTGAGATTGTGTTGCAACAATGCAGGTTAGAAGAACAATTTGTAGACATCTTCGCAAAGCCATTGGCACGTGGAAATTTTATTTATCTCAAAGATTGTTTGAGAATTGTGAGTGGCAGCAGTTGTGATTAAGGGGGGTGTTGTAAAATTAATCTCAACCATCGCATTAAATATACTGACATCAACCTTACCTCAAGTAGATATTTTGTAGGTTGCATATTTAGTTTGCAGGCTAAAGGACATAGCGTAAATTAAGTTCTAAACATGAGTACAAATTCCTCATTCTGCAAGACATCAAATAATGCATTGGAAGGAATTACCACTCCTCAAACTATCAAGATAGAAGGACATATCAAGAAGAAATAGGTAATACTGTTGATTGATTCAGGTAGTACCCATAATTTTATTCATTGTAAGGTAGCCAAGGAATTGAATTGCTTCCTATACCCAACACCATAATGCCAAGTGATGGTTGCAAATGGAGGAACTATAAATTTCTTTGGAAAAAGCCATAATATCAATCTAACCATGGGGAAATATGCATTGAATATTCCAATTCTTTCCATTCCAATGGGAGGTGTTGATGTTGTACTAGGAGTACAATGGTTACAATATTTGGGGATGATAGCTTTTAATTTTCAAGAACGTTTCTTGAAATTGTTTTTGGAAGGAAAGGAAGTTGAATTACGGGGTATCGTAGGGAAGTCGAGAAAGATAATAAGTTCTAATGTCATTACAAAGCTTCTGAAGAAGGAACAATGAGATGTAATTGCACAATTATGCTCACTAGAAGTTCCAACATCAAAATCATCTATTTCTCTATATCTCCAAAAATTATTGGACAATCATTTCAAGGTTTTTGAAACTCTTGGAGGACTCCCACCTATTTGTGATCATGATCATGCTATTCATTTGATTCCAGGAAGTGTTCCTCCAAACATCAGGCCTTACAGATATCCTTATGTCCAAAAGAGAGAAATTGAACATATGATTGCATAAATGTTAGAGGTTGGTATAATTCAACCTAGTCAAAGTTATTTCTCTAGTCCAGTAGTATTGGTGCACAAGAAGGATGGATCATGGTGCATGTGTCCAGATTATAGGGAGCTTAATAGGCTCACTATTAAAGATAAATTTCCCATTCTTGTGATTGATGAATTATTGGATGAATTACATGGAGAAATTTAGTTTACCAAGTTGGATCTTTGTTCAAGATATCATCAAATTAGAATGAAGGCTAAAGATATTCCGAAAACAACATTTCAAACTCATGAGGGTCATTATGAATTTTTGGTCATGCCTTTTGGCCTTTGCAATGCACCTTCTACATTTCAAGGGTTGATGAATTCCATTTTCAAACCCTTAGAAATTTGTGTTAGTCTTTTTTGATGATATACTAATCTATAACAGGTCTTGGAAGGATCATATTCAACATGTTGACAAGGTGCTCAAACTATTGTAGGAGAAGCAATTATATGAAAAAAACTCCAAATGTTTATTTGGAGTAAAGAGGTGGATTATCTGGGTCATATTGTATCTCACAATGGTGTTAAGGTAGACCCTAACAAAATTAAAGGCATTAAGGAATGGAAAGTCCCCACAACCATACAGAAGTTGTGAGGAATTCTCGGGTTAACAAGGTATTATCGCAAGTTTGTTAATAATTATGGAAGCATAGCATCACCTCTAACAAAATTATTGAAGAAAGATGCATTTTCATGGACTCCTAAAGCAACCAAGGCCTTTGAACATCTTAAAGAGGCAATGTGCCTAGCACCAGTCTTAGCTATTTCAAACTTCACAAAAACCTTCATTGTAGAATGTGATGCCTCAGGAAATGGACTTGGTGTTGTTTTAATGCAAGAAGGAAGACCCATTGCTTTTGAAAGTCGTCCAATCAAAGGAAAGTATTTACAGAAAGCTATTTATGAGAAAGAAATGTTGGCAATACTACATGCACTAAAGAAATGGCGACCTTACCTAAAGGGAAGACACTTCAAGGTAAAAATTGATCATGATAGTCTTAAATATTTTTTGGAAGAAAGACTATATACAGAAGAGCAGCAAAAATGGGTCACAAAGATGTTGGGTTATGAATTTGAAATCATCTACAAAAAAGGGAAGCTAAATGTTGTAGATCTATATTTTCTTCTACTTTTGGAGTTTGATTCATAACATCCCATATCTTGACATTCAACATTTCTTCCATGTATTATTTTAAACCATCATTCAAAACTCCCATGTCCCCTTTTATACCATCTATCTTAACATTCATCGTGGCTTCCAAATCATTTTTTTCTACTTTTTGAGAGAGAGAAATTTGTTTCACTTTGTCTCGTAAATTTGTTTCACTATGCCCCTTGAATCACTTCAAACTAATTTTACAAACCAAATTTAAGCAAAATTTTTAAAAAATACAGACCTTTTTCTTGCTTCTTAGGAGCTCCATATTGAAATTGTTGTATATTTGTAATTTCAGATCTCAAAGATCTCAAATTTCATTGTTTAGGAGACCAATGAATCTTATTTCTAGCCCCACATGTCAGACTGACATTGGATTCTTCAAGAAATATTTATGCCTAATTTCCCACGATAACCTGATTATAAATTATAGATTATAGACTGGTTCATTAGAGCGGACTTGTACGTAGTTCTAGGTGTCATTGTTTCAACCTCCGACCTTCAAAACGTTACCCCAAAAACTAAAGTGCGTCCAATATTAGTCAATTTTCATGAAATTCAAATTCGATGCTTAGAGAGAAAGTTATGACGATTTTCCCTAGGTCACCTATTTGAGATAGAATTCTCGAGGATGCAAAAACCTTGAATTATTTGGACCATATCTCATAAAATATAGCAAGCCAAGATTTGAAATTTTTACATGAAGTTCATTACGATTTCGTGTTGACATGGTCAATATTTCATCTTTGAAACTTAGTAGAAATTTTTTTATAGCGAAAATTCCAAGATGGTCTATTTGCATCAACGGAAACCTAGAATCCAAACCTCTCATGACAAATGTTATGTAATGAGATCACAAAATAGATAAATCAACCACTTAAAAGTTAGGCTTCTCTAGGGGGAAACCTCATTTACATCGAATAAATGAACAATTCTTGAATTATGCAATTGATAAGACCTCCTTGGTATATATAGGAGTCTGAGGGGTCACAATATAATTAGAGCCTACATAAAAATAATAATTTAAGGGCACAACAACAACAATAATGAGTTTCTATGGGACACAACAATAACAACATGGGGATACATGGTCACAACAATAACAATAGGGGGATATATTAACAATAACAATAAGGGGAATTATATAGCATTATAAGGAACTAAAGTAGCCTTCCCTATTATTAGCTTCTTACATGTGTTGAGAATGACCAATTTTGGTGCAGATGATCTCCCAAATAAAGGTGTAAAATTTGAAGTAGCCTTCTGTATTATTAGCTTCTTACATGTGTTAGGATAAGAAAATTTCGAGCACATGATCTCCCAAATAAAGGTGTAAACTTGACATAGGATTCCTAATAAGAAATGATATTCCTTCCATTGCACCTATTTTTAACAATGGGCCTCAAGTGTAAATTTTGTCTCAATCTATTGGCTCTTTTGGAGAGTATACACCTCCAAATACGATGTGTCCTTTAGGATAGTAAAATTGTTAACAAATTTTGAGAATAAAAAGCGTCCTAAGGTTACATGTATAGTTGTCGTTTAAATTATTTTTTTATTGTGATTACATAGTTGGGTTTTAAAGATTTAATAAGCATGTATAGCCAGTCTTTAACAATTTTCATGTCATATGCACTTGAGGAACCAAGTGATATATAGTAGGAGATACACACCCATGGAGACAAGTGATGGAATAATGGTTTAATAAACCATGTACACAATAGAGATCCTACTAAATTGACATTTGCTTCCATGCATTCCCATATATGGTTTTTATTTTATATGGGTGTCAACATCATAAAGTATGATGAAGATTATAAGTTGGATCAAACATAGATATTATTGATTAACAAAATTGGACAAATTAGGTTTGATAAATAATTCATTTCTCAATTAAATAGGAGCTCTAGAGATAATAGTCAAATAAATATTCTATATTGTGTGAATTTCAAGGTAATATTCTAGAAATTGTTATTTTCAAATGTAAAAATAAGTTTCAAATGTAAAAATGAATAAATTTTATGACTATTATGCTCATGGAATCTATTAATTTTATGACTATTAGTCTTTCATGAGAGGTGCTCACTATTAATATTACATACCTGCTCATTCACACATCACACCTGTTTGGTGGTTTCAATATGTGCCTCATCACATGTTTTAGTGTTTGAATTTGCAAATAGGGGACGTTCTGGAATATGGTTGGCACACGTATTTTCCACGATTAGAAGCAAGGAATTAAGAAATTAAGGAATTAAGGAATTATGGTTGGCATAATTGTGCAATTAAGAAATTAAGTTTTTTCATGTTATTAGATCTAATTATCTTTCTTGGTTTCCCCTCTATACCCCTTAATTCAACTTCCCTTCCTTCCCAAAAAAAATTCAAGAAAAGTTCTTGAAAATTAAAAGCTATCGTCCCCAAAGATTGCAACCATTGGAATCCTAGTACAACATCAACACCACCGATTGGAATGGAAAGCAATGGAATATTCAATACACATTCTCCCATGCTTAGCTTGATATTATGGCACCTTCAACATAGATTTATAGTTCCTCCATTTGCAAACACCACTTGACACTTTGGTGCTGGATATAGGAAGCAATTCAATTCCTTGGCTATCTTAAAATGAATAAAATTATTGGTACTACCTGAATCAATCAACACTATTACCTTTTTATTCTAGATATATCTTTCTATCTTAAGTTTTTGAGGAGTGGTAATTCCTACCAATGCATTGAAAGATACAAACAGATTCATTTCCTCTTTCTGAGGAGTTGGTTCCTAGTGTATATTCTCCTCGTTTTATGTTTCGTGTTCCTTTTCTTCCTCCTCTTCACAATATATGTAGAATAATTTCTTCTCAGCACACTTATGACCTTTAGTGTGTTTTTTATCACAACTGTAACAAAGCTATTTTAGTCTTTTTTCCTCCAATTTTTGTGGCATCAACCTTGTAGGTTATGGAAGCGTAGGAGCAAGAAAACTTCCATTTTTATAGTTTTGAGTGGTAGAATTCCTTGTTGCCATAATTTTTCTTTCAAATTCTCTTGCTCCCTGAATGCCTTCTCCAATGAATCAGGTTCCCAAAGGTGAACCTCATGTTGGATGTTATCCTTCAAATTTCCTATGAAGAATTGAACCCTATGCTCCTTAGGAATTTCAATTATTTTGATATTCAATTTTTAGAATTCCTCAATGTGCTCCACCATTAAACCTTTTTATTTGAGATTTATCAATTGGCTAAAGAAGGTGTTTCTCTTTTTATATTCATAATGTGCTATCATTTCCTCTGTAAAAATTGACCAATGGACAAGTGATTGAAGAGAGCAAAGTCTTCGATACCATAAAAACTGATTAGGTTCAAAATATAAAGTTGTGATGAGTACCTTTTGTGTGTGTTGCCCCAATGTATTGTAACGTGTCAAAGGGTAGACCTAGATTCCACAAACCATGGTTTGCGGACCACAGGATAGCGCAGGCTATGATGATATAAATAGATGGATAGTTTGAGTCTAAGGCTAAATAAGTAAGCAAGATTGATACTAAGTACGAACTATTGAGATCTGTTTTGGACGGTATTGGGTAAGGACTCCTGTTGGCTATGTGCATGGAGATCCTCAGTCCTGCTGTGTGCGGACCCTGCTCGCTGTGTGCGCGGGTTGTGAATTGGGTTTGTAACTTGGTTTTGGATGATTAATGAACGTGGAATTTGTTGAAGTATCTTTGTGTTACCTGAATTAGTTGCGTTTACTATTGAATTATCTTTGTTTTATCTGAATTAGCTGTGATTGTGTCTATGTTATCTGAATTAGCTGCGATTGCATTATTCCGTGATGATAATTACTGATGCGCACGTGGATGTGAAGGTGTTGCTAAGATCTGCTTAATAATAGTAGCTTTGTTTATGTTTACATGTTTTCTATGAGGTTATAAGCTTCGGTTTCTATACTGTTAAGGGTTCGGTAATAAGATTGCTTATGTGCGAACCTGATAGATTTCAACAGGACTACCTTAAATATCCGCTTTCTCCCAGTGTACAGAAACCTAGTTCCAGCACCTACCCATACTACTTTGGGTGAGACCTTGGCTTGTGAAAGTAGGTCATTGTCGAAAGGGCCAGTAGTATAGGGGTTTTTTGGCAAACCTTAAATCTGATCCTGGGTCAGGACCCCTTAAGCCAACAAATGGTTCTGTTTTCGGGACCGCAAGAATTTTGAGAGAGAGATTAGGTAATGCCACGAGGCCGTTGGCGATCTAAGAAATTGGAGCGCGAAGACTGGTTCGAAAAATAGATTCAAGAATTCTCCATAAAAGAGAATCGCAGCACGAAGCTAACAACTAAAAAGTGGAAGAATAAATATGTTTTCACAGAAGTGTATGAAATTTTCTTTGTAACTTTCATGCACGAGCTACAAGAGTGGCTAGTAAGGCTATATAATTCCAGATATGTTGGAAAGACGATCAGGTTATGCAGTGGAATCCGGAATCGATTCAACAATTGGAGAAGTTTGACAACACAATCACCCGAACCGTAGATCATTGGGTGGATAGTGTGCTAGGAGGATTTGTAACAGAATTCACAGTCAATCAGTTTGTATCCTACTCTGAAGCAGAGTAGAGGTTCGTTAAAGGATTCAGAGGTAAGTTCTTACGAGCATTGCCGCTACTAATTAAAATATTACTATGCGAAAAAGGAATTTTCTGCAGCTACACTGAATGAATGACCTCTGACCAGGGTGAGAGTACAACATGAAGTGGTAAGTACTACAAAGTCAATCGAGAAGGGGATAGATCTGTCTACATCCCCTTAAGAGAGCCACCCGTGCACACAGGAACTAGTCCTCCGACTACACCATCGTCGAATCAGCATAAGGGCAAGAACTCCCCTACCCCTCCGCCACTACCGAAAGAAGATATGGCCACACACATGAAGCTGCCCACCTTCAAGGGTGTGGGAGATAAAGACATGGACCGATTTTGGTTCTTAGTGGAATCAGTATGGACTGCGCAGAATGTTGCTAGCGATGATGTAAAAAGCGCACAGTTATCCCTCGCCTTTAAAGGAAGGGCCTTGTATTGGTTCATGGGGTAAGTGGGCCAGCATGCAGATACATCAATACAATAAATTAAGGATGCCTTAAAACAATAGTTTCGGAAGCCTAAGTCCTACTCTCAACTGGTGACTGACTTAAAAGATTTTAAATAGGGACCCACTGAGTCTATATGGGAGGTTGATTAGTGGCTAAAGAAGGTTATTAGGGATGGGGAATTTAATTATGAGGATAGACAACACAAGGAATGGTTCATTTCCATGCTATTACCTCACCTACACGGGCCTATGGGTCAACAAGAAATTGACACACAAGAAAAATCCTTGGAGATTTCCATGAAGCTAGAAGCTACGCCAAGAGATGATACCTAGTTTGGGGTACAACAGATCTAGGGCCAACTGGAAGAGATGCACCTCAAAATCCAGAATCTACGAAAGGAGCGAGGAAAAGAAGTTATTCTAGACATTTGGTGCATAAGATGCAGGGTGTCAGGCCACACCAAGGATCAGTGCCCTCTGCTAGTAGACTACATGCAGGTTGGGGGGCCTGACCTGGTGCGCCCTAAAGAGGCTGCAGGACCAAGCACCCCCACGTTATGGTGCGCAGAATGCCAAGTAGCCGAAATACATGATACCAACCACTACCCCTGTCTTGGTGCCCATCTTCCAGAGTTGAAGCAACAATGGTGTTGATTCTACTCATTTGTGGGACATGATGAACACAATTGCCGGACATATGACTTAATGATAGATAGAGGAAACCTGTACAGGGTATAGGTTGACCCTTCATCACCACTATCCCCCTCGGGATGAGGAGGCTCCCCTGCCAGAGGCCAAGAGGGGGGGAGAGGCGGAAGCGCAGGTCGTGGAAGAGGGCAATTGATCTGCATGACAATCTTGCAGATATTGCAGACAACTGGATCGTGTAATTGAAGATTGTCGGTACATATAGCAAAGACGTAGGAAAAACCGCAGAGACCAAAGCATAATGTACAAAGGGTTAAGGCAGAACCATGTGATGAGGAACCCAGTATTAATGTCATCACGTGAAGTGGCATGGCTACTGGAGGAGCTGAGGAAAGAGCTACGGCTGAACCCCTTATCCAAAAAGATGCTATCAAAAAGGAAAGCTTGGACCTACAAAAGGAAAAAGAAACCTTCCTAGAAGCTCGCAAAGAATTTATCAAAAATGAGGCATCTACCTCCAAGGCTCAGACAAATTGAAAAGCGGATGAAGAAGTTAAACCATTCCTATAGGCATGTATGAAGTTGCTACACAAACAGAAGGCAGTATAAAATTTTCAAGCATTGATAGACAGTTGCGAGGAAAAGAATGACCCTCCAACGGAATTTAAAGATGTCCACAAACTTTACAGGAATAAGAAATGCACTGGTCGGGAAATGTGGCTAACTACGCAGATTGGCAATTATGAAATGGATCAGGTCATCCTGGATTTGAGATCCAATGTGAATGTCCTGCCCAAACAGACTTGGCATATGATGGGATAACCTAAGATGGAATGGTCTACAATACAGTTGTGCATGGCTAACCAACAAAAGATCATACTCTTGGGGAGACTATCAAAGATTATGGTAGATATCGCGGGAGTTAAGGTATATGCGGATTTTTAGGTAATTCAAATTGTAGAGGATGCGAACCCTTATCCTGTGTTCTTAGGACTTAACTGGGCTATAGACATGGGAGGCGTTATCAACTTGAAGAAAAGGAACATGGCTTTTCAGAATGAGGGTACGAGATTAATAGTCCCTCTAGACCCGGCAGAGGGAGAGAGGTATACAGAACCTATGCACGAAGAAAATGACGTTGATGATATCTATAAACTAACCGCCTAGGATGAGGATTGGATTAACGCTATGGATGATGGCGTGCTTCTTTGGGAGAAAGACAGTGAATGCCTCTCTGATTCCGACAGGGAGATAGAAAATTGGCAGAACTGGTTGCATGATGTATCTGTGCTATGGTGTCTTAGGATCACAAAGAGCTTCCGATGTATCTCCTCAGAGGTAAGAGAGCTACCTTACTTTGATGATTCTGGTAGTATTAAGGATTTTCTTAGAGCATTTGAAGAAGAAGTCCCAAGGGAATGGAAAATCTGGGAGCTCAACCTAGCCATGTGTGTGACCCCTGCGGGGTGGTGGGAAACTCATAAGGGGACTTTTCAGGATTGGGAGGAATGCCGCAGGATGATGATCCTACGATTTGAACCCCCAGTTCACCTACCCATGGAGATTTTCCTCGGCTGCGGGGACCTGCGCAAGCACTTGTCCGTGTGGATGGAGGTGTGGTACGAAAGGACCTGGGACAAATGTGTCCACCTGTTTAGTCCTGCGTTGGGACCAATCCCCACTGCATGGTATTTGAATGCAAAGCTACATCAGCGCACTCGCCACTGGGATACCATGAGGGACAATTTTGTGGGGACATTTGAGTTGATAGGAGAAACTGAGAAATTAGACGAAGCCCTGCAAGACATAGATGCTCTAGTATTTGATGAATCATGCCCTCATGTAGAGTATGGGGAACCAGCTTGGGATACGCAGATGCAGGATATTGCCAATTATCGCAATCTATCAATGGATGAATGTGACGAAGACCCATGAAATATCACTATCCCAGAGTCTGAGAGTGAACGAGTAGTTGTTGGGCCCCCACTGCAAGTCGTCGATGTGACCAAGCCTCTTAAGATAAGGGAATTCAACATTGGAACAAAAGAACAACCCAATCTGGCTATAATTGGGGATTATTGGGATGATGATACCGTTGAGAAAGTCGCAGAACTTCTCATGGAGTACCAGGATCTGTTTCCAATGAAATTCTCAGAACTCAAAGGTATCATGGGGGACCTAGGGGTTATGCAAATCACTTTAAAACCAGATGCACGCCCTGTCAAGCATCGAGCTTACTGATTGAACCCCAACTATAAGCAAAAAGCCAAAGAAGAAATCGACAAAATTCTAGTCGCAGGTATCATCGAACCAGTAGAACAGTAAAATTCGATAAGCCCTATGGTGGTCCAAGAAAAAAAGACTAAAGGGGAAATAATAATCTGCGTTGACCTGCATAAGCTTAATGATGCTTGGGTACATGATCCCTTCCCTACGCCATTCTCTGATGAAATCCTTGACAGTGTTGGAGGGCAGGAAGCATACTTGTTCACTGACGGGTTTTCGGGCTACCATCAGATCAGGATCACACCTGAAGATCACAACTCCTCCCTGAGCTCAAACTGAGCATGTTTGAAGGGGCGCGATACGCCAACTTGTGGCATTCAAAGGATGCGAAATGTATTGAGGAAAAAAAATTATTTTGGGTACTGTTTGAGGGCGCGCTCGCAGTAGCAATTCACTCATGGCCACACCTGTCGCCGACAATCTATGAAAAGTATAAGTGCATTGTGGCATTCCAGGTTATGATGCACAACATGCAAATTCACGGTTGTAAGGATCCAGCTTGGATGTTGCTGCCTTACATGGTCGCTGATGAGGAAATCGATCGGCTCATCGCCACTTTTCCGCCGCAATGGAAATTGGGATTCAAATCAGTAATGACTGACACTGCTGGTACTACTAAGAACTCAAAAGGCTATGGCCCGAAAGGCTCCACTAGGATGGAGGTTCTCCTAGATGCGACGCAGGGCATGGAGCAGGAGTCACAGCGAGACATGGAGATTGAGGGCTTGGATGCACAGGGCGTTGGTTCCCCTCGTGGCACAAAACAGACAACTAAACCTCTCAAGGGCAGGCAAATGAAACAAAGGGTTACGAGGCCTGGTAAGGAGATTGAGGTTACTTTAACCGAGTAAGATTTGGAGCAAATTACAGATCCAATCACCCTTGCTTTGGAGGACAGGTGGCTTGCCTTGGAAGAACAGCAGAAGACCACAATCGCCGCATTACAGTTTGAGCTCCAATCTCTTCAGCTCAAAGCCGATACCCTGCAAACGAGCTTGGTCCAAGTGAGGCTACCTCAAGTGAACAACGCTGAGTTGATCTCCACAACCAAGAGCTGCCTCTGCCACCTGCCAGGTGCAGCAATCACTCTGAGTCTGCCCAGCTTATGTGCGTAAGTCCAGGCCTGTGCGGAAGTACATCTAGACTTGGTCCGGCTTCAGGGCGAGCCGCTGCAGGCTCTCCACACATCCCTCTTTGAGGAAATCCAGCACATAGAGCGACGATTGCAGTAGTAGCTAAGTACAACTACGCATACCATCATAGAAAAAACTACTGAGGTGTCCCAACCTCCAGACACAGGCCGCGTGTATCCTTGCCGCCGCACAACAGACCGAGTTGGAATGTCTGATCAACAGACTCTGCGCAGATGTGACTGAAGAAATTTCAACCTCTGCCACCCCCCAGACCAAGATTGAGGGACTTGTCGCAGCCCTAAAAGCTTTTCGGACCAAGATCCAAAGCGTTAAGGCTGATATAGAGCAGTATATTACTGCGTTGCAAGCTAAATTCCAGCCGAAAACTCCTCCTAAGATACACGTCCAGAGAGCTACGTTGGTCTCAGAAGCTACAAACACCATTACAACACAAATTGCTCAGGGCACCGAATTTCTTGAGACAACTATGCAGCTATGGTCTACGGTGCAGTGCAACCCTCTTTTGTGCGAGTTTACCCTAGAACTACGCTAGAAGGAAGAGGAATTTGAGCAAATGGAGGCTACAATGCCCACTATGATCTCGACCCAACGCCTGGCACATCTGCGAGCCAGCCATGCGCTCATATATGACCTAAAGGGGCTTCGCCACAAGAAGAAGGTTATGTATGACCACCTCAAGCCATGGGCTGATGAAGCCCTCAAGATATCTTAGGACTTTGATGTCATGGTTAAACAGTTGAATAAGACCCTAGAGAGTGTCACCGTTGCCACAGAAGGCCCAACTTCACAAAAGTTGGTGGACATTGCGCAGAACGCTGCCACGCAAAGAGAAGGAGTGTTTTCCCCTCTGGTTGATGTAATCAAGCAGCTCTAGGTGAAGATCCAAACCCCACAGCCATTGTGACTCAAGACCAGTCACAAGATTGTGTTGGGGGCCTGTTGGAATGGGGTCCCCTAGCTACATTTTTGATATATAATTTGTAGTAATTAGGCTAGCACAGGGGCTTTGGGTCGGGTCAAAGCTCCCAATGTATTGTAACAGGTCAAAGGGTAGACCTAGAGTTCGCAAACTATGGTTTACGAGCCACAGGATAGCACAGGCTATGATGATATAAATAGATGGATAGTTTGAGTCTAAGGCTAAGTAAGTAAGAAATATTGATGCTAAGTATGAACTATTGAGATCTGTTGTGGGCGATATTGGGTAATGACTTCTGTTGGCTGTGTACGTGTAGATCCTCAGTCCTGCTATGTGCGGACCCCGCTGGCTGTGTGCACGAGTTGTGACTTGGGTTTGTAACTCGGTTTTGGATGATTAATGAATATGGAATCTGTTGAAGTATCTCTGTGTTATCTAAATTAGCTGCGATTGTGTTATTCTATGATGATAATTATTGATGCGCTTGCTAAAACCTGCTTAATAATAGTAGCATTGTTTATGTTTACATGCTATATATGAGGTTATAAGATTCACTTTCTATACTATTAAAGGTTCGGTAATAATATTTCTTCTATGTGAACCTAATAAATCTCAACAAGACTGCCTTAATTACCCGATTTCTCCTAGGGTGCAGAAACCTGGTTCTAACACCTACCCATACTACTTTGGGTGAGACCTTGGCCTGCGAAAGTAGGTCATTGCTAAAAGGGCCAGTAGTATAGGGGTTTGTTGGAAAACCTTAAATCCGAACCTGGGTCAGGACCCCTTAAGCCAACAAGAGATAATAGTCAAATAATTCATTTCTCAGTAGATAAATGTCTTTCGAATTAATCACATCCTAATGATGTGATTAATTCGAAAGACATTTATCTACATTATGGATCACAAAGGTATTAGATCTAAAAATTCATTTCTCAATTAAATAGAAGCTTTAGAGATAATAGTCAAAAACATATTCTAGATTGTGTGAATTTCAAGGTAGTATTCTAGAAATTGTTAATTTCAAATGTAAAAATGAATAATTTTATGACTATTGTGCTCATGAAATCTATCTATCCCATCACTATATAATGGGACTCTAGAGATGATAGTCAAATAATTCATTTCTCAATTAAATAGAAGCTCCAGAGATAATAGTCAAATAAATATTCTATATTGGTTGAATTTCAAGGTAGTATTCTAGAAATTGTTATTTTCAAATGTAAAAATGAATTGAATCTGAATATTGTGTTCATGGAATCTATCTATCCCATCACTATATAATGGGACTCTATCTTAATATGAAATCTGATTTAATAAAATATATATATATATATATATATATATATATATATATATTTTATTACTTAATCCTATATATGAAAATCCATTAGAAGATATTACAACATAATTTCATTATATTCAACTCTAAAAAATAAAAAAATAAGATAAGGTAAGATAAGATAATTTCACTTTCTCCATCAGTCTCGTACATGATAAGATATTTCAACAATTCTATAGTGTAGTGAAATGCAATTTCAAAAGCATATATACTGACCAACGAGTTAGTGTGCTCATATTTAATTTTAAAGGCATCCAATTTGATCGGACGATTAGTTGTTAATTGAGCTCATATTTAATTTAAAGGCATCAAATTTTATCAAACGATTAGTTGTTAATTGATCTGATTACTTGATTATTTATCAAGTAATCACAGTGAAAAAAATGAGTATCTGGCATGGGCATAAACCTCTATATAAAATGGGTTCAAGTCTCTCATAGTCTGAAACTTATAATATTATAGTGAAAAGAAATGGAGTTACTAACCATCATCCCGTTGGCTTCCAATTCATGCCCGCACAGATCATTGAAAATATTTGCTCGTAAACCTCAACCTTTCTGGAGAACCATGCACACTCTCATAATGACTAGGAAACATAAAATTGTGATGCATTCCATGAACATGAGTTTGAAAACTGCTGTATCGGGTGATGGTGTACACGGTTATCAGCCCATCCTCTAGAACGATGATATCATACATCTTCTATCAACGCCTTATGGGGTAATTCTCTTTACGTTTATTTCTTCTTCTACATAATCCTCCTCCGTCATTTAGATCATATTCCGTAATTTTATCAACTAGTTAATGGATATGATTAGGAACCTACATACCATGAACGTGATGGTAATGGATATGATTAGGAACCTACTTACCTACTTATTTCATGGATATGAACGTGATGGTAGAATTTTTGGGGAATTCAAGGAGATATTCAATTCACTTACACTCACTCCACTTAGTGATCTCCTTCAACGCCTTTCGATGGTCGATAGCGTTGAACGTCTGGGGATCAATAGACATTTCAAAAATGACATAAAATCAACGCTCAATTATGCTTACAGGTCACTAACCGCAATACTAACACCATAATCTCTTATTTTTTATATGTGCATTACATGTGATTCAAATGATGAAATATTTTAATCACCAATTATTGGAGCGAAAAAAGGTATTGGATGTGGGTGAGAGAGTGTTGTTACTGATCTCAACTCAACTGCCTTGGGCTTTCAAAATCTTCGACTACATGGATACCTGGTGTTTGTCGGTATATATCCATCTAAGTATCATTAAAATATGAAATTTCATTCTTTATTTTCTCAAATATCCTACTATTTCTCTTTAGACGTCAATGAAAAGTTTAATTTTGTTTCACACATTTTGAATCATTTTCAAGACCAAAATGGGAAGTTTGCATCTCCCAATCCGACAGAGGGAGATAGAAGAAGAGTTGTCAATCTATATTGTGCTTCTCTCATTGCCTTTCCTGGTGATAAAGTTATGGAAGAGGTGATCACTATTAATATTATGTACCTGCTCATTCACACATGACACCATGTTTGGTGATTTCAATATGTGTCTCATCACATGTTTTAGTGTTTGAATTTGCAGATAGGGGATGTTCTGGAATATGGTTGGCACACGTATTTTCCACGATTAGAAATAAGGAATTAAGAAATTAAGGAATTAAGGAATTATGGTTGGCATAACTGTGCAACTAAGAAATTAAGTTCTGTCATTCCATTAGATCTAATTATCTTTCCTGGTTTCCCTTCTATACACCTTAATTCCAATTCTCTCATAGACCGAGCAGCAATGGAGTTACTATCCATCGTCCCATTGGCTTCCAATTCATGCCCGCACAGATGGTTGATGAGTTCTGCTCATAAACCTCAACCTTTCTGGAGAACCATGCACACTCTGAGAATGACTAGGAAACGGAAATCCATGAACATGAGCTTGACGACCGTTGTATCGGGTGATGGTGTACAAAGACGGACAGACGGTAATTATCAGCCCGTCCTCTGGAACGATGATATCATACAGCTTCTATCAACGCCTTATGGGGTAATTCTCTTTAAGTTTCTTCTTCTGCATATTCCTCCTTTTTCGTTTACATCATATTCAGTAATATTCTCCACCACTTTACATTATTTGATGGATCTGGTTAGGAACCTGCGTACCGCGACCGTGCTGATAGACTTGTTGGGGAAGTAAAGGAGATATTCAATTCACTTACACTCACTCCCCTCAGTGATCTCCTTCAACGCCTTTCTATGGTCGATAGCGTTGAACGTCTGGGGATCGATAGGCATTTCAAAAATGAGATAAAATCAGCGCTCAATTATGTTTACAGGTCACTCACCGTAACTCTAACATCATTATCTGTTATGAGTTATGTTTTATATATGGATTACATGAGTTATGTTTTATATATGGATTATTGCACTTTTATTGAATTCTTAATTTCTATTCTAGGGATTTAGTTACAGATTTGGAAGTTTACAAATACTTGTGAGTTTTGGTGTAATCCTAAATCTTTTCATGGTATCAGAGCTTTAGACACAAGTTTCATAACCAAAACTGATTTTGAGGAGGTGTTGATTTCCCCTAAGCACATTTGAGGGGGTGTTGGAGTAATCACCACACTTCTATAGAATTCCTTGGGGTCACATATATGGTGGAGGTTTGCTCCCGATCTCCTACTAACCTCTGGTGTCGGTGTCGTGATTGTGGTGTTTGTCCCCCGTGCCTTGGTTCTCTTTGTGATGCTTCAGTTCATTACTACAGCGCTTAATAAAACAGTAGTATATTCCCATTTGTGTGAATTTCGTTCTACGTTAATACTTCCGAACATGAAAATTTTGATGTAACCACAAACCTCTGCACATGTAATAATAAACTATTTTGATCACCAGTTATTGGAGCGAAAAAGGCATTGGATGTGGGCGAGAGAGTGTTGTCACTGATCTCAACTCAACCGCCTTGGGCTTTCGAACTCTTCGACTACATGGATACCCGGTGTCTGCCGGTATATATCCACATATTATTAATAAATCATAATCATTCCTTGAATTTCTGTCACTTGATAGCTAAACTGCCATCTAAGAATCATTCAAATATGAAATTTCGTTCTTTATTTTCTCAACGATCCTACGATAGCTGCTTCTCTTTTGACGTCAATGAAAAGTTTAATTTTGTTTCAGACGTTTTGAAACATTTCCAAGACCAAAATGGGAAGTTTGAATGCTCTCCCAATCCGACAGAGGGAGAGATAAAAAGCGTTGTCAATCTCTATGGCGCCTTTGCCGGTGAGAAAATTATGGAGGAGGCTGAAATCTTCTCAGAAAAATATCTAAAAGAGACTCTGCTAAAGATTCCGGTCTGCAGTCTTTCACGAGAGGTGATCACTATTAATATTACGTACCTCCTCATCCACACATCACACCATGTTTGGTGATTTCATTATGTATTTTAGTGTTTAAATTTGCAGATAGGGGACGTTCTGGAATATGGTTGGCACACGTATTTGCCACGATTAGAAGCAAGGAATTATATGGACGTCTTTGGGCAGGATATTAAGAACAGGTACTGTCAATAGTTTTAGAATGAAGCTGTGTTCATATATCAGTCTAGATTTATTTTAATTTGGGATTTATCAAGTGTTGAGAGATCAAATTTTTAGAAGTGCAAACTTCTTTTTTGAGTGTAAAACTTGAGAAAAAGTTTGCATCTCAAAGATTTGATGTCTCTAGGCACTTGATAGATCTGGAGTTAAGATGGATCTAGACTGGTTTCAGTACTGTGCGGCTAAAGAAAATCTATTGATAATATAAAGAACATATGTCTAATTTTATCAATAATATGTAATTACATCTAATATTAAGATCACAAAATTTTGAATGCAAAGTGACAATGTAATAATATTGAATGATAGAAAATGCGAATAATAAGAATGTAGTCAATTATAAATAGTTTTCATTCTTTCAAATTATTTTCTTGTATTATTCTTATTGTCACTGTCATTAGTTTTGTCATTTTTTTATATCAATTATATGGTAAAATTTCAATATTCTGAAATTATTAATAATTTCAAAATGAACCTATGTTCACATATGAAGAAGAATCTGCATAAGAAAATAAGTAAATTTCCATAATTAAAAATCATAGCTTTCATAAAATGAGACAAAGTTCCGTGATTAAAAATCATAGCTTTCATAAAATGGGGTAAAGTTCCAAAAAGTTCCATGATTAAGATTTATATATTTATTTTTGTTCATATATATGAAGTAAGCATTTTAATGTCTTTCCTGGCTGGATAATCATGTAATTTATATGGTCGCATTATTATGTATCAATAGTTTGAGAAACAAAGATATTATTTTAGTGTTTTTTTCACTAGTTTGATTTCCGTGTATCTTGAATATATACTTTGCATTGTTTCAGAAATACAGAGAAGCTTTTAGAACTTGCAAAACTGGAGTTCAACATCTTTCAATCTACACAAAAGAAACATCGATTTTAGTAGAAGTCCAGTAAAGTAAAATCTGAAATTTGTATATGTAGATGGTGGAAAGATTCCGGCACGTCTCATATCACCTTCACTCGACATCGTCACGTGGAATACTACACTATGGCTTCTTGTATCGCGTTTGAGCCTCAACATTCTGGATTCAGACTCGGCTTTGCCAAAGCCTGTCATATCATCACTGTACTGGATGATATGTACGACCTCTTCGGAACGGTTGACGAGCTCGAACTCTTCACAGAAGCAATTAAGAGGTGATGATGCTCAGTCAAGAAAAATTTAGAAGAATATTTGCGTGCTTATCCACTAACAGGCTTCGTGTGTAATGAGCAGATGGGATCCGTCCGCCACAGATTGCCTTCCAGAGTATATGAAAGGAGTGTACATGATGGTTTACGACACCCTCAACGAAATGTCTCGGGAGGCAGACAAGGCTCAAGGCCGAGACACGCTCACCTATGTTCGACAGGCTGTATAACATAACAAACCATAACTTATTTTGGATCGTTGGGTCTGGAATATTTTGATGATTTTGCTAATATTTCAAAATCTAATGAACAGATTGTAACTACATCAATTCTTACGCCTAGTTACTATAACTTAGTTATCAATTCTTATATCTAGTTATACGTAGTTATACCTAGTTACTATGGATCAAATTTCAAATAGTTTTTCAAAGTTTGCAATGAAAGGAAGTTATATTTTGAAATTATAGGACTATGATAAAGAATGAAAAGAAATCTAATTTGTTTTCTCAATATTCAAAATAGTTAAATAGAATACAAAAAACATCAACAATAAATAACTAATAATTAAAGTGAAAATAGACTAGACTAAAATAAAATTGAAGTTAAATAATAATATGTATGCATTTGTAGATTTAGGAGTTAAATAACTATAAGGAAATGAATGTCTTGTCAAACAAAAAATCTCATAATGTCTTGTCAAACAAAAAATCTCATACACCAATTTAATGATGTATCTTGGCCAACTTAACTGTAACTTGACCTTAAACTTACATAATAAATAATAACAATATAACATTAAATTGTTCACGTATTTGGGCAGTGATTCTGACTTTGCTCGTCTGTGTGGGCAGTGGGAGGATTGTCTTGATTCGTATATGCAAGAAGCAAAGTGGATAGCCACTGGTGAGCTGCCAACCTTTGAAGAGTACTACGAGAACGGTAAAGTTAGCTGTGCTCATCGCATATCGGCATTGCAACCCATTCTGACAACGGACATCTCCTTTCCTCATCACATCCTCAAGGAGGTTGACTTTCCATCGAAGCTCAATGATTTGGCATCTGTCGTACTTCGATTACGAGGTGATACGCGGTGCTACAAGGTACTCTGTAATCTGCTATACGAAATCATAACACGAGAGAGAAATATGTATTGAATATTGCCATTGATTTTTGACCTGTTTTGATTTTGAATGGGATGATGATCATAATGTTATTGGGAATGCAGGCTGACAGGGCCCGTGGAGAAGAAGCTTCGTGTATATCTTGTTATATGAAAGACAATCCAGGATCAACGGAGGAGGATGCTCTCAATCATATCAACGCCATGATCAGTGACGTAATTAAAGGATTAAACTGGGAACTTCTCAAACCTGACAACAACGTTCCCATAGCTGCCAAGAAACATGTTTTTGACATCAGCAGAGCTTTCCATTATGGATACAAATATCGAGATAGCTACCGCTTTGCCTCAGAAACGAAGAGCTTGGTGACGACAACCCTTCTTGAACCCGTGCCTATGTAAAGACATCTCAAATCAAAAGTCGTTGGTAATCTATTTAGGTTAGGTAATTTAGCTTTCCGATTTTGCTAGTCTAGTTAGGTTTTCTAAAATTATTAGAGCATAAATATGGATTTAGCTGAAGAATAATTGGACAATTTGGCGAGAATTGAAAAAAAAATTGAAATTGTGAATGAATTTGATTCATCAATATTAAGTTGAGAATCAATATATAAAGCAACTAAGTTAAGTTTATTTGTACATACAATAACTATGGATAATTAAAGCTAATTGAAGCTAAATGTGCTTTATGTTCTATTAGTGCACACATGCACCACATGCGAGCACTAGAGTTAACTAACTAAAGAAAGCCAAGTGCACACCAGATGTAAGAAATCGAGTTAACTGAGTAAAGACAAGTGCACATTGCATGCAATAACTAGAGTTGAACTAAAGCTAATTAAGCCTAACTATGTGGATGTACACCAACACCCCCCTTAAGCATAACTTAGGTGAGTGTGATGCACAATGAATGAGTTCTTGCAACAAGACCATTTTAGGTACCCATATACAATGCATGAAAAGAGGAAAAAAGAAAAACCCAATGGAAAGAAAAACTCCCTTCAAAATATAATGCAAAAAGTAGAGAAAAGACAACTGCTATGTAGTTGTGTCCTTTAGCATGAAATGATATATGATATATATAGTGATAGTCAATGAGAATCTGCATTTGTCTCTGATGTAGAAGTTACTCAACCCACAATAAAACGATTAATATTTCATATATTTTAAATGTTGTGATATATACTGTTAAGTACAAAGTAAATTTGAACGGAGGACCGTCTTTCCCAGTGCTTCTCGTATGATACCAAAAAGCAGGTCATTAAATTTAAACATGTATATAATAAAAATATTAATATTAAATTTATTTCCATTTCTAAAAATTAAATAATTTTTAAAATCCATAATAAAGATAATAAAGATTACAATTTAATTTGATTTAAAAAAAAATAAATTATGTGAGAAAATCTTCTAATAGCATTAGATGACTTAGTCAACACCAAATTAAGGATTTAGATTGTTAGAATAATAATCACTTTTGTTTATATTTCGGCCTAGTAAATGTGATTAATGATGTTGAATAGGATTTAGATGTTAGAATAATAAGCACTTTTGTTCATATTTCGGCTTAGTACATGTGATTAATGATGTTGACTGTTCCTTAGTCGGGGGAGTTAATAGTTGGCAAGCTTAGGTGGGAAATAAAGATATTTGGTAGATTTCAATATAGAAACTCAGGCTCAATCCACTACAACATAAAGGGGGGTTTTAAGACAATATTTAAGACAATTTTTGGGTAAATTGTCTTAATTTGAGATAAAAGAAAACTTGTGTATTGTCTTAAATATTGTCTTTAAGCAGGTGTCTCAAATTAAATCATCTTGAAATTAAATTGTCTTAAAATATTGTCTCGATAAAGACAATACATAACACAAGCATTTTTGTCTCTCCAGGGACAAATATCTCACCATTAAAATAAATCAATATAAAAATATTTAATTAAAAAAATCAATAATATCATTGAATAATTCATGTTAGGGTGCAGTGGAATTGGACCACCAACCTCCTGCATGGCAGGTGCTCTTCCGATGAGCTAGCACCCTTTAAAGAATTATGTGAGGAGTTATGACAATCCTTGAAATTGTATAATAAGCATTGATTTTTATAAAATGTTCAACACATAATTAGAGCAAAACAAAACCAAAGCATTCTCAGAAGTGAAAAACACTGAGAGCAAGCCCAAACAATCTCAATACAAAACCACAAGTATAGACACAGAAGGAAATGAAGCCAACCAGATTCTAATGAATTACGTCAAGAAAAACACATAAGGGAAGTCCAACCTAGCTTTTCATCATTGGAGAGATCTAGACAACACTAATAACCATATAACACAGTAACTCAAGGCGACTTTGAAATGACAAAAATTTAATTCGCAATTATTGATGACAGACTCCTTTATCCATACATTAAGCGATAGATAAATCCAAACAAATATTCACAGGTTTAATTTGTACAGTCCTTGAAATTGTATAATAAGCATTGATTTTTAAAAAATGTTCAACACATAATTAGAGCAAAGCAAAAACAAAACATTCTCAGAAGTGAAAAACACTGATAGCAAGCCCAAATAATCTCAATACAAAACCACAAGTATAGACATAGAAGGCAACGAAGCCAACCAAATTCCAATGAATTATAATAAAGGTGATTGGGATTATATGACAAACCCAAGTCAAATTTTCCAAGACAAGCTTGTGATCAGATGATTCTTCTAAAAATCGTGTTTCCTCTACAACAGTTGTCAGCTGATCATGTGTCATACCAGTTGACTCCTTTCCTCTTTTCCCCATAATAGGAGACCCTTGCAAAGGTATTTTCAAATTTATTTGTGCTATGATTCTCCATATGTCCAATGCTCATTGTTGTAATCCTTTACTTGCATACAAGAATGAAAGTGTTCATAAATGCCCAGACTCTTCTAGCAAAGCTTATAGTTTCTCATGCACTATCCATTCAAGCCACGAGGCCATCCTTCTTGCAGCGTTCTTATAATAATATCCATTCCTTTGAAGCATGCTTGGTTTCTAAATTCTAGAACCCCACTCTATTACAATGTATGCAAAGAACACATGATCTTAAGACATCTAGTCACTAAGTTGGACTATGGAACTAGAATGAAAAATAACATGCATTGACCTTTGTTGACAATGTGCAAATGAATACACAGTTTTACCTAAAAAAATATTATGTATTAAAGCAGCATAATACATTACAATGAAAGTTACATACCACAACACAACTATTTTCAGAGGATGCAACTTGCTTCATTTCTTCTGTAAGTCCAATAACTCTGTAAAGGTACATCAAAAGTGTATCAATTCCCTCCTTCATTAAAGGAGCCATATCCTTGTTTCAAGAAGCCTTGCGATACCTGGAGTTGTATAAAAAACACAATATTTCGCATAGAAAAGAAATTGTGTCAGAAAAATGCTTAGATTTGGGGGAAAGAAAATCAGAAACTCAAATTATCGTGTTTGGTAGGCATAAACAACAGGAATATATTCTCATGCTACTAGAAAGTCTAAACCAACATCCACAAGGACTATTGCTGACAAATTCATACACAAGCAGTTCACATTTTATAAGTCTCTATCGATAGCATTGATATATTTCAATGACTTGAAAAGTAAGTCCATTGCCAACTAGCCTTAAGTTCTTCAGGATATATCCGCAATATTGTATTAAGACAAGAAGAAAAAGAAAGAGACCTGATAATATTTTGAATTCTCAACTCCAATAAGATACTTCTAATTGAAAAACTTGGAAGCACTACAATATACCGTCCTGATTGGTAAAAAGAAGTTTTAGTAGTAATAGTATAATTTTTTGTTGGCTGTATAATTGGTTTGATAGCAATATGAAGCCTTGCTGGTTGTAAGTGTTAGCCACCTATAAAATTTGTTATAGCAAAAGGTGGCTAAAACTTTTTTGGAGCCTTCAAGGAACAAATTTTATTGCTAAAAAGTGTTGGCTCTTGAAGACTCTTTAAGGCCTCATGCCTCTGTCCAAAATCTTCATTGTTGTTTCCATTTTATGCTCAGAAATTTCTGCTAAATTCCAAGAGAAAGACTACTGGAAAAACCTCATTTTTCCCCTTCCTCCACTCAAAACTAACCTTCATTTTTCTCCCCTTTTTTCTCCATAAAACTTCTCTATTTTCATGATTCTTCTTCCCCCATTCATGAAAATCCTCTTTACATACTTTAAAACTCATTTTTAAAACTATACTGAAACCCCCAAATCCATTGAAAAGCTTGAAACTTTTCATGAAAAATACATATTTTGGCATAAAGGCTTAAGCCCCCTTGGGCTAAGTCTTAAACCACTTCCCCCACATGCCCACACCCTACAAACCAGGCGCTATGTCCATCGGGCGCTTATTGCATCAGAGGTAATCCGCAATGGGTTGATTGAAAGACCACATCAAAAGTTCCGATGCGATTAAGTCCTTTTGTATAAACCCCGCCCCTTCCGCTTTCACTCCATACACCCTACACCCCAGGACCAAGTGCTAAAGATCCCAAGGCGCTCAATCGCATCGCAAAATCCCAATGTGTTGATTGAAAAGCCTGAGCTTGAGGCTCCGATTGTGATTAGCCCTTTGTTATGAAAAGCCCCAGGCCCATCATATTCCATAGACCCATGGCCCCGCAAACGGGCGCCTAACCATTTTATACATATACCCCGCACATACCAAAACCTTCGTTTTATTAATATTTTTTGTGTTTTGTATATTATAAGGGTTTTTCCGCCGGTTCGTTCTAAAACTAATCTCCACCGTTGATCGTAAGCCGATCAAACGGCCAGCGCTTAATTGCATCGGAGTTTTCCATCGCCCACATTTGTTTGCTCCCTCCGATCTGCCATCCCTTCGATTCATTCTCCACCATTGATCTGATCCGCAGATCAACGGTCAGCGCTTCATCGCATCGCAAATTTACATCGGCACCATTTGAGTGTTGCCCACGATTGCGATCCTCCGATTGGATCTGGATCGTCCACGTGTCCAGATTGGACGGTCCTAGATCATTCCCATGTTATTTTATCGCCCTCTGCCTTTCACCAAAGGGTTTTAAAATTAATTACCACCGTTGATCATTGCGTGATCAACGGTTCCGTTTTATTCTTCCCTTGCTCTCCTTTTTAACCTCCTCTTGGCTGATCTCCGCCGTTGGATGATGCCATCCAACGACCCTGCTCTTCCCTCTGCCTTCTGAAGTAGTTTTTCCCCAATTATGTAGGATTTTATAATATTTTCTGTATTTTGTAGGTGTTTGATGGGTTTTCCATTATATAAAGGCCGAAGGCTGGGAATGACGATTCTCGTGCCTTAAACTCATAAAAGAGAACCGTTCACGGGGCTCTACTCCATGTCTCGTCATTGCTTCATGAGGCAGTGATGCCATACGAGCCTTGCGTGGCCCTGCACATTGACAAGACACTGTGATTTTAAATCACAATTAAAAGAGTATCAGTATTGAAGACAAGACATAGAAAAATAGAAGATTGAAGACTGATTTGCAGGGATTACGGCTAAGATTGATTATCAAAAGCCTAATCCCCCAAATTAAAACACAGTCAAAAGAAAATCATAAGTGTTTAAACATACAGAAAGGCCTCCACCATCACATTTGAGGCGAATTGACTCCTCCCAGCTACCACAAGTGCCACCTGTGCCTCAAAGCATTCAAACAGAGGTCGAAGTTATTTATCAAATAAAGATATTTGCCTCAGCGCAGCCAGAGAGTTGCTTCTGCAAGGAACTTAATGAAAAAAATATCTGTAGAGTTACTCCAACATAACACAGTGCCTCAAAGTCAAAAAAAGCTCCCACCGAGCTTAATTCATGAATGTAAATCAATTAATAGAGTAACACAACGGTCAGCGCTTCATCGCATCACAAATTTACATCGGCGCCATTTGAGTGTTGCCCACGATTGCGATCCTCCGATTGGATCTGGATCATCCACGTGTCTAGATTGGACGGTCCTAGATCATTCCCATGTTATTTTATCACCCTCTGCCTTTCACCAAAGGGTTTTCAAATTAATTGCCACCGTTGATCATTGCGTGATCAACGGTTCCGTTTTATTCTTCCCTTGCTCCCCTTTTTAACCTCCTCTTGGATGATCTCCGCCGTTGGATGATGCCATCCAACGGCCCTGCTCTTCCCTCTACCTTCTGAAGCAGTTTTTCCCCAATTATGTAGGATTTTATAATATTTTCTATATTTTGTAGGTGTTTGATGGGTTTTCCATTATATAAAGGCCGAAGGCCGGGAATGACGATTCCCGTGCCTTAAACTCATAAAAGAGAACCATTCACGGGGCTCTACTCCATGTAGCGTCATTGCTTCATGAGGCAGTGATGCCATACGAGCCTTGCGTGGCCCTGCACATCGACAAGACATTGTGATTTTAAATCACAATTAAAAGAGTATCAGTATTGAAGACAGGACATTGAAAAGTAGAAGATTGAAGACTGATTTGCACGTATTACGGCTAAGATTGATTATCAAAAGCCTAATCCCCCAAATTAAAACACAGTCAAAAGAAAATCATAAGTGTTTAAACTGACAGAAAGGCCTCCACCATCACATTTGAGGCGAATTGACTCCTCCCAGCTACCACAAGTGCCACCTGTGCCTCAAAGCATTCAAACAGAGGTCGAAGTTATTGATCAAATAAAGATATTTGCCTCAGCGCAGCCAGAGAGTTACTTCTGCAAGGAACTTAATGAAAAAAATATCTGTAGAGTTACTCCAACATAACACAGTGCCTCAAAGTCAACAAAAGCTCCCACCGAGCTTAATTCATGAATGTAAATCAATTAATACAGTAACACACCTGTAAACTTCTCCATTGGGCCCCTCAAACGCCAAGAAGTCATTAAACTATATTAATTGTCCTAGGAGATCTTTTATTGAAATCTCACCTCCTCATTCTTCTATAAATACTTTTGTAGAAGATTAGAAACTGTTGGTTGCATAACTTTGAAATATACTTGAGCTCGAAACTCCTACTTGTAAATAGTGTTCACTGGCCCTTGAAGCTTTGTTTGCGTTTATATTAGTTAGGCTGAATAGTGAAGATGATTGCTGAACTGAAACATTGGACCTGAAGACTATAATTGGTTTGACATCAATAACAAGTTGTTTCTTGGGATCCTGGTCTATATCGCTGGTGAAGTTCCTCTTTATTTGTTATTGTTTTTCCTTATATGTATGTCATATTGTTCACTATTCTCTGATAAAGAAAAACATTTATAGAGTTAGGATTTACTGGTTACCAGTACCCTTCTCTAATTGATAATCTTTATCTCAATGTTTTCCTCCAATTTGTTTATTTTAAGAATGATTCAATACAGCTTAAGCAGTTAGGAATGTTGGCGTTCCCTCGTCCAACTGTTTGCTTTAAACATTATTCTTGAAAGTTATTTTCATCATTTGCTTATTAAAGTTAGACTAGAAAGGTGATGGTTTGCCCTATTTCTAGTTCCTATTCTCCAAAGGCAGATTTTGAAGATTTCCCTTGGTGTTGGCTGAAAGCAGATTAGGTTTAAAAGTACCTTATCTGATCTTAGGTTACACTTGTTTCTCTTATGTGTTTTCATACTTTCTGAAGGTAATTATGCGAATTACTGGATTGTTTGTCAATTAAGCTGCTTTAATACAAACTTGCCCAAGAAGTTTATGGTTAGCCCTGTTCTTGATTGGTTTTAAACAGTTACTTAAGAGGCTTTTCTTGTTTGGACTAACTATAAATCCCTTGTGAAATTATTATCAGTTTCCACCCCTCCAACACTTTATTTTTTCCATTTCATCATTTTAATCTCAATGATCTTGTGATATAGATGACTTTCCCCTTGGATCACTCTTGATGTTGTTGCTCAATTAAAGCCCTGATATGACTCCATAGCCCAATGGACTAAAAACCAGCGTTATATCTATCTTTTAGCCAAAGCTGTTCTATTTGCTTGCAACTTCTCACCTTTGAAACTCTTTGCACTTAGAACTTTCCCCTCAAATAATATTCTTGCTCAACCATCCAAAAACAAAACAAACCCTTGGCCTTCATAACTAGCCTAATATCATTACCCAAACTTCAAAGACAAATCCATCTTTGCACATATTGGAGAGATCCATCTCCGGATTCAGGAGGGCTAGATCCTATAATACCAAAGTGGTTGAAACAATGTTGTTTCTGTGATAGGACTTTGCCAATATTGCTGATTACAGATTCCTAACATTTCTGGTGACTCCGCTGGGGATCGAAACCCATAAACTGTTGGAAATGTTGTCATTGATGGCAAAGAAGAAAAAGGAGGCAGCGCTGAATCACAGACATGCAAAGGAGGCAGCGCTGAAACAAAGACAGAAAAAGGAAGCAGTGAATACAATGGAGGCAGCAAATGAAGGCAGAGGAAGCGAATATAACAGAGGCAGAGTCGTTATCACTACAGCAGAGGCAGAGGCAGAGGCAAAGCGACAGGAGCAGCAGAGACAGAGGCAGAGGTAGAGCTGTTATAATTCCGGGAATCGCTTAACTCCAGCGGCAATACAATGCATATAATATAGAACCATATTCCGGGAATCGCACACTCCAACTGGTGTTATACATATAATATAACACAACTTATTTCGGGAATTGCTTCACTCCAGCGGCAAAAATATATATAAACATATATGTGCAGTGCATCACATAAACAAAGGTCCAAGGCATTTATATTATGGAGCGCATAAAACAAAGTTTGATAAGGTGGGACCCCTCCCCAATCGCAATCGGAGATCGCAAGGGTAGCGGAACATGCAACCAACTGAGAGTTGCGATTGCGATTGAAGCCCGGACCCGATGGGTGTATAAACGGGGGATAATACATATTTGAGTTACGGTCAAATCGCATCGGCATTGGTCAATCGCATCGGAGAACATATGAGTTGCGATTTCGATTGGAAGTCCAGACTCGATGGAGGTATGAATTGTAATTCAAACTTGTTTGAAGTCCTTTCCCAATCGCATCGGCAAAATACAATGAACAGTGCCCAATCGCAACACATATTAAAAGACTTGCGATTGCGATTGAAGTGGCGGACCCGATGGCATTATACGATGGATTTAATAGGTTCAATCGCATCCGGGATCTTAATCGCAATCGGAAATTTCCGATTGATCGCATGACTTGTGTAATATGTTGCGATTGAAGTGGCGGACCCGATGGCATTATACGATGGATTTAATAGGTTCAATCGCATCCGGGATCTTAATCGCAATCGAAACTTTCCGATTGATCGCACGACTTGTGTAATATGTTGCGATTGAAGTGGCAGACCCGATGGCATTATACGATGGATTTAATAGGTTCAATCGCATCCGGGATCTTAATCGCAATCGGAACTTTCCGATTGATCGCATGACTTGTGTAATATGTTGCGATTGAAGTGGCGGACCCGATCCTGTTATATGCGGGAGTTAATATGTGCAAATCGCATCCGTGTTCTGATCGCAATCGGAACTTTTATACTGTGTGCCTCGATTGCATTTGTTCAAAGTTCGGACCCGATTGCGCTATGAGCCATGTTTTATGTGGTCATCGCGTCCATTTGATCAATCGCAATCGCAAGTTTTGTTTGACACCACCGATCCGCCGACGGAGATGTGGGGCCAGACCCTTTCATATATTAGAGGCTGTGATTTGATTTATTGGATTGTAATATAAGACCAAAGGCTTAAGGTGGAGGGCGATTGTTTATATAAAATAATTGCTGTGAGATATATAAAACATGGTTGCAGTTGTATTAAAACATGCCGCGTGGTCTGTAGACCCACGGGCCTCAGCTTAACGGGAGGGCGATTATTAATGTAATACAATTGTAATATATGTATGTTCTGGCCTGCGGAACTCGCCACATCAACAAGACACTTGTTGCGTGTAAAGGATTGAATTACAGTCAGCAGATTCATTTATATATAAAGCGCTGGTATAAAAATAAAATAAAAATGCAGCTCATAAATTCAGGAGTTACGCAGCAGCCATAAACAGAAAGGCATACAGAGAAGAGAAAGGGACAAAGAGACAGTTAGAGAAAAGACAAATGCGCAGCAAGCCAAGAGACAAAATGAGTGAGCTGAAGTTCACATTGTAATTCGAATGTAAATGTTTTAATTGTTTTTATTGTTTTTGATGCATTGGCAAGTCTCCGGAAGAGAGCAAATATCCCACTGTAATATTAAAATAAGCACCTACAGTTACATTTTTCTGAGTAAGCTGAAAAGAGATGAGAAGGCAGAAGGCAAAGAGACATGACTGTCCATTTCGAATTCCTAGTAGAATACAAATAGTCATGAAGCTATCTTGTATAAAACAGGGGTAATATCCAAGAGGTTTTTTTGATGAAAACATAATGAGAAGAGGAGAGAGTGTGCAGCAGAATTGAAGATAGTTGAGGAAAATAAGAAAGCTGTGTAATATTCCTATTTAAGGAAATTAAATAAACAGAGCAAATGGTACAGCGATGGAATGACTCATAAGCAAACATTCATAGCACATAAAATAATAGGACTGCTCATGCACAGACATACGTTAAACAACGAAAATCTGAGCCATTTTATTATGCTGGGAATTATCAGAGATTACAATAGATGCCCCGATGATAGCGCTCAACTGGCGTGGTCAAGATAAAAAGACTTCCTCGGAAAACAAAGGGGTACAGCAGTTTTACGGTTGCGTTCAAGCGGCTGGGAATAACTGCCGAGTGCTGCCAATATGCTACGGCTGGAAAAGGGAACCATTGAGCGACTCCCGACACTGGTCAGGCCCTCAACAGGCACAGACTGTCTCTGCTTCAAACTCCAGACCCGAAACCTCCAAAATGATAACGACTCTGTGCACACACGCGATGAACTGCGGTCTTTTCACTCAGACGGCGCTGCCACTCCTGACGCAGCTCTGCAACAAGTTTGCAACAAGCTCTAGACCCAATCCTTCTGACCAAACGATGGTAGGACTGCCTCACCTGAGCAGGCACTCGAAGTCCCCCAGGGCTGAGGTTGAGATTGCCTCACCCGAGCAGGCACTCGAAGTCCCCCGGGGCTGAGGTTGAGATCTCCGCTCGGAGACACTCGGCGCACGACCAGTTTCAATTTCATAAACATCAATAATAATCCCAAAACATGGTGGCTCCCTTCCTTTTGTATGCGGCCTTCGTCACGAGCCCTTGACTTCCGCTTTCTCGCGCAGCCCCTCTCGGCCCCACGCTGCCAACTCCGCCGCATACCTACCTTCCCGCGCTTGGACGAGTCACGGCCCGCTCAATGTTATTTCTCTTTAACCATAGGTGGAAAAATCTGTCTGAATTAATATTCCAATTAGCTTTTGCTAATTTGGGAATATTACAGTCTCCCCCGGCAAAATGTTGCTTGCCCTTAAGCAACTGCCTGAACATCTCCCCACCGATACTGCAAAATGTGCCTAGGTCCCAGATGCGCCACTGAATCTTTTCGGACCTCTGCACCACCCTGACATGAAGGGATCTCTCAATGCCAGGATCCCAAACCGATCTCTCATGGTACCAGCCAACCAACAATCCTCCCGAATCCCATTGCCACCATGGCCAATAATAGCCCAAGTCCCATGGCTCGAACTGCTCACTGCCTCCTTCTATGACTGAAGTCCATGACCCCTGCTGTGATGTAGCTGTCACTGTGTAAGTTGTCCCATCGACCGTGTACCAACTCATCACCTCTCTCCACTCAAGGCATGGAGTCGGAAATATAATGAGGAATATCTCCCTCATGTGGATCCTCCATCTCCAAACAATCATCCGAACCAAATGAGCCACCTCCCAACAAGGAAACTCCTGAAAATCTCCTTCCACCTTAAGCTCTGGTAATGCAGGTGGGCTGAAAATATGAACTTGGCAAGCATCATAGCTCACCCCATGCTGTCCTTCCCTCCACTCATGACAAGTGTAGAGTGTATGCAGATCCTGGGCTGCAAAATCATTTCCCTCCAGTGGCAAAGTGAAGGACAGTCCTCCAAAGAAGGTTCCTCCAACAATGAAGAACAAGCTGGCCCAAAATAATCCATCCCTGAAGAATAGGACATGGCCATCATGGAACATCCAAATGAGAGGTTTTCTGAAAGTTTTACATGATGATACATGATGCAAACAATCTCTCACAAAGATACAACGCAGTCTCATCCACTGCAACTTCAGAAAATTACATGGCAAGCAATGCCCATGATTCATCACATCTACTAAAGGATAGTAAATGGCTGAATGTAGCAACAATAATACATGATCAAGTTTTTGCCCATGGCTGTACAATGGATGAATATCTATCTTATGGCCCACCTCAAACGAGAACAAACATTTAGCTGTGGTGGCCATATTTCCTCTCATGCTCTCATTAGAACATGTAGTGCAGAAATTGTGAGAATTTTTCCCACTCACGGACACATCCCACTCATGTGTCTCCCTCATAATCAAGCCTCCTATACAAATCTGATCTATATCAGCAAATGAAGACATGAGCAGCAGCAAAATGAAGGAAATGTTGAAGGTTACAAGTGATGAAGAGGGGTACCAACAACTTCCCCAACAAGTACAGCGCAGTTTTATAAGTTGCTGCTTGATGAAAATACAAGGCAAAATGTTAATCATACATGTCTTTATATGACACCTGCTATAGTGCAACAACTGAACATACATGTGGTGATAAAACATTTGCCCAAGGCCACAAAAGAGATGGCTGCCTCCATCATGTAGATTGGCCCAATAAAACTCATGGAGCAATATGACAAGCTTGCCCTCTTGTGAAGCAATGCACTGCATAAGAATGGTAAGAGTGTGCAAATCAATGAATGTATAAACAAACTCCTCACCATATGCTGGAAGTAAGATGGTGCATGGATCCATGAATGAGTCCTCCATAATGTGTTGGCATGCTATGAAGAAGACTGAACCTAGTGCTGCAAGAAGATAATCCTCCTTATGCTTGGAAACCCAAGTCAAGAAGAATATGCCATATATGCCTCTATCATCATTACCTCCTCTTTGTTCATCCAGTGCAACAAATACGAAGTGATCCTGGGACCTATGGGTTATAGATCCACCATAACTCTGTTGGGCACACTTCATCCATAAATCTCTGCTCCAAGGTGACAACGCGGTGAGCTCATGCAAATAAGCTCCTATCAATACAAAGCTCTGTTCTTTGACATGCTCCTTGTCAAAGACTCCTCCGATAATGCTGCAACAAATATGGAATACTCCCCAAGATAGAAGAGCTCCCAAATCATCAAAGACCGAAGAGATAATGCCATCTCCTCTTCCTGCAACATCATGTAAAGTGTGAGAGAAAGTCTGCTCTTGCTCTCCCAGAAATAAGCAAAGCAACAAGACATTTTGTTGCCTCCCCATACTTCCATCATACAACTCATGTGATGAAGACATAATGAATGATATGAGTAACACATCAACACCATGCATCCATACTCTATGCTGCTCAATGATGCAAGTATCCAGCCATCTTTTCTCCACCCTCCTACCCTTGGGAAGAGTGTTTGTCAAGTGATGGCCAAACCAGCGCAGCCAAGCCCCCTACTGCCCGGTATCATAGTTATGCAAGTGATGGCCAAAATCCTTCAAGAGTAACCAGTGCAGCCAAGCCTCCTGCTGCCCGGTATCATATATCTGCAAGTAACCTCCTGGCTCCTTGCTCATCAACCACATCCACCCAATCACTTGTGGATGCCTCCTTCTTCTTTTCATCCTAGTACTCCTCCCATGAGGGCTACCATCCTCCCAAATCAAATTCTTTGCTTTGCACTTCATGGGACTTTGACATGTAAGCTTCTCGAGGATCAATGAGACCCTATCAAGGATCAAATAGGTGGTAGGCAAAAACCTCCCATCATGATGTGTATGGCTCAAAGGATGTCCAACACGGGCATGAAAGACGTTATCCATCTTAAGATGCCCTTCATCTTCTATCTGCCCTTGTGAGAAAGGAAGAAAAGCATTGCATCCCATAGTGTGTTGAGGTGCATCTCCAATGAGATCTCTCCTTGAGACCTCCCTTTCATCAATAGCCTTCCAAAACCAATGAGTTCTTGGATCTGGAAGTAGAAGTTCCTCTTTGAGCTGAGAGGAGCTCATTGAGAAAGTGTCATATTGAAGGGAGAAAGGGTTTCTTACTCCAAGATGTCTACCATCAATCTTCAAGGCTTCAAACCCCAACCTCCAATATGATGCACAATCCAACAATGGCTCACGAGAGTGATGGTTTGATTCCTTCTTGAGTGTTTCCATGTTGCACAGCGCATTGCAACCAAGCTGCTCTATAGTAGCAATGAGATTTGACCCTTGGCCATGCAAAAGTAAATCTCCACATTGATCAAAAGAGTTTGCTGCAACAATGGAATGTGGAAATCTTTTCATACCTTGATGTGCATTTGGAACTTCTTGCAGGGTTGCAAGAGTCCCTTCCTCAAAAGTGTTAGCTGTCCCCACTGTTGATGCATGTGGATGCTCCTCCATGAGTGTGACAGCGTTATCACAAGCCTCCTTAAGAGGGGGTGTGATCTTTTCTTTCTCTGCTCTTTCTCCATCAAAGGTTTGGATCAACCTTTGAGTGAACTCTGCAAAAGTATTCACCCTTGCATGGCTCAAGTGGCTGCACCACCAATCATAGGCTTCACCCACCAAGTGCAGCGCTGAGATTTCAACAGCCTCTTTCCCTGCTATAGGATGTAGTAGGAAAAATGCCTCCAGCTTTCTCACCCAAGCTCTCGCATCAGATGACCCATCAAAGGTAGACAACATAAATCTATTGCCTTTGATTTCCTTTCTGCTACATGGTCCCTTCTCTTCCTTCAGCTGGATGAAGTGAGGGAAATCTAGAGTCTCCCTGAAGGCTCTGGGTTGAGATCTATACTCAACAAGGTAATCACTGAGAATCTGATGATCCAAGTGTCTTCCATGCTCAGTATCTTCTGCTTGATGAGAGTAGGAAGTGCCTGGTACTTCCTCTTCTTTTTCTTCAACCTTCTTGACCTCCTCAATGGTGGATTCATTCCCTCTGGATCTGAAAATATATGAGAATAAACTCTCCTTTTTCACCACTCCGGTCTTCTTGGGCTTAGACTCACAGGGACTAGTGGATCCCTCATGCATGGGAAGAGGTGATTTCCCAATGGTACGCTGCAAATCTGAACTCTGCGTGGTAGAAAACCCACTGTTCCTTTCATTGTACCTTCCTCCTTCATCCTGCCTGAGCTGATAGTAATCTTTAAAGGGCAAAGCTGCTTTGAAGTCTTCCCCCATGGACTGCCATTTATGGAAATAATCTCCAAAGGGTAAATGATCCTGCTGCCTTTCTTCCTTACTCTGCACTGGAGGTAAGAATGTAGGCATTGTGATAATGTCCACAGGCTGAGCCAGAACCATGCTCTGATACCACTATAATATTCCTATTTAAGGAAATTAAATAAAGACAGCAAATGGTACAGCGATGGAATGACTCATAAGCAAACATTCATAGCACATAAAATAATAGGACTGCTCATGCACAGACATACGTTAAACAACGAAAATCTGAGCCATTTTATTATGCTGGGAATTATCAGAGATTACAATAGATGCCCCGATGATAGCGCTCAACTGGCGTGGGCAAGATAAAAAGACTTCCTCGGAAAACAAAGGGGTACAGCAGTTTTACGGTTGCGTTCAAGCGGCTGGGAATAACTGCCGAGTGCTGCCAATATGCTACGGCTGGAAAAGGAAACCATTGAGCAACTCCCGACACTGGTCAGGCTCTCAACAGGCACAGACTGTCTCTTCTTCAAACTCCAGACCCGAAACCTCCAAAATGATAACGACTCTGTGCACACACGCGATGAACTGCGGTCTTTTCATCTTTGTGTGTGTATTTACATACCTCCCGACGCTGTACCTCCGCAACAAGCTCCGCAACAAGCTCTGACCCAACTCTTCTGACAAAACGATGGTAGGACTACCTACCCGAGCAGCATCTTCCGAAGTCCCCTGGGCCGAGGTTGAGATTTCCTCACCCGAGACGTGCACTCGAAGCATGAGGCCGAGGCTGAGATCTCCGAACGAAGACACTTCCGCGCACTAAATAGGCGCGTCGCGTACCCGCTAAACAAATTTATGTGTGCTCGGGAGCCCGACACAATTTCAATATCATAAACATCCATAATAATCCCAAAACATGGTGGCTCCCTTCCTTTTGTATGCGGCCTTCGTCACGAGCCCTTGACTTCCACTTTCCCGCGTAGCCCCTCTCGGCCCCACGCTGCCAACTTCGCCGCATACCTACCTTCCCGCGCTTGGACGAGTCACGGCCCGCTCACTGTTATTTCCCTTTAACCATAGGCGGAAAAATCTGTATGAATTAATATTCCAATTAGCTTTTGCTAATTTGGGAATATTACAAAGTATGAAGTATGTAATATTCCTATTTAAGGAAATTAAATAAACACAGCAAATGGTACAACGATGGAATGACTCATAAGCAAACATTCACAGCACATAAAATAATAGGACTGCTCATGCATAGACATACGTTAAACAGCGAAAATCTGAGCCATTTTATTATGTTGGGAATTATCAGAGATTACAATAGATGCCCTGATGATAGCGCTCAACTGGCGCGGGCAAGATAAAAAGACTTCCTCGGAAAAAAAAGGGGTACAGCAGTTTACGGTTGCGTTCAAGCGGCGGGGAATAACTGCCGAGTGCTGCCAATATGCTACGGCTGGAAAAGGGAACCATTGAGCGACTCCCCTAGTCGTGCCCTCACTGTGCACCCACCGTCGCTTCAAACCTGCATTCAAACCCAAAATGATAATAACACTATGCACACACGCAATGAACCGCGGTCTTTTTCACCAGGACGGCGCCGTCGACTTCGACGCAGCTCGCAACAAGTTTGCAACAAGTTTGCAACAAGCTCTAGACCCAATCCTTCTGACCAAACGATGGTAGGACTGCCTCACCTTGTTGTGCACTCGAAGTCCCCTGCATAAGGTTGAGATCGTCACCCGAGCAGCACCTCTCGGTCCCCTGGCCGAGGCCGAGACTCGTCGGAGACACCGCCGCACTAAACAAAGGCCGGGCAGACCGCTAAATGTGCCCTACGTGCTCAAGTCTTCGGCGGCACCACCAATATCATAAACATCCACACAATCCCAAACATGGTGGCTCCTCTTTGTATGCGGCTCGTCACGCAGCCCTGACTTCGTTCACCCCCGCCCCACGTCAACTCGCGCTTGGACGAGTCACGGCCCGCTCACTGTTATTTCCCTTTAACCATAGGCGGCAAAATCTGTCTGAATTAATATTCCAATTAGCTTTTGCTAATTTGGGAATATTACAGTCTCCCCCGGAAAAATGTTGCTTGCCCTCAAGCAACTGCCTGAACATCTCTCCACCGATACTGCAAAATGTGCCTAGGTCCCAGATGCGCCACTGAATCTTTTCAGACCTCTGCACCACCCTGACATGAAGGGATCTCTCAATGCCAGGATCCCAAACCGATCTCTCATGGTACCATCCAACCAACAATCCTCCCGAATCCCATTGCCACCTTGGCCAATAATAGCCCAAGTCCCATGGCTCGGACTGCTCACTGCCTCTTGCTATGACTGAAGTCCATGACCCCTGCTGTGATGTAGCTGTCACTATGTAAGTTGTCCCATCGACCGTGTACCAACTCATCACCTCTCTGCACTCAAGGCATGGAGTCGGAAATATAATGAGGAATATCTCCTTCATGTGGATCCTCCATCTCCAAACAATCATCCGAACCAAATGAGCCACCTCCCAACAAGGCAACTCCTGAAAATCTCCTTCCACCTTAAGCTCTGGCAATGCAGGTGGGCTGAAAATATGAACTTGGCAAGCATCATAGCTCGCCCCATGCTGTCCTTCCCTCCACTCATGACAAGTGTAGAGTGTATGCAGATCCTGGGCTGCAAAATCATTGCCCTCCAGTGGCAAAGTGAAGGACAGTCCTCCAAAGAAGGTTCCTCCAACAATGAAGAACAAGCTGGCCCAAAATAATCCATCCCTGAAGAATAGGACATGGCCATCATGGAACATCCAAATGAGAGGTTTGCTGAAAGTTTTACATGATGATACATGATGCAAACAATCTCTCACAAAGATACAACGCAGTCTCATCCACTGCAACTTCAGAAAATTACATGGCAAGCAATGCCCATGATTCATCACATCTACTAAAGGATAGTAAATGGCTGAATGTAGCAACAATAATACATGATCAAGTTTTTGCCCATGGCTGTACAATGGATGAATATCTATCTTATGGCCCACCTCAAACGAGAACAAACATTTAGCTGTGGTGGCCATATTTCCTCTCATGCTCTCATTAGAACATGTAGTGCAGAAATTGTGAGAATTTTTCCCACTCACGGACACATCCCACTCATGTGTCTCCCTCATAATCAAGCCTCCTATACAAATCTGATCTATATCAGCAAATGAAGACATGAGCAGCAGCAAAATGAAGGAAATGTTGAAGGTTACAAGTGATGAAGAGGGGTACCAACAGCTTCCCCAACAAGTACAGCGCAGTTTTATAAGTTGCTGCTTGATGAAAATACAAGGCAAAATGTTAATCATACATGTCTTTATATGACACCTGCTATAGTGCAACAACTGAACATACATGTGGTGATAAAACATTTTCCCAAGGCCACAAAAGAGATGGTTGCCTCCATCATGTAGATTGGCCCAATAAAACTCATGGAGCAATATGACAAGCTTGCCCTCTTGTGAAGCAATGCACTGCATAAGAATGGTAAGAGTGTGCAAATCAATGAATGTATAAACAAACTCCTCACCATATGCTGGAAGTAAGATGGTGCATGGATCCATGAATGAGTACTCCATAATGTGTCGGCATGCTATGAAGAAGACTGAACCTGGTGCTGCAAGAAGATAATCCTCCTTATGCTTGGAAACCCAAGTCAAGAAGAATATGCCATATATGCCTCTATCATCATTACCTCCTCTTTGTTCATCCAGTGCAACAAATACGAAGTGATCCTGGGACCTATGGGTTATAGATCCACCATAACTCTGTTGGGCACACTTCATCCATAAATCTCTGCTCCAAGGTGACAACGCGGTGAGCTCATGCAAATAAGCTCCTATCAATACAAATCTCTGTTCTTTGACATGCTCCTTGTCAAAGACTCCTCCGATAATGCTGCAACAAATATGGAATACTCCCCAAGATAGAAGAGCTCCCAAATCATCAAAGACCGAAGAGATAATGCCATCTCCTCTTCCTGCAACATCATGTAAAGTGTGAGAGAAACTCTGCCCTTGCTCTCCCAGAAATAAGCAAAGCAACAAGACATTTTGTTGCCTCCCCATACTTCCATCATACAACTCATGTGATGAAGACATAATGAATGATATGAGTAACACATCAACACCATGCATCCATACTCTATGCTGCTCAATGATGCAAGTATCCAGCCATCTTTTCTCCACTCTCCTACCCTTGGGAAGAGTGTTTTTCAAGTGATGGCCAAACCAGCGCAGCCAAGCCCCCTGCTGCCAGACATATATCCGCAACCTCCTGGCTCCTTGCTCATCAACCACATCCACCCAATCACTTGTGGATGCCTCCTTTTTCTTTTCATCCTTGTACTCCTCCCATGAAGGCTACCATCCTCCCAAATCAAATTCTTTGCTTTGCACTTCATGGGACTTTGACATGTAAGCTTCTCGAGGATCAATGAGACCCTATCAAGGATCAAATAGGTGATAGGAAAAAACCTCCCATCATGATGTGTATGGCTCAAAGGATGTCCAACACGGGCATGAGAGACGTTATCCATCTTAAGATGCCCTTCATCTTCTATCTGCCCTTGTGAGAAAGGAAGAAAAGCATTGCATCCCATAGTGTGTTGAGGTGCATCTCCAATGAGATCTCTCCTTGAGACCTCCCTTTCATCAATAGCCTTCCAAAACCAATGAGGTCTTGGATCTGGAAGTAGAAGTTCCTCTTTGAGCTGAGAGGAGCTCATTGAGAAAGTGTCATCTTGAAGGGAGAAAGGGTTTCTTACTCCAAGATGTCTACCATCAATCTTCAAGGCTTCAAACCCCAACCTCCAATATGATGCACAATCCAACAATGGCTCACGAGAGTGATGGTTTGATTCCTTCTTGAGTGTTTCCATGTTGCACAGTGCAGTGCAACCAAGCTACTCTATAGTAGCAATGAGATTTGACCCTTGGCCATGCAAAAGTAAATCTCCACATTGATCAAAAGAGTTTGCTGCAACAATGGAATGTGGAAATCTTTTCATACCTTGATGTGCATTTGGAACTTCTTGCAGGGTTGCAAGAGTCCCTTCCTCAAAAGTGTTAGCTGCCCCCACTGTTGATGCATGTGGCTGCTCCTCCATGAGTGTGACAACGTTATCACAAGAATCCTTAAGAGGGGGTGTGATCTTTTCTTTCTCTGCTCTTTCTCCATCAAAGGTTTGGATCAACCTTTGAGTGAACTCTGCAAAAGTATTCACCCTTGCATGGCTCAAGTGGCTGCACCACCAATCATAGGCTTCACCCACCAAGTGCAGCGCTGAGATTTCAACAGCCTCTTTCCCTGCTACAGGATGTAGTAGGAAAAATGCCTCCAGCTTTCTCACCCAAGCTCTCGCATCAGATGACCCATCAAAGGTAGACAACATAAATCTATTGCCTTTGATTTCCTTTCTGCTACATGGTCCCTTCTCTTCCTTCAGCTGGATGAAATGAGGGAAATCTAGAGTCTCCCTGAAGGCTCTAGGTTGAGATCTATACTCAACAAGGTAATCACTGAGAATCTGATGATCCAAGTGTCTTCCATGCTCAGTATCTTCTCCTCGATGAGAGTAGGAAGTGCCTGGTACTTCCTCTTCTTTTTCTTCAACCTTCTTGACCTCCTCAATGGTGGATTCATTCCCTCTGGATCTGAAAATAGATGAGAATAAACTCTCCTTTTTCACCGCTCCGGTCTTCTTGGGCTTAGACTCACAAGGACTAGTGGATCCCTCATGCATGGGAAGAGGTGATTTCCCAATGGTACGCTGCAAATCTGAATTCTGCGTGGTAGAAAACCCACTGTTCCTTTCATTGTACCTTCCTCCTTCATCCTGCCTGAGCTGACAGTAATCTTTGAAGGGCAAAGTTGCTTTGAAGTCTTCCCCCATGGACTGCCATTTATGAAAATAATCTCCAAAGGGTAAATGATCCTGCTGCCTTTCTTCCTTACTCTGCACTGGAGGTAAGAATGTAGGCATTGTGATAATAAACACGTGTCGTAGCCGTAACCATGCTCGATACCACCGTATTCCTATTTATGAAAATTAAATAAACACAAAGAAATGGCAATGATGGAATGACTCATAAGAAAACATTCACAGCACATAAAATAATAGGACTGCTCATGCATAGATATACGTTAACAGCGAAAAGCTGAGCCATTTTATTATGCTGGGAATTATCAGTGATTACAATAGATGCCCCGATGATAGCGCTCAACTAGCGCGGGCAAGATAAAAAGACTTCCTCAGAAAACAAAGGGGTACAAAGAAGTGATCATTAAGGTTTGCTGTGTTGGGAATAACTTCCAGTTTCGCCAATATGCTACCACTAAATTAGGGAACCATTGAGCTATTCTTCCTGTCGCCCTCAACAGTAATTCTGACCGCCTCTTCTTCAGTCTCAACAAAGCCCCAAAATGATAGACGCACTGTGGCACACAACAATGAGACGGACTCATAATTTCAATCTGCACTACCAGACTAATTTCGACGCAGCTCTGCAACAAGTTTGCAACAAGCTCTAGACCCAATCCTTCTGACCAAACGATGGTAGGACTGCCTCACCTGAGCAGGCACTCGAAATCCCCCAGGGCTGAGGTTGAGATTGCCTCACCCGAGCAGGCACTCGAAGTCCCCCGGGGCTGAGGTTGAGATCTCCACTTGGAGACACTCGGCGCACTAAACAGTGCTGCAGACTTTTCTAAACAGCTGGCGTGCTCAAGTCTTGGCGACCAATTTCAATATCATAAACATCCATAATAATCCCAAAACATGGTGGCTCCCTTCCTTTTGTATGCGGCCTTCGTCACGAGCCCTTGACTTCCGCTTTCCCACGCAGCCCCTCTCGGCCCCACGCTGCCAACTCCGCCGCATACCTACCTTCCCGCGCTTGGACGAGTCACGGCCCGCTCACTGTTATTTCCCTTTAACCATAGGCGGCAAAATCTGTCTGAATTAATATTCCAATTAGCTTTTGCTAATTTGGGAATATTACCTTGCTACTCCAACTGATGTAAGACCACCATCTTGATCAGGGAATGGTGGAACAAGCCATTCATTTGTTGTGTGGGATTCCTCCTTTGGACAACATAAGACATATTCTCAATGCTCCTATAGAGATAGTAAGGAAAGTTTAGCACCTTGACCCCTGTGAAATGCATGAGGAGTATGACATGATAGGTATAGAGCCTAGAGTAGCTCCCCTCATAGGTGAAGTATTTCATGATAGCCAACATCAAGGAAGAAAATCTGTGTTTGAGGTGTGAGAAAGGGAAAATTGTTTTGGTGCCTTCTCTATACCTTGTTTTGATAAATTTCTCTAGGAATCCTTTGTCCAATTTTCCCTTTTTAAACCACTTTTCACCCATAGCTGGGATACCTGTGGCTTCAGAGATGGCACCTACTGAAATCTCAAAATTCACTCCTGCAAGGTTTGAGTGCTTATTATGCAGGTTGAGAATGATGAGCCTTGTGAGCTCAGGGTGGCTCTTCACCCGTTTGACCTTCTCACAAAACTAAAAACATCTTGTATTCTGGAAGCATGACAGGATCCTAGGAGAGGAGGTGATGGCTATAATGCTTTAGGCTCCAATCTATTGACTTTTCCTCCCTTATGTTTTGGTCTCAAAGGCCTTTTACCTTCATTACCATCACTGTTGTTCTCAACTCCTCACATGGTGATAGGAGACATTGGTTTGCAAATTAGGGATTGATGAAACAAGGTGGAAATGATGATAGAGTCAACTATGGAGAATGAGTGGTGTGGAGGCTAGGGTTATTAGGTTTTAATTGATTTGGAGCTTAAGGAGGCCTTCTCTCAAATGTGTTTGCAAACATTTAAACTCACTGACCCACTCATGATATCAAACTAATCTCAAGGAGGCTTAAAAATATAGGTTCCTTTGTAGGCAGGACCTATGGTTTACGCACCTAGGGTTTTAGCTTTAAAAACCAATAAAGACCAAAATTAACTTGAAAATTTACTTAGGGACAAAGAAAAGGTCCACTTACCAATTTTTGGCTCTTCCACAAACCGTAGAGGTAGCTTGGAGGATGAAAATTTGAGTTAGGGAAAGAGTTTTTTCTTTTGCCTTGGAAGGCTCCTTGCGTTTGCACAGTGCCCTACTTGAGCTGTCAGGCTGGCCTCGTTTGCGCAACGCTGACAAGGTCTACATAGCGGTTAGTGTAGTGTGTGGCAAGACGCAACATCTCCTCGTCTCCTAGGCGAGTTGGGTGGCGTCATTTGCGTAGCACCCAAACGCGTGTAGAGTGGTGTCTGGTGACTCGCTTAGGGGTGTCAGGTGGCTTGTTAATGCAGCGTCGAGATGTGGTAGCATTCCATCAGTCTCTAGGTGAGTCGGGCCTGCGTTTGCACAACGCTCGGTATTTGCGCAGTGCCAGGGGTTATTTGCGTAGCGTCGTTCAAAGTTGAATGGGTGGAGGGCTCGTTTGCGTAGCGCCACTCTGTATTTGCGTAGCGCCTTCGATTTGCGCAGCGCCAGAACACTCTACCCAGAATTATCCTGAAAACTCTAGTTTTTCTCCTTGAAACATCTTTCTCCTTTGCAAGTGCTGAATGAGCTTAAAAATGACATTTAAAACACCTTTGTACCTTTTGGGAGAGCTAAATTAAACTTAAGAACCCACTTTTCTTATTTTTAATATTTTTTGACACTTGACTGATACTCTTTATTCCTTTTGCAGGGTTTTGAAGACTTCCTCAAGGCATCTTTTCTTCTTCTTTTGTGTTGATGACTCGCTGATGTAGATATCTTTTTCACCCCTTTTCCTTTTGGAAGTTTGGGCACTGTTGAAACGGTCTTTGGCATGATTTTAGAAAATTGATAACACTGTTTTTATCCTCTTTGGCCTCCTTGGTTGCAGGTGACCTGAAACATGACTTTATCATCTTTTTTTTATGCTTCTAACAGTGAGGTCCTTTGGCATAGCTGTGTGCATCAGTTTCACCATGTTTTCCCTTTGGCCACTTCTGATTTCTGCAGGTGCCACAACATAGGGCTTTTGGTCTGCTTGTCATTGTTTGGACTTTGACACCTCATTTTCCTGAACAGTAAACTCATATTTCAACTTGATTCCTCTCTTTGATACTTAACCCTGCGATTTCCTTCTTTTGTTTACTTTGAATACCTTTGACTGTATTTGGGAAGTTAGCCTCTTATACTGATATTATTTTCCATTTCTCTTTGATGCACGTGAAGCATTGCTGCTTTTGACAAACCCTAAGGGACACCTTGGATAAATTTTGGATTCCATCTATTGTTATGAAGGAGGACTTATCATCTTTCTTGAACCTGTTTTCTCCATCTTTCCAAAATCTTAGGTTTTAGGGCTGTTAGAGAAAAGTAAACATTGTTGTCTTCTAAGTTCTCTATAACCTTTCAAATTTCACTTATTATTTTTGAAAATCTTCAATGTGTACTTGATGGAGTTGAGGTGACTTCTGTCCTTGTGGTTCTTGTACTGGCTTCTTGCTTTGGCAACACTGTTTTTCCAATTAATAGTCACAAAAACCCTGATTATCTTTTAGACAGAGGCCTGCTGCCTTTTTCTTTGCCATGGATGTGTTGTGGTGATGATCTCATCCCATTATCTTACCTCTCCTTATGCTGATGGCAACCTTGATCATTTTTGCAGAAATGTGTACAAGGGCAGTTGTCCCTTGAAGAATTTGTGCTTTAGGCCAAAAAGGCCTTTCTTGGATGGCCTCTTGATCAGTTTTGGAAAAAGTTACCTGTAATTCTTCTTCTTTGAATGTAGTCTCCTTACACAGAAAAAATAGAGATTTTAGGATACCAAATCCACCCTATGACCTGTGAAACCCTAGGTGACCTAGTGGAAGGTTCCTTGTACTTGGATTTTGACTAAAAACTTAGACTTTGGGATCTTTAGGTGTAAAACAGAGTTTTTGATAGAGTGATGTATTGAAAATCCAAAATCCAATGTACTTGATTTATCTAAAGAACTTATAGAGACAGTTTTGAGACCATCAATGCTTGAGGCATTTTTGGAGATGTAAGAGAGATGGTTGTTTGGTAGTCGTAGGTAGTAGTGGAGGGTTTTAGGTTAAAAGAAAACAGAGGAATGAGGCCAAAGTTGACACATCATGGAGCAAATGAGTGACATGAGCCCATGATAGTTCTTCTGAGATGGGTGAGCTGAGCTTAACATGATGGGATGATGAAATATTGAAAAAAATATTTTAAGGATAACGAAGGCAGTGAGATTTTTAGAACTCACAATGTGCATGAAATTTGTTTCTAGAAATATATGGCAATCATTTAATCATCTTCAAAGGCAAAAATTACTAATGACTAACAATAACGACGCAGAAGAATGAGCCCTCAATAATGTAGACATGGAGCAATGGAAGAAAGACAAGAGGAAGAATGCAGAAGCATTGCTTCTTATCCAACAGGGAGTGGACCAAGCAGTGTTCCAGAAGATAATGATCATGTCTTCAGCAAAGGAAGCATGGGAAACTTTGGCGACAAGATATCAAGGTATGGCCAAAGTCAATATTGTTAAACTACAAAATACTAGGAGAGACTTTGAAAGTCTACAGATGAAGGAGACAGAGGAAATTAATTCCTTTAGAAATAGGGTCATGTATGTTGTCAATCAATTAAAAATCTATGGTGAAGGTATTAAAGATCGAACAGTGATTGAGAAGGTTCTTAGATCTTTGTCTACCAAGTTTGATGTTGTGGTAACAGCCATAGAAGAAGCGCAGGATTTGGAAAAACTGACAGTTGATGAGTTGGTGGGATCCCTTCTATCACATGAGGTAAGGATAGACAGAAATAAGAATTCCACATTAGAAACTTCCTTCAAAAGTCAAGTTTATATTTCAAGAGGTCGAGGCTGAGGTCGATCGAGAGGTAGAGGATGAGGCGGAAGCTATGGTGGTCAGAGAGATGGCCGAGAAGAGCATGAGCATCAAAGTGGAAGCAACAACAACAAAAGATTTCACAAAAATCAAAGGTTTGACAAATCAAAGGTGAAATGTTATTATTGCAATAAATTTTGTCATTATGCTCGTGATCGTAGGAAGAAGATAGCTGATCAAGGAAATCTGAGAGCTAATGTTAGTACAAATAATAATAACTCCATGTATCTAGCATGCAACACCATGCATGAATTGTCTGATAAGGTATGGCTATTAGACAGTGGTTGCAGTAACCACATGACAAGAAACAAGAATTTGGTTTCAAATTTGGATGAATCTGTGAAGAAATAAGTAAATTTAGGGACTGACAAGATTGTGGATGTAGATGGAAAATGAATGGTCAACATTCTGACCAAGCAGGGGGAGCCAAAGACCATATCAGAGGTATATTATGTCCTTGGACTCAAACACAATTTGATAAGTGTTGGTCAATTGACGCGGAAAGGATACAAAGTTATCTTTCAGGGGCAACAGTGTGTTATTTATGAAAAATCCCTAAGCAAGCAGCTGATAGAAAAGGTGAAGAAAATGAGGAACAAACTCTTTCCTCTAATTATGAACTACAATGTTCATGTTAGTTCTTTTACAGCTGCATGTTCTAATGATTACTGGTTATGGCACTTTCAGTTTGGACACTTGCATTATTCCGGTTTAAGATTGTTGTAGTAGAAACAGATGGTCAGAGGTTTATCTCCCATCAAAGAAACTATTAGCACTTGTGAGTGTTGCATCTTGGTAAAGCAACACCGTGAAAGTTTTCTGAAAGGAGTTTCATATAGAGGAAAGAAACCACTTGAGTTGGTGCATACAGACATGTGTGGACCTATGAGGACACAGTTGATTGGTGGAAATTGTTACTTCCTCACTTTTATTGATGACTATAGCAGGAAGACTTGGGTTTACTTCTCGAAGCAGAAGTATGAAACTTTTGCAAATTTCAAAGAGTTCAAAGCCTTAGTGGAGAACCAAAGTGATCAACTGATCAAGGTATTGAGATCAGATCGTGGTGGAGAATATGATTCAAAAGCATTTCATGAGTGTTGCAAACATGGAATCAGAAGACAGTTTACAACCAGATACACACCGTAGCAGAATGGTGTAGCAGGGAGAAAGAACTGAATGATCATGAACATGACAAGGAGCATGTTGAAAGCAAGACACATGTCTAATGAGTATTGGGCAGAAGTAGTTGCATGTGCTATTTATGTGATAAAAAAATCTCCTACAAAGTGTGTGATGAACAAAATTCCATAAAAAGCATCGTCAGGTATGTCATGCAGTGTATCTCATTTCAAAGTTTTTGGATGTGTAGCCTATGGACATGTGCCTAAGAAAATAAGAGGCAAATTAGATGATCAAAGTGAAAAATGCATATTTACTAGTTATAGTGAGCATTCAAAATCTTACAAATTGTATATCCCTGTCACCAACAAGACAATAACCAAGAGAGATGTTATGTTCGAAGAACAAGAGTCATGGAATGGGACTGTAGAAAAGCCAACTGATGCACAAGCACCATTGATGGAAGAGAATGACGTAGCAAAAGAGTAGCAACAAGAATAAATAGAGGAGACACCAAATAGAGACACACCATCAAGGACTCCAAAATTTTCAGAGTAGCATAGATCTTCAAGCAGATCAACAGACCAAAATTCTCCAAGCAACCAATCAGGTAATGAATCAAGCAGTGGCAAGAAAAATATGATAATTTTAAAAGATATTTATGATTATTTGGATGTTAGTTCAAATTTTGCATTGTTGGAATTCCAACCTTCTTCATTTGAAGAAGCAATTAGAGATGAAAATTAGGTGGAAGCCATGGATGAAGAGATGAATTCAATTGAAAATAATGATACATGGGATTTGTTTTATTTAACAAGCGGTAAAAAAATCATTGGTAGTGGGTGTACAAGACAAAGGTGAATGAGAAATGTGAGATTTATAGATTTAAAGAAAGACTTGTAGCAAAAGGATTCTCGCAACAACTAGGAATAGACTTTGGGGAAACATTTTATCTAGTAGCTAGATTGGATACTGTAGGAGCATTTCTAGCGGCAAAATCTCAGAACAAGTGGAAAGTATATCAGGTGGATGTCAAATAAGCGTTCTTGAATGGTATTCTAGAAGAAGAATTTGATGTGCAGCAGCGTCCAAGTTATGAAGTTGAAGGTAAAGAAGATAAAGTTTACAGATTGAACAAAGCGCTCTATGGGCTGAAGCAAGCACCTAGAACATGGTATAGCATAATTCACAGCTACATGATTAAGAATGGATTTTGCAGAAGCAACATTGAACTTACCTTATACACAAAGGTAAATGAGCATCGACAGATTTTGATTGTTTTCTTATATGTTGATGACATGATTTTTACAGGTGATATTGTGCTAGATGAATTTAAAACATCCATGATGAAAGAATTTGAGATGACAGATCTTGGTCTCATGAAATATTTCCTTTGCATTCAAGTTGAGCAATTGAAAAAGGAATTTTCATTTGCCAAAATAAGTATGCCAAAGATTTGTTGAAAATATTCAAGATGGATAATTGCAAACCTGTACCTACACTAGTTGCAATAGGTACAAAGTTAAGTAAGGATGATGAAAGAGAAGATGTCAATCCAACTCTATTCAAAATATTGGTTGGCAGCCTCATTTATCTCATAGCTACAAGACTAGATATTATGGAAGGAGTGAGTTTGATTTCCAAATTTATAGAGACTCCAAAAGACACACATTGGATTGTTGGAAAAATAATTTTGAGATACATAGTAGGAACCATAGATTATGGCATAATGTATGCAAGTACAAAAAAGAAAGGATTGATTGGATACACAAATAGTGATTTTACAGGCAGTTTGGATGATCAGAAGAGCACATCTGATTATGTGTTTCATCTTGGTTCAGGAGTGATATCATGGGTATCTAAGAAGTAGCTCATTGTGACACTATCATTAGTAGAAGTAGAATATATAACAGCAACTTCAGCAGCATGTCAAACAGTATGGTTAGTAAGAGTATTGGATGGACTCAAGCAGAAACAACAAGGATCAACAACGATATACTGTGACAACACATCAGCGATTGCACTATCCAAGAATAGTGTGTTTCATCAAAAGAGCAACCATATTGATACTAGATATCATTTTATTAGAGAACTTGTGAGAAATGGAGAAGTTCACTTTAAGCCCTATAAATGTAGTGATCAATTGGTTGATATATTTACAAAGCCATTAGCAATAGATTTGTTTGAGTTTCACAAAATAAACTTGGCCGTTGTAAGCCTAGCTGAGACATAGACTAGTAGACATGTTTGAGTTTTCATGAGTTATGTTTTAGTTTGGCGGTCGTAATTAAGGGGGAGTGTTAAAATATGTAATTATCTCCTGCATGCATTGTTAGACAATCAGTTAAGTGAGTTAGTTGAGTTGAGTGATAGATATATTTGGTGAATGAGTTAGAGAGTGAGTTAAGTGAGAGTTGATTAAGTTGAGTTATGTGATAGTCTGTGCATGTCAATTTAGGATAAATACCCTTCATCGTGTTCATTGTATTCATTGTGATTGATAGTGAGATTAATAAAAGAGCTGCAGATCATGTGTTTCATGTGCGATACTTGTATTATTTGTGTGTTTATATCCTCTTCTTATCCAACATTCTACATAATAAACTAAACTAATAAATATTATTTAGTTACAAGGGTTAAACACATATAGGTAATTACTTCAAACACTTACTATCTGAGAAACAAATTCTGAGCAGTAATAATCTAAATAATAGTAGAAAGAAAGTCGTAGCTCATATGTAGATATTTCTTTACACAATTAAAAAAAAAAACACTAAGTTCATTTTTTAACCTTTCCATGCAACATACTGATATTAAAATATGGAAAAACCGTAACAGTGCAAGATTCAGATAATTTTTGGCTATGGGTAATTGAGTCCTTAACTAAAGCAAGGAAAAACCGTAACAGTGCAAGATTCAGATAATTTTTGGGTATGGGTAATTGAGTCCTTAACTAAAGCAAGGCCAAAGGCATGCGAAAATGTACAATTCCAAAAATAATCCAATAACTTAAAATTCAACAGGAATAATGATCAATTCCTTACAGTAGTAATACATATGGTGAATCCAGGTAAATATCTGTATTAATAACTTTAAAAAATAACATAAATAGATAAATTATGAAACAACCCTTGTATCTTACAATGCACAGACAAAAAGAAAATTACCTCTCATTTGCGGCATGCATAACAAAATTTAATTAAATAGTATAAGAGTTATTATCTCAACTCAGAAATTCCCTTAACTATCCTAGACAAGAAAAACCCAGAAGCACAAATTTTCATAGAAGTCTGGCATAGCGCAAATACCCAAAATTTATATGAAAATATATACAATGACATCATGACTATCACCATTTTCTTAAACAATACACAAAAAAGAATAGAATCAAGATTAAGCAACTCTATGGAGCTTGTAGCTAAAAATCCTAGAATAAATTTGGACCATAATGGTTATTTGATAACCATATTGGCACGAAAACAAAACAAACCAAAATTATTTTCAACCACAACGAGGAACCCTAATGGGTTTTCTAGAATACCTAGCAACCAAAAAATGAGAGAGTAAGCATCAATCATGAAATGAAATATGGAGTTGCAGAGAATGGAACTGATAGGGTTGGGTTGTAGTTGCAACTGAAATACCAACCAATATTTAGTTAGAGCACTCTCGCATGAGTGAGAAAATTCTGTAGAACTACAAAAGAACTCAAAAGCATTAGAATAAATCTTATCTAGAAAATGAGGGCCCCAACTCTACCAGGTGAACCTGAAAACAAAGAGACCTAACCATTTCCATCACAACACACACAACTAGAAAGAAGTGAAATTTTCATATGTGTTGAGGTTAGGTTGTGACTACCTCTTCCATCTAGAACAACGTCTACCATCCGGGTCATCGCCTCCTTGGACCACACGGGAAACCTGTGCAAATAATTGTCCAAACAGTAGATAGAATATCAAGAACAATAGAAGAAAAGTTGCACAGTAAACAAATATAGTAGGAAGTAGTCATGGAGAACAAATATGACACTAGTCGCATGGGCATCGAGTCCCTCGAGTCAAGCAAGAAGCCAGAGTTGCAAACCATAATCCATATTCAGAGTGAGGGAAAATGGAGTTCCCGGCAAGGGTTTGGGAGGGGGTAACACCCTAACCAATTTTCAGAATACCTGGATTGTCGGATCAAAGGTAGATCGATTGTGTGAAATGTTTCCAGATGCCAAACACACAAAGAGCCAGCACAGGTTCGAGAAACTTTGGTGCATGTAGATAGTTTAACATAAGTTTTATTGAGGAATAAACATAATAATCATAGCGCTTAAAATTATAACCATTGCAGAGTGTAATGTCAAGTACATAATTCTAATGTTTAAGCATAAGGTTAATAATCAACTTATGTAGAAAGATAATTATATCTATATTGAACGATGCCAGATATCCTTCTACTAAAACCGAGAAAGCACAATGGCAGGCCTTCCTAGTATGAATTAGGTTAAGTATCCTAAGTGGGTAGTGCTATACTGTTATGGTTTGCAATTTTTACACTTCAGATATTTAATCCATATAAATATTATGAAGTTTATGCTATTAATTTATTTTTTAAATTGAAATGCAAGAAAAGGCAATGAAAGAGTTAATAATACGTGTACTGCAATCATATGGTGATCATCTGGTGGTAATGGAGATCGGTTGAAATACAACTTTTACATTACTTGAATTTTTCTTTTGTGAAGGGTGTTACAATTGGTATTAGAGTTCCTAGATGACAAAAATCGGGCCTAATTGGGCATACGATAATTAACAAAAAGTTTTATTGTTACAAATAAGTAGTAGAACAACATGGGAAGGGTAACATGGATCACTCCATCGAGGCGGTTAAAAACATGATTTCGGCTCGGGTCACACATGGAAGCCTCACCATAAATGTGGGTCTAGCTATCAAAAATAATTTTACCACTAACACCATTGTAATGGGGAGTGTTCAACAACTGTGGGGAGAAATCACAAATTTGTGAGTTGATAACGAATGATTGAGATTGGAACAGGAAAGGATTATGAAAATATCTTATGATAGAGAAAACCAAAGACATCCAAATCCCATCCCGGAAAATGGAAACAGGGTGGAGGTGGAGTGTTTAGGAGAGGAACATCTAGAAGTTAAAGGTCATCAAATTGAAAATGAGGAATAGTATGAAAATGCTTCGGGGGGGTAGGATGAACAAAAAACATAAGATTGAAATCCAAGGGGAACTTAAAAATATTAAGCCTCCAACGTTCAATGGAGAGAAGGAAGAAGTTGTTGACGCCTGGATAATTAATATGAAGAAATATTTTCATATCTATTGATTACAATGATAATATTCACGTCAATTTTGCGATTTACCAACTACAGGGTAAGGCCACATTGTGGTGTGAAGAAATCAAAATAGTGTGAGGAATTGATGAGAAAGAAATCACGTGGGAAAACTTTCAAAAACATTTCAAAGATAAATTCTTTATAGAACATTTTATACGATGAAAAAGTGAAAGAATTTCATGATTTCAGGCTCAAACAACAAATTATGGACCCGTTAATCACATGTTTTACTTCTCTATTGAGGTATGTTCGCTATATTCAGGAGGAGAAGGCCAAGGTACATCGTTTTTTTAGTAGCCTACTAACATTCATGAAAGAAAAACTAGAGTTTGACAATCCGAAAATGATGGATGTAGCCATAAAAAAGGCTCATATATGTTACCAACATATGAAGCAGAAAGGGAATTCCAGAAAAGGGTGGCTGAGTAGGAAGGGAAAAAAAAAATTCAACCTTCTAAGACTACTACAACTGCTAACAACAAGGGGATGCACAAGAAACAACCAAATGGGGAGTTCAGAAAGAATCAACAGAGAAATCGAGTTTTGAATGAAAATAGACAGACAAAGGCATCAAGAAAACCAAATTTAAACCAACCATCAAAGCCTCCTCTGCAATTTTGGGGTTGTGGGGAGCCCCACTACTATAAAAGTTTCCCTCATTGTGCGAGAGGGGAACCAACTACTAACCTTCATGAAGCTTCTACGGTCGAGGAGGTAGCAAGGAGTAGACGGCGAATTAATGCCACCTTGGAGGATTATACCAGCCGACGATGATGGAGTTTGAAGGTCAAACTGGACGAGAAATCTCTAGTAGAACCTGTGCACATTCTAGAATAAAAAGAAACAATATTGCAGAGATGAATTATCACCCAATTTAAAGTGTAGTGGAAGCACTTTAGCTCGAAAGAGGCCACTTGGGAGGATCGGGAAGAGAAGATCATGAACTGATGTAACAAATATACTATCACCTGTTTCATGGACAAAATTAGAACATCGAGGACAATTTCTCAAATAAGAGGAGGAAGATGTCTCCCCCTCATATAGAAACATTTGGCAGTTATTGTTGGTTGTTTTTTTTTGGTTAATTAGTTTGATTTTGAGACCTTTAGTACTTGAGTTAAGGAAAAGTCTGTCGAGACTAAAATAATTATTATTTGGAAGACCCCTAAGAAGTTATCTAACTACCATATAATTAAGTAGTTATGGTTCCTGGCTTCCTTTCCTAGAGATAAATGTATCTCAGTGGGAAGGAAGGGTGTTTTGACCTTTTGGGAAAACTGTTATGGAAGAAGGAAACCAAATCCAAGAAAGTGCAACCGAGTGTCGTAGGCGAGGGAAATTATTGAGTTGGGCTGGACCGAGTGGGATACTTCGGTGACAACATTGAGACCGACCCTGGAAAAAGGTCTTGATGTCTACAAAAAGACCAAACTGATCACTATGGTGACTATGTTGGTAGTTGGAAGCTAGGGGGAAGACTCGGATGCAGTCGTCATCTCATTGGAAGGGTGCAAGGTACTCTTCTTATTGAGTTACCTAATTGAATTCTTGAGCCGAAAGGCTCATTCTACAATCCAATATGAGGGAGATGTTAAGTATGTCACGTCCTCAAAAAATAATAAAAATAATTTAAGCAATTAAAAAATCTATTAACCCAACAATTAAGTGTTGATATAATAATTGAGCCAAAAGGCTCATTGAGCCGAAAAGGCTCATTCTACAATCCAATATGAGGGAGATGTTAAGTATGTCACGTCCTCAAAAAAATAATAAAAATAATTTAAACAATTAAAAATATATTAACCCAACAATTAAGTGTTGATATAATAATTGAGCCAAAAGGCTCATTGAGCCCAAAGGCTCATTCTACAATCCAATATGAGGGAGATGTTAAGTATGTCACGTCCTCAAAAAATAATAAAAATAATTTAAACAATTAAAAAATCTATTAACCCAACAATTAAGTGTTGATATAATAATTGAGCCAAAAGGCTCATTCTAGAATCTAGTACAAGGGAGATGTGTAAGTATGTCACGTCCTCAAAAAAATAATAAAAATAATTTAAACAATTAAAAATCTATTAACACAACAATTAAGGGTTGATATTATAATTTTATACAACTTTATAGAAATAAAATATATATATAGAACTTAAAGAAAGTGTTTGAATATCCATATTAACTAATATATTTCAACATGGATTTTCTCTCTCTACGTAAAGTGTGTATATATATATGTGTGTGTGTGTTAACCTTAGCTTGAAAGGAAAACTTAATTGAAGGTAATGTAGAGTAGTTACTTTTTAATAAGAGGAAAATGTGTGACTAATTCAATTTTTTAATATAAAATATTAATAATGATAAAATATAAAATTATACAATTTAAACAATGAAAAATTACCACATAAAACTATATTAATCACAAATTTACGAAGCAATAAAATGTATTAATTGACATGTAATTTTTAAAAAAAAAGTTTGATATTGGATCTCTCAAGGCCCTTGGTAGATATGTGGTTAAACTCCATCTATATTGTTTCTACATCCCGAGTGTGAAGGCTACATTAAGTATGTTCATTCCTCGTAAAATAAAAAATAAAATATTCTCTAAATAGAAAAACAATGTTGGCTATAATAAAAAATGAAAAAAAAACATATATGCGATGCATTTTTAATTAGTTGTCCATATGACCTAATATCATGTAGAGTAATTAGAAGTAAAAAAAAATATGTGAGTAAGATGTTTAAACCTTATGTTTTTTAAAAAAATATTTTAATAAGTGATATCAACTTTATATAAATCTATATATAGAAAAAAAATGTTAAAGGAAAATATTTTAATGTATGATAGAATCAAATATCCAATGTGAGTTATGAATAAAATAATTTAATTTGAATTAATATAAAATGTTTCAATACACATGTTATGTAATTTCTATAACAATCAAAAGTGAAATTTAAACAATAACAAATTTTTGTATTCTAAAATAAGTTTGTAACAAAAGGAATTTAATCCCTTTCGGCTCGTGTTAGATCCATGTTTTAGATGAATCTATGCTGGTTTAGTTGCAATCCAAGTTGCTAAAGATATGGGTTAGTCTGGACTTAGAAAAACCCTAGTCAAAAAGTCTGACATGGAAACAAAGACTCCAAATAAACTTAAATAAAGAGAAATGAACAAAGAACCTGACTGATTTCTAATTTCATAACCCTCATAGGGATAACATATTGGTTCTCAATAATAAACTATATGATAAACATTATAAACCTGACTGATTTCTAATTTCATAACCCGTCATAAGAATAACATATCGGTTCTCAATAATAAACTATATTAATAAACATTATTTAGTTACCAGGGTTAAACATATGCAGGTAATTACTTCAACCCATACTATCTCATAAAGAAATTATGAGAAATAATATAAATAACAGTAGAAAGCGAGTCGTAGCTCAAACGCAGAGATTTCTTTACACAACTGAAGAAAAAAAAACACATAATTCATTTTTTAACCATGCCATGTAACATACTTGTATTAAAATATGGAAAAATAGTAACAATGCTAGATTGAGAGAATTACTCGCTGTGGGTAACCGAGTCCTTAACTGGAACAAGGCCAAAGGTGTGCAAAAATGTGCAATTCCAAACAAAATCTAATAACTTAACATTCAACTGGAAGAACTATCAATTCCTTACAATAGCACCGTACATATGGTGAAGCCAGGTAAATATTTATATTAATAACTTTGAAAACTAACATAAACAGATAAATTATGAAACAACCCCTTTGTTTCATGAACTAACTTGAGATACAAACTCATTTTTCAAAACTTCAGAGATGTATCTTTATAAGAACAAATTAAATCAGAAGACAAATAGGGAAGATCCAAAAAAGACTAGATACAATTAACAGGGAGGCTTGAAACCTTCATATCTCCACGGTTGCAGCAGAAACAGTTACACCAGCAAAGTTTTCAGGTACTTCGAATTCAATAGTCTCGTTAGTGGACGGGTTGAACAGATAACAAAACTGACGGCCAAACAGACGGCGAGAATGGGTGCATGGTTTGCTCACAAAAATATGGCCGCACCACTTTGCAGTACACACAACACCGCGAATTTTTTTAGGAAGAACGCTTTGAATAACCCAATCGTTTTCTTCAGCATTATATTTCATCAACTATGTTTCAGTGGACGTATACAAGTGCCCAGAAGCAACTATGCATAACCCAAACCTCCACATATTATCCACCACTGTCCAGACGCCCGTCTTTGGATCAAAAATTTCTGCTTTCTCTGCACGTTCGCCGCCGAATACAAAGAACTTTTCCGCCAGAAAAACTCCACAAGACGAGCCTCGTTGTTGGGTCATTGGAGGAAGAATTTCCCATCTGTCTTCTTCCACATTGTAAGCCTCTGCTGTGGAAAAAAGAGTTTCGGTGGATCTCCCTCCCGCAACGTAGATGAGCCCAGTAGAGGCAGATACGGAGCAGGCGAAGCCGAGCCTTTGGGTGGGCATATCAGTTCCTCGGCTCCATTTGGCAGAAGCAAAGTCGAATAAATAAACAGCCTTCGTGGTTTTCGAGCTTTCTGCATATTGTCCACCGATGATAACTAGCTTCCCATTAATGGTAACACACTCACAGAACAATGGAATATTTCCAGTAGGAATATCAGTAGGGAAGTCGGGATTCTGACGTAGCGTTTCCCAGGTGCGCATGACAGGGTCCAACACTACTATTCCGCTGCCATGTCTGAAATACTTAATCATACAAATCAACTTCTCCGCTGTTCCAGTGGTCATTCGGTCCTTGTAGAACTTGGGGTCACTCACTATCTCTTTCCATTTTCTGCACACCAGTTTGAGCGTAGAGTGCCATTTGTAGGGCACTCTAAGCAAACAATTTCGAGCTATATCATCTGTAATGTTAGGGATGATCTCCTCCCCTCGTTGGAGTGCAAGGAGGTGATATGTTTTTAATGTAATTATGTAGCAGTAGTTTATGAATATGAACATGAATATGGTCTACTTTAACTGTCACGTGGGTTTCTACTTTAACTGCCGCTTGGATTATAATTATCATCAATATATCAAATTTTACAAATAAAAAGTTTGATACAGTAATTTAAGGTTTGGTTTAATATCTAAACAATCTCAACATTTACATTTTGGTGTGCAGTGGGGCCTCGGAAGAATCCAGTGACGGACCTTCCATACAATATGATGGACTTAATCTCGCAGAATGTACTGGGTGGTGATGCCGTCCAGGGAGAGGCGGAGATGGGCTTTTCGCAGATAGGTGATTGTTTTTAATGTAATTATGTACCAGTAGTGATTCATGGCAATTAGAATATAAATATGTGGGTTTTTAACTATCACGTGGGTTTCTATTTAAGTGTCGCTTGGATTATAATTATCATACAGTAATTTAAGGTTTGGTTTAATATCTAAACAATCTCAACATTTACATTTTGGTGTGCAGTGGGGCCTTGGAAGAATCCAATGACGGACCTTCCATACAATATGATGGACTTAATCTCGCACTTAATCTCGCAAGAGATTCCAGGATTTCATCACAGCTCTGTTGAGGTGTTGCAGCAGAGTCTCTCTGCGCTGTCTTCTATCCAGGAGAGTCTAGCAAAGTTGCTTCCAACTAACGCTTCATGGCAGCAACCTGCTTCTACTACTTCCCTGCATTCAGAAGGCCGCATTCCTGTTGTTTCTACTACTTCCCTGCATTCAGAAAGCCGCATTCCTGTGGTTTCTGCATCGTCCTCCTTGCAGCATCAAAATAAACCACCAAAATACTTCCCACAGGGATCTTCATGCAGTGTTTCTCATGCGTCGCCCTTCCACCATCAAATACTTCCATCGTCCCAACGGTTTCTGCATCGCCCCCCTTGCATCCTACCGAGTCCATCGTTCCAACAGACGTTTATGCGTCGGCCTTCCAGCATCTCAGTCCCACACAGCCCTCTAATGGCCAACCTTACACAAATAATTCCATCGTTCCAACGGTTTCTGCATCCGCCGGCCCCTTGCAGCATCCTATTACCACCCACCCCTCCAACCAATCTTACATAAATCCTCCCACGCGTCACCACTGGTTTTGAATCATTCTTATAGCTCTGCTCCAATGTTCCTCGATCGGGAGTCCGCCAAGCCAATACTTCAACTCTCTTAACCTTCTCAGCTGTGAATCATACGGCACAACTATATAGTTTTCCTGCACATTTTTAACTATATACTTCAACTCTCTTAACCTGCTTCTTCCTTTGCTATGGGTGCTTAAACGTCTGGTTCAACTGGGCACCCTAATGTTATTATTCCCCGTCCATAGGAGTGAATCTCTCCCAAGCTAGAAGCATAATTCTAGAGATACAAAATGTGCAGGAAAACTATATAGTTGTGCGGTATGATTCACAGCTGAGCAGGTTAAGAGAGTTGAAGTATTGGCTTGGCGGACTCCCGATAGAGGAACATTGGAGCAGAGCTATAAGAATGATTCAAAACTAGTGGTGACGCGTGGGAGGATTTATGTAAGATTGGTTGGAGGGGTGGGTGGTAATAGGATGCTGCAAGGGGCCGGCGGATGCAGAAACCGTTGGAACGATGGAATTATTTGTGTAAGTTTGGCCATTAGAGGGATGTGTGGGACTGAGATGCTGGAAGGCCGACGCATAAACGTCCGTTGGAACGATGGACTTGGTGGGACTGATGCTGCAAGGGGGGCGATGCAGAAACCGTTGGGACGATGGAAGTATTTGATGGTGGAAGGGCGACGCATGAGAAACACTACATGAAGATCCCCGTGGGAAGTATTTTGGTGGTTTATTTTGATGCTGCAAGGAGGCCGATGCGTGAAAACCACGGGAATGCGGCTTTCCGAATGCAGGAAAGTAGTAGAAACAACAGGGAATGCGACCTTCGAATGCGGAAGTAGTAGAAGCGAAAGTTCGTTTGCCATGAAGCGTTAGTTGGAAGCAACTTTGCTAGACTCTCTGGATAGAAGACAGTGCAGAGACTCGCTGCAACACCTCAACGGAGCCGTGATGAAATCTCGGAATCTCTCTGCGAGATTAAGTGCGAGATTAATTCCATCATATTGTATGGAGGGTCCGTCATTGGATTCTTCCAAGGCCCCATCTGCACACCAAAATGTAAATGTTGAGATTGTTTAGATATTAAACCAAACCTTAAATTATCGTATGATAATTATAATCCAAGCGACACTTAAAGTAGAAACCCACGTGACGGGTTAAAAACCCACATATTTATATTCTAATTGCCATGAATCACTACTGGGTACATAATTACATTAAAAAACAATCACCTATCTGCGAAAGCCCATCTCCGCCTCTCCTTGGGACGAGCATCACCACCCAGTACATTCTGCGAGATTAAGTCCATCATATTGTATGGAAGGTGCGTCATTGGATTCTTCCGAGGCCCCACTGCACACCAAAATGTAAATGTTGAGATTGTTTAGATATTAAACCAAACCTTAAATTACTGTATCAAACTTTTTGTTTGTAAAATTTGATATATTGATGATAATTATAATCCAAGCGACGATTAAAGTAGAAACCCACGTGACGATTTAAAAAGTAGACCATATTCATATTCATATTCATAAACTACTAGTACATAATTACATTAAAAACATATCACCTCCTTGCACAACTCTGGTACATAATTTCGAGCTAGCCTCTTTGACCTCACGCAACATGGTGCTGAGCTTGTCCCGAAATAAAAGGAATTAAACGAAAGGTGAAAAAATCTGATATCAACAACTTAGATAATTGAATTAATCCTTCAATTAAAAAAAAATGGGGAGAAATCAAATATGTGCCAAAAAACAAAATTTGCTTATAATCAATATATTGCTCAAGCCACCCGTTTTTAATTGCAACCTGTTATTTTTTATGGATGGAAATGTTTAGTAATAACGTAAATTCATCGTAACGAAACCCTAAGTAAAAAACATAAATTCATCATCCTACAAATAGTTAAAAGATGATTATCCCAAAAGCACTCGATATGAAATTCAATCAATTATAATAGAATGTCTCGGTATTGTGCTCAGCCCAAATCATGAACATGTTACTTAAGTAAAAGACAGTGAGATAGATCGAAACACGAGTGAGATTATGAGATCGATTTGAATATTCCGATGGATACTCAAAACACATTGAGATTATGAAATTGAATGGAATATTTCGATGGATATTAGAAATTGTGAATCACTTGTAAAACCAGTTTAGATCGATTTTAATTACGGATCTAGAATGTATAGTACTGTGTTTAACCCAAATCATGAAAGTGTTACTTACATAAAAAACAGTGAGATAGATCGAAATACTTGCTCTCTCTAAATCATGAAACTGTTACTTACATAAAAGACAGTGAGATAGATCGAAACAAAGTGAATGAAACTGTTACTTACATAAAAGACAGTGAGATAGATCGAAACAAAGTGAGATTATGAGATCCATAGAAATCGATACTCTTTAAAGTAGAAATTGCCAATCACTTGTAAAATCAGCTTAGATTCATATTAACTCTCTAAAGTAGCAATTGTGAATCACTTGTAAAACCAGTTTAGATCTATATTAAATCTTTAAAGTAGAAATTGTGAATCACTTGTAAAACCTATCGAACTTTGAGAGGGATCAAATTTCTAGAGGTGCAAACCTCAAAACTTGAGGAAAGGTTTGCACCTGGAAAGATATGATCCTTTCCCGGGGCCCTAAATAGATATAGAGTTAAGACGGATCTAGTCTGGTTTTTACACATCTAGAAATAGATTCTTGAAATCGTGAATCACTTGTAAAACCAGTTTAGATCGATTTTAATTCTGCATCTAGAATGTATGGTATTGTGTTCAACCCAAATCATGAAAGAATTACTTACATAAAAGACACTGAGATAGATCGAAACACTTGCTCCCTCCAAATCATGAAACTGTTACTTACATAAAAGACAATGAGATAGATCGAAACAAAGTGAGATTATGAGATCAATAGAAATCGATACTCTCTAAAGCAAATTGTGAATCACTTGTAAAATCAGCTTAGATCTATATTAACTCTCTAAAGTAGAAATTGTGAATCACTTGTAAAACCAACTTAGATCCATATTAACTCTCCAAAGTAGATTGTGAATCACTTGTAAAACCTATCAAGCTGCTCCTAGAGGGATCAAATTTCTAGAAGTGAAAACCGCTTTTTTGAGTGCAAAACTTGAGGAAAGGTTTGCACTTGAAAATATATGATTCTTCTGAGCCCTAGATAGATATAGAGTTAAGACACATCTAGGCTGATTTTTTACATATCTAGAAATAGATTCTTGAAATTGTGAATCACTATTTTTTAGACATCTACAAATAGATTCTTGAAATTGTGAATCACTTTTTTTTACACATCTAAAAATAGATTCTTGAAATTGTGAATCACTTGTAAAACCAGTTTAGATCGATTTTAATTCTAGATCTAGAATGTATGGTATTGTGTTCAACCCAAATCATGAAAGTGTTTCTTACATAAAAGACAGTGAGATGGATCGAAAACACTTGCTCCCTCCAAATCACGAAAGCCGTTGCTTACATAAAAGACGAGTGAGATAGATCAAAACAAAGTGAGATTATGAGATCGAGAGAAATCGATATTCTTTAAAGTAGAAATTGTGAATCACTTGTAAAATCAGGTTAGATTCATATTAACTCTCTAAAGTAGAAATTGTGAATCACTTGTAAAACCAACTTAGATCCATATTAACTCTCTAAAGTAGAAATTATGAATCGCTTGTAAAACCTATCAAGCTGCTCTGAGAGGGATCAAATTTCTAGAGGTGCAAACCTCTTTTTTAGGGAAAAAACTTGAGGAAAGGTTTGCACCTCAAAAGATATGATCATTTCCGGGCCCTAGATAGATATAGAGTTAAGACGGATCTAGGGTCGGTTTTTTACACATCTAGAAATAGATTCTTGAAATCACTTTGTTACGTAGACAAGCATGGTTTCGGGAAAGGAAGAAATCAAATCATTCTAATTTAAAATGCCTAAATTAAATCCTTCTAATTTGGTGGTAAAAGTGATTCATTACACATGATCACATCCATAGAGTCTAAGTAGATCAAAAGGTAAAAATAAAAAGGTAGAAAAAAAAATGCAGCAGTGAAGAGAAATCATACCTAAAAATCTATCGCGATTTTCCTTTCCCACAAATAACCTAAAAATCTATCCCCAGTAGCTAAAGAAATCATACCTAAAAATCTATCGAGAGTTCGTACTATGAAATCCTTTATATTTTCTGCACTTCCTGAAATCCTTTCTCAAAAATATTATTTCACTCTTTGCACTTTCACATATATGCTTCCTCTCGTTTATTTATATTTATATCTATTTACCATACCTCTTTTATTTACCATGGTATTTGGCCCATAGACTTGGAATAGAGTTAGATGTTGATTTCTAATCATATTTGATATATTTTTATGTATTTACCATACATGTGTATACCTCTTTTATATTTATTTATTTACCATACCTTTTTTTATAAATAGGGTATTTTGCCCATAGTATTTAGTCCTATTTATATTTTTATTTATTTACCATACCTTCAATTTATTTATATTTCTATTTATTTACCATACCTCTAGAGTACCTATAAAAATAGGTTTTAGTTTTTATTTACTATACCTATAATTTATTTATATTTATATTTATTTACCATACCTTTTTTTGAGTGTTCATAAATATACTCAAACATTTCAAATGTTTACCCATGTGCTTTATACTCGAACATGCCAAATTTTTACATTAAAATATTCACATTACATCTACACATATACCCTATACTAAATTGTAGAGCACCTCTTGCCCCAACAATAATGAGAATTAATATAAGGTAAAATTTGAGAGAGATTTTAATCCACTTAAAGACTTAATCTAAATTTTAACTGTGAATGTCTTAAAATAGCTTTAAGTTAATTTATTTTTAATAAAATTGGAGTGTTATAAAAAGCCCATGTTAGATGGGTAGGGGTTTGACCTCGTCCACAAATTAATCCTCATAAAATTTTAACCCTGTCAAAAAGGCCATCTTTTACTTGGGAAGAAAATTTGAACCTTCTTTAAAAAATAAAAAAAAGCTATATTCGACGGGTTCAAATTGTTTTTCAGGAAAATTTGTAAACAATTTTATTTTATGGTTATTAAAAAAAGTGACCGTTGGAAATGATTACTACTTCAATAACAAAGCTATATACGACGGGTTCAAATTGTTTTTGGGGAAAATTTGTAAACAATTTAATTTTATGGTTATAAAAAGAAAGTGAGCGTTGGAAATGATTACTACTTCTCCACATTTTGTGTATACTAAATCAGTAAACCATTCTAATTACAAAACCTTGCCTTAAGAGAAACATTTGGTGGATGTTGGAAATGGTTTTCATATTTTTTTCTTTTTTCATATAATTTGGAATGAAAGCACTATAAATCTAGAGTAATTCTCCACATTTTTTGGATTGTAAACCAAATGGATAAATTGATTTAATTATTGGGCTTGAAATAGTTTTAATTTGTTTCACTAGTACAACCATATAGATCAAATCATTGGTCAACACTGATAGACATCAATCCATTCATGAAAATGCATGTCACATTGTCCTCATTAAGAAAAACCATAAAGATTAACTAATTTATATCTTTGTTTTAAATTATTACTAGCAATTGCACCTAATGTTGCAAAGGAAACGCCGTAAGGAAGATGGTAGAAAGAGATCAACTCTAATTAACTTGATGATTATCTTAAACTGGACAACTCTAACTGGAAATGGAGGGAACTAAAGTCTACTTGTCAAGAACCACAAACTTTGTTTTCTAAAAAGTTGTCAGGCACAGGTATATTTTTTTTGGAGTAAGCCTAACTTGCCCTTTATCTTAATGGCTGTCTTAGATTGTTTTTTTTCTCTGACATGCAAAACATTTCCCATGTCAAATAAATTTAAGCTTCGTGCATGTCTTCCACATCCTATCTGTGCCTAGTCTTTACCATTTCTGTGCTCAGGTTTGATTGAACATGTTCTCAGATGAAGCAAGAAATTCAATATAATCTATGCCCATTGTCACAGTGAACTCCAAAAATGATTACAGCACCAGTGATCCGTCAAATACAATGGCATTTATCCACCAACCTTTAATACTAGAGGATATGAAGAGTTAGGTCTCAGCAATAAATCTGAGACGCAACATTTAATGTGAAATAGAAATCTGGAAAAAGGGAGCTGGCATGTCTGAAATGTTAGGATTGGTGGGAACAAAGGGGCATCTCTGATTGGATGATGTACAAACTAAAGTGCACTAAAATTTGTCAAGAAGATGTTCTATTTGCAAATGGTGCAAAACTCATACATTACACATTGATATTATCACAGCCAACAACTACTATAAAGGATGCTCTATAGAAAGAGGATAATAGAGATCCAGATATACACACAAATAGAAATACCGGAGATACGACATTTACATGGAATTATTGTTACCACTCTTTTATATGTGCTAGATCCATCTTAACTGATAAAAAATTTACACATCAAAATTTAATTCCTGTTGGTACTTAAAATGGATCTATACTAATATTACTTCTAAGCATCAACCATGTCATGGAATGAATATGCAACCTTCCCCTACTACATTACAGCTGAATATTTAATCTACAGAAGATATAAGACCAGCATTAAAAAAAAGTGGGCAATTTAAATGCTTTGTAAAGTAATATTAATGGTTCATGAACTCCTCGAGGGAATCATAGAAAGAATATCGCTACTAGAAAAATGTGCTGCTCCATAGGCAAAAACCTCCCAACTGATGCGATTCTGAATGGGATAACTGTTTTTACTATGTTCTTCAAAAAGTCCCATGAACAGAATCCACTAAAACAAATATTATCCAACCCACCGACCACCATCACCTAAAATGAGTTATTTTCCCGGCCATCCACAGAGCACCTTGATACATAGAGAGGAAAAGGTTCTAATCAAATAATAATGGTGAAGTAAAGGAACGATGCTCAAACTCTGAGCACAGGCAACCATATTCCTTGAGTCGTAATAGAAAACAGATAACACACGAAATGAATTTAATCATTATAAGAATTTTAACGAAACAATTTGACATGGATGTAAAGTGACTTATTTTTCAGTGCTTGCTCCTACGACAGCAATAATGAGCTAAGTAAATAAAGCGATTATCCAGGGAAAAAAGCTATAAATTCAGGCCATGAACTCAACATCTTGGACGTAATAAGAAACCCAGCTTTCTTGTGCAGATTTGCATTAGTCTACCAAATCTTGATGTAAAAACACATCTGATGACACAAACAAGTTTGTATCACAATCACTAAAAAGGCGGCAAAGCAATAATGATATGTGACAGCTGAGGTAACAAGTTATGAAATGAACGAAACATCGCATTTTTTGAAGGCCTGCCATGTTTAATAGCTGCAATTTTGTCTATAGCTACAGAATTTGCTTGAAATAATCAAATCTTCAATTTAAGACAACCACCTTTAAGTTTCCCTGGGTTCTATCCATGTACTAACATAATCATTTTGCAGTCAGTTGCAAATGCCCATAAAACCTGCTCATAAGGATGCTACAAAAATTGTCTGTTTACAGTGGGATTGTGCTTAAGCACGAACTCCAACCCAGAATTCATAATAGGTCTATAAACCAAATTCTTCAGAATTGATCTTGGTATGTTTGCACTGGAATCTGCCAGTTATATGCGCTTCTGGTCATCCACAGGTTGTATACTCTAGTGAATAGTACTTTGTTCTGGTGTACAGTCCTTACACTAGATTTGATTGGAACGAGGGACGGTATGTTCTCCTTGGTGGACAAGTGCACCTTATATAATATCACTATCACTATTTTTAATTTTCTTACATATCTGCTCTTGGGGTCTTTCTTGACATGTGAAGGATATTTTGATAGGAGAGGAATCAAGAGTGAAAAGGGCTAGATGCATTTCAAGCATTGCGTTGTACTGGCAAACAAGTGTGCAAAGACCTAAAAGCTCCTGAAGCTCTAGCAACAAGTTACATAACCATTAATGAGGAAACATCACCCTAGAACATCTATTCTACAGAACAAGGCTAACCCGTCTGTAGTTATATGATAATACTTATTAGTAACAACAATACAATATGGTCTTGTTAAAGTTGGTATTTACTATTGGTGCAGGATCCTAGGTTAGAGTTTGTTGTAAGTCCACTATTGGAAACTGCAACAAAGAGATAAAATAAGGGAGGTATTTGACTTTAGCCTTTTAGCCTTTTCATGATCTGCGTGACAACATCAAATGAATCAACCAAACCTGCTGTGAGCATGCTCTCAATCAAAAAGTCGGCACAGCTCATCCAGTATAATCTCACCTGATTGACATAAAGTGGGAACTGGAATGATCCAAATTACTTAATGTTACACTTCATTCATAATTTCATATTATGATCCTTACATGATAGAATCGTGATAATAAGAAACATAGAAAAGATTGTAGATGTTCAAGATTTCTCATGGTTTGAAAACATTTTGAATTGATAATTTAACAGGGTGTCCTAATGTTTTGATATGCATGGCATGATGTACAATCTCAAAATTCAACCATTTAACTCGGTTATTCTTCCACGAATATCACCATGTACTCCAGTCCCATATGCCATATGACAATAAGGACATGTTTTATAGACATATATAGATAAAAAAGAATGATATCAATTAAGAAAAAATACAAATTACAAATATAAAAAATGAAATAGAGACATAAGTTCAAACCTGTTTTAGAAATTAGAACATTTATGAAATATTGATATGTCTAGTTACTACATCAATCATGATCAAACCCACAAGAACTTGGAATATTCAATACATGTGTCATAAAATAAAAGTTTAGAAGTTAGATCATAAACTGCAATTTCTCATTAAGTCATTTGATGTCATCAAAATGAAAAAATATTACACGGATACCGAGTCACTGGTACTATAGGTGATAATGCCAATGGAAAATACAAATTAGGGTAGATACTAGAACCGTAGATGAAAAAATCTCAGAACTCATCACTGCCAATAGTCCTCCACCATGACAAAAACATCAAAATCATTACAACTGCCACTGTTCTTTCCTCCATCCTCCACTTCTATATCCGACCCAAGATTTGCATTTGTTGGTGTGGAGAATGACTCGAGAGGATCACCATATCATCAGGAAACGCATATTTTTCATGCCTTCATGTCCAACATGTCAAGGCAGGTCTAGGGCATGTGTCCAATACATGTTTGGCATGTTTCATGTTCTAGGGGACACGTTGAACACATGTCCTAGCATGTCACATGTCTAATACGCAAGATACAAACACAGGGCCCCTAAACACGTATCCGGTTACTCAGCTTGCAACATAAAACAGAGATTCAAAGGAAAACAGATAGAGAAATATAAATATCTTTACAAAAATCAAATGATCCAGCATTGTTCAAATATAAGATTTTAAATCTTAAATGGAAAAGGTAAAAATAGTAACATGTCCACAGGAACTTCTTTATGGACCAATAAGACGTCTACTTCTCATCTTCAATCACTATAAAACCTCCGAAAACTTGTCAAAGAGCGTCATCAAAAGAAATGAGGTCCCCTTACTCAGTCCTAGCCAATAAGTGTTTATTGAAAGTGTTTAAATGGCAGTAGAGGTAGATCAAGCGTCTCTGCATTATTTAGTGAATAAACTGGTGATCATAAACCTAATGAGCAGTCATAGAATACCAGGTTCCCCGTAATATGGAACTGTTCACTAGAACATAACCTGCAATAATAACCGCCAATATGCAACCCTCAACCAATAGATCCTTTCTCCCAAGACATACGCAATCTTTTAAGAGACCAAACATCCGATATTTGTTCAGAAACAAGAATTCAAACACTGGGCTGGACTGTCCCCACATTATAATGTGGTTGGAGAAAAAAGAATTGCTGGTTATTTGCAAAATAAAGAATCAGATAGCTCATTAATATATGAAAAACAAACACGTTTATGCCATAGCCATAAAATACGAAAGGTTTTTTGGTGCAATGCAATAACACAAAACAAGGATCTACTATCAAAGCAGAAAATAATTGATGCCAACAATTCATATTTTATTTCCTACAAATCTGAAATTGATGAAGAAAGCAGTGTAGAGAAGTAAACCAATGTTTCACCAAGTTTCCAGGATGCAGAAAAGGGGGAACACATTTGGGGTATACGTGGAAGCAACCCTCTAATTCTAGCAAACGTCATAGGGGACATTGGGGTATCCAACATAGGGACCCTATCTGAAAAAAGAAGACATACAAATTAAAATATATGAAGACTCATACATAATTCATTAAGATTTTATACATAACAATGCACCAATAGCATTCATAATTATGTAACTAAACTTACCTGAATCAGAACCAGTTGAGGTCTGGTATCGAACCAGAACTGGCTGGTGAACCTGATGAACCGGTCTAGAAATACATAAAACATACAAGATTTAATTGTGAATATAGACAGATGGATATATAGATAGATTCACTGTCCATCAATATAAATCCAAAGCATTAGATACCAAATATGTAAAGTTTACTCATGTATAGCATTGAGTAATAAGTGTGAATATAGTAAAATGGCACACCAAGTGTGAATTGAGATACATATCCAAAATGAAATACATCGATATTAAGGCTCTAAATTGCCTTCAGACTGTAGAAAATAAAAAACATCACGCTACAACACATAGTTACATATTATTAAAACAATACTCCAATACTCCAATACTCCAGGAACATCAGTCATCAACCTCCGATTTTGATGAAATTACCTAGTCCAAACCTTAAAATATGGTTTAAAAAGCTTAACATGCCTCATTGGTAATATTGGCTTGACTGAAGGATACATTTTTGTTAAAATCATGACAGGGGAGTTCAACAATCAACACAACAACATCAACGTAAATAGAGGGCTAGGTCTTCTTGATTAAATGCCCAATCTCATACTCTCTTATATGACGGAATCCAATGGAAACATTGCAATCCTGCCATTCCTAAAATCCTGAAAACTGTTAAATCTGCTCAATACTAAATGAGATGTAAAATTCTACTTTCTCCATGTGAAGTCCAATGAAGTTGGAACCACTCTTAAGCATTCTAAAATAGTTAATAATAATGTTTAAAAGTTTAAGTAAAGAAATAGAACAGAAAAGATAAAGGAATGGTAACAAGAAAGGGTGGGAACATCCTTTTTTATTAGGGGGCATTCCCTATTGCATTTCCTTGCTTCTCCCAAAAAAGAGGATGTGGGGTAGCATCCCCTTGGACTACCCACATTCTGGTAGTGTGGGGAGTATAGGAGTGCATCTCTACCCTTGGGAACACGTTCCGTGTAACAATGAACTTAACTGGAACACTCTGATCCAATCTAACTTTTAAGAGCTTTGAAACAATAAAGAGAGCCCATAGAGGCAGAAGCACAGTAAGTTTTCTCCATTGCAATCTACTTGTTTTCCACAATATAAAATAGACAAATTACAGTGCTCCTATACCCAAGTGAATACATGACATCATGCCACATTTGACCTCATTCTCAGTGTAAGGGATCCAGAAGTTAAATAAAAGAAACAGATGTTCAGTGAGAACTTAACATCGGTTAACAGTAAAATAGCAAGCAATGAAAATAAGAATTATGCATCTTCAAACCCTACAGGTCCCTAAAAGATGAGACTAATTAAAATTATTTCCATCAATGGCATGGATCTAAGTTTCAATAGAATAATCATCCTTGTGCAGACAGCAATTGATAAAGCTCCGGAAATTGGCAGACGCCGTGGGAGGAGGAGACGGTGGATCTCCATAACAGATTGCGCACATCAGGGCTGGCCAGTCTGGTTTCTGCCCGGGCGCCAGAAACGGGAAATGCCCTATATAGCACTCCAGCATACTCAACCCCAAGCTCCATATATCGCCCGCGTATCCGTCATACCGTCCACCGTAGGTCTCGGGGTCGAATCTCTCCAGGCTCATGTAAGCACAGGTACCAACATAAGTATTGCAGGGATCCAATGTCTGAGACAGAATTCTGCTAACCGCAAAGTCTGCAATTTTCACTTCTTGTTTCTTGTTTATGAGCAGATTTGAGGGCTTTATGTCTCTGTGCACAATCTTGTGACAGTGCAGATATTTCAAGCCCTCCAAGACCTGCCTTGCGACCTGCGCCAAGAATTTCTCCGACATCATGCCGGATCTCCTCTGTTCCAGCGAGCCTCCGTCCATGTACTCCAATACGAAGTGGATCTCTTCCCCCTTTTCGAAGATCCCGTGGCATTTCACGATATACGGCGACTCCGTCTTCTTCAGAATCTCCATCTCTCGGATTATTTGCCGCCTCACAGTCTCATCGGGATTGCCATGAATGACCTTCAGGGCGTAAAGCGCTGAAGTCTTGCTGTGTAATCAGGCTCCCTCCCCATTCTTTCAGCTGCCCCTTCTCTGCAGCAAATGCCTCTGCAGCGAATAACTGACTGATTAAGGTTTTGGGTTATGTTAGTTTTTTTAACTGTTTTATATCCACGGCTCATCTTCTTTCAATCGTCTAACAACAGATCTCACGATCACCAATTGTACACATAAGCAGGTAGCAAAGTTCATTTCAAATAAATACGCCTTACGGCGTAATTATTATTATTAACAATGGAGATTCACCCCACTTTACCATGGAAAATTGTAAATTTTGTAGATGTTCTATGCTTGATGTAACTTTACCTTTTATCCCCAATATTATTTAGCAATCACATAAACAATAAAGTAAAATGAGAACATACCATTAGATCGACAAAAGACAAGCCAAAAAATATATAAGTGTGTTGGTGCATTACGGTGGTCAGTAGGATGCTTCAACCAGCAAAGTCTCAATACGGTCAGCCAACTAGAAGTGTCACACAACCCTCTACGACAGCTAGATCAGTCAACCCCAAAAGTCAACAAATGTCAACGCTGTCACAATCAACGGTCAAAGGTCAACGCAACCAAGTCAAAGTCAACATCCAACCTCGAGAATTGTGCCAAAAAATGTGGATTGAGGAAATTGAAAGATTGGAAGAGTTTCAGGTCAATTTGACCATGCATTGACCAAAGTCAACGCTCATCAACGTTGCGGTAAAAACCCTAGGCCGAAAAGCACAATTTTCTCCTTGTTGAAATTTTCCCATGTGCGAAGAGAAGAGCCTCCAAGGTGATCTAACCAATCAGATGATGAGAGATAAATGTGAGAGGATGTGATGAGTGAAAATGTCCTCCAACGTTGACCAATTTATATCCATCAATAAAGGTGTGTGACACAACTGCTGGGGCTCCAAACCTTGAGGCCGACTTGCACATATTTTGAATAAATTAAAAATAAATGTTCTGCTCATCGGATCAAGATGATATTTAGATCGATCTTGCACCTCTCCGAAAGAGGAGTCCAATAAAAATATTTGCATCTTCATCTGAGCATCACAATATGGAGTTTGGACCTAGTCGTCCAAAATTAACACTCCCTCTCAACTACGGAGAACTCCATCCACCTGTGCAATCCAAACATCGTGTGTCATCCTGCTGTAACTTGCTTTGCTGGCTTCTTTATTTTAGAACAAAGGTGGGTTAGTCACAAAGAAATCATCCTCGGCTAACAGATTCAGTCCAGAAGTCCGAAACCTCTATAGGACTCAAAAGGGTCAGATACCAACTCAAAGTTGGTTTATCTGACCCAAAGTTAGTAGGAGTTTTGAAACCTCATTATACTTGATCCCAAATCAAGTGGTTGGATCGTGCCATCGTAGGTAGAGAGTAAGACAATCTCTGGTGCATCTAATAGTCTTTGCTACTAGTCTCTAGCTTTTCCCACCTCATTGGCCAAATGAGAGGTTCTTCCCATCAGTCTGGGACTCAAATGGGTAGGATGCATACAAGGCACAGATCATGAGAGGTGAACCAACTCAATCATCATAACGGTGGGGCATAATCACAGCAACAAGGTTCGGCAAGCCTATCCTTGTGGTTGCTTATAGCTCCGAGAAGATATACCCAAAGCCCCCCAGAGATCCAAGAGCTCATCATTCAACAGGACCCTCAGCATAGGGTCATTCCATGATACCAAGATTCTCATGGAAGGTTAGGAACTTGACCTTCCCCAAGGTATTTGCGAGAATATCCATGACCTGCTCATCAGTTCCTATATGATCGAGCCTTACGGCGCCTCGCTGTACCATATCTCGGATAAAGTAGTACCTGATATCAATATGCTTGGATCAATCATGTAACACGAGATTCTCGGACAACTGAATCCCCCTCTAGTTATCAAAGAGTATTATAGTGGTATCTAGCACATGCTCGAACCACTCACTGAAGAGATTTCACAACCAAACTGCTTCTCAACAAGCCATACTCGCTGCAATGTTTTCAGCCTCCGCGGTGCTCAAAGCCACTGACTTCTACTTCCTGCTCATCCATGATATCCAAGCAGAACGTAGTGTGAAACGACATCCAGATGTGCTCTTACGATCCACCACACTTCCATACCAATCGAAATTAGTATACCTATGGATTATCATGCTCCCAGCAGTGTATCTCAGCCCATGGTTTATCGTGCCCCAAAGATATCTCAACAGATTCTTGGCACTAAACCAGTGAATGTGATGAGGCTCAACCATATGTTGACTCAAAGTGTTCACTGCAAAAAATACGTTCAGATGGGTGTTCACTAAGAACATCAGGGCCCCTATGAGTTGACGATACTCATTAGGATTTGCTAGCACAGGCCCAGCAACACTGCGAGTCAACTTTTTAAAGTTGAGCTCCATCAGTGTCGACATGAACTTACAATCCACCATTCCAAATATTTCCATAAGCTTCACAATGTATTTTACTTGAGAAAGGAAAATCTCGCCAGGTCTCTGCCAGACCTCCAGGCCTAGGATGTAGTGGATCAGTCCTAGGTCCTTCATCTTGAACTCATCAACGAGCTCCCTCTTACACTGATGAATGAGAGGGTCAAAATTACTACGAGTGAAGCCCAACTTAATCAGATAGTTATCTATCATCTCGTACCAAGCTCTGGATGCTTGCTTCAACCCATAGATTGATTTCTTCAACCTACAAACATGGGTGTCTCAATCATGGACTTTGAACCCTAGAGGTTGCTCTAAATACACCTCTTCCTTTATTGCACCATGAAAAAATGTGGTCTTCACATCCATCTGATGAAGACTCCATCCTTGTGTAGCAACAAGGGCTATGATAGATCGGATGGTGGTATATTGGGCCACAGGTGCAAATATATCATCATAGTCTACGCCTTCCTTTTGAGAGAAGCGACGGGCAACAAATATTGCCTTGAACTTTTTAGCACTTCCATCATATCCATGCTTTATCTTGTAGAGTCATTTCGAGGTGACAACTTTGTCCTCCAGTCTTGGAACCACATCCCAGACATCATTCTTCATAATGGACTCATATTCTTCATGCATAAAATCCTTCCAGACTTGATGCTTTGCGGCTTCCTCAAAAGATCCAGGCTTAGATTGTAGAATAGTACTCATGGCTGCCAGATACCCTTGGTATCTATTCAGCTTGTTACTTTCACGGAATGTCCCCCTTAGGGCCATATGTCCCTCAGCATCCTCGAGAGTGTCTTTGAGCCATGATGGTATCTTCCTCATCGAAGGAGGTGGATCAATAATGTCCATCAGTCCTTCAACATCGGGCATTGTCTCATCCTTCGGTTCTTCTTGATTTCCAAGCCTTGCTTCATGATCTTCCTCAAATCTCGGAAGATTGATTACTTTCCTCAGGGAAGCATCTTTGTCAAAGGTAACATCGTGGCATATATCCACTTCCCTTTGACCAGGCACATAGAATCTATAGGCCTTCGAAGTTTCATTGTAGCCCACAAACATTCCTTTCTTGCCAGAAGCATCCAACTTGCTCCTCTTCTCCTTCAGCATATGAAAATAAACAGGACATCCAAAAACTCTAAAATGTGAGATGCAAGGTTTCTTACCACAGAAAACCTCTTCGGGAGTTTTGGAGTCCAAAGCAGAATGCAGGCATCATTTTTTTATGTACACAATAGTGTTCGCAGCTTCTCCCCACAGAAACTTCGGAAGACCTTGGTGACATAGCATGGCACAGGAGCGGCGTCCACAATGGTCTGCGTTATTTCATTCAACAACACCATTCTGCCGAGGAGTATGAGCAAGTTGTGGTCTCCCTCTTGATGCCAAATTCTCTGCAGAAGTTCTTGAACTCGTTCCTCTCATCTTCAGTTCCATTATCAATATCTTGATATTCTTCCCTGTCAGATTTTCCACCAAGGCTTTGAAAGTACGGAACCACATGAAAGCCTCATCCTTCTTCTTCAAGAAGTATATCTACGTTTTGCGAGAGAAGTCATCTATGAATTTCATATAATAAGAACATCCTCCCAAGGATGTCATGCTAAAGATCAGAATGTACTAATTGCAAGACATCAGATGTCTTTGTGACGCTTGAGGGGAAAGGTCCCCTTGTATGCTTTCCTTCGGCACAACCCTGACATACAACTTCATGATCATTTGTGACCTCGGGTATTCCCGTCATCACCTTTTGTAGTGAAGGTGTCCAAACCTCCGGTGCCATAGTTCAGTCTGTCGGATAGTATCACACGTCATTGCTCCCAATTGATTTCCTCCAATCTGGTAGAGTGTATCAACTCTAAACTCAATCGTGATAGCTTCCTTGAAATTATTCTTCCAGATGCGCACCTTCCCATCAATGAATTCCACATTGAAAACTTTGTCTTCCATGGCCAATATAGAAACAAGGTTCTTCTTCAAATCAGGTACATATAATACATCTTGCAAATGGAGGACTTGACCTTAAGACAAGTGGAGGGTCACAGTCCCTGTCCCTTTCACAGGATATGTGGTATTATCTCCAAGGATAATTTCCAGATTAGTATCCTTCTCAACGATATCAGAAAGTGCTTCTTTGAACCCAGTGATGTGCCTTGAGGCACCACTATCTATCAACCATACATCCATAGTGTCGGGTGGAGATGCAATAGAGAGGGCAGATACAAGAATTAATTCATTTATTTTATCGACAACATTTGATTCCTCATACTTGGAATTTCTCAACCTTTTGAATCGTTGCCCATTTCCGTCGGAGGGAGCCTTCCTCTTCCCCTTGAAACAATTGTTCCTTTGATTTCCATTTCTCTGGTTGTTGTTGTCATCATCATCAGGAGAATCCTTCTTGAAAGGGTATTCCTTAGCATAGTGACCTGCCTTGTGACAAGTGTAACACTTGCCTTTCTTTCCTTGGGCCCCTGCTCTTCCTTTATTCCTTGGACCACCAAATTTCTTCTTCTTAGTATGAGCAGTGAAGGAAACATTTCCTTCATTTTCATATTCCTTCATCCTTCTCTCTTCTTGTACTCATATCGATAGTACTTCGTCAAAATCAGGTATGACATTATTATTGAGAATGGTAGTGTTGAATACATGCCATTTGGATGATAGACCTCCAAGTGCGGTGAGAACCATCTCTCAATCAACTATTGTCTCCCCAATAGCCAGAAGATTGTTCATGATGTTGGTCAGCTTCATAAAATATGATTGAATAGAATCATCCCTGCCTTTCTTCAGATTCTTCAATTGGTTCTTGAAGAATAGAACTCGATTAACATTTTTGGCCTTGAACATGTTGACCAACTTATCATACATCTCCTTGAATGTGCCTAGCTCAGAGATGTAGGCAACTAGACTCTTATGAATTGAGTCCCTTATCATCAACTTTGCTATGATTTCTCCCATCTTGTACTTCATTTTGGTAGCAGCAGTTGTAGTGGATGGAGGCTCTTGGATTTCACCCTACACATAGTCCATGACATCTTGTTCTTCCAACATAAGATCCAATTTCATCTTCTAGGCATGGAAGTCATCCTTCCCAGTCAATTTGTCATCAGCCTTAAAGCCATTGTAGTTAGAGGAACCCATGCTCTTCTTCGGTGATTGCTACAAACTAGCACTTTGTCTTCACCATGTAAATTTTGTAGATGTTCTATGCTTGATGCAACTTTACCTTTTATCCCCAATATCAGTTAGCAGTCACATAAAAAATAAAGTAAAATGTTGATAGAACATACTAGTAGATCGACAGAAGACAAGCCAAAAAATATATGTGTGTTGGTGCATTACGGCAGTCAGCAGGATGCTTCAACCAGCAAAGTCTCAATACAGTCAGCCAACCAGAAGTGTCACACAACCCTCTAGGACAACTAGATCAGTCAACCCCAAAATTCAACGAAATTCAACATTGTCATAGTCAACGATCAACGCAAACAGCGACAACAGCAAGGTCAACACAACTAAGTCAAAGTCAACGTCCAACCTTGGGAATTGTGCCGAAAATGTGAATTGAGGAAATCAAAAGATTGGGAGAGTTTCAGGTCAATTTGACCATGCGTTGACCAAAGTGAACGCTGTTCAACGCTGCGATAGAAACCATAGGTTGAAAACAAAAGTTTATCCTTGCTGTTATTTTCCCACGTGTGAAGAGAAGAGCCTCCAAGGTGATCGAACCAGTCAAATGATGAGAGAGAAATGTGTGAGGATGTGATGAGTGAAATTGTCCTCCAACGTTGACCAATTTATATCAATCAATGAGGGTGTGTGACACAACTGCTTAGGCTCCAAACCTTCAAGTTTACCTGTACATATTTTGAATAAATTCAAAATAAATGTTCTGCTCATCGGATCAAGATGATATTTAGATCGATATTGCACCTCTCCGAAAGAGGAGTCCAATAAAAATATTGGCATCTTCATCTAAGCATCACAACATGGAGTTTGGACCTAGTTGTCCAAAATTAACAAAATTCTTATTTTGTAAATAGGTTTTGTTACAATACCATGGACTGATACCATGACTTATCAAGTCACATACACTCTTGGACACCTAATCCTTCTAGGGTTAGTGTGGAAGCTCAAGAGACTTAGGGATTCCAAGAGACATTGGAATATGAATCCAACGTTTACATGCTCATCTTTCCTATGCTTGTGTTCTCACCATGCCTGTGTTTTACATGGTATCATAGCCATGATATGTGGTATTTCTCCGTAGGTTTCTCAACCATTGTGTAGTCTTCTTCTACATTGTGCATTTATGAGTTAAATTTTATACCCTGCTATCAGAATGGAGCTAGCATATGTTGGTCCTTCTCTAATCTCAATCACTAATTTTTGTGGTTTCTCTATGCATGGCAATTATGATCTCTGCCCTTGTGGAAATGAATTTCTCATTCTGCCATTCTAAACTTGTTAGAGCTAATAACTCTTCTATCAAACTATTTCTCTGCCTATCAATTCTAATGTAGTTGAAGAAAATGTTCCCTGCTTGTCTAATGTTACCTACTCTTGTAGAAACACATCACATCGCTTTATGTAGGAAGTGACTTTGGTCTGGAATATCAAGGCATTTAATGGTTTTTTTGCTGGTTTGAACTAGAACTTTTGTGGGTTGAAACATTTATTTACGAGGAATGAAGTCTATGAGATATTTTGCACTAGAATTCCCTCAACTCAGTCTGATATTTCTTTGTATTCCCATCTATGGTCTATCGAATTTATAATTGTCCATTCTAGCTCTTACATCCTCGTATCTCTATCCTCTCTGCCAATGTTGTGATGCAACACGGTAACACTTGTTTACTCACGTTGTCCCTGAGACATGGAATTAATGCTTGGCCTGACATCGGCTTTATTATGGAAGCCTAATAGTTAATAACGTTGAGAAATGAAGCGTTGTCTCTCTCCTGCATACACATCTTTTGGTAGCACTCAGAAACATTACCATTGAATGATACACACTATGCGTGATTAAATATGAAGAGTCTCTATTTTGTTTTTGTTGTGTTGTCCATGATTATATGTGAGTGGGTCCGCTGTGGTCACCTGTGTTATTAGCATTTTTCCACATGCCATGGATTCTAACGCTCTAAAATCTGCCAATACTCCTACCTTTCCACTAGCTCCAACACTCTTCCTAACGCCAACTTTGTCAATTTTTTTCCATTGACAAGCTCCATTCAGTCCCCAATTCCTTCATTCCCTCTCAAAACTTCACATATGTGTTACCCCTCCTCAGTATATAGAAAGAGAACTGATCCATAAGCAGTCTCAACTCTGCCCTCCACCATGGCTTTTCAATGCCCCTACACCATCGGCATATCGAAATTCACTATGGGCATTGTTTTTTGGTTATGATGTAAGTATCATATGGGTTGTATTCAGTTTGATGGGCATATACATAACTGGATGTATAATATACCATGGATCTATTTTCAAGAGCAATGCCAGGATACTATGTATATAAAAATTTTCAGAATGATGAGAGCTATGGCATTGGCTTGAGCATTGGGAATTATTTTGTTTAAATCCTCAAGGTTAACAGTCAGGCTATCTCTTATGCCCATAAAAACTTTGCATGAAACTCCATCAGTATCAGAGTAAGTGCATTTTAAGTGGGGATTAAGAGGATTGGACACTGCTGGTGAGGCCCCCAATGCCTTCATTGGCTTCTCATTTCCTCGACTGGCCAGATACAAGGCAACTGCTACAAAATTTATGATCAATTGTCTACATTTCTTATTTCTGCTAGATTTTTTTGTGATTTTCACCTAGATTATCTCCACTCTGATTTGGAAATTGTGATCAGTTGGGGGTTTGTAGACCATTTTGGTAGGTTTGTTGGGTTGCCTTTTCTCAGAGCGAGGAAGAGAGCCTTGATTCGTACATAAAGTAAAAAATAATTGACGGGCCTTAAGTTACGGTATTCTATTTATCTCGTGCAATGCTGATATGCTACGATTGAAATAAGTTAACCAATGGTCTACTAATTTAGGTGCTCATTTGTGTGTTAGTGTCGATGAATTTGAAGTGATTTCTGGTTGGGCTAGGAACTGTGAGAAAGTACTTGACTTCAAAATATCATCCATAGTGGTATGTCAAGGAGCAACATTCTAATCTTCCTTTGAAGCACATGGTGACCGAAACCATGAAAAATTTACATCTAGGCTGGTAGGAATTTAAAGACTCCAAATCCTTGAATGCATGTGATGCAAATTTAAAGAGAACATTTATACCAAGTTCTAAAATGCATATATGTCAAATTTGTTTTAAGGATGATTTCCATTGTTTTAAGCCATCATTGCAGCAAGTAGAGGGTAAACATGTCGCTTATGGTGAGCCTTCAAGCTCAAACATTTTTCAAGACAATAATTGTGATGAAAGTCTAAAAAGGAAAGTTGTCTCCTCTACTAGTTCATTGTCTTTCGAAGAAAAAAAGGATGGACATTCCATGCAGCAAAAGAGGTATAATTATTCACATGATCAATTTGATTATGTTTCAGCGAAGAATGATAATTTTGCTTGTTCAAATGAAAGAAAGTTTTGTTGCACATTTTGTGGTGGATTTAACCATGTTGCTTCAAGGTGCTGGTTCAAAAAGAAAGCACACAGGAAGCAGAAGAGGCAAAGAGAACTTTCTCAAAAAGTGCTTAAGAGTTACACATTTTGTCAAAGGAAGGGACATTATGTCTCTCATTGTTGGACCTTGCATCCAACAAATCGTCCAAAGCACATGCAGCTAGAGGAAAAAAAGTTTGGCACAAGTGGATTTATGGAATCCATTATCGATGTGGAAATGGAAGATTCACATGAAGGTGTATTGCAACCGCAAAAGACACCATGGAGTTGGCATGGTAGGAAGTGGATTAACTTCTGAATGCAGTAAGTCATCTTCATTTTGTACATGCAAATTTCATATTTGTATGCATGTATTGCAGTTGAAAAGTTGATGCAAGATTGCAATTTCAGTTGAAGGAATTTCTTTGTTGTTGCCAAATTTTGCCATGGAGGTATAAAATATGAGTATGATACTCACTTATATTGCAGAAATTTCTTTTGGTTCAGCTCTTAGTCACCCACATGTTTTTGGGATGATGTACTTGTTGGTTTTTGAAAAGAAGAGTTGAAATTGCATATGTACATAGAGGTTGTATGTGTAAATAGAGAATTGTATATAATTCATTGTACATGTTACATACACATGTGTTTGTCAAGATGTATCTTGTTATTTGTCGACTTGTGTCAATTGTGTTACACATGATTATCGACTTGTGTCGATTGTGTCACACCTATTTGTCGACTTGTGTCGATTATGTCACACATGTTTATCTACTTGTGTCAATTATGTCACACACATTTATCGACTTGTGTCGATTGTGTCATACATGTTTATCGACTTGTTTTGGTTGTGTACACACTTGTTACAGATTTTGTGTGTCAATTGTATAGCACATTTCATTTTCAAATTCTTGTTGATGTCGTATGTTGCACAAGGTGCCTTTGGTGTCGATTGGTGCAGAGAATGAAGTGTCAGTGAAAAGAAGTGCAAGATTCCATGGGATGGAAAGGCATGCAAGAAAAGAGGGCACAAAGGTCAGCAAGGGTCATTGCTGGTTTCAGAATGGAAGATTGTTATGGTGAGAAAACTTGGTTGGGATTTGTCACAAGTACATGGCTCATTCAGCAAAAATTCGCCATGAGGACAGTGGCAAGTCAGGAAACTTTTTGAAGGATGAAGAGAAGAGGATGTTGTTATTCTCTCATTTTTTGTACTACAGTTTAGTTTCTTCATTTCAGTGAGCTTTTGGGGTCCAAAAGCTTCTCATTTGGGAGGTGTGATCAGGAGCTCAAGTCCGAGCTATGGAAAAAGCTCAAAATTGAAAGTGTTTAAAATCACTTGCAACCTAAACGAATGGATAGGCCTCAGTGATACGATCCTGACGCCGTGAATGGCACTCAAATCCGACACTATATTGAAAGTTATTCAAGTTTGAAAATTCACAATTTTAGGCAAAAGACCAGTTTGACCAGGTTTGACTTCCAAATTTGAAAAATTAAAAAAGGAATATTCCAAGGAATATTCCTAGAACATTCCTCAGAATATTCCACCTGGGCCAATTATATTTCGACACTTGGCAATCATTAGTTGGAAGTTGATTTGACTTTGGTTTTTGGTGGCCAATCGGAGGCTGCCACGTGGCCCCAGGCCACCGAAAATTTGGCTATGTAATTTTTTTGATGATCTACAAGTCTTGAACCTGCGACCTCGTGTGAACAAACCGAAGTGCCCGACCAATCCACCTAATGTTATTTCTTAACAATCAATGTTCACATCGCATATTTGAGGTTTGCAAAGGTTTCGGGTGGTGGCAAAAGCGGGCCAGCCCCCACACAATGTGACCGTGTGTTCCGAACCTTGGCCTCAATGCCTTAGTTCCGACAGTTAAGCGACGGTTAAACCATAGACCACACATGTGTCCACCATATAACAGTTAATGTGAAGGTTTTCTTCTGGCGAGTTTGTTAACAAAAGTATCGGCGGTTTTCGCGAAAGTGCATGTGACCAGCACTCTGCCCGACATTTAATGTCAAGTTAAACCATCTGCCAAGTTTGGTGTGGATTTCGTTAAATTCATAGTTTGGCTAGTTTTAGTTGGACTATCTACAGTTAGCCCACATTTAGTGGGATTTTTACTTGACATTGGGAAAATACTATTTCTGTCATAACTTCTGATGGAGAGAACCTTTTTGGATGATTTTTTTTTTTTTTAAATGGGTATTCAGAGCATTATGAATCCATTAGAATAGGTTTTAGAGCCATTGGAGTTGATCTTCAGTCCCTTTTTCTTCAGGGAAGCAATGAGAGCCATTAGGGCCAATAGGGATTTGGAGTTGTGTTGAGCTATGCTTAACCATTTATGGTAAACGAAAAGTCATTTTCGACTATTTTCAGAATTCCAGAGCCATTGGCATAGGTTCCAAAGGAATTAGAGGTGTTCTACAACCATTTTAGCTTCAGAGAAACTTTTTGAGCCATCAGGGCCATTTTGGTAATAGAGCTGTATTAAGTTGTACCTTTCTGTTTGAGGTGAACCAAAGACCATTATCAGCTATTTTCCACCTTTTGAACCTAATGGAGGAGGTTTTAGAACTGTTTGAAGAATTTTAGAGCTGAAAAGCTTCAGGAGAGTTTTCAGGGCCACTAGGACCATTTTGGGGTTGCAGCTGTTTTGAGGTGTACCTCTCTGTTTGAGGTGAACCAAAGATCATTTTTAGCTAATTTAGACCTTCTAAACCTAATGAAAGAGGTTTCTGACCTGTTTGAGGACTTATACATCCCAAAAAGATATAGAGGAGTTCAAAGAGCCATGAGGGCCTTATTGAAGAAATCACTGTTTATGATAATTCTTCACTGTTTAGTGAATTTGGTAAGGCATTCTTAGTTTTTTCATTTCTTCTGAATCAGTATTTGCATTCATATTTGTCTATTGAGACACTTTTAAACTTGTATTAGCATTTGAAAGCATTTTAATACAAGAGGACAAGCTCATTTTGGGAGGCTTGATCCAGCAGACATAGTCCAGGAGTGGTGAACTGCTCATCAAACATTTGTGTCATGTTATGCTGAAGTTATCTTGATGTACATTTCTGATTTAATATGTTAAACAGAAAATACAAGTAGTTTCATTTTTAGATCATGAGTGTTAACTTCTACAAGTTCTAAAGACAAAGTTTGTAAAGGGCCAGGTAGCCTTTGGATCTCATCCTTTTATCAAAGGTGACATATCCAGTAAATGCCCCTACAGTCAATCTCTGGAACAGATCTAAGAAGTTGCATTTTCAGATCAGTTAACTTAACTTGCCTTCACACATAAACTCTTAAACAGTTACCAAAAACACTTTGTTTTATGCAACAAGACATGGGATATTTTTCACACATTTAATTAATGGAAATGGATACCTTGCACACATTTTCAAGTACTTCCATTTTCAGATCAGGGGATTTAACTCTTTTCAAATATGCTCTCTTTTTCTATTTTTTCTATGTTTTTGTATTTTTGTGATTTCCCTCATGCAATGTTTATGTACAATGAATGAAAACCGTTAAAATTAGGACTCTTGACAAAAATAGTGTTTGAGCATCCTGCCATTTACAGGACCTCCAAAAAGTTCTTCTCCTTTAAGCCCTTGTAAAAAGAAAGCATTATGACTTCTAACTGACTGAATGAGGTAAGGGCCTTTCCACAAATTCTCAAACTTACCATGTTTAACTTTGGCTTCCCTCCTAGAATTCCACTTCAGTACAATGTCTCCAATGTGGAAATTGTTGGCTTTAGTTCTTCTGTCAAAGATTTTCTTTATGCTTTGTTGCACTGCTTGAGTCTTGTTATAAAATTCTTCCCTTGTCTACTGCAAATGAATGGTTTGGTTTAGCCTCCTCTGCATGTCATTTTCTTCTGATTGCACTTCTTGGAGAATTATTACTACCGGAACTCCCAAGAATGTTGGAAAAATGACATCCATGCCATACACTAGTTGATAGGGAGACATGTCAATTGATTTCTTGGTGGTTAGTCTATCAGTCCATAGTGCATGTATTAGCTTGCAATGCCATGCCTTTTGATTCTATTGTAGAAGCTTGTTGATGATATTAACCAAGATTTTGTTAGAGGACTCAGCTAGCCCATTACCTTTAGGGTAATAAGTTGTGGAATGTCCTAGTGTGATGTGATATTTATGACAAAATTCAACCATTCTTTTGGATGAAAAGGCAGCAACATTATCTGTAATGATCTTTCTGGAGCAACCAAATCTAGACAGTATGTTTGTCTCAAGAAATTTGATAATGATGGAATCAATAACATTTATAGAGGGGATGGCTTCTATCCACTTGGTAGAGTAATAAATGGCAGTGAGTGTTAACATTGGAAAATCGTACAACAGAAGATGACACATTAGGGGAATTTTGAGGTCTAAAATGGGCCTCATAAGGAAATAATAAAATAATAGCTAAACCAATAAAATAATATTTATGACTTTGAAATTCACTTTTTGCACCACAATCCATGTAACCATAGTTAAATTCAATTCAAAAGTTATACAAAAATAAAATCAATAAAAAAATTGTATTGATGTGACTATAAACAAGAATGAGTTTTTCAAAAAAAAGTAATTATCATTGAAAAACTAATGCATTTGCCCTTTGTACATAAATAACTTAAAATAAAATACAAATATAAATTTATAAATTCTTAATTATATTATATTCTATTAATCAAAATTTATATTATTTAAATTGTATAATAACATGTAATTAATATACTATCTAAAAATAATATAATATAATATAATAAATGTATAGGGATATGCATTATTTCTTTCAAGAAATATGAAATGACAATAATTTTATTTTATTCAAAAAGTGTGAAATGACATTTATTATGAATACTTTAATTTTGACTTTAAAAGTACTTAGAGCACTACCATGTTTAACCATGAGTTTTTATCCACCATTGATAATGTGACAAGTAAGTATCTTTAGCTCAAGCAATGCCACCTCAACCATTAGGGATGATGTCACCCCCTAAAATGTTATTGGTTCTCATAAAGTGAATTTTGATTGTACATTTTCCTTAGGAGGCTCATTTTAGACCTCAAAATTCCCCTAATGTCAATTAATGTCGAGCCTAAGGATTTACAGGACTGGGATACATTATGGAATCAAGAAGTATTTAAAATCTCTAAGGTTTTGAGAAAATCAAATTTGAACTAGTCATAAATGCTCAAATGCACACTTTTTCTTTTGAAAAGAGCACCTTATGCGCGCACTGGAGACCGATAAGCGCACATTCCTGGAAGTGGAAAAAAGTCACTTTCCGGGACCACAAGCAAGCAAAGGACAATTTATCCTTATGTGAAAGCTGCCTAAGGAAAACACCAGCGCCTCCTTAGGAATTGTGTTAGCACACAAAAACATATTTGAGCACACAATGGAATCATACCCCTCCCTTGGGTCACCATCCATCATGTACCAAGGGAGCGAAGGAGGATTTGAAGCTCACCTATATAAACCCACCAGGAGATGAAAAAATGGTGATCACAAGGTTATGCTGGCCAAAGTTGCCCAAGCAACACCAGCATCGTGTGTGACCCAAGGAGCTGGAGCAAGAGAGGACTCGATGGTTGGCCACCCAACATCTTAGTTCACTACAGCAGAGAGAGAGAGTTAGACTGCGTCAGAAGGTAGAACTTGAAGGACAAACGTCCTTGCATCGGGACCTAGAGCCATTGCCTATGGGCCCTTTGGCAAGTGGGTAAGATTGGTTTTCATTCCAAGCATTCAATAAGAAGAGGCCATAGAGCCATTTTTTACCTTGTTACTGTTTGGAACTCTCTATATAGCTTCTTTTGTGTTTTTAGTTTTAGTTTTTTAATAGAGCATACTTTAGTGTATTACTTCATTTAAGTTTTATGCTTTTGAGCTCCCCCTAGATACTTCCTGTTACCTATAGTTTAGAGGGTAGACCACACTCTCTAAACTCGTGCGATTTTGTACACCCGTGTGTCGAAACCACCACAACAGGATTAGTGACTCCACTAACGTGTTTCAAGTTTCTGTGGCTGTGCCTTCTTTTGCAGGAGACCCATAGTCTATGCTGGAGTGGAGCTGACAGTCCTCTGATCCATCTTGCAGTCCCTAGAATCACTGAGGTGATAGACTGAAGAAGGTAGCTCCTACTTTTTTTTGCTTGCAGGAATTTTGCGCACAGTTTTTTCACACATACGCACAGGGTGGGCGTTCAAGAGTGACCTGCGTGCAGGAAAGCACACCTGTCAGAGGTTTTTGCACGCAATTTGCGGAGAGATTTTTTATCACTATATTCTGCATTTTTTCTGCTTGTAAGTGTGTTGGGCAGCCCTAATGTATTTTCCAACACCTGTGTTGATACCCCACAGCTTCTGAAAACTATTTTTTGTTGTTTTTTGTAGGCATTTAGTTAGTTTTCATTTAAGTTGGTTTTTTGCAAAAAGTGTTCACATAGTTTAAGTAGGGGGCCAATTAACCATTGCTTTCCGAAAAATTTATGTTTTTGCAAACTCTGGTATGCACACTTAGTTTAACTAGTCCAAGTGAGTGGCTCATGACCACACATGCATAAGCTAGTGTAGAAATTGTTTAGTTTAAATTTCTATTTTTGCATTTAGGAAATTGCAGGACTAGGATTGAATCGCAAGCTAGAGCAAGTAATCTCTGTTGTCTTTGTGCAATTGGGTGACCCTAGACAAGCATATGAACACTCTACATTTCTGATTCACCATCTCCCTTTAGTCACTCACATAGACTAATTAGGAGGTTTTGGAAGTAGCCCATTATCTGCAAATGATTTTTATTTGAGTAAGGAACAACATCACATAGTTTAACTAGGGGACTTTTGTAAAGGATCACCGATATCCATATGTTCAAATTATGAGACTGTTCACCATACGCTCACATACATTCACCCACTAAGAAAAGAAAGCCACCTAAAAATAACTTAAACCAACTCACTAAACTCTCCCCACAGGGGCCACAAGAGAAATTATAGGTTAAGTTAGGATCAAGGGGGTAGGCATCCAATAAGCTGCCTTGATCATGCTTCACATTTGAAACATAGAAGTTGCATTTTTAGGGAGCTTTAAAATCCACCTATCAGCCCATGGAAAAGAAAACCCCAGCGCGGCAGAGACTTGATTTAGAGGGGGTTAGTCTTAGGTGCAGTGCGTGCGGTATCAGTTGGGGCTACCTGACCCTGCTGATACTCGATACTGTTAGCTGACTACCAAGAAGCCCAAGACTCGAAAGCTCATGTGAGATGTGGTTCTTAGTGGCCAAATCTAGGGCATCCTTTACCCTATAGGTGATAGTGCAGGAAAGCGCCAGACCCTCTACCCTTACCTTGGTTGATTTTCTTCAGCTGACTGGGGGCGTTGCCAGTTCTTTCGGGATGTTGTGCCAGCACTCGCAAGAAATCCTCTCAAGGCCCAGTTAATTTTGAGTGTGTGAGGACGTTATTAGGTATTCTAGGATTTTTTGAGTATCACGTGCAAACAAACAAAACCATTTTTTGCTTGATTACTCACATAGATTAAGTTAAAGGAAAATTCATTTCATTTTCACTTTTTCTTATGTATGTGGCCATAAAATTGTCATGATCACAGACTTAATCCCCTCAAAAAAAATTTCCAAAACCCAACCTAGACGACCCTCAAGCAGTTCCAACGGAACCTCGTTGGTCCAGGCATCTTTTGGACCTCCCCCCATTATCAGGAGGGGTTCCAGGTCTTTCGTCGTTTAGGCGTCAAAGACAGAACATTTCCATAGTGGTTGGTTCCTCCTTTCTTGGAGCAACATTAGTTGGGAACCCTAGTCAGTCTCCCAACACCACACCACACATCACTCCCCCCTCATCCCCTAGGGGGCAGAAGATTGCATCCCATATGGGAAGCTAGCTGAATTCAGAACCGGGTACGTCACAGACTAACCCTCGTTCTAACTAGAACTTCGTGTCTTCACACGTTGCCATGGCATCAAACTATCAGTAACCCTTCTTAGCAGCATTAAATCTACCAGATTTAACCAAGCTCACCAATGACCCCATCGCACACGATCCCAATTGGCCTCCCATGCCCACGAAGCTCCCTTCAGACATACCAAATTTTGAGGGAAAACAAACAGAAGACCCAGGGAATCATATAATGACCTTTCACCTGTGGTGCTCATCAAATAGCATCATTGATGATACTATTCGATTGAGGTTGTTTCAACGCACTCTCACGGGAGTGGTCGCGAAATGGTACGTCAAGAAACCCCCTGCTTCGCATAGAACATTTAGCGTCCTCACTACTGCATTCCTCACATACTTTCAGTTACCCATTCACCATGATTCGAGAATGGAGTTATTGACTCATTTCAGATAATCCCCCTCTACCCACATTTCTGAACATCTCCATGAGTGGAGAGGACATCACAACTTATGCAAAGCACAACTCGATGACCGAGTCCTTTTAGATTTATTCTTGAAAACTTTGATGACAGAGATTTCAAAAGATGTGGCGCAACGTAACCCCACATGTGAAGAGGATGAAATCAGTAAAGCCCAAAAGCTTGAACTGATCTATACGTAATCAGGATACATATACAAAATCCTGCCTAACGCCCCGCACCTGCAATCTTATCAAGAATTTCTAGGCGCGTCAAACTCTGCAGACGGACTTATTGGGTTGATGACCCAAGGGTACCTAGGTAGCAGTAGTCAGAATCCTGGTTACACACATGGGTCTACCCAGAACATGTCTCAACCCGGATTTCAAAGTCATCATCTGCAGCAGCAAAATTTGACTAATAGGGCACCAGCGTTTCACCAAGGAGGACCTTACCCTCTGGCTGGGGGGACCCAGTATGCAGGAATAAAAACTGATGGAAGAACTCCTCCCCAATGGCCAGGTGCAAACACGGGACAACAGTATGGTCAGTCCCAAGCACATAACCCACTGACACAAAACAATGCATAGATGAACTTTGTGCAGTCGTCCCAAAATCAACCACACCAGTATGATCAGGAGAATTACCCTCTTAACGTGGTTAAAAGAAAGGTAAAAAACAAACTCAAAGGGAACCCTGGATAGGGGGGCAATAACCAAAAGCACCCACCGCAATCCCGGGTTGGAGATAACTCCGACTAGAACCAGAACCAGGAGCCAAGCAATGCTCAAAAGCAAGGCAAGAAACCACCTCTAAGAACAAGCCATTGTTGTTCGATATGTGGTGAGTACGGGAACTATACTCACCACTGTCCCAAACTCCCTGAGCTTAAAAAGCTTCAGAGTAATTGAGGACAAGGAGGATCTTCCTAGATAACTGCAGTTATGCAAGAACCCTTCCACCATCAAGGAACAGTCAGCACTCAGCAGCAAAACCCCAACAATTCCGAGAAAAAAAACCATGAAATTTACATGGCTGGGGAAGAAATGTTTTTCCAAACCCGGAATCACAGCTACGACACCCCACCAGACACTAGTACGTTAGGGGCTAGTACGATCGTGCCAACTGCACTTTTCACCATTGCAAATATTCCTTTGGAACCAGTGCCAAAAATGGTTAAAGGGCCTAATAGACGAGTAGGTAACTACTCTAAAGCATCCCACAATTATATCATCATAGATTCTTTAGCCCAATCACCTGCTGCTATGTCCGCTTTAGAGGTACTTTAGTCATGCCCAAAGCAGCGGAAAGCCCTACTTTCCGCTTTAGGCACCGTCGACCCTGCCGACACTCGCATGATGGTTTTTGATTTAGACCAAGTCACCCGTAGGCTTCCCTCCATGGTCGCCTTTCAGATACCAGTATCGGTACAGAATCACTATTCACCGATGTGTCATTGACGAGGGTTCATCCACTTGCATCATGTCAAAGAATGTATGGAAAAAGTTAGGAGCCCCAGAACTCAAACCTTCCGTCATCACACTCAGAGCATGCGACGGTCGGCCCTTGACCCCCGTCGGCCTATCCCAAAATGTACTGGTCTACTTAGCCAGCAAAACAGTCCACATAGACATCGAAGTCTTGGATGCTCACTTGGATTAAAATATACTCCTTGGTCGGAGTTACATGTACGCCATGTCTGCCATAGCATCCTTCATTTTCCGCATCATGATTTTCCCCCACGAGGATCGAATCATTATAGTAGACCAGCTGACACACACTGAAAAGCATCCTTTGACCAACACAGATATGGTTCTACCCTATGTAGATACAGCCACAAATGGTCTTTTACGGTATCAAGAATATGGCCCTGGCCAATTCAAACCGTCGTTCGTCCTAAGATCATTCCTAGGAGATCCTCCTATTATCCCCGAGGTATCGCCCGATGCCACAGTGGCCCTGGTATGCATGATGTCCACATCAAGCATCAAGGTTAGTTAGGACATAGACTCAAGTAGTAACGACACCGAGGCATCAACTACTGCAACCTCCCTAGTCTATGCTGCCTCCCAAACTCCTTTCCTATACCCACCTCCTGGCTTCACCTCCCAGTAGGTCTTGGCAACACTGGTACTACCCAACATATCATTGGCATTCCCAGTGTGGTATCTCGTTCCCCCTCCAGGAATGCTAGCTACCAACATTACCGTGTTTGGGTTAAAGCCCCTTGGTCCCGAGGAGCCCTAACCTACCCAAGTAGCAGCCAAAACCATCCCCGCAAGGGAAATCCCCACTGCGAAACTGACAACCACGATAAAGAAAATCGCCAAGAAAGGAAAGAAAGTGGTGACCCCCACCATACAGTGGGAGTCATTAGCCTACACTATATGTGATGTCACAAGACACCCTACTCACATATGCCCGGAGTTGGATGAATTAAAACCACTCCTCGGCTGCGAGGCAGGCACCTCAAAACGGCATTCCCATAAAAAGGAACTTGTCACCAAAATTATAGGCAAACCGCTGCGTATCAATCATGCATGCACCCTCTATAACACCTATGGGCATTATACCCACCATTTTCCAGAAATACCACGGTATAGGGACGGCTTACATGTGATCGAGCGATCCTATCAAGAGGATCCCTCCATCCAGTCTATTAGTGATGAGTGCACACCATCTTGTACTTACAAGAGGAGCACCGATACCTTGAGCGCCCCCCATTAATGTTCATTAGACATTGCACGTTATGCGATGAACGTTGCCACTACCTCGAAGAGTATGCCGCATTGGAACTCATTCACAGATGGTATCCAATTGAAAGGATCTACTACGTGGGACTACGAGCAGCACAATTCACATGCCCGTTATGCACCGACAATCACCTATTGGAGGATTGTCACTACATACCTCGCTTCCGACTAGCCCTTGCTAGCCTCCGCTCAACCATAGTTCGTCTCTCCCAAGAAGATGATATGGATGCCAAATCCATCGGCAGCTCCATGACCCAAGCAGAGGAGCTGAGCGGCTCTATCATGTTCTTGTCAGTCGAAGAACGGCCTAGCGGGGAACCCATAGTTACCCCTATAGGCACTTCACGGAACCCACCCGCATGCACGTTATGCAAGCATACAGACCATATAGTAGGCCACTGCCCTGACTTAGCAGCATACCGACATTGGTACCCCGCCCAGCCTCAGACCACGCACGATGGGACCCCCATATCATGGACGTTTTTCCTGATATGTCAGGGTAATCATTATGACCAACATTGTACTTATGTCTCACAGTTCCGTCCTACTATTGAAATGATTAATGTCGTAGGAAAAAGGACGAACGATCTCCAAGAATGGCATAAAAGATATGTCGTCGGCTCAATGTCCCCACCACCACGATGGTGTTATAAGCCGGATAAGACCACACACCAACCACGTAAACCCTAGGCCAAGCCTGGGATAACATGCAGCCTCTGTGGTCTAAACGATCACCGAATCAACCAATGTAGAGAACTCAAACCCCTTGCAAATAGTCTCCACATAATCTCGTCTCTCCCCCAAAAGCTTCTCTTTAATAAAGAGAATATCACACGCACTTACTGCCGAATTTTCTCACACTTTCATCATACATTTAAGTGCACGCATCTCCCCAAGCTGAGAGCAGCTAGAGCAGCATTAAGTCAGCCACCCACCAAAAAGGGAGGCAAGTTTCAACCCATGACGCAAAAATGGAAACAGAAGATGAGTTGGTCCACAACAGACCCTTTCCAAGCATCCACATCTAGAACATTGAGTAGTGTAGATTCTCACACTATCTACTCTGTCAGCGCTATGATACCTTGCACCATTTGCACCAGTCGTAATCATGCGCCAGAGGGATGTCCGTTGCTACAAATGTTCAGACATCTCTATGATAAAATCAACTTCCATCTATCGGGAATTGACTATCCTAGTGGGAAGGGAAACTATCAGCTCACTCAAGACTCCATTGCAGATATCTTTCCCCCGCCGCATACCAGTGACACAACTCATCACATACGACTTGTGTCATCGCACGCCCAAAACAGGATTTAAACAACCTCCCCGTCATAGGAATTCATTTTTATTCCTGTCACAAAAAACCAAGGCACCTTATGCCCTTGCATCAATTTCCGTGAGATCCCAGACTTGCATGCAACCATCGAACTCCTTGATGACACCCAGCCTCTAGAACAATGCCTAGTACAACTAGAGCTAGTTGATGAAAACAGGCGACAATCGCTGCAACACAATGAGGCCCATAAGAAAAGGGTAAAAGCATCATTCGACTGCCACATCACCCCTCGCTCATTTACTGAAGGAGAGCTAGTCCTTTGCTATGATGTCGCAAAAGAAGCCTTAGGGCCAGGGAAGCTCAAAACCCTGTGGAAAGGGCCCTATATCATCAAACATTGCCTCTGGCAGGGGGAATACATCTTGACAGAACCGGACGGGGCCTACCTCACTAACCCCGTCAACGGCCTTTACCTCAAGAAATTCTACCCATAAGGGCCCCTGTAGCCCTTATCCCCTAGAGTTAGAGTACACAAAAACCCCAATACCAAAATATTTTTGACCCAAAAAACCTAAATGCGCTCAAAATATCACCATGGATCACCAACTTGAACCTTATTTCAGATTTTCTGATGGAGCATCGCGATGGTATCAAAACTTAGCTGCAGTCGCCTAGGTCATCTACTACCCTAACCGATCACCATTATGTTCAAACGGCGTGTGCAACGGATCAGCAACCAACAATCAGGTAGAATACAATGTCGTTATCAGACTTATGTGCGAGGCCCTCCACCAGGGCATCCGCCATATGCATGTCTACCTAGATTCCCAGTTAGTAGTCTCACAGTTAAACCAAAAATTTGAAACCAGAGATGCAAACATTTTTATAAAATATTTGCGTGCCAGAAGATTAAGCAGACAATTTGATTATATTACATTCTCACATGTATCAAGGAATCAAAACCAAACAGCTAGATTGGAATGCATCGAGAGAAAACCACCATACATAAAAATCCAAAAACATGTATATCCATCAGCATAACACAAAATACATAAACCGAAATAGACACCACACCATGTAGAGCCGCAAAAAATATCTCTCATATATATATCAAAAAATATATGTATCAAAGTACAAAAAATAGTATCACTGGCCCATTGGCTAGCCCAAAAATATAGAGGTCATCAAAAATAAGGGAAGCATCCTCATAATGGGTGCTTTCCCTATGTACAAATCTATTCTAGGGGGGTGCCCTCTCAAGAGGATCACCTGGGCCCACCACTGCTCCTGGTGCCACCACCGGAGCTGCTGTCACCACTGCGATAGCTACATGTCATAGAGTAGGCCGGTAGTCCCTCTCACAAGCCATCACTATCTCTAGCCATACCTCCTCGAAGCCATCCATAAGACCTCGAGTAGGCATCCTGTGGGTCAAATGGTCCACTCGACCCTGGAAGTCCTATAGAGCCCCTACCTGAGCTGTAAGTGCTACGATGCGCGCCTCAGCCGCATCTGCACAAGTTCTCTCAGCCGCACCCGTGCTGCTACCCTCACCAGAAGGACCAGCACCATCCTCGCCAAGTCTACCGACACCCCAGCCTGGTCCACCTACGGTGCCACCTCCCTGACCACCAGGCGGTCGTGGTGGAGGATTATGACCCACCAGTCGGGCCACTGGGCATCCCACCGCGCTAACATCTGCATGAGTAACCAAAATAATGTCAGTGTCAAAGAAAAACACTCAAGAACACAAAAACTCGAGTAAATGCAAAAATATAACACATACCGGCGGGACCCCAAACATAACCAAAAGGGAGACCAATATCTAGATCACCCTGAAATTCTATCCCCACATAAGGGTATGGAAAAAACCTCTACAAATTTGCCTCAAACTAGGCCTCCGTCGTGTCATTCCAATAATGACACACCACGCCACCACCATCGCGTGGCATCACCGGAGCCCACCTCCTCATGCGTGGCTCCCTCGGCCCCCCAATAGGCATAGCCACCACGGGCCTCAGCAGCACGACCCTCTCGTACATAATGCTGCACAAAATGCTAGTGTACGCAAATGATTTAGATCCATGCTGGACTCGATTTAGTTGCGACACCATACCATCAAAGCAGAAATGGGAAAAATCAAAGAAATGCCCATTCCTCAAATGGCGTAAAACCCCCACCTATTGGCCCAATGCCCGATGAGGCGCAAACGACCCCGCCAGTCGTAGAATAATGGCTAGAGCACACCGCTCGGCCACATATATCACTGAGGCGATATTGATGCACCCCTCAGTAAGAGGTGCACCACCACAATGCCTCCTCCGGAACCTGTCCATGTTCACTCGTCCAGCAGGAAGTGGATACCTCAGTGCCTCTCCCTGAGGCAGTAATCCGGTCACAAAGTAAATATCCGTCTCCAAATGGATAATCAAGTTCGTCCCCCTCAGAACAAACATGTTGCACCTCCTGCGCCAATGTTGTATGATATAACGTAACAAATGGTCCTGTGACCGAAGGAACTCATTTTCGGCAAATTTCAAGAGGCCCCATGCGGCCAGCTGACGGTGTGCCCCAGCATCAGCAGCCAGAACGGTCTGGATCTTGGGAAAATCTCATTCTCTCCACACCAACCTACCAAGCAACAGGCACCCATCAGCACAAAGTAGAAAAAGCATGAGGGACAGTAAAAACCCAAGTTTTTTTTTCAAAAACATTGCCCTTGTGCGCTTGTTTCATTCACAGGCATGCCCTTCCGTGCAAATACGTAGGAACAGCGCGCCTTCACGCGGTTGTACCTGAGAAATACGCACAAGGGGGGCGCCTATTTTCCTAGATCGCCCGCTCAATCTAGGGAAAAAAATCCCCTTTGAGGTCATACAAACCTAATTTGTACAGCCCCCGGCATCACCAAACTAGAAAAATCAAAATGAAGGACGTCATGAGAGTTACCTCGGCATAATATCGCTAATCCCTAGTACACAGGCTAACCGCAATGGAAAGAAAGGCTTTGCTATCACCTCTGATCTCCCAAAACTCAGCAAGTACAAATGAATAGGATTAGGGCCATAATCCCTTATTTATTACCCTTTTCCAAAACTTCGGAGGTCCATAATAGGAGATCAGAAGGTCCATTTTGCAAACCATAAGTTTCACCATCATTAGTATACCATGACGAACGAAAGCAATGTCCTACATTCGCTTTCCAAAGAAATATATTTTTCAAGTGCTAGAAAGTATGCACCCTCCCATCTTCCTTTCCAAGATTCATGTTTTTCAATAATATTGAATGAAAATAAGATGCTTTCACTTGAGGTAGTTGTTTTTTGCAGGAAGAACCCGCAAACCATTCACAACACAGACCACCAAACGTTCTGAAGCAGGTATCATTCTACCCTCAGCATGATAGGGTCCCAGAAAAATTTTCATATCCTGACATCATTTCTCCATCAGAAATAAACCATAGGGTCCTCATACCCGACCACATTTATCATCACCTCACCCTGCATATGATAAACGTTCGCGATGGTCAGTAGAGCCTCCCCTCCATGGCGATCTTCATCTCAAGTAGACCATACATCACCCCACAAGTGACGCCCATTTTTAGTCCGGGAAGCACCTCATGCCCATCCATGTACCATGCATAAGGTCAAGTTCACCAGTTAAACTAACCCCCTTCCCGAATGATCGAGTTGTACAAGCAGAATGAAAATGCACCTCTGTGCACCGCATTTGGCCCACCATACCTCCATCAACATTACCCATCTGTGAAATCTTCTGCTTCATCAACCCTACACATGAGACCAACCAATGGGACCCCTACCCGCAATAAAACACTGTCCTCACACCATCAAGTGAGCGACCCTCTTTCATGTTTTTGGGTACCCATCTCTGTGTTTTGTACAAGCCAAACCCCATTATTTTATTCTTTTGGTAAGTGTACAAAGATCAAAAACAAGGCCCTTTGCCTCTTCACCCTCATTTTTCACTTTTTCTCCCATGGCATCAGTCCCCCATATCCCTTGGTCGAAGTAATTCATACCCCCCATGCACGCACCATTCCGACAATCATAGCCGGTTTATACCCGCCCCGGAAGTCCTACCGACTCCAAGGATTTTTCCCTTCAGAAATACCTATGACTGCCACCAAGCTGCTCAAATATACTTCGACCTCGGGCCACTGAATCCCCATCATCCATTTTCAGCTACTGCTCACCAACCTGCCTATGTTAAACCCATTATGGTTCGGTTAAGGCTTCCTTTTTATCGACATCAACACCTCTTTTCCAAAATGGAAGCGGTACCTTGGATGACCCCTCCCCATGCAAAGGGGTATCCTTGGGTGGCACTATGGGAAACATCATTGTCCATAGATGTCATCGATCCTCTTGACATTCAACTACAGCAAAATCTTTCATTTCACCATGGTATCATACCTTACAACCATTACACTTTGATCAAGATCTGTCGAAGACCCATGCCTTTATAAGCTTCTCTAAAAACAATGCCTACATGGGAAGGTCCCAACCATTACATATGCATACATTGCACAGTGATATGCCATACCAAGATTACGCATATGGGTACCAAAATCCACCTATCGTCAAAGAAAGACGCCCCTAAGGGCGTCAACAGTCGTCGTCAAAAACCACCAACATCACTACCACAGTAGTGGCACAAACAGCACATGTATCTGTCAATTTTGTTTAACTAGCCATAGCATCATGAGCATGGGACATTCCCGCCTCGTTGAAATTTTGCAAATATGTTTATATTTTTTCTACTTGCAGGGGGTCCCTTAGGCCATGGTCAACTCGGAAACGGTGCAAGGTGTTGACTATTCTACACAGAGGCCTCGCTCTCTCTCTCTCTCTCTCTCTCTCTCTCGCTATGTACAATACAGAAAAGAAACTATAATATATGTTGGCTATACAGTTCTTCCTATACCTCACACATTAGGGAGAAACTGTTAACACTGGAAAATCGTACAGCAGAAGACGACATCAATTAATGTCGAGCCTAAGGATTTACACGACTGGGATACATTATGGAATCAAGAAGTATTTAAAATCTCTAAGGTTTTGAGAAAATCAAATTTGAACTAGTCATAAATGCTCAAATGCGCACTTTCTCCTTCGAAAAGAGCACCTTATGCATGCACTGGAGTCCGATAAGTGTGCATTCCTCGAAGTGGAAAAAAGTCACTTTCCGGGACCACAAGCAAGCAAAGGATAGTTTCTCCTTATGTGAAAGCCGCCTAAGGACAACACCAGTGCCTCCTTAGGCATTGTGTGAGCATACAAAAGCATATTTGAGCACACAATGGAATCATACCCCTCCCTTGGGTCACCATCCATCATGTACCAAGGGAGGGAAGGAGGATTTGAAGCTCACCTATATAAACCCACCAAGATATGAACAAATGGTGATCACAAGGTTATGCTAGCCAAAGTTTCCCAAGCAACACCAACATCGTGTGTGACCCAAGGAGCTGGAGCAAGAGCGGACTCGATGGTTGGCCACCCAACATCTTAGTCCACTATAGCAGAGAGAGAGAGTTAGACTACGTTAGAAGGAAAAACTTGAAGGACAAACATCCTTGCATCGGGACCTAGAGCCATTGCCTAGGGGCCCTTTGGCAAGTGGGTAAGATTGGTTTTCATTCCAAGCATTCACTAAGAAGAGGCCATCAAGCCATTGTTTACCTTGTTAATGTTTGGAACTCTCTGTATAGCTTCTTTTGTGTTTTTAGTTTTAGTTTTTTAACAGAGCATGCTTTAATGTATTACTTAATTTAAGTTTTATGCTTTTGAGCGCTGCCCAGATACTGCCTGTTACCTATAGTTTAGAGGGTAGACCACACTCTCTAAACTTGTGCGATTTCGTACACCCGTGTGTCGAATCCACCACAATAGTGAGGATCCACTTATGTTGTGTAGACGAGGTGGGTTGAATCTCTCCAATGAAGTCTAAACTCCATTGTTGAAAAGGAGCTTCAACAATAATGAGATGTAAAGGCAAAGGTAAGAGTTTTCTCTTGCCATAAAAAATTTGGCATTTATGGCAAGTCATGACTAGTTTGTGGGTGTCCAAGAAAAGGGTGGGCCAATAGTAGCCAGCTCTAAGGATTTTTTTGGCTGTGGTTTTCCAGTGAAGATGGCCTCCACACTCTCCCTCATGAAGTTCATGCATGATCTTACCTGCATCATCATCAAGCAATCATTTAAGCAGTATACCAACATGATTCTTCCAATATAACATCCCATCTAAAATGCAAAATTTCAAATCTTTTTGTTTTATGAATCTATCTTTTGTCTTTGATAACGTAGGAGGAGAATTAAGATAGAAAAGCACATAAAGAATATTAACATACCAAGATTAATTTAGAAATGCTTTTTCAACATGGGGAGTAGTGCATTCTTCTTCTTGTTCTAAAACATCAACCATGTTCATATCTAAGGCTTTGAAATTTGACTCTTCCATGAGTTTTGCAAGCCCTTGTCTTTTAACCAGTTTATTGGGCCTAATTTCTAAGTCATATTATAATATAATGGCAATCCACTTTCCCCTTTTACCATCAGGGTCCTAATTTAAAATGTCATTGACAACAGAGTGTGGAACAAAAGCAATGATAAGAGAATGTAAGATATAAACTCTAAAGTATTTCAATGCTTTGATTAGGGCAAAGGCTTGTTTCTCCATGATGTTGTATTTTAAAGGAGCATATCTAATGTCTTTGCTAAATAAGGCTATGGGTTTTTCTTACCCCATCATGTTCTTTTGCAGTAACATTGCAGCAATAGTATGTTCAAAGGCAAATGAGAAAATGTAGAAGTCTTTGGTAAAGTCGGGACTGATCAAAACTGGTGTTTGAGTGAGGGCTAGTTTGACCTAATCAAAGGATTGTTTGGATTATAAGGTCCATTTAACCCCTATCTCCTTTTTAAGCATGTTTGTAATATTCCTCAAAAGTTCAACAAGGTTGGCGATGAACCTCCTTAAAAAGTTTATCTTCCCGATGAAATATTTTAATTCTTTAATGTTTCTAGGATGGTTGATTTGTAATATGCCTTCAATCCTTTTGGGGTCTATTTTTATTCCTTCTTTTGAGATAATGTGGCCTAGGAGTTTTTCTTCTTGGATACCAAACAATTTTTTCTTAGGATTCAAGGAAAGGCCATATTTTCTACATCTTTCAAAAATTTCCTTAAGTGAATTAAGTGCTACTCCTCAGTCTTAGAGTATACAGTGATGTCATCAAGGTAAATGACTATGGAGTAGACTATGTCTTCAGAAAAAGCTATATCCATGGCCCTTTGGAAAGTGGCCCCCGCATTCATCAATCTGAATAGCATTTTAACATACATGAATGTAACCGAAGGGGTAGTGAAGATAGTTTTTCGTTGATCACTTGGGAACACTAGTACTTGGTTGTAGCCGGAAAAGCCATCAAGTAGTGAGATCCTCTTAGAGCCAACCACCCTCTGAAGTATGTGATCCATCTTAGGCAAGTGGTAGTTACCTTTTAAGGAGGCTTTGTTCAGATTTCTAAAGTCAATGCAAAGCCTAATCTCCCTGGTCTTCTTCCTAACTGACAGAAGGTTTGAAACCCACTCCGAGTATCGAAGGGAAACTATGATCCCAACACCATACATATTTTTAATCCCTTTCTCAACTAAAGGTAATTAGACAGGGTTTATTCTCCTTAACTTTTGTTTGAAAGGTTTCTGATTATCTTTAAGAGGAATTTTGTGTTGAATAATGCTTTTGTCATATGATTTCAAGTCCTCATATCCTCATGCAAAAAAATCTTTAAATTCTTGAAAAAACTCAATATATCTTTGTTTTATGTGAGGGGTAAGAGTTTTGGAGAGTTTGATCATTTTAGGTTCCTTCAGGTTTCCTATGTTATATTCTTCTACATCATTCTCAGTAGACTCTATCTTAGGTTTTTTAGCCACATCATTAAAGTCAAATAGCTCTTCTAATGGTGCTAGTCCCCTTGGTAAGGTATCATCTTTACATTGCAAGACTTCAAGGTATCTCTAGTCTATATCTTCAAACATTTCTATCTTACAAAGATGAGCAATCAAATTTTTATCAGTTGTAGAAGACAACTCTGTTTTATTGGTTTGTTTTTCAGAAAAAATATCTTCATCATGTTCTAAGCTTGGTCTTACTTGGGTAAATTCATTCCTAGATTGTAAAGAGTCATTAATTTGTTCATCACCCTCAAACACCTACCAATGGCTTATGTTTTCTGGCACTGTGGGCCTGTCTTTTACTTTGACAATGTATTGTTCAGTTGCATGGGTATTTGGCAATTGCTGGCAGCAAAGGCAAGCTCATTGGCCAGACAGTTTTAGGCTCTAGGGATTAAAATGAGCTGATATTTCTCAAAAGTTTTGAGAAGGTCTAGGACAACTTTTCTATATTCTCTCAATATTGGGTTCTTTGTTGAATACTCACCTTTGATCTATTTAATGATTAGCTCTGAATCCCCTTGGGCAGAGATTTTCTTAGCTCCTAAGTCTTTGAGCAAATGCAAGCCAAGGAGGAGAGCCTCATATTCAACAATGTTTTTAGTGCACTGGAAATTAGCTTGTATGAATAACCCTCATTTGTGTTATGTATCCAGACACCAGCTCCTGAACCTATTTTTCCACAAGAGCCATCAAAAATCATGTTCCAAAGTGTACCTATTTGATGTTCGCCATCAAGATGCTGTTCATGGTTGCTAGAGTTTTAGATGACATCTTCTTTATTGGAAGATAGTTCAGACTGTATTGGTGGGATTGGATCTTTGTCATTTTCATTTACTTCTTTATCAATGTCATTTTCATTATACAGAATGAATGAGTCTAAGTCTGAATGAATTGAATATAGGGGAGTGTTATTAGGCCTCTCCTGACTGCTAATCATATATTTCATTTGTGACTCTCCGTATAGACTCTTGGTTTGGTTGAAAACAGAGATGGTAGCATATGACATATCAAGTTGGAGGTTCCCTTGAAGCTTGGCTCCCAAAGATTGGGCTAAAAGCATTCCATATTTAGGAGGAATGTCAGCAACCACTATGTCCATGACAAGACCCTTAGCAGGTATTTGTGCCAGATTGACACAAAGATTCTTGATTAAGCCCAAACACTTGACTCCAATTGAATCAAACGAGTACAAGTCTTTGTAAGGTTTAGTTATTTCTAGGTCTAAGCTCTCCATCACAACTTTGGGCATGAGGTTGTGTGAAGAACTGGAGTCTAGCATGGTATTGTGCAATATCTTTCCATGTATGTTTAGGCTGATATATAAAGGAGGAACAACTCTTTATTGATACTTTCCCTCAACCTTAGGTCTAAACAACAAATCAGGTTCATCATCATTCAAATTCAAAGTGTCAGTATCATTTCCTAAGTTCAAGACCTTCATCACTTGGGATTTAGACACTCCTTGAGTTACCAGTTCGGTGAGAGGCATGGTTATTTTGATTTTGGCAATCTCTCCTTCAAAACTGAAAGGTATTTTTATCTTAGACATATTTACATCAGCTTTCTCAGGCATATTCTTTTCCACGAGTTTAGTTTGTTGAATTTGATTTAGGACTCTAGAAAAAAGAATTTTTTCAAGGCCACTAGTAGAAGTACTAGGGCAGCTTGAGACACTACTTTGTTGGCTGATTGTTTCTTTTTTCTGGTCAGTTTTCTTAGCTATAGTGTTGCCAGTGTCTGTTGTCTTCTTAGGACCATTTTCTGGAGCTTTGCTAGCAGTAGTGTCAATTTAGTTTCTCTTGGAGGCTTCTTGGTTTCTTTTGCTCCTAAGGTCATATTGCCTATGGACTTCATGATTGCGTTTTCAAGTCCCAATTGGTAATCTTCAAAATATTCACAACTTGTTTGAGTTTGATCAAAGGCAAAGGGATCTTGTTCTTCTTATGTGGGAAACACTTCAGCTTCATTATCAGAACCTATCAAGTTTACATTTCTATCTGCAGGTTCTTCAACCTCTCTTCCCTCTTCATCTACATAATTATCTTGGAAGGGTGGCCTAATTGGTTGATCATTTTCCCTTTGTTTGATTAGAGGAGTGTCCCTTCTGAATTTTTGAGCTCCATTTCTGTTTTTGGAATTGGTTTGGTTTTCCCTAGGAGGTGTCCTTTCATTTAAGTTTATTCTTTCTATCATTCTCTCTATTGTTCTCATTAAGCTGTCTATTTTGGTATCAGATGAAGATGTTGAGGGCATGGTTTCATCTTTGTAGGTCACTCTCTTTTCTGATCTAATCCTACCTCTATTTTCAATCAAGTTGACCTTGACACTAATAGTTTCCTTTTGCATTTCTTCTAAATTTTTAGGGTCTCTTTCTCTCAATTGGAAAGGCATGTCTGGGTCAAAACCTTCAGGGAATTTTACTAGTGCTAGGCCTTGTGGGGGTTTCATGTGAGGTGGGAGGGCATTGTAGACACTTTTAAACGTGGTGCAATAATCTTACACACTTTCCCCTACATTCTTTTTAAGATTGTTATATTCAAACAGGATTTGGAGGGGGATTTTCTTGATTTCCCACTTGTTTATGAAAGTTTGGTAGAGGGAAAGGAGATTATGTATTGTGTTAGGAGTTAATTCCTTGAACCATTTTTTGGCCTCTCCTCCTAAGCTTTGTTCAAATATCCTCATTTTAATAGTTTCTTCTTTTATTTCCATGTAATCAAAGGCATCATTTATCCTATCTACATGTTGTTGGGTAGTGATGGATTCCGATCCTGTGAAATGAGGGATCTTGGACTTATAGTCATTTGGAAAAGGCACTAGAGGTCGAGGTAAGGCCAAGGGGGCATACCAAGCTGCCATGATGGGAGCTACTGCAGAGTTTACAAGAGGAGGGTTAGTGAAAGGAGATGTATGATGAAGTGGAGTGGTTTGCACAGTGGTGGTATGGGTGGGTGTGGTGGAAGTACTTGGACCAGCAAACTGATCCTGAATAGATTTGGTATGGAAAGAGTTAAAGTGATGGAGAAGCTGAAAGTCAGGTGGTGTAGAAGGAGAAGCTTCTCTACTGGAACTCTGCTGAAAATCTATGGGTTCAAGGTTGGTCTGGTCAATATCAGTTTGTGACTTGGTTTTAAAAAGTTTCTTTGTATGGTGCAAGTCAAACTGAGGATCTTGAAAAGCTGCAAGATGTTTAGGTATAGAGCTTTCTCTGCGAATGGTCCTAATAGTGGTTAAGTTTCCAGATCTAAAAGTTTTCCACAAAATATTCTCTAGGTCATCAACTATGTTCGGAGGGTTTGGGTCCGGATGAGATCTGGTACTGATCCTATGTGAAGCCAAATTTCAAACTTATGTTTTCCGAAGGCTGACCACTCTTAGTGTTTGGTAAACTCTCACAGTATATAACTGGGTTCATAAACTTCACAGGGTTGGCTTGACACAAATCCAAGGAGTCATATGAATACTAGTGAAGTAATAGGTCTACTGGAGGCTATTGGAGTTTCCAGGTGGATATTTTTGTTGTTTTTAAGGATGTGTGTTTATGGTACACCACCAATAACTGAAAAAAAACCAATCTAGGGATGTTTTGGGGTTTGCTGAGTTTTCTTTTTATAGTTTTAAGGTTTGTAAGAGTGTCCTATGGTTGAATCATCATTTTACTAAGACGTTTAAATAAACAGAATCTACTCTTGGCTGTCATTTGATTTATCTATGATTTTAGATATCATTTTTGGGATTCAACTGCGTTAAGTAAGTCATTCATGTATGACTATTTCCATGAGAGGTAGTCGCAACTGACTAATTTCTCATGATTTTGAATAGTTTACTTAGCACTCATTGCATCGGGTGATGCTCACAGGGGTGAAGAAGTGGGATTGAAACTAGTGAAAAGAATCACATAGCGTCAATCATCACTTCCGGGGCTTGCACCCGGTAACCAGGACTTCCCGGGAGGTCACCCATCCCAGAACTCCTCTGGCTCAAGCGCGCTTAACTGTGGAGTTTTCCCCACAATCAAGCCCACTTAGCTTGCTACCCCATTTGCAAAACCTTAGCAAGTATTGTACCTCATGAACCATTCAAGTAGAGATCCCTTTACTCTTTGTATTTTAAGTATGAGGGGTTTTCGCAGTGCATTATATTAGATATCGTTTTTGGGATTCAACTGCGTTAAGTAAGTCATTCATGTATGACCATTTCCATGAGAGGTAGTCGCAACTGACTAATTTCTCATGATTTTTGAATAGTCCACTTAACTCATTGATCATCAGAACTCCCAGTTAAGCGCGCTTGAGCCAGAGGAGTTGCGGGATGGGTGACCTCTGAAAGTCACAGTTGCGAGTGCAAGCCGGAAGTGATGATTGGCTATGTGATTCTTTCACTAGTTTCAATCCACTTCTTCACCCCTGGTATCACCGTGCGATGAGTGCTGAGTGGACTATTCAAAATCTTGAGAAGTAGTCGATGCGACTACCTCATGGAAATAGTCATGCACCCATGATGGCCTTGCTGTGATGGGGATCAAAAATGATATCAATATAATGCCTTCTAACGAGCCCTCATACTTATCCTTGGTTATAACAAAGTTTTGAAGTCCTAAAGGATACCTGTTTTCATTCCTCCCGAAGGTCCTATGATCGCGCGGAAGCATGGGGTGTGATGAGTCAGTGATCAGCTTCCACCGAATGCTATCAGTAAGGTTTACAGATCTTGGGAATATTTAAGCACGAACTTACTCATAAGGTCCCACCGTGATCATTCGAATGTTGGTGTGGCGATGAGGTGGCAATGAATCAATGGGCACAGAATATATCAGCTTGTGACTTACTCAGAAGGTCCCACCGTGATCGCCAGAATGTTGGTGTGGCGATGAGGTGGCAATGAATCAATGGGTACAGAATATTTCAGCTTGTGACTTACTCAAAAGGTCCCACCGTGATCGCCAGAATGTTGGTGTGGTGATGAGGTGGCAATGAATCAATGGGTACAAAATATTTCAGCTTGTGACTTACTCAGAGGGTCCCATCGTGATCGCCAGAATGTTGGGGTCCCGTGATTTGGCAGATTGGTATACCAAATGACAGAGTAACATGGGACCAGTCTTTGGAGTCCTGGGACCTAACCTTCCTGGACTCAGAGACGGATCTCTGTATTAGATGAAAATAATGTGTTCTTGTTTGCTTTAGATCATTGATTTTAGGCTATTTGTTAAGTGTAGGGTTTTTTTATTGTTTTGGTTGCGTAAGATGGTCAAGTGGAATAGCTGGAGGGAGAGGTCTTTAAATCATTGGGCTATGGAGTCAATGAAAGTCACGAGTGTCTCAATGATGAATCAGAGTGTGTCGCAGGGCCAATCTAGCAAGGTTAATGGATCCTTAAGGTAATGTGTGAGGTGGGGTGGACATCAAGTTTGGGAAAGAAAAGGTAGGGCAAACGGAATTGAAGTATCCTTTTTCATTTACCTATGAACAAGAAGGTCTTAAATATGATAAGCAAAAGATGCTAATCATGAGATAGGGAAAACCATTTACTCAATGATAATACTTTAAACAAATAAATATCTAAGATAAACATTCCAGTGAAACATAGAAAGCATAAGAGCTTCTAACTTTAGTATATTCACCATCAGAATTGGAAAACATATAAGACAGCACAATAACTTTAATCAAGCAAAGAGGGAACTCCTAAACATTGTTGATCAAGCTATAATGAACTCTAAGGCAAGCTAATAGGTATGGACAAAGGGCACGATCAGAACAAGACCTCTTTGACTTAATCTAGCAGGCAATACTTCAAAGAAAGGTTCCAAGACAGAGTTTATATAGTCCCAAATAAGCAGGGCTTACCATGCATCATATTTTTTAACCAGAATATTAATCCATAAATGAAACAAACAAGCATAAAGAGACTTGAGGAGCAGTTAATAATTCCTCAAACACACCCAATAGAGGAAAACATCAAGGCCATAGAAAACAGGAGGACTAAGGTGCTTCAAGGAGCATTTATCAACCTATAATTTTCCGTTCTACAACAACTAAGAAGAGTGAAACATAATGATAACAAGAAAACGTAAAAAAATTAAGCAGAAATCACCATTAACCAAGCTTAGTAATCCTGCAAACAAGCTTCTCCATCATCAATCCAAGCAAGCCATTCATCAACTTCACAAATACAATTTCCTCTCCAAGCTCATAAAAACGATGTATTTCTCTCCAAGTTCATCAAATTCCAACATTTACAATGAAACCCTCATGCTCTATTTATCTTAGCAAGAGAGGGAAAAAACCATAAATGAGGTAGGAAAATGTCAAATTCACCCATAAATGTCATTTATGGCCAAGAGACCATGGAAGGCCCAAGGCACATAATATCCTAAGAAATAAATGCCAAAATAACTTCTTACACATAATTATAGAGTGTTTTGCCTCAAAAAACTCAAAAACATCATTTTTCAATAAATGAGTGTGTTTTGTGTTAATTTCCGGTGGGTAGTCCGCGTCCATGGTTTTGTGCATGGTTTTGCACATGGTATTGGGGCACAATAGTTTTCGGCCCCTGGTATTTTTGTAGATCCGGTCAAGGGAACTACGGTTATGTTCTAATCCAGGGTTTATGGATTGGGGTTTGTGTATGCTTCGGCATGTATATATATGTGTTGTAACACTAAAAGAAATATAATGAAAAATCAAGCTGGTCGTCCCGATTTGGGATCCAGGGGAAAATATCTGTGTTTATCTGTTTTATGTTTTATGCTCTTGCTATTGTTTATCTTCTGTTATAAGATTCGTGAGTAGATAATTTCTGTTCAGGGTTAAAACCTACATTGGTGCCTTCTCTATACCTTGTTTTGATAAATGGCTCTAGGAATCCTTTGTCCAATTTTCCATTTTAAAACCACTTTTCACCCACAACTGGGATACCTATGGCTTCAAAGATGGCACCTTCTAAAATATCAAAATTCACTCCTGCAAGGTTTGAGTGCTTGTTATGCAGGTTGAGAATGAGGAGCCTTGTGAGCTCAGGGTGGCTCTTCACCTATTTGACCTTCTCACAAAACTGAAAACATCTTGTATTTTGGAAGCATGATAGGATCCTAGGAGAGGAGGTGATGGCAACAGTGCTTTGAGGCTTCAATCTATTGACTTTTCCTCCCTTATGTTTTGGCCTCAAAGGCCTTTGACCTTCATTACCATCACTTTTGTTCTCAGCTCCTGACATGGTGATGGGAGACACTTGTTTGCAAATTGGGGCTTGATGAAACAAGGTGAAAATGATGATAGAGTCAACTATGGAGAATGAGTGGTGTGGAGGCTAGTGTTCTTAGGTTTTCATTTCTTTGGAGCTTAATGAGGCCTTCTCTCAAATGTATTTGCAGACATTTAAACTCACTGACCCACTCATGATATCAGACTGGTCTCAAGGAGGCTTAAAAATATAGGTTCCTTTGTAGGCAGGACCTAGGGTTTACCCACCTAGGTTTTTAGCTTTAAAAATCACTAAAGACCAAAATTAACTTGAAAATTTACTTAGGGACAAAGAAAAGGTCCACTTACCAATTTTTGGCTCTTCCACTGACCCTAGAGGTAGCTCGAAGGATGAAAATTTGAGCTAGAGCAAGAGTTTTTTTGCCTTGGAAGGCTCTCTGCATTTCCGCAGCACCCTACCTAAGCTGTTGGGTTGGCCTCGTTTGCACAGCGCCGACAAGGTCTACACGACAGTTAGCGCATTACCGGGCGGGAGGCAGCGTCTCCCCATCTCCTAGGCGAGTTCGGTGGCATTATTTGCGTAGCGCCCAAACACGTGCATAGTGGTGTCAGGTTACCCGCTTAGGGGTGTCGATTGACCCACCCAGGTGTGTCGAGCAGCTTATTAACGCAGTGTCGGGCTGTGGCAATGTTTCATCAGTCTTCGGGTGAGTCAGGCCCGCATTTGCACAATGCCCAGTATTTGAGTAGCTCCGGGGGTTATTTGTGCAACGCCGTTCAAAGTTGAATGGGCACAGGGCCAGTTTGCGTAGCGTTGCTCTGTATTTGCGCAGCACCAAAACACTCTACCCAAAATCAACCTGAAAACCCTAGTTTTTCTCCTTGAAACTTCCTTCTCCTTTGCAAGTGCTAAATGAGCTTAAAAATGACATTTAAAACACCTTTCTACCTTTTGGGAGAGATAAATTAAACCTAAGAAACCACTTTTCTTATGTTTTAATCTTTTTTGTCACCTGACTATACTCTTTATGTGTTTTGTAGGGTTTTGAAGACTTCCTCAAGGCATCTTTTCTTCTTATTTTGTTTTGATGATTGGCTAATGTAGATACCTTTTTCACCCCTTCTCCTTTTGGAAGTTTGGGCACTGTTGAAAATGTCTTTGGCATGCTTTTAGAAATCTAAGAACATTGTTTTTATCCTCTTTGGCCTCCTTCATTGCAGGTGACCTGAAACATGAGTTTCTCATATTTTTCTGATGTTTCTAACAGTGAGGTCCTTTGGCATAGCTGTGTGCATCAGTTTCACCATGTTTTCCCTTTGGCCACTTCTGATTTCTGCAGGTGCCACAACATAGGGTTTTTGGTCTGCTTGTCATTGTTTTGACTTTGACACCTCATTTTCTTGAACAGTAAACTCATGTTTCAACTTGATTCCTCTCTTTGATACTTAACCCTATGCTTGCCTTCTTTTGTTTACTTTGAAGACCTTTGGCTGTATTTGGGAAGTTAGCCTCTTATACTGATATTCTTTTCCATTTCTCTCTTTGATGTAGGTGAAGTAGTGATGCCTTTGGAAAACCCTAAGGGACACCTTGGATAACTTTTGGATGCCATCTTCTATTATGAAGGAGGACTTATCATCTTTCTTGAACCTATTATGTCCATCTTTCCATAATCTTAGGTTTTAGGGCTGTTAGAGAAAAGTAAACTCTATTGTCTTCTAAGTTCTCTATAACCTTTCAAAATTCATTTATTATTTATGAAAATCTTCAATGTGTACTTGGTGGAGTTGAGGTGACTTATGTCCTTATGGTTCTTGTACTGGCTTCTTTCTTTGGCAACATTGTTTTGCCAATTAGTCGTAAAAACCCTGATTATCTTTTAGAGCACATTCCTGCTGCCTTTTTATTTGTAGTGGATGTGTTATGGTGATGATTTTATCCCATTATCTTACCTCTCCTTATGTTGATGGAAATCTTGATCATTTTTGCAGAAATGTGAACAAGGGCAGTTGTCCCTTGCAGGATTTTTGCTTTAGGCCAAAGAGGCATTTATTGGATGGCCTTTTGATTAGTTTTAGACAAAGTTACTTGTCCTTTTTCTTCTTTGAATGTAGTCTCCTTACACAGAAAAAACAGAGATTTTAGGATACCAAATCCACCCTATGACCAATGAAACCCTAGGTGACCTAGTGGAAGGTTCCTTGGACTTGGCTTTTGACTAAAAACTTAGACTTTTGGATATTTATGTGTAAAACAAAGTTTTTGATTGACTGATGTATTGAAGATCCAAAATCCAATGTACTTGATTTATCTTAAGAGCCTACAGAGACAATTTTGAGACCATCAAAGCTTGAGGAATTTCTAGAGATGTAAGAGAGATGGTTGTTTGGTGGCCCTAGGTAGAAGTGGAGGATTTTAGGTTAAAACAAAAATACAGGATTGAGGCCAAATGTGACACATCATGGACCAAATGAGTGCCATGAGCCCATGTTGGGTCTTCTGGGATGGGTGAGCTGAGCTTGACATGATGGGATGGTTAAATAGTGAAAAAAATATCTTAAGGATAATGAAGGCAATGAGATTTCTATAACTCACAATGTTCATTAAATTTGTTTCTAGAAATCTAGGGCAAACATTTAGTCAGCTACAAAGGCAAAAATTACTGACGACTAACAGGAACGATGCAGAAGAACGAGCCCTTAGTAATGCAGACAGGGAGCAATGGAAGAAAGACAATAGGAAGAATGCACAAGCATTGCTTCTTATCCAGCATGGAGTGGACCGAGCAGTGTTCCAGAAGATAATGATCATGTCTTCAACAAAGTAAGCATGGGAAACTTTGGCGACAAGCTATCAAGGTAAGGCCAAAGTCAATATTGTTAAACTAAAAAATATTAGGAGAGACTTTGAAAGTTTGCAAATGAAGGAGACAGAGGAAATTGATTCCTTTATGAATAGGGTCATGTTTGTTGTCAATCGGTTAAAAATCTATGGTGAAGATATTAAAGATCGAACAGTGATTCAGAAGGTTCTTAGATCTTTGTCTACCAAGTTTGATGTTGTGGTAGCAACCATAGAAGAAGCGAAGGATTTGGAAAAACTGATAGTTGATGAGTTGATTGGATCCCTTCTATCGCATGAGGTAAGGATAGACAGAAATAAGGTTTCCACTTTAGAAACTGCCTTCAAAATTCAAGTTTATATTTCAAGAGGTTGAGGCAGAGGTCGATCGAGAGGTAGAGGATGAGGCGGAAGCTGTGGTGGTCAGAGAGATGGCCAAGAAGAGAATGAGCATCAAAGTGGAAGCAGTAACAACAAAATCTTTCACAACAATCAAAGGTTTGACAAATCAAATGTGAAATGTTATTATTGCAATAAATTTGGTCATTATGCTCGTGATTGTAGGAAGAAGATAGTTGATCAAGGAAATCAGAGAGCTAATGTTAGTACAGAGAATAATAACTCCATTTTTCTATCATGGAACACCATGCATGAACCGTCTGATAAAGAATAGCTATTAGACAGTGGTTGCAGTAACCACATGACAGGGAACAAGAATTTGGTTGTAAATTTGGACGAATCTGTGAAGACATACATAAATTTGGGGACTGACAAGACTATGGATGTAGATGGCAAAGGAATGTTCAACATTGTGAGCAAGCAGGGGGAGCCAAAGACCATATCAGAGGTATATTACGTCCCTGGACTCAAACACAATTTGATAAGTGTTGGTCAATTGACGTAGAAAGGATACAAAGTTATCTTTCAGGGGCAACAGAGTGTTATTTATGAAAAATCCATAAGCAAGCAGCTGATAGCAAAGGTGAAGAAAACAAGGAACATAATATTTCCTCTAATTATGAACTACAATGATCAGGTTAGTTCTTTTATAGCTGCATGTTCTAATGGTTACAGGTTATGGCACTTTCGTTTTGGACACTTGCATTTTTCTGGTTTAAGATTGTAGCAGCATAAACAAATGGTCAGAGGTTTACCTCCCATCAAAGAACCTGTTAGCACTTGTGAGTGTTGCCTCTTGGCAAAGCAACACCGTGAAAGTTTTCCGAAAGGAGTTTCATACAGAGAAAAGAAACCACTTGAGTTGGTGCATGCAAACTTGTGTGGACCTATGAGGACATAGTCAATTGGTGGAAATTGTTACTTCCTCACTTTTATTGATGACTATAGCAGGAAGACTTGGGTTTACTTCTTGAAGCAGAAGTATCAAACTTTTGCAAAGTTCAAAGAGTTCAAAGCCTTAGTGGAGAACCAAAGTGATCAACAGATCAAGGTATTAAGATCAGATCGTGGTGGAGAATATGATTCGAAAGCATTCCATGAGTACTGAAAACAACATGGAATCAGAAGATAGTTTACAACCAGATACACACCGCAGCAGAATGGTGTAGAAGAGAGAAAGAACTAAACAACCATGAACATGACAAGGAGCATGTTGAAAGCAAGACACCTGTCTAATGAGTATTGGGAAAAAGCAGTTTCATGTGTTGTTTATGTGATAAACAAATCTCCTACAAAGAGTGTGATGAACAGAGTTCCAGAAGAAGCATGATCAGGTATGTCATGTAGTGTATCTCATTTCAAAGTTTTTGTATGTGTAGGCTATGCAAACGTGCCTAAGAAAATAAGAGGCAAAATAGATGATCAAAGTGAGAAATGCATATTTACTGGTTATAGTGAGCAGTCAAAAGCTTACAAATTGTATAACCCTGTCACCAAGAAGACAATAATCAACAAAGATGTTATGTTAAAAGAACAATAGTCATGGAATGGGAATGTAGACAAACCAACTAATGCACAAGCAACATTGATGGAAGAGAATAATGTAGCAGAAGAGGACCAACAAGAATCAAGAGTGCAGACACCAAACATAGAAACACCAGCAAGGACTCCAAGATTTTTAGAGTAGCATAGATCTTCGAGCAGATCAACAGACCATAATTCTCCAAGCAACCAATCAGGTAATGAATCAAGCAATGGTAAGAAAAAGATGAGAAGTTTAAAAAATATTTATGATGATTTGGATGTTTGTTCAAATTTTGCATTTATGGAATTCCAACCTTCTTCATTTGAAGAAGCAATTAGAGATGAAAATTGAGTGCAAGCCATGGATGAAGAGATGAATTCAATTGAAAAGAATGATACATGGGATTTGGTTGATTTACCAAATGATAAAAAACTCATTGGTAGTGGGTGTACCAGACAAAGGTGAATGAGAAATGTGAGATTGACAGATTTAATGAAAGACTTGTAGCAAAAGGATTCTCGCAACTACTAGGAATAGAATTTGGGGAAACATTTTCTCCAGTAGCCAGATTGGATACTGTAAGAGAAATTCTAGCGACAACAGCTCAGGACAAGTGGAAAGTATATTAGATGGATGTCAAATCAGCCTTCTTGAATGGTATGCTAGAAGAAGAAATTTATGTGCAGCAACCTCTAGGTTATGAAGTTGAAGGTAAAGAAGATAAAGTTTACAGATGGAAGAAAGCGCTATATGGGCTGAAGCAAACACCTAGAGCATGGTATAACAGAATTCACAACTACATGATTAAGAATGGATTTTGCAGAAGCAACATTGAACCTACCTTATACACAAAGGTAAATGAGCATGGACAGATTTTGATTGTTTTCTTATATGTTGATGACATGATTTTTACAGGTGATTTTGAGCTAGATGAATTTAAAACATCCATGATGAAAGAATTTGAGATGACATATCTTGTTCTCATGAAATATTTTCTTGGCATTCAAGTTGAGGAATTGAAAAATGAATTTTTATTTGCCAAAATAAGTATGTCAGAGATTTTCTAAAAAGATCCAGGATGAATAAATGCAAACCTGTACCTACACTAGTTGCAACAGGTACAAATTTAAGTAAAGATGATGAAGGAGAAGATGTCAATCCAACTCTGTTCAAAATATTGGTTGGCAGCCTCATGTATCTCACAGCTACAAGATCATATATTTTGCAAGGAGTTAGTTTGATTTCCAGATTTACGGAGACCCCAAAAGACACACATTGGAGTGTTGGAAAAATAATTTTGAGATACATAGTAGGAACCATAGATTATGGCATAATGTATGCAAGTACAGAAAATAAATAATTGATTGGATACACAGTGATTTTGCAGGTATTTTGGATGATCGAAAGAGCACATCTGGCTATGTGTTTCATCTTGGTTCAGGAGTGATAGCATGGGTATCTAAGAAGTATCCCATTGTGACACTATCATTAGCAAAACTAGAATATGTAGCAACAACTTTAGAAGCATTTCAAGTAGTATAGTTAATAAGAGTATTGGATGGACTCAAGCAGAAACAACAAGGATCAACATCGATATACTGTGACAACACATCAACGATTGCACTATCCAAGAATAATGTGTTTCATCAAAAGAGAAACCATATTGATACTAGATATCATTTTATTAGAGAACTTGTGAGAAATGGAGAAGTTCACTTGAATCCTTGTAAATCTAGTGATCAATTGGTTGATATATCTACAAAGCCATTAGCAGTAGATTTGTTTGAGTTTCACAAAAGAAACTTGGGTGTTGTAAGTCTAGCTAAGACATAGACCAGCAGGCATGTTTGAGTTGTCATGAGTTATGTTTTAGTTTAGCGGTCGTAATTAAGGGGGAGTTTTAAAATATGTAATCACCTCCTGCATGCATTGTTAGACAATCAGTTAAGTGAGTTAGTTGAGTTGAGTGATAGATATATTTGGTGAGTGAGTTAGAGAGTGAGAGTTGATCAAGTTGAGTTATGTGACAGTGTGTGCATGTCAATTTAGGTTAAATACCCTTCACCATGTTCATTGCATTCATTGTGATTGAGAGTGAGATTAATAAAAGAGTAGTAGCTCATGTGTTTCATGTGTGATACTTGTGTTATTTGTGTGTTTATATCCTTCGCATATCAATCATTCTCCATAATAAGCTAAACTAATAAATATTATTCAGTTACAAGGGTTGAACACATGTAGGTAATTACTTCAAACCCTTACTATCTGAGAAACAAATTCTGAGCAGTAATAATCTAAATAATAGTAGAAAGAAAGTTGTAGCTCATATGTAGATATTTCTTTACGCAACTGGAAAAAAAAAAAAACACTAAGTTCATTTTTTAACCTTTCCATGCAACATACTTATATTAAAATATGGACAAACCGTAAGAGTGCAAGATTCAGATAATTATTGGTTGTGGCTAACTGAGTCCTTAACTAGAACAAGGCCAAAGGCATGTGAAAATGTACAGTTCTAAAAATAATTTGATAACTTAAAATTCAATAGGAATAATGATCAATTCCTTACAGTAGTAATACATATGGTGAATCCAGGTAAATATATGTATTAATAACTTTAAAAACTAACATAAATAGATAAATTATGAAACAACCCTTGTATCTTACAATGCACAGACAAAAACAAATTTACCTCTCATTTGCGACATGCACAGCAAAATTTAATTAAATAGTATAAGAGTTATTATCTCAACTCAGAAAATCCCTTAACTATCCTAGACAAGAACAACCCAGAAGCACACATTTTTTTAGAATTCTAGCATAGCGCAAATACCCAAAATTTATACAATGACATCATGACAGTCATCATTTTCTTAAACAATACAAGAAAAGAACAGACTCAAGATTAAGTAGCTCTATGGAGCTTGTAGCTAAAAACCCTAGAATAATTTGGAACATAATGGTTATCTGATAACCATACTGGCATGAAAACAGAACAAACCAAAATTATTTTCAACCACAATGAGGAACCCTAATGGGTTTTCTGGAATACCTAGCAACCAGAAAATGAGAGAGTAAGCATCAATTGTAAAATGAAATCTGGAGTTGCAGAGAATGGAACCGATAGGGTTGGGTTGTAGCTGCAACTGAAATACCAACCAATATTTAGTTAGAGCACTCTCCCATGAGTGAGAAAATTATATAGAACTACAAAAGAACTCAAAAGCATTAGAATAAATCTTATCTGGAAAATGAGGGCCCCAACTCTGCGAGGTGAACCTGAAAACAAAGAGACCTAACCATTTCCATCACAACACACACAACTAGAAAGATGTAAAATTGTCATATGTGTTGAGGTTAGGTTGTGACTACCTCTTCCATCTAGAACAATGTCTACCATCCGGATCATAACCTCCTTGGACCACACGGGAAACTTGTGCAAATAATTGTCCAAACAGTAGATAGAATATCAAGAACAAGATAAGAAAAGTTGCACAATAAACAAATACAGTAAGGAGCAGTTAGGGGGTCATACCTTAGAGAAGGAGACCAAATATGACACTAGTCACATGGGCATCGAGTCCCTCGGGTCAAGCAAGAAGCTAGAGTTGCAGAGCATAATCCATATAACACACATTTCATTAAATTTGGAAGTTTTCCGTTGATCTAAAATTTAGAACTTTAACTAGATTAAGTTTTTTCAAAATGTGAAATTATAAAATCACTTAGTTCACTAATTTTAATGTAGATATTCACCATTTTTTATGAAATTTTTATCATGGTAAACTATATAAAACAAATTTATATAAACTTGCAAAAGCAAATCTTTCACATCTTAATCTTGGATTCCTTACATTATATTTTTTAAGATTTTTATGGTTTGTACTTAAAGCTAAGTTTGTTAAAGTAATCTTATGAAAATATTATTAACTTTATGAAAAGAATGTTGTGTATGTTACTATTATTAACTCATTTAATTATAATCTGATATAGTAAATATCATGTATGTGTTAAGTTATGATTATTACTAAGACAAGGTTGGCACAATTTAAAATTTTATCACCTTTGCAACACTACTAATATTATGGTTGAAGATGAAAAACCCTCTTAGATCATCCAATTTATACTCATATTGGATTTAAATTTCAAAATATTTGTGGTGCTACCAACCTTCTTGAACTTTTAACTAAACAAAATTATTAGAAGGGATGTAGCGCAACTTGGTATCGTGTTTGTTTTGGGTACCAAATGTCGCAGGTTCAAATCTTGTCATCCCTACCTTTCCCTCTTTATGGCTTCCTATATAACATATTTGGTCTTAGTGGATGATAATCATCATTCTCACAATCATCATTACATACTATTGCAGGAAGTTTGAACCATTTTAGTGTTGATAGGAGAAAATATTTTTTTACGATCAATTTAAATGTTGATTGAGAGTAGTAGTATAATTTATTTATTATTTATTATTTGTGCTTTTGTGTTAAAAACTAAGTTAATTCATACTTATTTGATGAATAATAGATTAATATGCAATATATATACTAAGTATAAAGTTATTTAATGACAAATTATCATAATAATGTGTCCAATATATACCAACATAGATCCATCTTAAATACGGATTTAACATGAGCCTAGAGGGATTAAATGTATTTAGCATGAACCTAGTAGTATAATTTATTTATTATTTATTATTTGTACTTTTGTGTTAAAAACTAAGTTAATTGAGACTTACTTGATGAATAATAGATTAATATGCAAGATATATATTAAGTATAAAGTTATTTAATGACAAATTATCATAGTAATGTGTCCAATATATACGAGCATAGATCCATTTTAAATACGGATTTGACTTGAGCCTAGAGGGATCAAATTTCTTCACGTGCAAACATTTTTAGAGTGCAAAATACAATGTGTTATTTTTCATTGTTTAACTTGTATTTTTGAATGCTAAATAGAATATATAAGGCCAAACAAAAATTTTAACCATAAATAATTAATTCTTTTTCTATATATAGTTATATACGAAGTTGATATCAACATAAATTAGTTAACATAGATATTCAAATAGTTTATTTGAATCTCTCGATGAAATATTCTTGAAAAGTAAAAGATTTAAACATATGATTCACACATTTTTTTTTACTTCTAATTACTTTACAACATATTCATTTTTTCTTTAATTATAGTCAAACTTACACATTCCCTCATACTAGGTTGTAGAATGAGCCTCGCCTCTCGACTCAATTAATTATTAAAATCAATCATGAATTAGAATAGTAACAAAGTAATACAATTTGATTATTTTCAAATACATGAGGAAAGAGAGAAAATTGACTAAGCTATTTATTACAGATGTTTAGTTTTTATTCTTGGAGTGTTTAAGGATATTATATTGAAAATAACATATTGACATTCATCTGAAACTTAGATTCCTTACATTATTTCTATTATCATTAACATTTATATTTATGTATTAAGTTTGACTCGTGAATAATAGATTTTGTAAAAAGATTCTAACTTATAAAGTTATTTAACGATATATTAATATTGTGTTCTTACTATTATTAACCATTTTAAATTGACACTAATTGTTTTTCCTCTGTTGAGTACAAATTTATTATACTAGTACAATACTGTCACCACTTCAAAATCTATAGAAGGAAATATTTTATAAGTCTAGTTGTGTTGTTCAATGATCAAAATCATTTTTTTATAAATTAGAGTGCAACAAAACAACAAATTTGATTTATATCAACTATAATAAGGAATATTAAGGAAAGATCACTTCAAACATTATTACAAGTGTCTATTATTACGAGTGTCTATCGTTTTTTCATTAAGTGTTTAAATGGTTTATATTAAATAGAATACTAATTCGCTGCTCCACTATTGTTTTAATAGACCAAGTTTAGAAGATGTTGTTTTTAAGTGCATTATTGAACTCGATTATGCATATTTGATATGGTGAGAAGCCAAGTTGGTCAAACAAAGCTTTGAAAACTTAAATATTTTATGGCATTGTAATGTCATTTGTATCATCACATGATTACATTGAAATACTAAATAATATAAAACTCCTCCAAAAATAATATGAAGAGAATATTTGATATACAACAAATATTGAAAAGTGTGTCTAAATGTATATTAATAGATCCTTCAAAAAAAAAATTAAATTCATGAATCATATAAACCTAATCTTAAGATATTCGCTCAAATAGGTCAAGAACAGCTTCTACACCATATTTATTTATCTTGGTCTTCTTGCAATGTTCTTTCTTTGGCATCCATGCCCACATTATGGTATTAATTGGAATAGAAGTTATGTGTCATCGAGATTTGGTATCCAATATTGCTCTAAAAAATTTCCATTGTAATTCCCTGAAATAGGCTTCCACCAATCAACCTTTTACATGAAGATTCTCACTTTCATTATCCCTAAAGATATTTGAGATGGATTTTTCCATCCAAATCATCTCTCTTGCATCCTCATTTTTTGATCTAACCAGAAACATCTTTCCTTTCTCAACATCAATCTTTGGATTGAATGTTGTATTTGGCCTGTTGCATTTGGGTCCAACATATACTGGTTCATCTATTGCATTATCAAAATCTTCATCCATAATACTTGAGATTACATGGAGTGCATTACCAACAACATCAACAATGTGCCTTGTCTTGGGCCATAAATCCTCAAAATATGAATCACTTCCATCTATTATTCTATGATCATTATAGATTCCATCTAATGTATCAAAAACTCTTTCCCAGTACACTACTTTATTTTTCCATTCCTCTGTAACAATTGGTGAATCCTCATTCCCGATAGTGACTTTCCACATTTTTATGTATGATGTTATCCCTTCCTTTAGTTCTTTGAAATAGGCATCATTATTTTTGGAAGCTAAGAAAGATGGGTTCCCTATGGGAATTATAGGTCGACCTTCATCATCTATATTCCATAACTCAACTGGTTCTGACCACTCAATATCTCTAATGGATTCTGTGTACCTTAGTACTGGAATAGCATTGAGTACAAGAAATTGGAAGTATTGAACACTAAAATGTCCAACTAGTGCATTTTTTCCGTCCTTGATGTATCCATTAAAGAAACTTTTTACGTCATAGACCTTGTCAATAAGAGTAGGTGGAAACACTTGATTTTCTTCAATTATGCGATTTGTATCCATCATTTTCAGGTAAACAATATATATCTTTACTTTTTAGGTTGGAAGAAATTCTTCCATAGGTTCCATCTATGTCTTCATGGGTGTGGCCCACAGGCAAGAATCCAACCTCAATAGTGATATAGACACCAAGTGCAATTAAAAGTGATAAAAATAGGAAAAGATAGTGATTTTTATTATCACTTGCTGCATTGTCCAACTGTAACAATAAATGTGGAGGAAGAGCTTTAAAATCAACATTTTGACTCTTTGATCTTCCATGAGATATAAAATCATCCTTGTACACTTGACATTTTGAGTAAATAGAGGTGTCAAGTAATGCATTTGTAAGTGGGTTTTTTGAACTTTCACTCTCATAAAGTAAGTCATCATACATATCAATTTGTGGGTCTTCCAGGTCCCTTAAGAACTTTTCAAGGGATGTAATAGTAAATTGCGATCCCATATGTAAAAATGGTAGGGAGAAATGACCAAAACTTCTTGTCTTATGCCCATGTGTTAGTATACCTATCAATGACAAACCTAAATTTGTTCCTACAATAGATTTTGATTTGACACGTAGCCTTGGTATTAAAGTCTTTGTTTTATCCATTTTATCATGGATAATGCTCAAATACTCCTTTGGAAACCACTCTAACATAATTCTATGGGCATAGTAGCAATCTCTTCCACAAAAAACAATTTTTTTATGTTTGTTCGGCCTACCTCGTGCCTTTTCTTCCAACTCTTTTATAGTCGCTGACTTCATCTGTGCTTTCAACACAATACATTCATTGCATTTACTGAAGTTGGTGTTCTTTGAAAATGCCACATCTCGAAACTTAGTATTCCATATCTTTCTCATTGTTGATTGTGATATTGATGGGTAATTGAGCTTTTGAAGAGCCTCATTGATCTCTTTTAACAAAGAATTTTGTGTGCAAGTTGAAGGAAGCAATCTTAAAGGAGAAGATGTTCCATCTTCTTCAACTTGACGTGTTTGGTTTGGTGAAAAACCTGAATATTCCATTACAATTTTGTGCAATATTTCTATGGCTGCCACGATGTGTGCTTGTGCTTTGCATGTGTTGGTGTTACCATGAATAACTTTGATCTGTCCATGTTGGAAATAATGCTAGTAGTTATAGAATGTGCTTTGAGGAATCTTATGTATCTTATACCATGCTTTCTTACAAATAATATTTCCATTAAATCTTGTGACCTTTACATTTCTAGCAATAGGTGGTAGGCCATGGCCATGACTCCTTGACATGAGTGAATTCAAGACAAATTCCCTAATACCATTTTTATTTATTTGTCTCGTACCCCTTCTAGCACCTGCAATGGCCTTCCTATCCACATGTTGAAGACAATCTTTTCTACAACATACATCTTCTGCCAAAAGTCAAATTTCTTTCTCTTCATCTATTTTTGTTTGACATTTTGAAATTTTTGTTGTATCCATAACTCGTGTATTCCTTTTATATGGCCTTGTTACATGTATATCAATTGAGTTTATATCCCTTTCATTACAAAGATACCCATCCCATTTGTTTAAGGGATTTGTGTCCTCTATAACATTCCATTTCACCATTTCCTTGGGTGGCTCCTTGAACTTTTCCTTAACCCTTAATATCACACCTTTGTTTTCCACCAACTTATTTATTGGCCATCTAACCAAACAATGTATGGACTTATCCCCAATTCTGCATATTTTACAATTTCCATCTATCTCTTCCAAAAAAAACCAAATTATGTTTCACTTGGTGTTGCACCTTCAACAATGTCATCCTCGCGGGCATTAACTAGCATTCCTTTGGCAATGCACATGCTTGTTCCCATGCATTCATGTGTAAGAGAAACCTTTGTACATATGAATCTAACCCTATCTTGGGGAATATTTATGGCATGATCATGACAGTGAGGTTCCAAATCTGATTCTGACCAAATCTCATAAGATTCCAATGCACCCCCTAGTGTATGCTCAAATCCTGTTGGATGTGGTAGAACAACATCACGTTTTAAAACCTTCTCAATTTTAACCACTATGCATCTTTTCTTTACCATCTTTCCATGCACTTTATGCCCAAGCTCTGTATTGAATATGGAGCCCTCACCCACCTTCACTCCATGTTGCAGAAGATCTACCTTGTCTCCAATAGAAAATGTAGAAGAAACATTTGCACCTATAAACGAATGTAATAAGGTTAGTATTTACTCAAAAAAAAAATAGTATACTATCAATAATATTTGAACACATGCTTCAATATTTTGATTTACCTATGGTGTGCCTCAAATCCACGATCTTCCATGGATGTATGTCCCCTTCATCAACATCCTCCTCAATCAAATGTGGTTGAGTGACATCAATTATCAAAATTGCAACATAACATGCATTAACCCTTTCTCTGACATAATAAGTTCCAGACTATGTAGATTCGGCCCTTCCTAGCCCAACGACTTAATCATTAATAAGGAGATCAACATAGTCCCCTTTTTCCAAAATTATATTTTCCATTCTAGCTTATGTCAATTTGGTAACAACAATTAAACCATAAATTGTAATAAAAAGGTTGAACCATGTAAAGTGTGATTTTATACTTTCGCAAAAACACACAACTTTCAAAAAAGTAATATAGATGCAATAATTTAAATAGTATGGGAGTCATATTATATGTAATGAAACATTGTTCCCCACCATCTAGTGCATACTACCAAAATGTACTTTACATGCAAATTACACCCAAAAAAAAAAAAAACATATATGAAGACCATGCAATTAGAGATGTAGATAGCATCATAGAATGACAAATATCAGCTCATATCAAACCACCAAATTCCTATTTAACTTTTGAAATGACACTTGTAATCTTAATGCATGTGTATGAATAATGATCATAATAAATTTGTAGAAGTCGAAGAACCAAAACATGGTCCATTGGAAAATCGACAAAGTTCCAAGATTGATGCTACATAAGATGTCTAAAAGCCCCCTGAAAAGGAGAAATTATTTTTTCACTTAGTGAGGATGTTTGATGTTTGAACATGATAATCAAAAGCCAAACTAGAGGTTTTCTTCCAAATAAAAGTTTTGAATGACAAATATCATCTCATATCAAACCACCAAGTTCCTATTTAGCTTCAGAAATGACACTTGTAGTCTTAATGCATGTGCATGAATAATGATCATAAAAAATTTGTAGAAGTTGAAGAACCAAAACATGGTCCTTTGGAAAATCTAAGAAATTCTGAGATTGATGCTACATAAGATGTCTAAAAGCCCAATGAAAAGGAGAAATTATATTTTCACTTAGTGAGGATGTTTGATGTTTGAACTTGATAATCAAAAGAAAAACTAGAGGTTTTCTTCCAAATAAAATTTTTGGTACTGTAAATACTAAATAATTCTCATTTTTATTCTAAAAGAAAAGAAATTGCATTTTACAGATCTTTAGTTCCAATGTTAGCACTCCCTACCTATATACATCTAAGGACATACTATTTAGGATGGATACAAAGGGATGTTAACTTTAGGTCCTCGAAAAGTGTAGATTTGAGTTTTCCTAGATTTTTATGTTGATGAGGAAGAGTCTTATATTATGCATCAAAACATTAGTCAAATTGTTTTTGGAAGTTCATAACTATAAAACAAAATAGAGAAAAAAACAATGCATGTTAAAAAATTGTGCTTGATACTTTAAAGTTGCATACATTTGCATTTGAAGAAAAATATAGTATACCTCAATAATACATTTATTCATAAACTTCAAAATTATACAAAGATCACATTATTCTCCATAGATCAAATAATTATGATTGGATTATTGTGTTTGTGCCAAAAGGAAAGTTAAACCATTATCTTTCCTTCCAACTCAAGCACAAATGTAGTGCCAACAACAACATATATCTATATACAATTCTTTTGCACTATCATTGATCTCCATAAATTGTTCCAAATTAAATAAAAGGGCACATCAAAAGCTATAACTCTAACCATTGTGATTATTGAGACAATGTCACCCCTAGAGCATTGGTTGCATAAGTGTAACAGTGTCTAGAAGAAAACTAGTAATAACTAGGTATCCTTCTTGCATAATCACAAATGCATTGCCAAGAACAATATCAAAGCACTAACCTTGGTGAGGGTGAAATCTTGAGAGTTTTCCCTTTGGAAAAAGAACAAAGAAATCTAGTGCATTCTATAATTCCTTCTAACACAAATACAAGCACATTTCCAACAATAATTTTGCATTGCGAAAACAAAAAATCTAACGGATGCAAGATTTACTTCTATCACAAACACAAACACAAACAAAAACACATTTTCAACAATAACATTGCAAGGTGAAGGAAATTTAACACATTATAACCTTCCTTCTAGCATAACAACAAACATATTTCTAATAACAACATTACATTATAAAGGAAATATAATGTGTGCTAGCTTTCCTTCTATCAAAAGTAGAAGCCCATTTCGAACAACAGCATTGCACCTCAAATGAAAGCTAACAATCAATATCACTCCTTCTACTAAAAACATAAGCATATTGCTAGAAGCAACGTTACATGGTCAAATAAATCTAGCACATGCTAGATTTCCTTCTAGCACAAAAACAAGCACATTGCCAAAAACAATATTCTAAGGCGAACGAAATCCACCACATGCTAAATCTCCTTCTAGCATAAATAGAAGCATGTTACTCACAAAAACATTGCAAAGTAAAAGAAATCTTACACATTCTAGAGTTTCCTATAGCACAAACACAATCACATTGCCAGAAACAACATTGTAGGGTGGAAGATATCTAACCTATGCTTGATTTACTTCTAGCACATTGCCAACAATAGCATTGTAGGCCAAATGAAATCCAATGCATGATAAAATTCCTTCTAGCACAAACACAAGTAACTTTCCAACAATATTGCATTGCAAAAGAAATCCAATGCATGTTATATTTCATTCTAGCACAAATACAAGCACGTTGCCAACAACAATATTGCATTGCAAACAAATCTATTGCTTACTAGATTTTATTCTAGTACAAACACGAGCACCTTGCTAACACCAATATTGCATTGCAAAATAAATTTAGTGCATGCTAGAATTCCTCCCACCATACACAAACATATTGGCAACATCACTATTGTAGGGTAAAAGAAATCTAAATCATGCTAGATTTTCTTCTATCACAAACATAAGCATATTTCCAATCACAATATTCCAAGGTGAATTAGATCTAACATGATATTTGTACTTACATCTCAAACACAAACATGTCACCAATAACAACATTGCAAATTGAATGAAATCTAACACATGTTAGATTTCCTTCTCTCGCAAACAAAAGCACATAACAATATTGTAGGGTGAAAGAAACATACCGCATATTATATTTGCTTCTAGCACAAACAAGCATATTGTCAAAAATACCTTGTGCAAGACAAAAGAAATCCAATGTGTGGTAGATTTCCTTCTAGGAAAAACACAAACACATAACATTGTAGGGGTTAAGAATCTAACGCATGCCAGATTTTGTTATAACATGAACATAAACATATTACCAACAACATTCTAGGGAAAAAGAAATCTAGCACATGCTAGATTTCCTTTTAACACAATCACAAGCACATTGCCAATAACATCATTATGGTGAAGGAAATATGGTGCATACTAGATTTCCTTCTAGCACAAACAATTGAATTGCCAACAACAACAACATTGCAATGCGAAAGAAATATAATGCACACTAGATTTCCTTCTGACGCATATACAAACACATTGTCAATAAACTCATCGACGGGTGAAAGAAATCTAATGTATGTTCGATTTCCTTCTAGCACAAACACAAACACATTACAACATTTTTATATAAAAGAAATCTACCACATGGTAGATTTACTTCTCGTGCAAACAAAAGCATATTGTCAACAACCACATTGTAGTGAAAAAGAAATATAGTGCATGCTAGATTTATTTCGAGCCAAAATTGAAGCATGTTGCCAATAAAAACATTGCAAGGTGAAGAAAATCTAACACATGCTAGATTTAAGCATAGCACAAACACAAGCACACAACAACATTGTAGGGTGAAAGAAATCTAGCATGTTATATTTGCTTCCAACATAAACAAAAGCATATTGCCAACAACAACATTGCATGGAAAAAGATATCTAGAACAACTTCTATCACAAACACAAGCACATTTCCAATAAAAACATTGCAAGGTAAAAGAAATTTAATTCATGTTAGCTTTACATGTAGCACAAATACAAGCATAGTACCAACAACAACATTTCATGCCAAAAGAAACATAGCACATGCTATATTTCCTTCTAACACAAACACAATCACATTGCCAAGGTGAAGGAAATCTAACACGTGCTAGATTTCCTTCTATAATAAACAACCAAATTGACAACAACAATATTATACAGCAAAAGAAATCTAGCACAACTTCTAGCCCAAACACAAGCACATTTCCAATAACATTGCCAAGGTGAAGAAAATCTAACACGTGCTATATTTCCTTCTATCATAAACAACCAAATAGACAACAACAATATTGCAGAGCAAAAGAGATATAGCATAGTTTCTAGCCCAAACAAAAGCATATTTCCAATAACATTGCAAGGTGAAAGAAATTTAACGAGTGTTAGCTTTAGATGTAGCACAAATACAAGCATACTACCAACAACAACATTGCATGCCAAAAGAAATCTAGTGCATGTTATATTTCATTTAACACAAACAAAAGCACATTGCTAGTAAGAACATTTGAAGGTGAAGGAACTCTAACACATGTTAGATTTCCTTCTATCATAAACAACCAAATTACCAACAATAACATTGCATTATGAAAAATCATTCTAGCATGTCAATAAAAATATTACAAGGTGTAAAAATGTAAGGTGTGCTAGTGTTGGAAATATTGAGAGGGGGGTTAAATCAATATTTCTTTACAATTGTTATATTATGCCAGTTAAACTCACCAGTTAAACCAAAACACAAGATGTGCAACAAGAAATAATTTTATTAATGAATTTGAGGACTTTAAAAACCCAAGCTCCAACTTGTACAACAAAGTTTTTAACTCCTTCAAGGCTTCAACCCTAAATGAGGAATCTAATATTCAACTACAAATCCAAGCTCTAACCTTGTATGACGAATCCAATCCTCTAGAGATCCAACCCTCTCAATTTGCTTCAATCCCTTAAGGTGACTTCAATACTGCTTCAATCCTCCATCAAAAACTTCAAATACTTCTAAATGTATCCAAGATAGGTCTGGAAAGTGCTCTCAAATCTACCTCTACAAAAACTTCATGTTTGCTTTAGCAAAACTTTTATGGTTGCACCAACAAAGCATGTCTTCAAGTGTTGATCTTCAACTATGCTCCAAGGATGACTACTCCAACAAAACAAGTGTTTAAGTGTCGATATTCAACTATACTCCAAGGGTGATTGCTTCAACAAAACAACTCTTCAAGTGTTGGTCTTCAACTATGCTTCAAGAGTGATTGTTGTTTCAACAAAGGCTTGAAGAGTGCTCAATTAATGTCATCATGAATGCACTCTATTGTCAACTCAAAATATGGTCAAAGTATGTTATCATTTTATCATTCGATGAAGGTGTATCCTAGGCTCTTCATGTGTGCTTTAAAAATGTCCTTTGATTTGCAAGGATTACTTTTGTTTCAAATCTAACTTGATATGTTGATCAAGCCTCTCAAGGTGTAATATTCCTAATGAAAAAATTAACAGTGATAACAAAAACATGCAATAAACCAAACACAAATATTTTTCAGCAAACACCCATAAAACATAAATGCTCCAAACACACCAAAATGGGAAAATTTTATTATAAGATCTTGCTGGAGTACAATATATAATAAAAAAGTCAAATAAATAAATAAATAAAATAAAATAAAATGTGCACCCTGGCTTTCACAAGGCAAGCTACAAGCCTCGGGTGGATATTTTATCAATGCCAAACTGCTGCTGGAATTTTCCCACTAAAAATCTACATTGGCCTTGTGATTTTTTCACTGTTGATTGTGTTGATACCCTGATTTGACCCCTCCTAACTGCTTAGAAAATTCTGATAAATTAGTCATGGAATCCTTGTCAAAAACCCAGAAAGGGTTTGCCCTAGTTTTGATGCTCCAAAAATGGCCCCAAATTCCTTAACCCTCCTCTAAGTACAGAAAAACTAGAACTGTGACTGATGCTGGAATGGTTGTCCCAAAATGGTTGGAAAATTCTTCTCAATTGCAGCCCAAACCAACCCCAAGAAACCCAGCTCTTAAAATCCTTTCATAAGCCACCCTGCAATCGTGCCTCCACAATGATTGTGCAGTTTCTGGGTAGGATGACGTAGTTTCTCCTCCGGAAAATCAGTTTGATGTTGTATGTTGAATTCTACCCTTGCAAATCTTCCTCCTTTTTCCTAGAATTGACCAAAAATTACTTCGGCAATGCTACAACTCCCAACTCTAGCTCTTCCTCCTCAACTCTCTGCGTGGCCTCCTGAACTGCGTTTCAGTTGGCCCAGAAACTGTAACACATGTGTGGCCCTCTCTCCAACTCCTGAAAGTGATGAAGAATCCTTCCTAGGGTGGTACTCAGATTCCACCGAAAAAAAGGTTGAGCTTCCTTCTTGGGAAACTCTTGCGTTGAACAACATTATGTAACTCTGCTAAACAACTAGAGCAACACTTCAATTGTCAAATTATCAAAAGGCCTCAAATGTTGCTTCCTCTCTCCTATTTATAATTTTTGTTCATTTCCTCCATGTGGGCCCCTCACTAGGCAATTCAAACCTCTTCCCTTGGCCATACGATTTCTCTCTCCTCAAGGAGTGCATATTAGTTGGGGAGTAGGCCCCCACATTCCACTAAGGAAAACATTTCGACCCCCTTGTCCTATGTTTCCTCTCCAAAATTATCTTAGGCCCCCAAAATTAGCAAAATGGAAAATTTGTTGTACTATTGATAAAATTATTTAGGAAGGGACATTACAGTTCTCCCCTCCCAAATGATGCTTATCCCCAAGAAACTGTAAAACTGGGTGCTGCAAATTCTGCTCATTTTCCCATGTGGCATCCTCAACTGGCAAGTCTTTCCACTTGACCAAGTGCTCCCGAATGATCTTGTTTCTTAGCTTCCTCTCCCTGGTCTCCAATATGGTCTCGGGTGTCAATATCAAGTGTCCATCATCAGCCAAAGGAGGCAACTCATTGACTGCCATAACTTGCTTCCTCGACGCCTTTTTCAAGAAAGAGACATGAAATATGTTGTGAATTCTGCTCTCCGAGGGTAACCCCAGCTCATAAGTGTAAATTTTTGTAGAAGTTCTATGCTTGATGCAACTTTACTTTTATTACAGCAATCACCCAAACAGTTAAGTAAAACGCTAATAGAACATACCAGTGGATCTGTAGAAGACAAACCAGAAACAGGAAAAACGTGATGGTGCGTTACAGCGGTCAACAGGATGCTTCAACCAGCAAAGTCTTCTTGATCAGCCAACCCAGAATGTGTCACAACAATCCTCAAATCAGTCAACACAAGTCAACTCCCAGAAAGTCAACGCAGGGCAGCAACATAAAAGTCAACACAGTCCAACTTCGGTCAACCTTTTGACCTCGGTTCTTGTGCCAAAGTGTACGGCCTGCTAAAATCGAAGTCTCCACAAATTTTGGGCCTCTTTGGACCATGCGTTGACCAAAGTCAACGCTGGTCAAAGTTCCTCGGAAACCCTAGCTGCAGCAAACTGTGTCCTTCTTCTTGGTTGTAGTAGCTTGTCCTTTTTCCCACGTGTGAGCTGAATTCGTCCTCCAAGAAGCTCGTACTAAATCAGAGAAGAGAAGATGTGATGAGATGAGATGAGTGAAATGCTCTCCAACTTTCACTGTATTTATATCCATCATTGAGGTGTGTGACACATCCACTGGGGGTGTAAAACCTTAAGGCCGACCTGCACATATAATTTATTATAAATAATAAATTCAAAATAAATGTTCTGCTCATCAGATTCAGATAAATTTTATATGGATCTTACACCTCTCCGAAAGAGGAATCCACTAAAAATATTGGTATCTTCATTTGAGCATCACAACATGGAGTTTGGACCTAGTTGTCCAATTTTAACACTCCCTCTCAACTAGGGAGAACTCCATCCATCAGTGCAATCAAACATCGTGCGTCATCTCGCCGTAACTTGCTTTGTTGGCCTCTTTATTTCAGAATAGAAGTGGGTCAGTCACAAAGACATCATCCCTCGGCTGACACATTCAGCCCAGAGGTCTGAAACCTCTATCAGACTCACAAAGAGTCTCCAACCAACCCGAAGTTGGTTCATCTGACTCGAAGTCAGGCAGAGGTCCAAAACCTCACTATACTTGATCCCAGATCAAGTGGTTGGACCGTGCCATCCTAGATAGAGAGTACGGCAATCTCTGATGCGTCCATCAGTATTTGCTACTAGTCTCTAGATTTTCCCACCTCATTGGCCAAATGAGAGGTACTTCCCATGAGCCCTGAACTCAATGGGTAGGATGCATACAGGGCACAGAAAAATGAGAGGTGAACCAACTCAATAATCACAATGGTGGGGCAGAAGCACCACAAGGTTCGGCAAGCCTAGTCCCGTGAGTGCTTATAGCTCCGAGAAGCTATCCCCAAAGCCCCCCAGAGCTCCCAGAGCTCATCGTCCAACGGGACCCACATCATAGGGTCGTTCCACGATACCAAGATTCTCACGGAAGGTTAGGAACTTGACCTTCCCCAGGAGCTTAGTGAGAATATCCGCGACCTGCTCATCAGTTCCTATATGATCGAGCCTTACGGCGCCTCGCTGTACCATATCCCGGATAAAGTGGTACCTGATATCAATATGCTTGGATCAGTCGTGGAACATAGGATTCTTAGTCATACGAATCCCACTCTGGTTATCACAGAGTATCACGGTGGTATCTAGCACATGTCCAAACAGCTCACTAAAGAGCTTTCGCAACCAAACTGCTTCACAACAGGCCATACTCGTTGCAATGTATTCGGCCTCAGCGGTGCTCAAAGCCATCGACTTCTGCTTACTGCTCATCCATGAAATCGAAGCAGAACCAAGATTGAAGTAGCATCTCGATGTGATCTTACGATCCACCACACTGCCAGCCCAATCGGCATCAGTATATCCACGGAGTGTCACACTCCTGGCAGTGTATCTCAGCCCATGGTTTATCGTGCCCCTAAGATATCTCAGAAGATTCTTGGCACCAACCCAAAGAAAGTGATGAGGCTCAACCATCTGTTGAATCAAAGTGTTCACTGCAAAACATATCTCTGGTCGGGTGTTCACTAAGAACATCAAAGCTCCTACGAGTTGACGATACTCAGTAGGATTGGCCAATATGGGCCCAGCAGCGCTGCCACTCAACTTCTTGAAGTTGAGTTCCATTGGTGTTGACACTGTCTTGCAGTCCACCATACCAAATCTTTCTAGAAGTTTCACAATGTATTTTCCTTGAGAAAGGAAAATCTCTCCAGGTCTCTGCCAGACCTCCAGGCCTAGGAAGTAGTGCATCGGTCCTAGGTCCTTCATCTCGAACTCAGCAGCGAGCTCCCTCTTACATTGATGAATGAAAGGGTCAGCACCTGTCAGGAAGAGGTCATCCACATACAGCACCAGAATGAGAGGCTTCCCCTGGACAACCTTGAAGTAAAGGTTTGGATCAGCATTACTTCGAGTGAAGCCCAGCTTCATCAAGTAACTATCCATCCTCTCGTACCAAGCTCTGGGTGCTTGCTTTAACCCATAGAGGGCTTTCTTCAATCTGCATACATGAGTGTCTCGATCCTGAACTTGAAATCCCAGAGGTTGTTCTACATACACCTCTTCTTTTATTGTACCATGCAAAAAGACGGTCTTGACATCCATCTAATGAAGACTCCAACCTTGCGTAGCAGCAAGGGCTATGATTGATCGAATGGTGGTATATCGTGCCACAGGTGCAAATATGTCATCATAATCTACTCCTTCCTTTTGAGAGAAGCCACGGGCAACAAATCTTGCCTTGAACTTTTCAGCACTTCCATCAGATCCATGTTTGATCTTGTAGAGCCATTTTGCGGTGACAACTGATTTGTCCTTCGGTCTTGGAACCACATCCCGGACATCATTCTTCATTATGGACTCATATTCTTCGTGCATAGCATCCTTCCAGACTTGATGCTTTACGGCTTCCTCAAAAGATCCAGGTTCAGATTGTACAATGGTACTCATGGCAGCCAAATACCCTTGGTATCTACACGGCTTCTTGCTTTCACGAAATGTCCCCCTTGGGGCAGCATGTCCCTCAGCATCTTCGAGGGTGTCCCTGAGCCATGATGGTCTCTTTCCCAGTGAAGGAGATGGATCGATAGGGTCCATTGGTCCTTCAATATCAGGCATTGTCTCATCCTGCGGTTCTTCTTGATTTCCAAGCCTTTCTTCATGATTTTCTTCAGATCTTGGAAGATCTACTACTTTCTTCAGGGAAGCATCTTTGTCAAAAGTGACATCATGGCATATCTCTACTTCCCTTTGACCAGGTACATAGACTCTATAGGCCTTAGAAGTCTCACTGTAGCCCACAAACATTCCTTTCTTCCCAGAAGCATCCAGCTTGCTTCTCTTTTCTTTCAGCACATGAAAATAAACAGGACATCCAAAAATTCTAAAATGTGAGACATCAGGTTTCTTACCAGTGAAAACCTCTTCGGGAGTTTTGGAGTCCAGGGCGGAATGAGGGCATCGGTTTTGAATGTATACAGCAGTATTCGCAGCTTCTCCCCATAGAAACTTCGGTAAACCCTGGTCACATAGCATGGCACGGGCAGCTTCCACAATGGTCCTGTTCTTTCGTTCAGCAACGCCATTCTGCTCAGGAGTATAGGCAGTAGTAGTCTCCCTCTTAATGCCAGCTTCTCTGCAAAAGTCCTTGAACTCATTTGACTCATATTCGGTGCCATTGTCGGTCCTCAAAATCTTGATCTTCTTCCCTGTCATATTTTCCACCAAGGCTTTGAAGGTACGGAACCACATGAAAGCCTCATCCTTCTTCTTCAAGAAGTATATCCAGGTTTTGCGGGAGAAGTCATCAGTGAATGTCATATAGTAAGAACATCCTCCCGGGGATGTCACGGGTAGCATACCAGATAGATCAGAATGGACCAGTTGCAAAATATCAGATGTCTTTGTGACACTTGAGGGGAAAGGTCCCCTTGTATGCTTTCCTTCGACACAACCCTTACATACACCTTCATGATTATTTCCAAAGTCGGGCATCCCTGTCACCACCTTCCTTGCTTCGGGAAGGGCCTTGTAATGAAGGTGTCCAAACCTTCGGTGCCACAGTTCGGTTTGTCGGATAGTATCACATGTCATTGCTCCCAGCGGACTCCCTCCAACCTGGTAGAGTGTGCCAACTCTAAAACCAATCGAGATAGCTTCCTTGAAGCTCTTCTTCCACATGAGCACCTTTCCATCAGTGAATGTTACATTGAACCCTTTGTCTTCCATGGCTGATATAGACACAAGGTTCTTCTTCAAGTTTGGTACATAGAGTACATCTTGTAAATGTAGGACTTGTCCTTGAGACAAGTGGAGGGTCACAGTCCCTGTCCCTTTCACAGGATATGTGGCATTATCTCCAAGGCTAATTTCTATATTAGTATCCTTCTCAACCATGTCAGAGAGTGCTTCCTTGAATCCAGTGATGTGTCTTGAGGCACCTCTATCTATCAGCCATAAATCCATAGTCTCGGGCGGAGATGCAACAGAGAGAGCAGATACAAGAATATATTCATTTCTTTTATCAACAGCATTAGACTCCTCATACCTGGAGTTTCTAGACCTTTTAGAAGGTTGATTGTTTCCACCAGAGGGAGCCTTCCTCTTTCCTTTGGATCTGTCGTTTCTTTGATTTCCATTCCTCCGGTTGTTGTTGTTGTCATCACTATCGGGAGAATCCTTCTTGAAGGGACATTCTCTAGCATAGTGACCAGTCCTATGACAAGTGAAACACTTACCCTTCTTTCCTTGGGCCCTTGTTCTTCCTTTGTTCTTAGAACCACCAGAGTTCTTCTTCCTAGAATGAGCAGCATAGGCAGCATTTTTGTCATTTTCATATTCCTTCATTCTTGTCTCTTCTTGCATTCATCATTCATATGGGAGTCCTCCAAGTGCGGTGAGTACCATCTCACGATCGGCTATTGTCTCCCCAATAGCCAGCAGATTGTTCCTGATTTCGGTCAATTTCAAAAAGTATGCTTGAACAGACTCATCCCGACCTTTCTTCAGATTCTTCAATTGATTCTTGAGGAATAGCACTTGGTTTACATTGTTTACTTTGAACATAAGGATCAATTTATCATACATCTCCTTGGATGTGCCTAGCTCAGATATGTAAGCAACCAGACTTTTATGTATGGATTCCCTGATCATCAGCTTTGCTTTGATCTCCCTCTTCTTATACTTGTTTTTAGCAGCAGCAGTAGCATTGGATGGAGGTTCTTGTATCTTACCCAGTACATGGTCCATGAGATCATGGTCTTCCAATTTGAGATCTAATATCATCTTCCAGGCATGGAAGTCATCCCTTCCAGTCAGCTTGTCATTCTCCTTGAATTCATAACTTGTGGAAGCCATTTTCTCAGATGGTGATGCTATAAGTTAGGGCTTGTCTTCACCTCAGCTCCGATACCATGTAAATTTTTGTAGAAGTTCTATGCTTGATGCAACTTTACTTTTATTACAGCAATCACCCAAACAGTTAAGTAAAATGCTGATAGAACATACCAGTGGATCTGTAGAAGACAAACCAGAAACAGGAAAAATGTGATGGTGCGTTACAGCGGTCAACAGGATGCTTCCTTATTGAGAATCTTCTTAATCGGCCAACCCGGGGTAATGCAACAATCCTCAATCGGTCAACACAAGTCAACTCTGAAGAAAAGTCCCAACCTTTGTCTAGAAAGGCCAACGCGAGAGCGACAACATAAGGTCGCGCGGTCAACAGTCCCAGCAGCACGGCCTCGGTTCTTGTGCCAAAGTGTACGACACCCGCGCTAAAATCGAAGTCTCCCACAAATTTCAGGCCTCTTTGGACCATGCGTTGACAAAGTCCATGTTGGTCAAGACACAAGAACTACTGGAAACCTAAGTGCCGCTAAGCCTGCGTCCTTCTTCTTGCTTGTAGTAGCTTGTCCTTTTCCCCACGTGTGGCTGGGTCGTCTCGAAGCTCGTACTAAATCAGATGAGAGAAGAAGATGTGAGTTGAGTTGTTGTGAAATGCTCTCCAACTTTGCCTGCATTTATATCCATCATTGGGGCGTGTGACACATCTGCTGGGGGTGTAAAACCTTAAGGCCGACCTGCACATATAATTTATTATAAATAATAAATTCAAAATAAATGTTCTGCTCATCGGATTCAGATAAATTTTATATGGATCTTACACCTCTCCGAAAGAGGAATCCACTAAAAATATCAGTATCTTCATCTGAACATCACAACATGGAGTTTGGACCTAGTTGTCCAATTTTAACAATAAGTTACCTCTCCAACTCTCCTGGTCACCTTGTACGACCCATAGAAGCGTTGCTTGAGCTTCTCTGCCCCTTTCTGCTTGAGTGAAGATTGTCGATAAGGCTGTAAACGTAGGTAGACCATGTCCCCTACCTCGAACTGTCTCTCCACCATATGCTTATCGGCGTACATCTTTTGTTGATTTTGTGCTACCTACAAGTTATCCTTAAGAACCTTGAGAATCTCCTGGGGCTCTCGGACCCAATCCTTTGCCCCCGGGGCCCTGCTATCTCTAAATATCATGTCAGAAAAAGAAAGTGCATCATAACCATAAAGTGCTCGAAAGGGAGACATACCAATCAACATGTGGTAAGTAGTGTTGTGGCAAAACTCTCCCAGGTGTAGCAAATTCGCGCATGCCCTCTGTTGTCCCGTGCCATAATTGTGCAGGTAACCCTCCAGCTATTTGTTCACTATCTCAGTCTGCCCATCCGTCTGTGGGTGATAGTTGGCGTTGGGTATAAGCTTGGTTCCCACTAGCCGGAACAACTCCTGCTAGAAGGCCCCCATGAATCTATTGTCCCTGTCACTGACTATGTTCTTTGGGAGCCAATGCAATCGAAACACCTCCCGAAAGAACAACTTGACCACCTGTGAGGTTGAATATCTCGATGGGATCATAAAGAAATGGGCAAATTTAGTCAAGTGATCTATCACCACATAGATGCAATCTCTCCCCTATATCATCGAAAGTCTTGTGATGAAATCCATGGACACACTCTCCCACTTCCTCTCCAAAATGGGAAGAGACTATAATAGACCTGTCAGGTGTGACAACTCCACCTTGTTCGTCTGACATGTTATGCACTCTTGTTCATGCCTCAGCATGTCCCCCTTGAGCCCACGCCAAAAGAAACGTTCACGGATGGTACGATAAGTCTTGAGAAAACCCGAATGTCCTACAAGAGGGTAGTCGTGAGCTACCTGCATAACCTTCTCTCTGACCTTGGATCCCAACACTAAGTATATTCGGTCTTTGTAGTAGATCACATCATACATCACTCGAAATCTATCATCCCAATGTGTGTCGTCTAGTATCTCACAAGCATATTTGTCCTTGGAATACTCAACCAAGAGTTGGGCCTTCCAATCATGTGCAATGTCCATCATAGAGAGTAATGGGGCCTTTGGGAAAGCGCATCTACCACTATGTTGTAGTTTCCCTTTACGTACTCGATCTCAAAGTCGTAAGCCTAGAGCTTACTCACCCACTTATGTTGCCTCTCCTGCAATGTATGCTGCTCCAGGAAGAATCGATGATTGTTGTGATCAGTCTTCACCTTGAACCGGTTCCCCACCAAGTATTGTCTAAATTTGGCCAAGGCTTGCAACACGGCCAACATCTCCTTGTCATAAATGAAGTCGGTCATGGGGTAGCAACTTTCTACTCTCAAAGGTTATGGGGTGGCCTCCCTGCGTCAACACGGCCTCCCTCACCTGAAGCATCACACTCCAATACAAACGGTCGAGTGAAATCAGGCAAAGCCAAAGCATAACAGCTGCTCATGGCCTTCTTGCGACGCTCAAATGTCTCCTGTGCTACCTGCATCCACTCAAAAGCCTCCTTCTTCCACAAGTTCGTGAGGGGTGCTGCAAGTTGTGAGAATCCTCTCATGAATCTCCTGTAGTACGTACAAATGCCCAGGAACCCCCTCAACTCAGTCACATTCCTGGGTGTTGGCAAATCCAAAATGGCCCTAATCTTCTCCTAGTCTCCGTCCTCTAGGCCAATCACATGCCCAAGGTACAACATCTCTGTCAATCCAAACTCACATTTGGACATCTTCGCATACAGTTGTTGCTCCTCTAGTATGCGAAGTACTACCTCCAAATGTTGAAGGTGATCCTCCCACGTCCGGCTATAAATGAGTATGTTGTCAAAGAAGACAAGGACAAAGCGCCGAAACTGCCCAGGAAATACGTGGTTCATACAAGACTAAATGTAGCTTGAGCGTTGATTAGCCCAAAGGGCATCACCGAGAACTCAAAATGTTCGTAGTGGCAACGAAAGGCAATCTTAGGAACGACCTTCTCCCTCACCCGAATCTGGTGGTACCCCGAGTGCAGATCTATCTTAGAGAAGTATTTTGCTAGTCTAAGCTCGTCCATCAAATCATCAATGCGCGGAATAGGGTACATGTTCTTCAATGTCTTCTTATTGAAGGCCTTGTATTCAATGCACATGTGGAGTGTCCCATCCTTCTTCTTCACCTACACCACAGAAGAAGCGAAGGGACTCGAATTGGGCTTGATGTGCTCCAATCTTAGCAACTCCTGAATGGCCCTCTCAACCTCATCTTGATAGGCTTTGGTATGCCTATACGAGGTCATGATAACTGCGTGCACTCCCTCCTCCAACTCGATAGTGTGTTCGAACCCTCAACTTGGTGGCCTTCCTGGAGGGATATCCCAAAAAACCCCATGATGCCTCTCCAATAAGGCATGTATGTCTAGGTGCACTAACTGTGGCTGGGCCCCTATCTCCTAAATCCTCAGCTCAACCGCCCATTATATGTCCCCATGGCATAGATCTACCTCCATCTGGTGTGTTGAAATTGCCTGGGGTGGGAAAGAGTTTATCCCCCTCAACAATACTAGCTTCCCATCTGGCCCCATAAACTCCATATCTAACTTCTGCCAGTTAGTGGTGACCCTCCCCAATGAGCATAACCACTGGACACCCAACACCACGTTGGTCTCTGGGATATCAACTACAAAAAGTTATCATTAACCAAGTAGTTCCCCATCATCACAGTCAACCCGAGAGCGTACTTTGTGCACTACATGGTCCGGTCTCCTGGCACCAACAAGAACCCCTCAAATGTCTCTGTGTGGATGCCCCTACACTCCACCATCTGGGAAGCAATAAAGTTGTGGGTGGCCCCACTGTCTACCCGAACTGAAACTCACTACCCCTGTACCGTCCCCCTAATCCTGAGTGTCAAATACTTCGAAACTCCACGAACGAAATGAAGCAAGAACTCCCCCTGATGGGGCAAACAATACCCCTCTAAGTGGTAGTGGTGGTGGTGGTGCTCCCCCTGATGATGGTCCTCCCTCATCTTCCAGATTTGCTCAAACCTCAAACTCCTCAACCGACTCACTATCTGAATACACCTCAATGTAGTGGGCCTTGCCCTTGGTGCACTTGTGCCCAGGTGCCTAGGGTTCTTGGCACACAAAGCACAAATTCCTCCTCCTAAGGTCACTTTAGGTCTCCTCGTCTAGTTGACCACGTCCTCCATCCCTCTAGGGTGGTATATTGTCTCAGTTCCCCTATGGTGCAATGGTTCTAGTGGGGACAAAGGCTCGAGTCTTGGGCACAACATCAATCATATCCGGGGTCCTGGAGATAGCATCCGTCAAAGATGTGGGCTTGTAGGCCCTCACCCAACCATGCAATGGCTCTGCTAGCCACTCCACAAATAGCATGATCAACCGAACCTCTTAAATGCTTGTCATCATCACTCCTAGTCCCTAAAACTCCGTAATGTATGCCTTTGCGCTGCCAGTTTGCCTCAAATGGGCTAACTCCCTGAAATGTAATTTTGGGTCTTTCCTCTCAAACCTCTCCAACAGCCTGTGGGTGAAATCTGTGTCAGAAGTGATGTGAATATCTCCCAACATGATTAACCCATGGTACCACCACTCTTAGGCATCCCCTTCTAGATGAAGGGTAGCAAAACGAATAGCATCGGTCTCCAGCATGGAGTTCAGGTGGAAGTATGTATCTAGCTTCTGAACCCAAGCCCTGGCATCCAATTGTAGCATCCCATTGTTCCAGTGCAAGAACTCTAGTGAAGCCGACAAGAATTATCGTTATGTCTTTTGCATAATTCTGTGTAATCAATTTTTAAAATAGTACTCTTGTGGGTATAGAAGAGGGCATTTGGAAATATGTTAGAACTTATAATTCTATTTTGCACTTTGTCCTCCCTTTTTTTTGAAGGGATAATCAGTGCTCCGGATGTCAAAGCCACAGCTTTTTTACTTTAATATAAAACATAACTGTGACAATGAAATAATGTGTAGTAATGTTGGCGACCTCAACTTAGGACCAACAGTAGAACACTGATAGAGCTCATAGAGGTATCTGGAACCTGAATCCTTCAAGGACCTTGGTCCTGAAGTCATATTGTTGTATGAAACTAACAACACTTATGTTCCCCAAGGAGATATGGGAATTAGGTTGATGCAAGAACTCATAGCTCCAAAGTTTTTGGAAACATTGAATTAACCAAGACATTGACAAATTCACATGACACAAAGCTTGTCACAAGTTGCACCCATATTTAAAGATCCCACAATGGATTCGTGAAACAAGGAGGCCTGTCAGAAATACGTAAAGGTTATGGAGAAGTTTTCTTTCATATTGCTCAGTGCTCGAACTCATATCTCAAAGCTCGCAGTTGTTGGCTAAGTATTTAAATTCCACGTTTGACGACCACACTTTGTTTCCGAAGTTGAATCATTACCAGCGTGCCCTATGCCAGAGCTAGCTTTGGCCAGAGTCCACATAAAAACATGGGGGCACTCATTGCACTTGGTCAGGATGAAGTTGGATGGCCGCAAATGAGGTCAAAGGATGGAGAAGGGATTGGAGTGATTCATGAAGATTGTGATTATAGCTTATTCTCAAAGTGTTTCCCTTTGGATTTGATTTGGTGAGAACTTATAAGTCAACCTTTCAGAGCATGATAAAGGCAAAACTATGATATAAATGAGTTCAGCCACTAGTAGTATCGTGTTTAAAACTTAAGTATTGAAGAAGGAAGCCACAATTCGTATCCATTTTGAAGGGATACGCTAGTTACAATTCTTTGACTTCTAAAATTTAGAAGAAGAAAAAAAGCATATTTGCTTTTGTATCAGGGAGATGTTTAGTCCCAATTTTTTTTCTGTACCCAAAATTTTTCATCTCATACTGTATCCGTATACAAATTCAACCTCGGTTACTATGTCTTCAACATGGCATCATCATAATGGAAGTGATCTCATTCAAGCCTTGTCCTTTAATTTGTAATCTCTATTGAGAGGACTGAAAATTCTTTGCTCCATAGACATTTGTCCAACTAAAGATTTGAAATTCTTTTTATTTCTTTGTCTACTATAGATGAAACTTGTTATCAAACACCTTGCTACAACATAATATTTTCTTCCAGTACCATCATTGTATTCTTAAAATTTTTGAAGCCCGTAAACTTCTTATATTCACATACAATTTCCCTTCACCATTTAATCGCCTTACTCGTGTCTCTTTCCGGGATTCCATAAACATGGTTGCCATGTCTCTGTTTAAACAAATCTTCAGCACCAGCACTAGAAATTGGATACATTTTTCAAGAGTTGTTGCAAATGAACAAACATCCAAGAATTACCAACTTTGTATGGTTGTAAATAAATCCCCATCCCAACTTCTTTCCCTTCTGTATTTTGAGGCTCCATCAAACTTAAGCTTGAAGAAGCCTCTGCATATTCTCATTAATATAATAAACCTTTAAAGTGGGGTTTCTTGAGATCTGTCCTTCAATACTAAATGGTGCATATCTTAATATTTGTCTTTCAGTACTGAATGTTGCATTACCAAAAATCATTTTAGCAACACTGCTCCATTTCGATTTTCAAGCCTCAATGCCAGATATTATTTTTCTAGAAGCCTCATAAGAGGTAGAAGGAAAGCACAATGGAAGGGTTTCATCCGCCCAAATCTTTATTTGGCACATAGAAGTAGGAGGATGTGGGCGATGAATGGAAATATTTTTGTATCCAAATTGTTAGGAAGGTACACTTACTGGTACACGAATGATATCCTACTACTTACTGTACATAAATCCAGGTCACAATCATGAAATGTATAAACCAGCTTAATTTGTTGATACTGAGCAAGAATGAGGCAGTAGAAGGATTACAAACTTGGGTTATCTATTCTTCTTCCAGCCAAAGAATAGTAAGCCAAAATATGCATTGATCAGTTTCCAAACATTACTTCCATTTCAATCAAGTTCATCCCATGTCTTTCTAACAGGTGTTGTAAACTCTACGTTCCAAAATGGTCATAATGTAGACAAACGTTTGTCACCTATTTTAATTTTTTTGTATCCTTGCTCCCCGATATACTTCAATGAGTTTAGGTTCAACATTGAAACCACCATTGCAAACTCGGTGAAATGGAAACCTCTCATTTCAAGTCTTTCCAGTTTTAATAATCCATTTGAAAGTTCAAGGAGATCTTAGTCATATTCTCCATAAAACCTAAGAGAATACACCTTCTCTTTGCATTCTTTTTCCCAATATAACCAAGTCTTGTATATGTAAATTTCCTAGGCCCTAGTACAAGTCAAATCTGTTCAACTTTCCATACCCATGTAATAGATACATAAATCGATTATCAAGTGGCAAATGAGTGATTTGTTATTTTTTATCCAACAAAACAAAACAGAGGTCCCTAATATTTTTTGCAACATTTTTCAATGGTCATCAATTCTAAGTTGTGTATGTTTGTAACGTAAAAAACAATAAAAAACTCTAAATTGAAGCAACCTTGGCTATGGTAGAAATCCCTGTATGAAAAACTAAACTTTGCTCACCATCTTCAACTTCTTCTTCTCCATGCTCTACTCTCATTATGCTTAACCTTTGCAGAAAACAACAACTTTTAACTCTTTGTTTTCATTTCCACTTCTTATATCTTGAACTTCAAGACCAGTGCACAAACTATGTAACTCATAATGATTTTCTATGTTCAAATATGTCTACTGTAATGAGCATTTTTTTGGGGCTATTTTACTGCAGTTGGTAATATCAACTAATTTGAGATTGTTACCATATCTAGTATATCCACTATTATCAACATCAATCAATAATAGTTTAAGATTACCATTCTTGCAATGGTCAAATGGTTTTCATATTCAGTGTCTGCATATTCTTCAACTCTTGTGGAAGTGCATTGCAACAGGGGAAACTAACATTATTTATCCTGATGGAAGTTTTTTTCCACAATCTTTTGGGATCTATACCTTTATATCAGTGTTCACCTTATATATTGCATCTATCCTCTAGCAGAATTACTCACCTGATTGGGGAACAAGTTTTCTTATATTTTTTTTCCTTGTGGGTTCTCGCTGGGCATTTATTGTCCTTTGCAGGTGACGGCAATATTTTTATGGATGCTCCAAACTATATGTCTAGTCACCTATACTCCTCTGTCGTCCTCAAATGATCCTTAACAATTTTTTATCAGAATCTAAAATTCTGAGCAGGAAGGAGTATTTCTGGGCTACGATTAGCATTACTGGGCACACACTCACTGTTTTTTGTGCTATGGCTCGACCCTCTTGTTGGGGCACATTTCTGCGCATAAATTGAGAATGTTCGAGTTACAGGCAACATGACTCCATTTGTGGATGAATCCATGTGGCTCTATAATTGAACTACCTTCTACCTAAGGTTTGGACCTACTTAGGATTTCTTCAATACCTGCGGCTTGGGATTCTGACATCAAAATCCTTCAAATAAGCTCCATTGGACAGTTCGAAATTTTTTGTAACAGGTCTGATGTATTTTGACGATAGAAGTTTTTTTACTCCTTCCAAAGTGCATTAGAATTCTTGAAAATCTGAAGTTGTGTGTAAGGGTATTGTTCCAGCATGATTCAACCCCAATAACTTCCTTGTGTAATGCTCACAAGATGTATCTCCTTGCAAAGAAATTTGACATTAAGAATTCCCGACACTAAACTCTATTACAGACCTGAGACAGTTTGTGGAGGCAGTTTATTCCTGGACAAAACTGGAGCAGCATTTAAGGTATGTTTTAAGATAGACCTGAAGCATCGATGACCTGTGCTGAGGCCTAATCAGACAGTACACAAATCAACTAGTTGAAGACCACTCCATGGTAAAATCTGTGGTATTCCAACAATGATTTGTCACTCTACTTAGCAACACTTTAAAGATTGTAGCAGATCGAAGATTGAAAATCTATCCTAAATTGAAGCAATGGGCATTGGAGAATCCTTTTTCTATGAAATGACATCTTAAGGACAAAATTATTACAACCACATCAATCCTTGAGGTTGTATCAGTGACATTTTTTTTTTCATTAAGATTCAGTTGCCAAACAAGCAAAGGGTTGCAGAGGACAGAAGTATTGTTGACTAAAATAGTGATCAAGCGTTGTTTTAAGCAGCAGAAATCAGATTGACAAAGTGCAGCAAAGTGTAAGAATTAAGAAAATTTGGTTTCTTACAGTGCCCATTTGAAATGACTCTTTGAGAGTCTGAACTTCTCATGATGAGCTTTATATGATTGGAAGAGAATGACGTCATATAAGACTGAGCAAGAATCTGAGATAAAAGGTTGGCAGCAATCTTGCAAACAGTGATGGCATGATGACAGTAATATGGAAATAAGGACTTGACTGTATTCTTGACTTAAATACAGTGACGTTGGGGCATAGCAAGGCAAGGCAGTGACATGTTAACCTTTTGACTATGTTGACTAAGGAATAGTGTCCAGTATGACAATAGGGCTTTGTCAATATTATGTGGCATAATAACCTTCAGAGAGTGGATGTGAATCATGAGATGAGAAGCCAGCAAACGGATTAGAATAAAACCTTTAGATCTCATAAAGAAAACGGAATGATGCATATAGCAGTGAACTGTGCCTGAAGTACAAAAGAATATAACAAAAAAAAAGTGCACCTCAGACTCTTTCCATCTAAGTGGGTATGTCTATATCCGGATGTCTGAAAGGATACAAAGAAAAGAAGTGAATCAATTAAGAATTGTTTTTTTGTCGTTATGATTCTGTCCAAGCCTTCATTTGCAGGCTCCACCAAGGAAAGGAGATGGCTGCAGCTATTAAGCCTGAGCTACAGTTGATGATAGTCTTCTGAAAGTTCAAAGGAAGTAGAAGTATTTCAGAAAACTGGGAAAAGCTATATATCAACTCCTCTTCATACAGAAATAGTTGAACGAGTTAATATCTCCTCTTGCCCATTGATTATTTTAAGAAAACTGTCCATGTAATTAGGACTGATAACCAGTTTCAGATGTCTCATTGGGCAAGATCTCTTTTCAAATATTCTGAGGGAGCTATAATTCAGGGGGAGCTGATGTTTTCTTTAGCTTTAAGCAGAATTTGTTGATCCAGACATTTTGCAGGTACTCTGAGGTACGCTATCAAAATTGCTGAAGCACAAGTATGATGAATAGTAAATCTATAATTCATCTTAATTTATAAGACTGAAGTCTAGAAGCTTCGTTTAGGCTGTACATCGAAAGCAGTCAGCCATGTACTTTGGCTAGGCGTACGAGATATAGCTTAAATAACTCTCTACAAAAAATAGTGTCTTGAAGAGAGCCAAGGGGACTTTCCAACTGACAATACCAAGTTAATATATTTCATTGATCCCATAGGCCAGAGAATGACCATTCATTGACCACATTGACCACTCAAAACCCACTCTCTACATTCTTGTGCCAATAGGCATATTACCACAAATATTCTAACCTTATTATACGTGATAGTAGGCAGCCAAGCACTCTCAAGGCACGAGATTCAAATAGGTAATTGAATATACAAAAATTAAAATAGATAAGAACATACTTGGTAGAAGATAGTAGACACCCATGAGGCATGAGATTCAAATCATAGGAATCAAAGCTATCATCATACTTTCATGGGAATTATAGTCGCTACCTAAACACCCTTGAAGTATCAACTCCAAATGATAACTCATCTAGTTCAATAGTATCCATAATAAATGAATAAATGAGAACATAGTTGATATAAATCATCCAAGCACCTCCCAGGCATGGCATCGACATAATAGGAATTACTTCTATAATCATATTTTCTTGTGCTTGGTCCTAGTTACCCAGGCATCCCCGAGGAATGAGATTCAAATGATTTCTTATCTACCTTAACATATTCATAATAAGAAAAGCATAATAATAGTAAGTGCTGGCGCTGAGATAATACACAGTGTAATCGGTGCTCAAGGATGAGTCGTTTGATCGTAAACAGAACATAAAAGGGGTTGTAGGTACCCACTACCATTTGTATAGAGATTGTGCAGTGCAAAGCTAATACAGCGTAAACAGAGCACCAGCAAATTAAAAGATATGTGAATGTTGTACCGGTATCTAATTGCTGTGAACAGAGACTACAAAACGAAGCAATTCTGGGCTGGTTCTTGTAATTTACACAATATACAAGCAATGAATTAAGACCAGTGATCTACAATTGAAAGAATGGGCTAGATGCCAGTCAACAATGCTATGTAATTTATTTCAATGCTCTGGGTGTCAAGTGTCGAAAAATGTGTCGTTGGTCTTTGCGCTCTTTTGGTTTGGTAAGCCTATCATTTTCATGTTTCACTTGGGGAAGAAAGGGGTAAAAATTTATATGTGTAAAAGATTGGCTTGTGAGTTTGATATATTTCACCAGTATGTTGTAAAGATATCATGCAAGGAAGGTTATGTTTCATTGTTTGATCACTCTTATTATGAAGAAAAAGTACAAGAAACCTCCAATGTGGGAGCTTAAATTCAGTACAATGGCCACTATTTCTTCTCTCCAGTAAGATTTTTCTGGCCATAGACTTGTCGGTGGAGTGCAGAGACACACAAAAGGAATTGTGGGACAGAATTATGAGAGACGAATATATGTGCTATGCTGTTGTCGAATGCTACTACAATGTGGAGAAAGTACTAAAACCATTGCTTGAAAATGAAGGCAGGCTATGGGCTGAAATATTGTTTCGTGATGTAAATGATAGCATACAAGATCAATCTGTTCTTGTCAATTTCTGAATAAATAAGCTGGCTCTTCTGCTATCAAGAATAATAGCACTGACAAGTCTTCTAGTACATGAAGAGACACTTCATCTAGCAAAGGGGGCTACGAAAGCTATGCAAAATCTTTATGATGTAGTCACTCATGATATCTTGTCTCCCAATCTAAGAGATATTTACGACACTTGGGGAATTCTCATAAAAGCAAGGATTGAAGGACATCACTTTTCACAGATGGAATGGCCTAAAGATCATAAGGAACGGATCAAGAGGTTGCACTCGCTTCTTACTATCAATGACTATGCTGTGAATATCCAAAAAAAACATTGAGGCAAGATGTCGGTTAGAATTGTTTACAAATTCATTGTTCATGAAAATGGAACCAACAAAGCCTATGTGAGAGGTGATGCCTTTTAGTGTCTTTACTCCATACTACAGTGAGACAGTAATGTACAGCATGTCTGAATTACGGAAGGAAAACGAAGAAGGAATTTCTATTTTTTTTTTTATCTTCAAAAGATTTTCCCAGATGAATGGAAAATTTTTCTAGAACGTATTGGTCGAGATGAAACTACACTGAATTCAGAGCTTCAGGACAATTCCAGTGATCTCTTGGAGTTGCGCTTATGGGCTTCATATAGTGGCCAAACATTAGCAAGAAACTGTTCGAGGTATGATGTACTACAGGAAAGCTCTAATGCTACAAAGCTATGTGGAGAAGCAAGTCTTTGGGGACATTGAGGATGGTATGTCTGGAGTTGATTTGACAAATACACGTGGATATGAGCTATCTCGTGAAGTGCGAGCTCAAGCAGATCTGAAATTTACCTATGTTGTGACATGTCAAATTTATGGGCAACAGAAGCAAAAACGAGCTGTAGAAGCTGCTGATATTGCCCTTCTGGTGCAAAAGACCTGGTCAAAGGGTCTTCCAAGGCAGTTTACCGGCAAATGAGGATGAATTTTAGAAATCCGAAGGAGGTTTTTTCCAAGCACGGACCAACGAAAAATAACCTCTTTCAGTTTTCCTGCAGGTCTCACAAATTGGGAGAATCGAATGCATCTTTGAGCTCTATTTTTAGGATGTGAGAATTTTCTTGTTTAACACATATTTTTCAAATACGGATCCCGGGTAAATAGAGACGAATCTCAAAAAACCGAGAGAGGCTTTTGCTCAGAACAAGCTGGTCTACAAAAACCTCAAAAACCTCCTCCAATTTTTACACAGCTGTCGTAATTTAGGAGATAGGAACTCGTAATTGCAGCCATAGTTTTCAGCAGTTTGGTCCATTTTTCATGGCAGACAGTTCCAAACTTAAATGTAACTGCTGATATTTTTGGAAATTTGGCTTGATTCGACCCCTTGAGCCTGGGGAAAAATTATTTCCTATATATTATTGTAATTTTAATGTGTAAGGGTTGGAATTTGGTAAATTGTAGCAATGTTCTGAGCTCCTCGAGCTGCTGTAATCCTTTTCCTGAAATTTCAATAAAATTGGGTTTTGCAAATTTGGATTCAATCTGCAGAGATTCCTGTGACGTATTGGTTGGTGTTTGTCTTCTCTGTGTATGTATTTCTTTATTTTCCAAGTCTTTCATATCTATTTAGATGTTTAGATTGATAAATGTGTGAGAATTCATTCTCAGAATGCTCTGATTTATGCCTTCTAACATCTGTCTGTAAAGTTTTCTGCATGGTTTCAAGGTATTCTACAGCTGAGACCTTGATGCCCCGCTGCATGTTTCTCTTTCCATTCCACTACAACGACAACCCACTGATTTTGGCACAGTCCATATGTTTATCTTGCCTCTGTTGACGAATTCCAGAGAGGATTTCCCAGATTTCTTTTCATTTCAGACCTCTTGACTCCATGCCCAATGGATATATTGGCTTGTGTTGCAAGAAACCAGGTTCAATCATTTTACTTTTTAAATCCCTAATCTAGCCTCTGAGTCAAATAGAGGTCAGATCTAGTATTTGATCCAGAGAGAGCCCTCTCTTAGGTTGGAAGTGGCTAGTTACCAACCTAGAAGCGGTTTGAGGTTACCTCATTCGACCACCATTCTCAGCCTTGGGCAGTTTTTGGGGATAACAGATAACAGAATTTTCCCTAGAAAAACACAATGGAAAAGCTCCAGCACAAAATGGCTTTGCTCAGGATTTATTCTCAGTGACTGAATTACAAGGGTGTTTTGGCTCTTTGGAGGACTGCAGATCAGTGTCATCACTGTCATCACACTCTTTTCAGACTCATGAGTCTTGCCAAATCACCATTTTAAAAAAGTTACTCCTGCAGACTCTTCTGTAACACTCCCCACTCCCCTCTGAAACTCCTCAAGACTGTCAGATGGATGGACAGATTAGAGGAGTAGAAAAATCATCAACTTTATTGTGGATTGCCCTAAAGGAACCTTGTTCTTGCAATCCATCGATGCATCCTTGCATGTAAAGTATGCAAATATGATATATTCATCTTTGGAAGATGTTGTGGAAGAAGTTGAAGTTAAAGATATTTTCCAAGTAACCATAGATTCCAATAAATGATATTCTATTGAAAATAATATGGAGCTCACTAAATGATATACTATTGCAAATAAAATGGAGCTCAAATCAATGTAAGGATTTTCTCCCTCCATTGTTATTCATGGTTGAATTGATAAGGAAACCCCTCTAATCCTAATTGAACATCTTTAAGAGGAGAAAGTGAAGGTACAAGCAAGCATATGTGAGGTTTCCAACATCCCTCTCTTTTCTTTTGTATGCTTATGGTATTATGATAGAGTGGTTATGCTTATGGTATTATGATAGAGTGCCTAGTATTTTTATTGCTGGAAATGATATCTTTTTGTAATATACTAGGGAAATTTTCTATTAGGGCTTTCAGATAACTAGGGTTTCAATTTTTTTTATTAAACAAATAATCCAATCAGTGGTACAATATACTAAAACAATACCATTGTTTCACAATAACATTCAACAATATTGCAACAGTCCAAAAATGCCAATACCATCCAGGTTCACAACTTCGGTACAATGAGTTCCACAAGCTCAAATACTGTGCACATAAAATCAAACTATACTAGTCCACACTTTGAAACTATTCTATTACCACTATCTAGAATACACCCAAGCGAACGTCCCATCAACCAGTTCAGTTGATAACAGAAATTCGATTTAATACGCAGCTTCCTAAGTGGCTCAGGTCCACACTCCAATAAGCTCGGGTCCGCTGCAAAAATACCATACGTGCCTCCACAAATTCCCTATTGCGTTGTTGCAGGTCCGCATTGGGATCTATCCTTTGTGCTTCCACAAAATCTTTATTATTTTGTTACAGATCCACACCTTCCATCAAGGGTTCTGGATCGTGGATTTTCAGCTTCAGAAAATACTACAAAGACTTCCAATGAAGAACGATATGCCACAGAAACCATGAGTTCGGTTCTCCGACAAGTCTTTCCATCCGATATGCCTTGGTTCGTATGAACTCCTTGTTGCTTTTCCACGATCTTGGGTCTAGGATAGAATCTTAGAATCTCTGACGCTACCAAACCAAGAATCACAATGATACTACTTTGCACAACGGACTATAAACAGTAGTAAATCTACTAGTGCACAAAATATGGACAACATTTTACAATTTCAACCCAACTACGTTATATTAATCAAACTAAATAATGCAATAGTCTAGGGCTCCCGTACCAGGGATAATAGCCCTCATACATCCACTAGTACAAGAATACAACACTAGGGCTTGGTGTCATTCCATCAACAACCAATCTGCCCTCGACAAGATAATCTGACCATCTGACTGATGTAGTCGACTCTCTTAGCTCCTCTCGGTCATACCCTGTACTTGCCCGATCCTACTCAGGGACTTCAGCCCACTATGGTCTTCCTGCGCTACTCCAATGAAGACCAACATAAGGCACAGAGGGCTACCACCATCACTGTAAGATGTCCATTTCCCACAATGAACATGGGCTAGGAGGAATGTCCATCATCTATTGTAGAAGTGCTTCTCCACACACAAGTCTAGGGCCGCACAAACCGCTCCTGGTTGATCAGACCCGTGAGCTCAACAACTGCCACTCTAGCAACCACCTAGGTCCATGAAGATAGTGCACATCGGGCTCCAACTTGGGCATTATCACGTTATCCTCCACTAGACCATAAATGCCCAATCCAATGTCCACACTTGGTCCACTCTCACGCTGCCCTCCAACAGACCAAGAGTGACCAATCCTGCTGTAGCATTTGCTCCTATTTAGGGCTTCCAACACCTATGGGGACCCTTCCACGTGGTTGCTAACAAAAAACTCAATCAGACCTCTCCTAGGACACCCATCCGCTAGCATCCAACCATCAACCAAGATGACATCTACAACTCCCTGTTGCTTCCACCTTGCCTTGGGATCTATGTATGTAGCAATTTGGTTAGGGCATACCCAACAACCCCAAATCCCTACACAAATCATTATATCTCCTTCTCCAATTTGGTTGCTACCTATGTTGTCCATATAAGGCTCCTTAAGCACTGTACTTGGCCTTGGAAAACTTCACAAGACACCCTCCTATACTCTGCCCAAAACAACAACATAAAAAAGTCCCATAGCACAAGAAGATACCATTGTTTGGGTTGTGACCTCCTTTAGAAGTCTGCAGCTAGTAGAGAAGGTATCTCTATCCCTCTCACAAACCTCATCAATGTGTTGTTGTAGCAGCCTATCCCTGCGGGCAAAAACAATGCCAACACCCACACACAAATACACCAAACAGTCTTCAATTCTTACCTCAGTCTTACGGTCTGATCTGGCAGGAATCCTGTTGTCATGTTGGTCTTGAGTTAGACCTCCAATATTCCACGTTGTCACCTTCAAGCCTATGACATCTGCGGCCTCTTTATGAAGAAATCCACACCCTAAAAATAGAGCTACTCCTCTCCATACACGTGCTTCTTCCTTCCCTTGAACGGTTTGGCAGCCACTATAAGAGCGATGCTAGAATTAAAAGAGATTTGTTTTGCAGCTGGAAAATCTACTTCGTTTGAGCCAACCAAGAGGGATGTTCAAGGCCCCTAACATGAAAAAAAAGGAGCCACGAGTCTAATTAAGCAGGGAAAAATAATGATGCAATTGCTAAATCTTCAGAGCAGATGATGGCAATGAGAGGATCCCTGCAAATCCTTAGCATTCAGTGCATTGGGTTGCAAAGGAATTATCAAAATTCCTATTCTCTTGACGGATTTTTTCTGTTGGAAAAGAGATTTGTGCTGCACAAACGTAGAAATCCTTCCCTATCCAGTTGCCTCTAATAATGTTGTTGAGCAATATTGGTGCAGACCATGCAAAGCATCGCATTGGTGAGTATAGGTGTCAATATTTTCAGGATAGAAGAAATGTATATTGCAGGGTCTAGTGAGCAAGAATTCCCACCGGAAATGAAGAATACACTTTGGATACAAAAAGAAGACAATGTGAGTGTTGAAGTTCTTGCTGATCACACAGATTTTTCCTTAATCAGAGCAGCAGAAACCAGTTTTTCCTATTTCAAATCAGCAGATGGCAGCATTGGAAAAGGTATGATCTGGGCTGAAATTGTGATTAATTTACTTCCTAATCATGTTATATTGCCTGATAATAAACTACTCTGACTGCTATTCAAAATATATGAAAATAACAACAATTAGTAGGTCTCTACATCACATAAACAAGTACCAATTCAGCCACTTGGTAACTTTCTTGATTGGAAGCTGATCCCATTCCTCAGGTTATTCCCAATGCATCAACGATGGCTTTTGATTTGGTGCATGAGCTGGGAAAGGTAAATTTCTCATGCCTCTCATGGAGTTGATGAAAATACCTGAGAAAAAGAAGTCTCCTATAATACCCCAGGGTAATTTTTGCCCTTAGGGTTCTATGTGTTGGGTTTTTCAAAAAAAGATTATACAACAGTGATGCACATTTATTGATCCGGTTAACAGTAGATAGTACTGAATAACATAAAGATTGTGACAGCACAAAAAACAAATTGTGCAACTCTGTTCTGGTAAGGCTCTCCTAGGCTACATAGAACTGGCAAATCCAAAGACTATTGCACTTATTGTTGGCTAAGCTGGGTCATTCACCTTGATGTGTATGAAAAGCATATCGACAGAAAAAAAAAGGAAGAAAACATATGTAAAGTGCAGTTTCAAAACTTCCCAAACCAACCATATCCGACATATTAAGCAGAGATATTTTATTCTAACAACATCCATTTCCCATTAAACATGGTATCAGTGTGATAACTCTGAGCCTTATTTTCATATGCATCCCATTACCTCTATAAATGCACTCACAATGTAAGTCGACAACAGATATTTCTACAGATAAAAGATATCCTCAAGCTATTTGGTGGGCAGCCAAGAACTGAACCTACAAAGACTCTGTTGGTTTAGGCACGTGATGTAGATTGTGTGAACATGGACTTGGAATGCAGGAATCCTCCAGCTCTCCTTCTTCTAAATCATCATAACAATTACGGCCAACCTACCTTGTAAGAGATCCATAACTGTAGTTTTTCTTCAAAAGGGACAGAAACATGCATTGCAGATGACAGGACAACCATCTGACCTCTTTTCTTCCTTTCTTCTTCATTACTAAGATTCCGCTACAAGTTTAAAAATCGTCGTCTTCTCAGATAAAATAGCAATACAGTTGTCTGCCCATTATTGGCCATCCATTCAGCTTCGTCAACCTCTGTGAAATCCTGAACATACAGCCCCTTGAGTGCCTTGTTGCGCTTCTCTAGAAGTATTTTAAAGTTGCTAACAGAGATGGAGGGCCATCGCCAACCTGGTGCAGATTAATAGAATCACCATGATTCAAGACACCGGAAATCTAATTTCTTGAATTCAACCAAATGTATGGTATCAGACCTGCACCTGCCACGGCATGGCCGCGCCAATCCTCCTCCTTCAGCGGACAAACCCTGTAAGCCCGGGAAAATGAACAATTTTTATTTTGGTTTCATGAAAATCCCATATCCGATGAGACCTGGAATGAATAAAACCAACATTCATAAAATTTAATAAATTATATATCTATATTCAACTACATGCATTATTCCCCACTAATATAAAAAATATATATAAAGTATAAATAAATAAAAATTATATATATTTATATATATATAATTCAAATTCATTATTTTCATAAAATCAATCTTGCATTATTTTCATAAAATCAATCTTTAAAATAGAGATGGATTTATTAGTTATTAATATGTTTTTATCATGATATATAACCATTTTGATGAACATTAGAAAATAGGTATAGACTATTTCTTCCAATTACAAATATAGTCTAGGGGAAATTATACAAAAAGTTTTATTTTCATCTTTAGGGTGGACATCTTTAAATATATCTTTCTCTCCAAGAAAGGATTTATCTCAATTAGGACATAGGATTTTTAAAATTCACTCAAAAAGTATATTCTACCCAACAATGTCATTAATTGTTCTAATATCAAAGTCCGATACTTTTATAATTGTAAGGTCTTTGGCGTACAACACCACCTTTATTCCAAATTACAATGTCAAGCTTAGTAATGGGAGCTGAGTACCCCAATACGGCTAACTACACACTATCCTTTAGACAATACTTGAGTATTCTTTAACTACTCCAATTACCATCATGACTTAGTGACAAATTCATCTTTCCTAAGGTAAAAATTGTAGCACACATCAAATTTGCACCTACTAAGTATGGATTATTGCAACTATGATAGTTCCCCTTGTCTAGATATTGGATTACGATGATCCTAAGTAGATAAGCTTTTTTTTTTAACAGGCTTTGGATATGTGACTTTATTATGCTAAGACTAGCATACCTAAAAAGACCTCTAATATTCGCTTGGTTTTGCATTGCAATTGCACAAAATGATAACTCGAATAACCATGGGGAAATATTATACATGAGGTGTAGCATACAATTTTAGGCACTCATAACTCTTATCGTAGCCACATTACTAGATACTCTTCCTAAAACATGTTTGATATCTACTCTTAGTAGTAGTTATTGACTAAAAGGATCCATCAAACCCTATCTTAATTTCATGTTTGCCTTCTCGATTCTAAATGTACAACAATCTTAAGAAGGGTGATGCTAAAAAATGGGACCAAAATTATAGGAAAAGCAGGTGGTCAAATTCTTCTCTTACTCTATCTTCATTGGCCCTACCTAGCTAATGAGAGCACAAGAACCCATACTTATCTAGAAGCACATATGATACTTATGTGGGGTTCATTAATCACCCTTTGGTTAGTGTTAGCACACTAGCATAGATCCTAAAGTGATGTCCCTGCAATCATAATTCATTGAGTGTATTTGCTCTTAAAAAACTATGCAAAGATAAATGTCCCTTTTATGACCAAGTTCCACCAAAATGTTTCCTCGTACCTATCTAGTATCTTTATGTTTTTCGTGACAAGACTACCCTATAAGCCACTAAATTTCTATCATATCCACGAGGTCAACAATAATTTGTGGTTCAAGATATAGCTAAGTTGGAACAAATTTAGCTCTAAATCCTACGATATATTTCCACCTCTAAAGTATCTGTTTATCACAAGAAATTCCTTTCAATAATAACTTTACATTAATAAAAAACAAATTGAATGAATAGAGCATACTACAAAATAAAAAGCTCAAAAAGTATTGTTAAAAAGGACAAAAATGAAGAGAAAGAAACATGGATATAAGTGGCTAGACGATGGTGGAAGGTACACTTATGTGAGTGGCATAAAGAATATGCTAGATGTGATCTTGAGTGATGACCTCAAATATAACTAAGCACCCTACACTTCTCACTCTCCATCTCGCTTCCACTCTTTCCCACTCTCTAACTCTCTCCTTCTCCCTCTCCCTCCCACCCCCCCCCCCTCTCTCTCTCTCTCTCTCTCTCTCTCTCTCTCTCTCTCTCTACATATCCTTCTCCCTCTCACTCACTCTCTCTCTCTGTCTCTCTATCCAAAGTTGTTTTAGTACATAATTCATACACTAGTGTTGAGCTTCACACTTACGATTAAGCATAGACCTCTACTCGACCATGATGACAAATAATCATGCCAACAATAAAGACTTATTAGTGCCCATAATGAATTTTGTCAACCCACACATATGCCACGTCATCTAATTTATTCTCACTAAGTTAATAATGGTCCTAAGCCAAAACCATTATTCAAAATTGACTTGATCAATAGGTGTCTTCCACCTATGCTAGTCAGTTTGTGGGCCAATATCCCTTATATATGGCTAGGTTGATATTCCCTAACCTCGTGCTAGCTCTTGGGCTCAAAGTTGTAAATACCACGACGAACAAAAAGACAATGTTGAGCATAGAAAAATGAATTAAGCAATAAATTCTAATGCATTTGGAGCATATTGTTTTGGATTAAAGACTCCTTTGCACATTTCACTAGAAAAATAGATATGTCCCTCCAAAGTTGATCTAGTCTACTGAAAGAAGACCCAATGTTGATCCTATATCATGGAACAAGGTAGTAATCAACCTTGAGCACAATGCTTAAGGTTAATTGTTAGGAATCAATTTGGACAATGTAACCTAAGTAACTACATTGGTTGATTAGAGTTTTTTCTGTGTTGAATAATGAATTTATGGTGGAACCTTAATTTTATGGTTTTGGGTTTAATGTCTTTAATTATCTTGTATTTTTGTTGTGGATGGACTAAAGTGATGTCCCTACAATCATAATTCATTATGTGTATTTGCTCTTAAAAAACTATGCAAAGATAAATGTCCCTTTTATGACCAAGTTCCACCAAAATGTTTCCTCGTACCTATCTAGTATCTTTATTTATTTCGTGACAAGACTACCCTATAAGCCACTAAATTTCTATCATATCCACGAGGTCAACAATAATTTGTGGTTCAAGATATAGCTAAGTTGGAACAAATTTAGCTCTAAATCCTACGATATATTTCCACCTCTAAAGTATCTGTTTATCACAAGAAATTCCTTTCAATAATAACTTTACATTAATAAAAAACAAATTGAATGAATAGAGCATACTACAAAATAAAAAGCTCAAAAAGTATTGTTAAAAAGGACAAAAATGAAGAGAAAGAAACATGGATATAAGTGGCTAGACGATGGTGGAAGGTACACTTATGTGAGTGGCATAAAGAATATGCTAGATGTGATCTTGAGTGATGACCTCAAATATAACTAAGCACCCTACACTTCTCACTCTCCATCTCGCTTCCACTCTTTCCCACTCTCTAACTCTCTCCTTCTCCCTCTCCCTCCCACCCCCCCCCCCTCTCTCTCTCTCTCTCTCTCTCTCTCTCTCTCTCTCTCTCTACATATCCTTCTCCCTCTCACTCACTCTCTCTCTCTGTCTCTCTATCCAAAGTTGTTTTAGTACATAATTCATACACTAGTGTTGAGCTTCACACTTACGATTAAGCATAGACCTCTACTCGACCATGATGACAAATAATCATGCCAACAATAAAGACTTATTAGTGCCCATAATGAATTTTGTCAACCCACACATATGCCACGTCATCTAATTTATTCTCACTAAGTTAATAATGGTCCTAAGCCAAAACCATTATTCAAAATTGACTTGATCAATAGGTGTCTTCCACCTATGCTAGTCAGTTTGTGGGCCAATATCCCTTATATATGGCTAGGTTGATATTCCCTAACCTCGTGCTAGCTCTTGGGCTCAAAGTTGTAAATACCACGACGAACAAAAAGACAATGTTGAGCATAGAAAAATGAATTAAGCAATAAATTCTAATGCATTTGGAGCATATTGTTTTGGATTAAAGACTCCTTTGCACATTTCACTAGAAAAATAGATATGTCCCTCCAAAGTTGATCTAGTCTACTGAAAGAAGACCCAATGTTGATCCTATATCATGGAACAAGGTAGTAATCAACCTTGAGCACAATGCTTAAGGTTAATTGTTAGGAATCAATTTGGACAATGTAACCTAAGTAACTACATTGGTTGATTAGAGTTTTTTCTGTGTTGAATAATGAATTTATGGTGGAACCTTGATTTTATGGTTTTGTGTTTAATATCTTTAATTATCTTGTATTTTTGTTGTGGATGGTTTATCTGATATGAGTATAATTGTTTATTAAATATGTAAATAAATGGATAATTATTGCATGGTATAGACAGTTGGGTATTGCATGACATTATGCATGTTAATTTGTATTTTATAATTAAAACCAAGTATAGGTGCATTCACCTTGATAGAATTGGTAAAACCAAATTGACAACTATATAGTGCACTAAGTGGTTACTAAGTATTGGTCATGTATTGGTATGGTCACAGGGGCTCTAGAATGTGCTAGAGTTCAAGAATTGAACTAGGGAATTAATATTTTAAACCATAAACTATGTGCTTTTGCAAGGAATGCTGGTGAAGCTTGGGTTCTCACTATGTAGTGCTGCGCGAATAGGGGTTGGGATTGTTACAAGGTGGTTTTTTTTGTTACGAATATTTAAAATAATTGTCGTGCCTAGCGCTGAATTGTTGTGTGCAAACCCTAATTAATGTGTGAATGTTAATGGCTAAAAAACTGCATTATATATTTGTTACTTATACACATTTTATTGGTGTCAAAGCTAGGGTTAATACCGAGGTGACATAATTAAAGTAGGGTTTGCACAAAATTACAAGGGCATTGGCAATGAATTGGGGTTTAATAACTAGAACCAAGAATTATGTGCTTATGCTAGCACATTTGGTGATTTTTTGGTTTTTGGGTTAGTAGAGTTGCCTAACAAGGGGTTGGGGAAGTTACAAGGTGGTGATATTAGAGTCAAATTTTCAACACTAAGCCTAATTAGGCTAGACTGAGAAAATTTCAGGTTTTCCACCAATTGTTTAATGAAAATCACAATGGTGGGAATGATTAAAATCCACCCCGGAAAAAGGCACGTGTGCCTGAAGAGGTTCAAAAAGACATAATCAATGCAAGAGGAGAAAGAAATTTGTCGAAAAATGGCCAAATTTAGTCTCAAAGGACTAAAATTTGTGCGCAGGTTGTTAATTATGATACAATGAGGTTTATTTTGTTAATTGGGGGTAGGGTTCCAGGATGGAACCCCTGCCTACCTCATTGAGTGTGTTGTAGCATTGTTCCATTAAGTCCGTTGGTGGAGTATGTTGAAAGGTTATACAGGCGGAACCATTGGAAGTCGTAAGTGGTGGAAATGTGGTTGGATCCCATCAGATTGTAGGAGGTCTGTTAATGGTCGGGCAAGTTGGAGGTTGATGGTTATCACAACCATCAATCAAGATGTATCGGAGTTGTTTGATCTCATTGGGGTATAGCTCCATCCTAACGACTATGCAAGATTGGAGCCCAAATTGCTATGGGTCATCAATTCAACTCGTTAAATGACCATCGTTTGATGGAGGGGTTGGAACCCTGTGTTGGAGCCAAGATGTGGACCCTCCCCTTGCTACCATCATTGAGGGGGGGGGGGGGACATTATTTCCCTTCGCCATTGGATTAACCCACCCTCGGATAACCATCAATTTGCCTAGTTATCTATATATGTATTATTTGTAATAGCCCTGGTGAAAATTCCATGTAATAAAAGTCAAAAATAATAACCACGGTTGATGAAACACTTATTCCAAGATGAATGTTGGGTAAAACATCCTAGGGGGTCTTAATTTGGTTTATTATGGCTAAGGAAACTGGCAAAGGTAAAGGCTTTGGAGAGGAAAAATGGCATTGTTGGCACAATTATTTATGAAAATATTGGAAATTAGGAGAAAAGGGAGATGAAAGGTCATAAGTTGAATGTGAGGAGAAAATTGAAGGAAAATAATGGAAAATGAAGAAAATAGAGGTCTCTTCTATAAAACAGCTTATGAGGATCAGTTGGTACCTTTTGTCAATTCAATTTTGGAGCTCTCTCGTTATTCTCTCTCTCTCTCACTCTTGGACACTTGGAGTTTTTGGAGCACTTTTCCATTTTGAGTAAGAAAGGCAAGAAAGCAAGAAAAATGAGGAAGCAAGCAAGGAGGAGCAGGAATCAAGCAACCACAACAAGATTCTTTGCAGGTCTTGATTTGGATGTATGATTTCCTTGCTAGAATTGACATGCATGGTATTGCATGTGGTTCTTTGTTGTCTTGGCATGGGGTTTTCAAGGTGTGACAGTGTATTCAACCTAACCTTGCCATTTCCCGATAACCATGGTGTTGTGGTGTTCTCATGTTTTGGTTTAGCTGGATTACTGGATGGATTCGAAGCTGAGTGAGGTGGATCTCTGAATGATTATAAAACCGATTCATTTGTTTCCTCGGTTTAGGGCCTAGTGACCCATAAGTTGGATTGTGGGTTGCAGTAAAGCCTGAGAGGTGGTGGTTTACTCTCCATTTCAGGCCTGGGAATCCTGAGTTTGGGATTGTGGTAAATCCAGTAGAGTATGTATGGATTTAGGACCTAGTGACCCCTGATTCAGACTGTGGGTTGCGGTAAAGCCCGAGAGACTAGGAGACAGGAAAATTCCTCATGGTTTAGGCAGAGAGAATCCAGTGATATCCATGCTTGTGTTGGCCTAGTGATCGGGTGTAGATCACGATAAAGCTTGGTTTATGATTGATGAGGGTGAGGTGGTTTAGCCTCGGGATGCCCTGGTTGGTTTTTCAGTTTGAGTCCCATGAATATGGCATGGGGGTGATTGGCTGAAGTAGATTTGGCTCAACCAATCTATGGTCGAGTGGAACGTGGAAGCCCCATCTCCGGTTGGTTTTTACACTCATTAATGGGAAGGTCATTCCTTTGGTATTTGGTATGCAAATGTACTTGTTATTATGTGGATTTCATTGATGTTATATCCATGGTATTTCTGTTATTATTATGTTGGTTATAAGCTTGTATTTTATTAGTGATGATGTATGACTCTATCTATGCTTTTGCCTGTAAATGAATATACAATGTATCCATGGTCAAATAGAATGTATTGAAGCTTATGATGTAAGGGAGAAGTGCTTCTTAGCAATTCTCAGATAAGTATTAGACCCCTATGTTTAATCATGTTGTTTACACCTGTAGATGCAATGTTTGTGACATGTTTGACGAAATTCCTATCATGGCTAGGTGGGGTCAGATGAGTTGCTAATAATGAGATTGCTTCCATGTATTTGTTTTAATGTTATTTATCGTCTCCTGACGTTACAAGAATTTTTAGGCAGTGACCTGGGCTCAAGGGCTGAAAATGTGGCACAAATCCCGGAGCTGCAGGCACATAATTGACATTTTGGGGCCTTAGCCGCTACCTTGACAAGGAAAGCCTGCGGCTAAGGGTCTTAAATCACTCCCTTTCCCTTAAATGCCCGCGACTAACCCTCAAATGGGTCAAAAATTAGTTCCCCCTTAAGGAACATGGCCCTAGAAGGTTGGGTTACCTCCTGGGGACGTTAATGATGTAGTGTAAGGTCTCTTTGTCATGTTTCTGTTAGTTCCATTTCCTCAAATTTATCTAGGAGGTATAATCTCATATTAGTAGCCTCTTGTCACATGTTTACCCAAGTTTTCTGGTTACTCAGGGAGATGTGGGAAGAGGGTGTTACATTATTTTATTGTTTGTGGCTGGAAGTGCATGGAGGGCCCCAGGGACTTGCCACGAGAGCGCTAAGTGAGTGCAGAGAAGAGTTGTAACACCCATTATTTTAACCTTGTCTTGTAATCATCATGTACATGTCCAATAGGTTGGTGAGTCTGAAACTAATTAAGGCTGACATGCCTCTATGCATATCTAAATGTGAGGCCAGTGGGATGAGTTATGAATATGGTTAAGGTTGGCATGCCTGTGTAATGGGTTTAAGGACCGTGATTATTAGGTTGGTGCATTGAAAGTTGCTTCTAGGGAAATACGCCACATGTATGTGTGTTTATGTGTTGGGGTTGGTGTTCCCACGTGTATGTGTTTTTTATGCTACGTGGATGGAAAGCCTAATGCAGTAAACATGTTTATGTGCCCAAAAATGACATGTTGAAACAAAAAATCACTTTGAAATTCAAAGTCAAAGGATGCCCAAAAATTCAAAGTCAACGTTGGTCAAATTGCATAAAAGACTGAAAATTTTGGCCCTGTAATTTTGTCCAGAAATTCGACCTCCTTGTGCCACACGTGTGAGAAAGAGAATGCCTAATAGCTGTACGAACCAATGAGAGAGAATGTATGAGTGATGATTATGCCAAATGAGGTGAGAGGCCACTTGTATTTATACAAGTCAATGAGGGTGAAGTGACACGTCCATTGGGCTTCATGAGCCTACATGACGATGAGGCTGACCTGAACAATTTGCACATGTGTGGGCATAAATTCAAAATTACACTTTTGCTTGTCCAAATTAGATGATATTTATATCAATTTTGGTCCTCTCGAAAAGAGGAATTTAATTCAATCATCATCTCCATCAAATAGGTTGTCCCAAGGTGGAATCATAACGCACTCCTCTTAGCTTAGGCACTAATCATAAATAAAAAACTTACTTACGCTTTCAAAGTCACTTTCGCGATATCATGCCCAAGATGCACCTCTTGAATAAGATCATCAAAACCACTATTCTTTATTGTTTAAAGGTTTGAGGACCTTGTTTTCTTCAGGTGAAGGAGACCCTTGCCCTGATGATGGAAGAAGGTTGAATTGATGTTGAGAACATTGTTGGGGTTTTTAGGGAGAAACACTCTTGTGAACAAGGAGCTATGATTTAGAAGGAGTCTGAGAAAGCAAGGAAGTCTAGGAAAAGAAATTGTAGTGTTAAGAAGAAGAACATAGTCCTTCTTTCTAAAAAACACTAAAAACCACTCCCAATGGGATGTCATATGGAAGGAAGATATTGGGTAAATTATTTACATACTCTGGCTTAGGAGTTGTTAGAGCAACAATAAAGGAATATTCTTCATCATTGCAAGAATACTTTTTTAGACGTGGCATCAAAATAATTCTTTTCCCTCTTATTCTTATTTTTCTATTCCTTGTAGTCTCTTTTGAAATGTTTGACCTTGTCACACTTCCCTCTCAAAGCATGATATATACAAAGTCAATATGGATTTATGTTGGTTATATAAATAGGGTGGCCCTTCTTGTTCACATCTAGTGCATAATTTAGAGATGTGCAATGTTTGGTTGCACATTTTTGAGGTGCGTAGTTTTGCACTGATTCATTTATTTTAGGTATAAAATTTTGAAGAAGACAAAACATGGTGGAAATTAAAGAAACAACATAATATGGAAGATCAAAGAAACCCCCCAAAAAAGAAGAGAAGTTTGTATTCATTGTAGAAAAAATTACAAGTGTGGGAAGAAGCATGTGAAGGGATCATTTGAGCTACATTTAGAAAGGGTACATATTTTGGAGCAAAGAGTGAGGACGTGAATAATGATAATTGTGTATGTATTCTATGTACTTGTTAAATATTTCATATACATTTAAATCTATTTATTGTGTTAAGTCATTTATTTGTAGGTTAAGGAGTTTCAAGTAGTTAGTTAGGGTATATTGTCCAAGGTAATTCCTAACAATTAAACTTAATTTAGCATTGTGCTTAAGGTTGATTACTACATTGTTCTATGAATTAGGATAAGCTGTGGGCCCTTTTTCAGTAGACACTTGATCAAATTTGGAGGGACATATCTACTTCTATACTGAAACACATAGAGGAATATTTAATCCAAAACAATATACTCATAATGCATTTGTCTATGCACAATATTTTATTTTTATTCATTGTGGTACTTATAACTTTGAGCACAATAACTAGCATAAGGTCAGGGGATATCAGCTCAACCATATAATAGGGGAACATATTTGCCGACAAACCAGCTAGCATAGGAGGAAGACGCCTAGAGATCAAGTCAATTATGCATAACGGTTTTGGCTTAGGACCATTATTAACTTAGTGAGAATAAATTAGATGATGTGGAATACGTGTGGGTTAATCCAATGCATCGTGAGCACGAATAATTCTTGATTATTAGCATAATGGTTTGTCATCATCGACAAGTAGATATCTATACTTAAAAACAAGCATGGATCTCAACCCTAACCTATGAATTATAGTGCGTGTACTAAAACAACTTAGGTGTTTTTTTTTAACAAGAACGGTTATGGTTTATATTAGAATTTGGCCAAAATGCCTTTCACCAGATACATTTGATCGGGCATAGCCCTTAACCTTTCTTTCACTAACTGATCACAGGCCCCTAAACTTGGAAAACCGCAAGATTTACTCGAGACTATCGAGTCTATCTCCGTTATTTTCCTTATCTTAAAGAGACAAACAAACTGTTTCAGCAAAATGCAAAAAAACACAAACAACTTAGGTGTTAGTACAAAACATGATTGACATCAATTTTCACTTTTTATTATTATAATTATTTCCTTAACTATTTTTTTTTTAAAAATAAAATTTTAATTTTTTTTTTTTTTAATTTTTTTTTTTAGTGAATTCCATAGGACCTGTCTTTTCTATTATAAAGAGCAAGTTGCTTCAATAATACATCAAAATAATGTGCCTCAACCTGCCCAAAGGGAAACCAAGTTTGTTGGCCATCTTAAACAGTTAAAGGCTAGCCAAAAACGATACTCTTTCAATCTAGCTGTAACAGTAAGAGCTACACGACTATGTCCATAATACTGACATATACAACAACAACTATAATATCGTTGAACAAAAAACACATATGAGCAAAAAGAAACAAGAAGGTCTAGACATCAGAAGATTTCACAGGGGCTAGATCTTCATCAGACCCAAGTAGCTCCACCCACTGCATATCTCGCATCTGCTCTTCAATACGTCCAAGGCGGTCATTCTGCTGCTGCTGAACCTTAGTCATAGTAGTCATGTCCTGTTTGCTATAGATAATATATACATATAGTTAATGGGCCTTAGATTACTAGTGACGTGAAGGTGGTGATATTCCCTCACCAATATTTTATTCCCCTAGTACAAGTTAGTTAGCTCAAAGTAAATACATAAAATTACCATATATAATGATGAACAATGTTGTTAGCTTGAATAGCAAAACAACCCTCAATATCTTTAAAATATTTTTAATTTTTAAAAACTTCTTTTAACTTTTTATTTTCTTTTTTTTTTTTTTTCAAAAAGAAAAAAACGTTGTTTTATATTATGATTAATAAAAACAATGCATAATACATCATAAGAAAGTGAAGTGAGAAATCACTTCCAAAATATGCAACATTGCTCCTAAAATCAAAATAATGTGATCTGGCACAACATACCCATCACATGAGACTCATAATCAAGCATAGAGTCGATGATAATGTCTAAAGCCAATTGGAAAAGAAATGGAGGATCAACCAAATCCGAAGATGTGAACCCACAACATGCACGACAAGCAAAACCAACTTCAACGATAAGCCAGGCGTCCCACAACATTTACCGCAACATCATATGAAATGGGGCATATAGTTGAACCATAAAAGACATGATAGAATCATATACGGCCATCTGCAAAAAAAAATGCCACTTGAGCTGATGGGGAGGGCGAAAATCATTTGGAGACCCAAGGAGGGTCACAAACTCCATCCACCTTGGGATCATCAGCAGAAAAAATAGGGACCTCCCGGAGGTCAAGAAGTTCATCCCGGAAGAGGGATTTTGTTTTCGGCCTCCCTCTGAAGTGTCTAGATGCGGACTTCGTTTTCTTTCTCACCGTAATATTGCAACCCGAAGCCGGCGAGATGACAATATCAGGATTCCTAGGGATATTCTCAAAAATAGTGAGAGCAGCCAAGTCAAGGTTCGGGTTGTTTAAGAGGGATTCGACATCACATCCTATAGGTGATTCCGATAAGTCCCCATTCGCAATATTATGTGGAGAGGGAGGAGGGTGAGGAGGGGATGGGGATGTATATGAAGAAGCAATTGTGGGGCAGGTTTGATGGTGATCAGCTAGAGCAGTAGGGACATATGCTGGGTCCGATAAATTCACCTTTTCGGTGTTGTGCGGAGAAGGAGGATGAGGGGGAGGTGTTACGTCTTCTAGGGGCGGCATGGATGGGGAGGTGTATGATGGCTCAGTGATGGGACAGGTTTGATGGTGATCAACATGAGCAGTAGAGGCATGCGGCATTATATCATTCCTCATGATTGTCGATCCTAAGTTTACTTCGGCTTCTAATTGCATGGCCGAGCCGGAATTGTTTTTGGAAATAGTAGGAGCCAGCAGCTCCTTGTCTGGTGGAAGTAACTCCGCAGATTGTCCATTAACATTAGCAAATAAATCAATGGCAGAATCCGCAATAGAAGAAATACCTGATGGGATGACATTTCGATGATCATTTGGATTCAGCTTGCCGTTTGCACCTTCTGATCTTTGATTGTCCCTACGGGGATTCCAATGGAGCCGAGGGCAGTTGTCCTTCAGATGTCCCGTGTTGTGACAAAGCAGGCAGCAGAATGGAATGCCCCAATAATCCACCCTTTGCCTATGTCTTTTCGAGCCCCAGACGAGGTCAACATCCGCGGGCAAACCGCCAGAGAAGACCATATCGACCAATATCCATGCAATGCGTTTGTCAGTGGCACCAAGAATACTTGGGTCGATGTATTTCGTGCATCCAATGGAATTTCCAATGGCCCTTAAAGCATTTTGCGTCCAGAACTCCAACGGAAGGCCCGGGAGCTTTACCCACACTGATCTATTCTTTGGAGCCTCCATTATAGGATTAAAACCGAGATACCAAGGTAGAAGTTGCAAAAAACTCTTTCCACGAACCCATGTCTTGTTAACAATCAATGCAATATCATTTTCATTCCTAAAATGAATACTGTACCAATTATTTAGGAGCAAACTGACCATCGGAGCATATCCCACAATTGGAGTCCAAACATTCTTAGCCCATTCCAGCATATCATTCACATGACCATCGGCAAACATCCAACGTCCAATTAATGCACGCTTTTGCAGATCAATGACGCGCCCCCAAAGAGCCTCATGTTCCAGCACCACTTCTTTGATGTCCACAGCAGGCTTAAAGCAGGCCAATCGATTCTTTTTCAGCTTGTGACTGCCACTGCGAGTCGATCCTTTTCCTTGTTGATGCGCATGAAAACCTGGAGGCGCGATGATGGATTGAGCAATAATAGAAGCATCCAGCTCAAAATCCAATTGCGCAATATTTGCATCAACCCCCGTGGCACTCGTCATGGCAACTTGGCCGACGTGTCGGGGAAGTCAACATAAGAAAAAGCCGGCAGGGAAACGAAAGAAATGAAGGGCACGTTCAATCCGAAAACAAAGGTGCCGCTTGTAACAGTGCAGATGTGTCCAGATTTGTAAATACAGCAGATGGTTCCTTCTCTGTTGATGGCGTGGGTGAAGACAGATGCCGCAGTTCGTACTGTCTTCTCACTTGCCACAAATAACTACTCTGTCACTTTTAGCACCTGCGGGTTTCTCACACATCAACTTCATCCCTGTTACAGTGTCGCTTGTAACAATGCAGCTTGTCACATGGATAATAAAGAAGGATAGTACGTATCCCTGGCCTAAGGATTGAGAAAGTCAGAGAATAAATTGGAGAAGCCTTGAGATGGAGACGTTTTGATAAAATCAATCGACTTTGTCATCCATATTAAATCCGGCCATAAATGGACGCAGGCGATGATTGACAAGCATTTGTACTTACACAAGAGAAGAATTTATGATATCCCGATGCCAGAAAAGTCATCAGAAAGATAACGTCATGTCAAACAGCCAGTGGGAAATCAAATTCAAAAATACCGGCAAGCTAGATGTCCCGGAAAAAAAATGGAGAAGACTGTTTGCCCGGAAAAACCAGTCCAGTGTGAACTGTAGTCCCAGATATGGCAGCAACACCCACCTAAAAACAAAAAGAGGGCAGCTCCACCTTCATAACCAGAATCTTAATCCATTCCCAGAACCGCAAATGCCTAATGATGGCAGATTACATCTACTGTGTGAAGGCTATGTGTTGTGCACCTCCACCACCCATATCTTTTTCACAGCCAAAACGGGATGCTTCAGGCCGAAAGGAAATATACTTTGGGACACGGCGCTTAACTCATCATCATGTACCAACGTAAATACAGTCCGACACCGACTATTTGAAAGCTACTGTGGCTATCTGCAAGAAAACCAAACACATGGTTCCAACCTCGTAATACCTGCACTCAACTTCAAATAATATCAATGCAAACTTATACTCTCCTGTGCCGAACTCCTAAGCCCAGGAGACCATGCAGAAGAGGTATAGTCCATGAAACCTTGAAGCAGAATCTCTCACCACAGTCTCTGGATTCCTGTTTCTTCCTCTACCAGTAAATCTGAAGAAACGGAGAAGAGCAAACACCCTCAAGTGGATCTACCTCCAAACCTAGCAGGGGATGAGTTCTGTGATTATTTCAAAAAGAGCAAACACCCACAAGTGGATCTACCTCCAAACCAAGCAGGGGATGAGCTCTGTGATTATTTCGGTAAATCTGTGAGCCACCCATATTCCAGAATGCCCCTCAATCAATCTCCTTAGCTTTTCTGTTATTTCTTCCCTCCCAATAACCTTTTCATTAGCTTTTCTGTTATTTCTTCCCTCCCAATAACCTTTTCATTATCATTGTTGCTCTTCAATCTCAGGCCAATCTTCCATTCATCGGCTAGGAATTTGCAGTTGGTGTATTGGTCATTCCCCAGAGGGAATCCCAGCACGGGAATGCCCGATGAGATGCTCTCTAAAATGGAGTTCCACCCGCAGTGGCTCAAAAACCCGCCGATAGAGCTTTGATATGTATGTCTGAACCAGGCACGATTTTTTCAGTTGAAAAAGATAAAAAACCAACTTTTTATTTTCTTATTACTTAATCAATAATATATAAATAACTAAATTATTATATAAATAAACAAAATTAACATAAATTTATTTTTACATACCTCTTTTATACAATAATATCCTTTTCAAAAAATAAAAGAAAATTGAACATATCTCACCATAATCCAATTTACATACCTCTTCTATACAATAATACCCTTTTCAAAAAAGGTTGAGGAGAGTTGAACATATCTCACCATGGTCATTCAATTCGAGTAGAAATTTTCAAACCTATTAAAATACCCATAAAAAAAAAAAAAAAAATTTCTCACATGAAATTCGAACCAAAACATTAATTCAGCCAAAACATTAATTCCTCCATGCCGTTAAATTTGTTTAATTTGATAAAATTGAAAAAACTTCAACAAACAATCTCAGAGATCTCTTAACGATTATTAACCCACTTTTCTCAGTCTTCCATTTGTGAGCTTCATTATTGTGGAAATTCGTTCAGGCCATTCGAATCCATTCACAGCTTCGAGCTTCCCTCCTTCGCTATCCGTGGTTCTTTCCTTTGCAGGATTTGGACACCATTAAACCCTCGGTGTTATGGTTTCTATAATGAATATTTTCCTCTAATATTGAGGTAGGTTTTAGCAGGCTTTTAAAGCTGGAGAAGGTACAGAGAGACCAAATGGGCAGGTTTAGTAGTAAGTCGCAGTTCCCAACATCGTTGAACACAGGGTAGAAACTAGATAGCAGAGGATTTTCTGTGGGGAGGCAATGGCAACAACAATAATTTTCATCACCTAAGCTCCCACCAAGTGGCAGTTTTTCTAGGTGAGAAATTTCAAGCCCCATCCACATTTGTTAGAATTCAATATGGAGTTGCATACCTTTCTGAATTCGATATCCATTAATTTTATGTTGTTGTTGCGTCGAATGAGCGTTTTTGCTGAGCTATTCATATTGCATTTTTTTTCAAATTTTGTTGAGAGATTGTTGGTTTTTGTTTTGGTTTACAGTCTTCCCTCTTTGTTTAAAGTGGGTTGGAAGCATGCTAAAATGGCATTTCTGTTGAGGAATAGGGTTTTATTGAAACCACCCACGACTTAAGCTTAGGCACCTGCCTGATGAGATGTAATGAATCCAACCAGCAAGTAACTAAAAGCGAGTAAAAGCCAGCAAGGAGGGTCCCCGAATCGAATTCATGAAGATAGGTTCAACAACATAGGGGACAGGGCACATTTTTACAAAAATAAATTCAAAAATAATGAAAAATTCCAAATAAACTCTCATCTCAAAACAAAGCAGCATGCAAACCACTGAATGCAATTAAAAAAACATTGGATTTGTCCATAAATTAGCTTAGAAGACTAGAGAATATCTGTGTAGACTGTTTATTTGGTCGTTACCAACAATATTGGGGATTTTTTTTTTTTTTTTTTTTTTAAGAAAAACTCTTTACTTTGTTTAATTAATGAAATAAACTGTCATCTCAAAACAAATAAGCATGCAACCCACAGAATGCAATTAAAAAAACATTGGATGCATCCATAACATAGCTTAGCAGAGTAGAGAATATATGTGTAGATAGTTTATTTGGTCTTTACCAACCATATTGGAGATTATTATTTTTTTTAGAAAAACTCTTTACTTTGCTTAATTAATGAAATAAACTATCATATCAAAACAAAGCAGCATGCAACCTACAGAATGCAATTAAAAAAACATTGGATGCGTCCATAACATAGCTTAGCAGAGTAGAGAATATCTGTGTAGACCGTTTATTTGGTCGTTACCAACAATATTGGGGATTATTTTTTTGGAGAAAAACTCTTTACTTTGTTTAATTAATGAAGGTGATGTACAAAGTGTATAAATATAATAGGATTCCATAACCAGGTCTCCTATTTCAGAAATGAAAATATTTAAACATTGAAGACTAGAACAGATGACTTAGCGTACACATCTGGCCTTCCAACAACTACTCAGATTTACAAAAACTCTTTAACAAGTTCCAAGATGTTTTTGATATGTGACTTGGCTTCAAACATTCAACTCCACCAGATAGAAAGGTTGCATTATCATTGTAGATATCATATGGATCATTTGAATTTCTGCATCTAGATTACATGCCTTGCTTTCAATTACTGGGCCATTCCATGCCCTTACGGGCTGCAATAACATCATCGATGATGAATTTCCCTTTGACGAAACAAGTCTGCCTAGGTTTGTTAATAATCATGAGAATATGCTTGATTATGAGTGTTGAGCTTTGGTAAGACTAGGCTTCCAACTCATAGTCACTTTGGAATCATTGACCTTGGGTATAAACTTGTTAATACCTTTGTTTAAGTTGGTTCTCAATGATTTCTCTGTGATGGATTCTTTGTAAGCCTTTGCAAAATGTCTGGATTGAAAAAATACTAGGTAGTATTATAAAATTCATAGTGGAATTTGTCTAATCCCAGGATTTACCATCATCATTGTTCATGTTTGAGAGGGTAGCAGCTAGCTTACCCAAAGTCAACGACTAGTCACACGGTATTCTTTGTGCTTCATAAAGTTTGTGAGATGACTCCAAGACAGGGTTGCATTGATGTTCCTCACTTTCATCTTTTAAGCCTACCATTGGTTGATTTGATAGTGGAGATTCTCTTTTCAAGCCTTCTTTTGAATATAGAGCCCCAAAAAATCCTTTTGTAGGCCTATCACGTATTTTAAGACAATGGATGGTGGCCCTGCAATTGTGCCCCTTTGGCACTTTTAATCTTGACAACTTTCAGATGATTTTTAAATATAAATCTTCCGGGAAATCACATAATATATTTTGGAACCGACGCGTTTCGAACTACCAATTGTAGTTCATCATCAGGATAATGAAGATTGGCTAATCTAACTTGCATATTTAAACCAAGAAATGAGAAGCAACTGTCAAAACCCGAAGAGTTAAAAATGGTCGAAAATGATAAAAAATATAACTAACCATCCTTAAAATTAAAAACGGTCAAAAATAAAACCATCAACAGTAAAAAATATATTCAAGTCAAAGTCATAAATTATAAAAATATAAAATAATAGAATAAAATCAATAAATAAAATAAATAAATAAATATATGAAAGAATAAAATTAGAAACAAGAAAAAATCGAAAACTATAAAATAATAAAAAATATAACTAACCATCCTTAAAATTAAAAACGGTCAAAAATAAAACCATCAACAGTAAAAAAATATATTCAAGTTAAAATCATAAATTATAAAAATATAAAATAATAGAATAAAATCAATAAATAAATATATGAAAGAATAAAATTAGAAACAAGAAAAAATGGAGAAGAAGGACTAAATCATAACAATAAAAATAAAAATAAAACTAAAAATTAAAAGACCCACTAAAAGGTAAAATAAAAACCACAAAATTCAAGTCAAAGTCAAAAAAATTAAAACTAAATAATTTATAAATAAATAAAATAAAACAAATAATTAAATAAATACATGAATGAATAAAAACATTTTTTAAAAATTAAATTAAAATAACATAAAATAAAAATAGATTATTTGTAATTTATTTTAATAAATAAATTAACATACATAGACCAAAATATAAATAAAATAGAAAAATAAAACAAAAAATATTAAAAATAAAAATAAAAAGACTAAATCATAACAACAATAAAAATAATAAAACTAAAAATTAAAAGACCCAATAAAAGGTAAAATAAAAACAAAGAATTCAAGTCAAAGTCAAAAACTAAATACATGAAAAAATAAATAAATACCCAAAAACATAAAAACACAAAGAATAAAAGGACTACTACAGGGAGTGAAGAGATGGAATCCAACAACTGCTCACTTTCCATCCATCATCCTTGTTCAACGTGCGGGACCTCTTCTCAATCTCAATCGCCTCCCTAAATTTTCGGTGATGGAAAGGGTCAACTCTAGCAAGGATTCTAGCGTCCTCCATACAAATGTGATGTTTCGTCTTTTCTTTTTGTTCGGCTAATGCAGAGGACTTGGTTCTACCATGCTTAATATCTGCAGCATGCTCCTGGAACCTTTTATTAATCGATCGACCAGTTTCACCAATGCAGGGAGTCCCGCAAGAGCAAGGGATCAAATAAACACCTTTCCCACTTTTTGGGTCCAACTGGTCTTTAACCGATTTAAGGGAACCCCGAATGGTGTTTAAAGGTTTAAAAGAAGAAGAGATCTTATGCTTCCTTAAAATTCGAGCAATCTTGTCAGTAGTACCTTAAATAAAAGGTAAATGAACTTTACCAACAACGTCAACATTAATCTTATTTATTCTAGGACCTTTGCTTGCATTCATGAAAGCCTTCAAACCCTAACTTCTACGATAACCGTTTTCTTCAAAGACTTTAAGGAGATGGGCTTTCTCTTCATCTAAATGATCATTATCCGAAATTCTAAGAGCTCTTGTAGCTAAAGTATTCAAAACTCCAAGTTTCTGAGCAGGAAAATGATGCGAACCAGAATGAAGATACTGCTCCGTGTGCGTCTTTTTTCGAAAAACACGATGCGAAAATGAGCCATTATTGTTTCTAGAGATGATAACATCTAGGAAAGGAAGGTTCCCATCAGTTTCTGTTTCCATCATGAACTTGATAGAGTCAGATTGACTATTCAAATGTCGATGGAAAGCCTCTAATTCAGGACGACCATGAGACCAATTGATGAAAGTGTCATCAACAAACCGCTTCCATACCTTGGGTTTTAAAGGAGCAGTCGCCAAAGCTCTAGATTCAAAATCTTCCATAAAAAGGTTTGCTACCACTGGTGAGAGCGGGGAACCCATGGCAACACCACAGGTTTGCTCATAAAATTCTCCTTCAAAACTAAAAAAGGTAGAAGTGAGGCAAATTTCCACCAAATTAGCAGTATCAAGATCAGTGATACGCCTGATAACCTCTACTGCTTCCATGATGGGAATGTTCGTATAGAGAAAACAACATCAAAACTAACCATAGAGTCATTAGGATCGCAAACCCAACCTTTTAATTCATTAACAAAAGAAGCAGAATCTTTCACGAAAGAATCTGTATGACCTACAAGAGGCTTTAGCTTGCGGGCCAAATACTTAGCTAGGAGATAGGTGGGCCCCCCAATAGTATTAACAATGGGTCTAAGAGGAACACCATCCTTATGAATCTTAGGGAGCCCATAAATTCTAGGGGTGACAGGATTGCTTTCAATGAGCTTCGAGCTCATAGAACCTACCGTGCAACTAGACTTAATAGCATTGGCCACCATCTTTGAGACTTTATTAATAGGGTTCTTAGGAAGCAGTAGAGGTTATCAGGCGTATCACTGATCCTGATACTGCTAATTTGGTGGAAATTTGCCTCAATTCTACCTTTTTTAGTTTTGAAGGAGAATTTTATGAGCAAACCTATGGTGTTGCCATGGGTTCCCCGCTCTCGCCAGTGGTAGCAAACCTTTTTATGGAAGATTTTGAATCTAGAGCTTTAGCGACTGCTCCTTTAAAACCCAAGGTATGGAAGCGGTTTGTTGATGACACTTTCATCAATTAGTCTCATGGTCGTCCTGAATTAGAGGCTTTCCATCGACATTTGAATAGTCAATCTGACTCTATCAAGTTCACGATGGAAACAGAAACTGATGGGAACCTTCCTTTCCTGGATGTTCTCATCTATAGAAACAATAATGGCTCATTCTCGCACCGTGTTTTTCTAAAAAAGACGCACATGGAGCAGTATCTTCATTCTGGTTCGCATCATTTTCCTGCTCAGAAACTTGGAGTTTTGAATACTTTAGCTACAAGAGCTCTTAGAATTTCGGATAATGATCATTTAGATGAAGAGAAAGTCCATCTCCTTAAAGTCTTTGAAGAAAACGGTTATAGTAGAAGTCAAGGTTTGAAGGCTTTCATGAATGCGAGCAAAGGTCCTAGAATGAATAAGATTAATGTTGACGCTGTTGGTAAAGTTCATTTACCTTTTATTCAAGGTACTACTGACAAGATTACTTGAATTTTAAGGAAGCATAAGATCTCTTCTTCTTTTAAACCTTTAAACACCATTCGGGGTTCCCTTAAATCGGTTAAAGACCAGTTGGACCCAAAAAGCGGGAAAGGTGTTTATTTGATCCCTTGCTCTTGCGGGACTCCCTACATTGGTGAAACTGGTCGGTCGATTAATAAAAGGTTCCAGGAGCATGCTGCAGATATTAAGCATGGTAGAACCAAGTCCTCTGCATTAGACGAGCATGTAGAAAAGACAAAACATCACATTTGTATGGAGGACGCTAGAATCCTTGCTAGAGTTGACCATTTCCATCACCGAAAATTTAGGGAGGCGATTGAGATTGAGAAGAGGTCCCGCACGTTGAACAGGGATGATGGATGGAAAGTGAGCAGTTGTTGGATTCCATCTCGTCACTCCCTATAGTAGTCCTTTTATTCTTTGTGTTTTTATGTTTTTGGGTATTTATTTATTTTTTCATATATATATATATGTATTTAATTAATTATTTAGTTTTAGTTTTTGACTTTGACTTGAATTCTTTGTTTTTATTTTACCTTTTATTGGGTCTTTTAATTTTTAGTTTTATTATTTTTTATTGTTGTTATGATTTAGTCTTTTTATTTTTATTTTTAATATTTTTTGTTTTATTTTTCTATTTTATTTATATTTTGGTCTATGTATGTTAATTTATTTATTAAAATAAATTACAAATAATCTATTTTTATTTTATGTTATTTTAATTTAATTTTAAATTTTTTTTTTATTCATTCATGTATTTATTTAATTATTTGTTTTATTTTATTTATTTATAAATTATTTAGTTTTAATTTTTTTGACTTTGACTTGAATTTTGGGGTTTTTATTTTACCTTTTAGTGGGTCTTTTAATTTTTAGTTTTATTTTTATTTTTATTGTTATGATTTAGTCCTTCTTCTCCATTTTTTCTTGTTTCCAATTTTATTCTTTCATATATTTATTTATTTATTTTATTTATTGATTTTATTCTATTATTTTATATTTTTATAATTTATGACTTTGACTTGAATATATATTTTTAATGTTGAATGTTTTATTTTTGACCGTTTTTAATTTTAAGGACGGTTAGTTATATTTTTTATTATTTTATAATTTTCGATTTTTTCTTGTTTCTAATTTTAAACTTTCATATATTTATTTATTGATTTTATTCTATTATTTTATATTTTTATAATTTATGACTTTGACTTGAATATATTTTTTACTGTTGATGGTTTTATTTTTGACCGTTTTTAATTTTAAGGATGGTTAGTTATATTTTTTATAATTTTCGACCATTTTTAACTCTTCGGGTTTTGACAGTTGCTTCTCACTTCTTGGTTTAAATATGCAAGTTAGATAAACCAATCTTCATTATCCTGATGATGAACTACAGTTGGTAGTTCGAAACGCGTCGGTTCCAAAATATATTATGTGATTTCCCGGAAGATTTATATTTAAAATGTTATGGATCACAGAAGCTTGCACTCTCAATTTCAGATGATTACTGAGTGTGGCCACCCTGACTTGAAGTGCTTCATTGAAAAGGATATTCTGGAGGCATTGTCTTATAGATTCCCTTATTCTTTGATAAGATTTACATTTTATTTGGATGGAAGAAAATTTTCCTCCCATAGGCTCTAAGGAGAGAGGTACCTCACAAGTTATATAAACATATTTTTTTCAACCCCAATCAAAACTTATTCTTTAAGGTCTTTGGACAAGCTAAACTTCATACATGCCTTTTTGGCCCCTGAGGGTTGTAAAGTTTCTCAGGAGTCAGTCCTATGATAGATAAAGTGAGTGAGAGAATAAGAAATATGTTTGTGGAAAGGCCAATATTGCATGGCTATCTCGGGGAACTTGATGCACACAAGGAAAAGTAACTGTGCATTTCTCTTTGCTGAGATTTTTTCATACAACCAGGAGAAGACAACTAAGGTGTTTATATGTACCGAGGAATGTTGCAAAGAATTTCATCAAAGACGACTTTATTCGAAAAATAAAACCAAAAAAAAAGCCCATGGTCAAGCTACCAGTAGTTTTCCAAAGCCATCTAAGACTCCGTTACCTCCTGCATCCAAGCTTTGATGATCATCCACAGAGGAATGTGGTCCATGAAATGGCTAAGCAATGATTGTTGTTGATAATCATCACACACATAATTGTATTCAGAAAGCTAAATGGCTAGTGGAGTTCCATCATGATCAGATCCATTTCATCGTGGAAGACTTCCAAAATGAACTGTCTAGGGCATTTTGACCATTCAAGGATTTCTCCTGAAATTCTCGATCAAACTTGGTCAAACAGTCCTGAAATTCTCGGTCAAACAGTGTTGAAATTCTCGATCAAACCTGGTCAAACATATGGTCAACCCTGCAGTCAAACAATCTAGATTTCCTCGAATTTCCTGCCACCAAACTCGGCCTCCAAAAATTAGATTTTGTTCCAAAAATCGAAGTCGAAGTGTGAGATTTGACCCAAGGTCAACGTTGTTGCAGAAACCCTAAAACAATCCAAAAATTGAAGTTGCCCTTTCACACGTGCGGAGGAGAGAGAAAGCCTTCTTGAGGTTGTACGAACCAATGAGAGAGGAGAGAGATGTGATGTTAAGATGATGTCCAAATGAGGTTCGAGTCTCTCCTTTTTACATTCATCAATGAGGGGTGGGGACACATCTTTTGGGGTTTGTGAGCCTACATTACAATTCTAGTCGACCTTGACAATTTGCACACTTGTGAGAGAATAAATTCAAAATCCAACTTCTGCTCATCCAAACAAGATGATATTTAGATCAATATTGCACCTCTCGGAAAGAGGAATCCAACAAAAATATCATCTCCATCATATGAGCAGTCCAGACTGGAGTTTGGCCCTAGTTTCCAAATTTAACACTCCCTCTCAACTAGGGAGAATTCCACCTGTCAATCCATCTGTCAACATGTGAAATCTTGTCATCCTGTACCATCATGTACCATCTGTCATCCTGTGTCATCATGCTGTCCTTGTAATCTGCTGGCTCTGCTCTACTGAATCACAAAGAAATAATGAAGAAGATTTTGGAATAAATCCAGTCTCGGTCACACATTTTTGGAATAAAAATTTAGATGAAGGGTCATAGTACCTGTCCCTTTCACGGGATAGGTGGAATTATCTCCAAGGATAATTTCCAAATTAGTATCCTTTTCATTGAAATTAGAGAGGGCCTCTTTATATCCAGTGAAGTGCCTTGAGGCACCACTATCAATCAACTAGTTATCCAGGGTGTGGGGAGGAGATGCAGCAGAAAGGGCAGATATAAAGAGAATGATAAAAAAACAACTTGATGTCCTTGGGGCTTAAAAAACAAAGTATACCCAAAAAGATATGTTACGGTTTGGGAGATATACCATAACATCTTGTTCCTCCAATATCAGACCTAAGTACATTTTCCAAGCATGATAATCAGACTTATCATTGAACTTGTCCTCTCTTAATTTTGGGAAACTAGATGATGTTGATTATATTTTTGTTGGATTCCTCTTTCGGAGAGGTGCAGGATTGATCTAAGGATCATCTTGTTTGGATGAGAAGAACATATATTTTGATTTTATTTTCCACACATGTGCAAGGTCGGCCAGATTTGTTATGTAGGCTCACAAGCCTAATAGATGTGTAACACACCCTCACTGACTGATATAAATTGGAGAGACTTAGAGATCATTTGCTCATCAACTCATCACACATTCTCTCTTGTGATTTGATTGGTTCAATCAACCTTTGGAGGTCTCTTTCTCTCACACGTGCGGAGCTGAAGCTGGGTAAATTTGTGGACTGTTTTAGGGCTAATTTCTGGTGTGTTGACTAGCGTTGACCATGGTCAAACCTTGGTGATTTGACCTCCAAATTGTGTAGAAATTCCGTTCTTGTGAGGCTGCATTTGAGTGCATAAAGATCGAGGAAAAAGAAGCTTGTTGACCAAAGCCCTAAAACTGCAATGTTGACTTTTTGTTGACCAATGTTGACTTTTGAGGAGCTATTTTTGAGGGGTGTGTGTGACACTTGGAGGGTTGGCTGATCTGATGTTGAGAAAGACTTTGCTGGCTGATGCATCTTGTTGACTGCCAGCACACTATCCTATATCTTTGTTGGACAAGAAGAATTGTAAAATATGATCTATGTTATTGGCTTGTCTTCTGTTGATTTATTATTGTGTTCTATCAACATTTTATTTTCATGTTTATGTAATTGCTAAATTGAATCGGGCCTAAGAAAGATTGAAGTAAAATTGCATTAAGCATAGAACATACCATGTCTATTTAAATTTAACATCCTCAGATTTGAAGTATGATGAGGAAGCCATTGACTCTTATCCTTGTTTAATCAACTTTCAATGATTGCTCTTCTCACTCTTGCTTGGGCTTTGTCTTCGCCTCAACTTTGATACCATGTTAATTTTAGTTAACGATGGTATGTTCTATGCTTAGAGAAATTTACTTCAGTATTTATTATTAGCCCAATTCAGTTTCCTGTTTAGCAATCACATTAACATTGACAATAAATGCTGATAAAACATAAACAAATACCCAGAAGACAAGCCAAGACAAGAGAACACAAAATTTGGTGGATGCTAGGGATAAACCAAAATTTGGGGAAAACTCTTTGATCAAATCTTCTTATTATTCTTCAAATTCAGTAGAGAGAGAAAGAACAATTTACAGTAGTCAACAGGATGCCCTAGCGAGCAAAGTCAACGTTGGTCAAACCAGCAATATACCTCCTCCAATGGAGCTCGGCCAAATCTAGTAAAACTCGGCCTCAAAAAACAGTTAAAGCCACCATTCACCCTACAAACATGTGTCCGCAATCATAGGGTACGGTGAACCACTCACCCTACACACATGTCAGCCATCATGGGCTATCATAGGGGAAGGTGAATCACTCACCCTATACACAACGCACCACTAGGGGAAGGTGGACCACTCACCCTATGGTTGCTCATAGCTCAATAAGTACCCCAAGCTCCCAGGAACTCTCAGAGATCAGTCTTCAACTGTGACCATCATAGATGGGACTTTCCATGACTCTCATCCTCTTTTTGAATGAGGATAAATTTTGACCTTACCAAGAGGCCTTGAGAGGATGTTGGTAACCTACACACCCATCCTGAAATGATGGAGCTTGACTGTACCATATTCTAAATAAAGTGGTACCTGTAGCCGATCATGGATTCTCTGAATGGTGAATCCTACTTTCATTATTGCAATATACAACGGTGATTTCCATCATGTGCACAAATGGCTTATGGAAGAGCTTCCTTAACCAACTAGTTTCATAATAAGCCATACTTGCTACTATATACATTCAGCCTCGATAATTCTTCTAGAGCAACCAAATCAAGAGGTATAACACTTATGTGCTCTTTCCATCCATCACACTGCCAACCGAGCCAACTTCAGAATATTCAAGGAATCTTAGATTTCAGAGATATCTCAATAAGAAGCTATGCAAAATATGGGGTTCTTCCATAGATTGACTCAGAGACTTCATAGCGAGGCGTGTGACTGATAGGATGTTTATCAAGAACACCAAGGATGCAGACCAACAGCTTCTCCATCACATCAAACTTTTAAGTTAAGGGAGAAATCAGCTCCCTCTAAATATCTTAATGAAGATTTCGATGATTGGGCTGGGAAGGGCTGAAGGAAGTTTGACATCAACTACTGCTCAGGTTCAAGCACACAGAGAGAACGGGGGTACTGCAGTCATGCTTAACTATTGTTATGGAGATAATAAAAATGGTGCTAGCTCAAACAGAAGCTGTTGTAGCAAATATCCCTTTATTGATCCAATTTTTACTTTGAATTCCTCCAGAGACTAGGATACAGATTCATCCACCAGATGGTAAGGTTCTTCCTTGCTATCCTGGATTGAATTATTGCAATCAAGATGCACATCCCCATATTTGACTAGAAATCCTCCCATGTGTCTTTGCCATCATATCCGCCTCTGTACTTCATGATGAAAGGCCAACAATGGGATGCCAAGACCTTGTAACTGATATTTAAGAATGAAGTTTCCAAATGTACTTCATCTCTTATCCAAGATGACAAGGTCAAAGGTACTGTAATAGCTTGTGCACACAGGAACAATGCAACAAAGTTATAGCTGACTGATAGGCCACATTGTATCATGGAGATTGATGCACAGAATTCAGTCATTGTAAGACTTAGAGATGTCAGGAAATGTTTCTTTTGATACTGAGAGTGCTTGACAATATCACTGAGGAGTCATGCTGGTCTACTTCAAATTATATATTTCAGGACATAGATGCTATTATAATCAGGAAATGCCTTATGATTATATTCTGAATAACTTGAAGTGACAAACTGGAGATTCGCTTTAAAGCAATATCTTCCACTGTCATTATAACTGGGTATTTCATGATTACACCAACAAACCTATCTCAAGATGATGATAGGGAAACGCTCCAGAGTCTAGACTTGTCCTTTCAGGAGTTAATGCACACATCTCTGCTTAACTATAGAAGCATGACATAAGTGCCAAAACTATAATTTAAGGTATGTTGCCCACTGTCCTGCATTTCACCATTATTGTCAATATACTCAGAATTTTATTGCCTTTGAATCGGACTTGATTACATACTTCCAATCTTTGAGTTACCCTTTAATATTTGATTCTTTTCTTAGGAAGCTTCAATATATCGTACCATAATGAAACATACCTGTACTGAACTCTGGCCTCGATTGCAAGAGATTCATGCTCAGGACTGTGAGATGGTAGTGTTCAGAATAAAATGGTGACTGCAGCTATAAGAATTATAAAAACTTGAGTAACCAGACTCTCACAAGATTTTGGGCTTATTGTGACACTGCCTTCACGTGTCTCCTTAGTGTAGTGACAACAATCTCAGGACAAAATTTTATTCTTCAACCAGAAACTTTAATTTCAGACACATACCCGGTGATGCATTCTTTAGAAATTCGGATGGAAATTATGGACCAAGATTTGTTGATCAAATAGTGTGTATTTCTCCAATCAAGTATTCAAGCCCTGTTGTGACAAGGAGTCCACAGATTCACAATGTCTCTTACTCATTTAAAATATGGAATGCTCCATAAGATTGTCCTAGTTAAGGGCTAATCCATACCATAATTCTGAGCCTTAATGCTTCAACCACTGTCTATAGGTTGGCTCAATTGAATTTTAGGCTATGAGTATATATGAGTTGAGCATAGAAACGAGATAGGAGTCTTGATTTCTCTTCTTTTGAGAGAGGGGTCTGAATTAAGTAATGGTGCTCAGAACTATGGAAGGACCAGTCTTCTTCTTTTCTAGCCTTTACTTGATCAATCTGAATTTTGAAGAGTAACCCTGAATTTGCCTTTAAGATTAAGTACAATGTTATGCTCAAAATATCCTTACGCAGGTGAAGACTATAAATTTTAGTCGTACTGACTAGACTTGGAGAATATATATGCTCAGACTAGCTGTTACAAGGTTGGCTTCTTAAATGATTGACCAGGTGCTGAATATAAGTTATTTTATGACTGCAACTTCTTCTTTCAAAGACGAAGACCTCTGAGATTTGAGTAATCTCCACAGGATGACTTCTAATCTCAATATTGAGATTACATAAACTCCAGAACTGTACTTTTTTCTATCTGATGTTTCCTGGGAGACCAAAATATTCATTTTGTAGGTCTTGGACACTCTCAGATCAGACCATCAACATTCTGTCCACATCAGCACTAGAAAACACCCTTGTTTACCTGTGCTAACAATCTGAGTGGCTGCATATTTTTATGTGGTACTGAACAGAGATCCAAACCATATCAAAATATTAATAGCAACATCATTACTTACCTTTGCACAAGCAGCCTAAGACAGAAAGAAATCTGCACCAAATTCTGTCCTAGACTTGCCCTTAAGCCTCACTTCATTTTTCACATATGTCCTTGTCTCAGATTTTCTAGGACCTTCAGACTTGTAAAAGGAGGAGACCATGGAGACTTGAGTTCATTGATAAATTGGTGAGAATTTTTTTAGATCCCATACATAATTATTTATACTACATTAATATATGGTCTTTGTAAGCAAGAAAACATTGCAGAAGCTACAACGATTCTTGAAGCATTGAGGAATGAAGTTCTTACTCCAAATACGAGTACTTGGAATATATTAGTGGCAGGTATTTCCAAGAAACCGAATACATACATGCCTCCTAAACTAATTGATGGGCATTTTAAGAAAGGATATATATGACCAACTTTCAAGCTATGGGCTGAAATGGAAGAAAAACTACATTTTCCTGATGTCTCTGTCTACCCTGCTTTCATCAATGGGCTTTGCAAGCAAAGCAACATGTAGGAGGCCCATGTACACTTCATGGAAATTAAAAAGATAAGCACATTTTCCCTAACAATTTCACCTGCAATTTGTTGATTGGTGGACATTTTGACGTGTTCAGAGCAGTCCTGCCCTTAAAATCATGGAATTTCAACGACCAAGATACCCATATATTGAAACGCTGGAGTACATGAGATTTAAAGAAAGATTATTTTCGCTGAGGAGAGCTTCGCTGAGGGGAGCTTCAACACAGGTGAGGTTCTCTGAGGGCTTTATGAGCAACATACTACTTTCCTAAATATTTTTTGTGCCATACCAAGCGCCCTGTATGCGTCATTGATTGGGTATATTCTCACAAGTAACAAAATTTATATCTATGGCTAGAGAGTCGTCTGTAATGTAATCAAACCTAGTGGGGACACTCACTTGACCCTCAAAGTAGACATGGTTGAAATCAATCTATGAAAACTTTTAATGTTTATTAATCAGATAACTTTTCAGCTAAGTGTTATTTGAGTTATGGTAAACTAAGACCACTATGATTGTATCACATTCTCAAAGTTCTTCACATAAATGATATCTTGGTAGAGTTTGTTCAAGTAAAAGATACTATCGGTTTTAGGACTAGCTGTGTGGTTTTACTTAGCTTAAGATTAGCCATATTATTTAAAATGTTTTAGTTCAGTCATGTTAGTATTTGGAGATGGCTGTAAATTGCTATGTAGTTTATCAAGCATTCTTTTCTATTATATTTATTTTAATACTGAATTTGGCTGCGTTATTCATAATTTATTGCTGGAAAGTATTGATGGACAATCTAAAGATTGTCCCCATATTTAAGTAACCCTATGTTAGTGAAATGAATCCATGTGTTTGGTCTTTATTACAGCCACCGTCCTTTACCAGATGATGCATGCATATGCATATGTTGACAATCTCTGCTGAAATTCCATTATATCTTCATTATCGGTATGAAAAGTTGAAGACGTGATCCCAAAAAGAATCAATCTTGTTGTTGGTGAATAACAACCCATTGAAGAAGCCCCACAAGAAACGTCGTGAATCTTGAAAATTATTTTGCCAAAAAATCTCAAAAGCATCTATTCTGTCGAATAGTGAACAAATGAGGAATTGAAATAGGTGGGCAACCTTAAAGACATCGATCTCATCCTTCAATGATTTTTTGCAATACTCACATCCGTCATCCATGTGACGAATTGTTTTTAGATACTTAGGGAAAAGAGCTCCTAGCCCTCATCTCCTTGACCAGATATATCAAGGGACCTAATGCTTCCTTGTAGAGAACATCAGTCAAATTCTCAGATGTTTGCCTCTGAACAAGTTAGACACTGGAGTCTCTGTTTTTCTCCACTTTTATGATGGTGCTGCAATGGAGTAGGCTGTTTGGTGGCTTGGTGTCATACTGCTCCTTATTTCTATTCATGTGAAGGTAATCAAATCCTAAAACTTCAGCAACCTCTTCTGTCTGTTTTATTTCGGTTTCCAACTTGCAGGATTGAATAATGCAACCCCAGGATGAGCTGATCTGAGTTTTGTCTTAATTGAAATGAATCAGGAGGGAGAAGGAAGACAACATCATTTTGTTTTGGTTCATGAACTTGGCGGCCATGGAGCATGGTGTTGGTATAAGGTTTTAACTCTGCTTAAGCAGAGGGGTTACAAAGTGACTGCCCTAGATCTCACTTCCAATGGGATAAACAGGGCAGCCTCTACATATCAAGTCAATTCAATTGCACACTATGCAGAGCCACTGCTAGATTATGTCAGCAACCTCGGCAATGATGAGAAGGTACTTGGACTCTCTGGAATATAACCTATCATTTTAAGGTCTGATAACAGTGAATCTAATAAGCCCAAAGTGAATACAGAACTATGTCCAAGAGAGTTATGCATATTAGATGTTTTCAGAATGCTTCTCTTTATTGTTCCTTTGGAGTCCTTACTATAATAGATATGGCCTCCCAAAATTAGGCAACAAGGATTTGATAGTTTTTTGGACTTTATTTCACATTTTAAGTTGAGGAAGACGAGGGTTCAAACTTAGTCCACTTTTATTAATTACCCATGTTGGCTTGGGAAGTTGCAGAATGGTCTCTGAAGATGTTCTCATTACATTGTTTTCATATTTGGAAAACAATATATGCTCAACCTTTTGTTATGTGATGGATGGACTTTCAGTTGATTAACATAGGGGGTCCTGATACAAGGAGGCTAATTGAAGAATGCCATGTTACTAGTACAAATGACCCGCTCAGACCTGCCAAGCCACAGGGAGAATGTGGCCAATTAAAAAGTGAGTTGGCCTTTGAGGCCTGACTCAGACTAGCTCAAAACCAAAAATTGAATGACATTCTGATGTTCACTGGCTCCACAAAGGTATTACTGGGTTAGGATAGCCAACCCTTCAAGGTCAGGTGAGACCTTAAGACCTTTGCAGACTTGGACATGGGCTAAAAGAGTTGGTACTTACCTCTTAGAAGCGTTGTTAGATAAGGTCTTTCAGACCTGGCTCATTAGGTTGTAAGAATAGTTGAAACCTTCTATGATACATAAACTGGATTTTTAAGAGCACTGGTCTTGATTCCCAATTCCTGGCTATTAGACAAGGTTGTCATTGATGTCAATATGGCATTATTGGATGGCAAATATTCTTGTGATGTCATAACACCCTGTATCCTTTCTCTTGATGAAGATTCCCTAGAAATCATGATGATGTCCTTACTGTTGATAAAGGAGTCCTTATTGATGCTCATAGTGAATCTTGATGAAGAAGCTCTCCTTGTGATGATCTAGCCTGTACTCTTACAAATTGATGCATGCTACATATGGTTAATGACATATCACTGCACAATCTTGATGTCATGGTGGCATTGATCGCACACATGATAACATATATGGTGATGACATGGACAATGAAGGAATTGGAGATCACTTGATGACATATGATGATTAAATAACAAGTGGAGAGCTTACTTAATGCCCGAATGACCTCATTCTGCCCAAACACCTTATACATAAAAAAAATTCAGAAGTCATAAAGAAAATCATTTTTTTGTCACCTTAGAGGCATCCTATCAACTTGGCTCCTTCACCATCTTAAAGAGGAATCTTTCTCTTTCCAACAAGCCCTCACTCAGCCCCTAACTCCAAATATTTTAAGAGAAAAGATTTTTTTAAGATAGCATATCAAATTATTTTAGCTTAGCCGACCTACACTCAGTCCCTCATGTCAGCCTCCCTCCATAAGACGTGTCCATTCACTTTAAAGCCAAAATTTGTATAAATACAATGCTGGACTGTCCATTTTCAAAGATAATCTGGTGATTAATTCAGAGAAAAACACAGAACTCAAATCTGAGGTAATAGAAGACAATGCAGGACATCGAAGATTGTTTGAAGGATTATTGTATGGGTTAAAAATCTGTGACAAGGAGCTGTAACATCAGAAAAAAACCCTTTGGCCTATTGCAGCCCAAAATTAGGGCTTAGATCTTTATTGCAGCCCAGAATTAGGGCTCAGATTCCTGTTGCAGACCAGAATTAGGGCTCAGATTCATGTTGCAGCCCATAATTAGATCTCGGCTGCAGTCCATAATTAGGCCTCGGACCTGTTGTTTACACCCTTGGACCTGGACAGTCACTTGACAACTACTGTGGAGTAGTTGTAATTCGACTGTGGCTCGGATTTGTTGGATTGCTGGAAAGGCACTTGAACCTTGGTCGAGTAACTTCAGAACTGTGGTGCTACATCTTGAGACTGTGATAATAATACAACCATAGTTTGGAATCTTGAAGGGCATTTCTGTGGTAATACAATAGTTGAGGATTGATGAAACCATAAATATGTGGAGCTTCTATCAAAGGTAGCAGTTACATTTTGAAGAGTGTGAACAGTTAATTGGTGAGCAGCTTCAGATCTGTGACCTAACACACTTGTTTGTGGCTTAGTGGAGGACAACCTTTCCTGTGGAAAGACCAGTTGAAGGATCTGGTACCTACATATGCACACAGTGACATGAACATGTTATGACAGTTTTCTAATCTTTTGTGATAATGTGTGATGGAGTCATAAGGTTGTAAGAATAACACTTATATACAGTCTAGCACCTAGAAGAAACTGTGGAGGCATCATTCAGGCATGTGCAGTCAATGATGGAGACCTGAAATTTGAAGAAACTTGGAATGGGAAGCACTTAATATTTTCGGAGAAAATTGAAGCATTGAACAGTGTAGAATTTGGAAATTCATTGAAGACCTTGAGGCATCATTAAAGATAGTTTGGAGTTTGCTTGACACATCACCAAGCATTGTTGAAGACTCTTTGAATTTTGGAGGGAAGAGAGGACAGTGGTTTGTGGATCTTATCTTTTCAGATCTGTTTGGTGGGCATCATATTTGGGCATTAGAATTGAATTCATATTGAAGATTTGAAGTAGTGGGTTGAAGCCCTAGAGGATTATGAACACTGACATTAGTACCCAGATCCTTGAAAAATGGCAAGGCATTCAACGTGCTCTGATCATATTCCGGGGAAGTTCTTATTGCTTCTGAGTAGGACCCAAACATATAATTTCCACCAGGAAACGACATGATTATAAATGAAACGTATGCTAAAAACCATCTTTACATGACAGCTCTTTTGGCTAAATCAAAGGCCTCCTTCCTCTCCATCATCTTAACCACTGCAACAAAGAAGGCGAAACGATCTTGTAGGCAGGAAGTCCATTATTATAGTAATAGGTGTTCATTTCTCAATGATAATGTTGAGTTTACACTAACATATTGAACTGTGATTTGAAAATTAAAGGCTTGCCGGAGTAGATGAGTAGACCCAACTTTCATTTTTGCAGAGTTGGATAAAGAGCCATCTGGAAGATGGAAGCAGGATATTGAGAAAACCAGTTTTGTTTGCAGAGTTTGGGAAATTTTACAAAAACCCAGTGTTTCACATGGGCGAGAGAGACATTTACTTGGTATGTTTATAAGCATGTATATGCATCTTGTTAGATGGAGAAGAGCAGGTAGGGGACCCATGTTCTGGCAGCTCATGGCAGAAGGAATGAGCTCATATGGAGATGGGTATGAGATTGTTTTGTCTCAGAATCCATCCACAGCACCTCTGGTTTCAAGTCCGTCTCATAAGTTGGCTGAGCTTACTCATTTGTTTACCAGGATGTATGAATATAAGAATAGGAGGCAGCCTGGGGTAACATGCTAATGGTTCTCGAATTTCTCAAATTGCTAAACTAAAAATAGATAATCTTGAATCGCTCAAAGTGCTAACCTAAAAATAGATACAATAGAGAGTTACAGACTACAACGAATTCACCCTCACAAGAATCAGTTGACAGTATTTCTCAATTAATTTCAAACTCTTACTCCATATTTTACTATGCACGCTAGCAGGAAAGGGGAATTTAGTGTGAGTTTCATCGTGGTATAGCATATGAAGCCAGAGTATATCTCTGTCCATCTATGAAAAGAAGTAAAAATGGCTCGTTCACTGCAAAAATGGCTCTTTGGCAGAATAAATCCTTGGCATTGGCAGGGAAGAATATCAGTGTTGGGCTGCCATTATGATTGTTGGCTTGGCAGTGGAAAATTGCAATGCAACAACCTCCGGCTCCCTTACCATTAACCTTCTTTAATGCTGCAACAACCTAGACTCTGGTTAATGCTGCAAGTTGCAACAACCTAGACTCAGGTCAATGTTGCAACAACTTGGTCTACCCTAGGCATTGAATTTAGAGTCTATAAGTGTAACATGACACTTTGGACTTCAGTTAGAGAAGAAGGCAACTAGAAATGCACAGTGCAGTTTGGATTCCGCAGTCTACAAGCTGTAACCAAGGCTCGGAAAATTGGTAATAGATTATAGATAAAGCCACAATTTTGAGAAATGCTCGGTGGACTGTCAACCCTTCCTAGAGAATTTTATAATATTATTCAATTAGTTTTAAACCTGTAAAAATCAAATTTTAAGTTATTTTTGACTGGTAAATTTCACTGAGTGCTTATTTGACGTGCCAGAGGCCTCTCGACGGGCTCTAACGTGTTCAATTTTGAACACTGATACTCAGGTGCTCGAGAATAATTAATAACATATTCAGCTGGTTAAGCAGGTCTAATTTACAAAATCTCACCCAGAATCTCACTCAGATCTACTAGTATCATTTCCATGATTTAATTAATGAATGGAGTCTTAATACTCCCAATCACTTAACATAAAAGCGTCAGGCATCCAAAGGATAATATCCCATGACTCTCATCATCATGCCATCTGTGCCTAGGTATAATTGGAAAAATACATCTCTTTTCCTATAACTAATTCAGCATGGTAGTCAATGCAAGTTATGGGCTATGGTCACTACCCTAGTATTGAAAGGAGTACAAGATGTTTTGTGTTCACCTTAGTTGCACAATTATCAATGCATATGCATATTTCAAAGTTTAAGCTCACAGGGTTGTAAACTTGTAACTATTTGATAGGAAAACGTTTTTCTATTCTAAGCATCATTTCCCCATGAAGTGTTTTCTGTATCTTCACCCATTCATGTTTTATAGGAATAGTTTATCCACAATTTTAATTTCTTTCTGCTTTCAAATATCGTTAAATATTTTTATTCTTAAATGTTTTAATTCTATGACTAATACAACTGCTTTACTGTGCTGAGGGAAATATATCCAAGTATGGATCCATGGAACGAAGAAATATAAATCAACAATCTTATCTTATATGTAGAATTTTTGCTTTCAAATTATCTAGTGTTGTGTTCATTATTAATTTGAAAAGGGCCATTCGATGGGAAATTGAAACAAAGCTGACTTTTATTGATAATGTATTAACTGATTCATTAAATAAAAACAGGTGGTCAATTTTAAGCACTCTTGAATAGATTGCAAAAAATGATTGTCATTGCATTATGTTGAAAATAGTTAGGTGGATTAGTGTAGAGCATAAGAAAATATTGAGTTTAATGGCACAACTGACACCATGGAAGAAGATTTGGAACAAGTGGTGGAGTAGATGGTGGGTAAGCACATCAAATCATGTTGCATTCATGGCATGATATGATAGAGGCACTAAATGATAAAGTCCTACCAGAAATTGGGGCTCCACTAGCTAATGACATTTTGGAATGCAGTTCTGTCAACCAGGCCCTACAATTTGGTGGTACTTCCAATCCAATGGGCCACATGTATCACAGCAAAGTCATTAGGATATATAGGAGGTTCCTATTTAAATATGGGTTCATAATTTTATGCACACCTTAGAGCCATTTCCAAAGAAGTGATATATTGAGGTAAAAAATGCAGTGGCAGACAACTAGCTAGGTTGAATTATGAGAAAGGTTCTACAACACTTTATATAACTCTACAAGGAGGAGGCACAGATTGCACCAACATTGTGGAGAGTAGATCTAGTATACGTATCAGTCGGTTCAGTAGGGAGAATTCTTTCTGTAACTTTTGGAAGTATATTTCTTTTTGTAGCTTTCTGAATTATACATATCTAACTATATCTCGCATACATATTAGTCAAATCAAGAATTCTCAAAGGTTTCAAGTGCAGAAAGAATTCTCCCCGCTATCAAAGCACTCTTATAAGCATACATGTACCAAAAGTAGAAACAGAGACAAATGTGGGTGCAACAGAGAAAACAAATGTTGTGATAGCTGACGCATAAACATATTTTTTTAGCCAACTACATTATTCCTGTCTCAAAATTTCTAGCTTCCAAATAAATCTTGTCTCCCAAGCCTGCAAATCGAGTTTGATAAAAACCAATGGAACAAATGAACATTTACTTTAGCATTAATTTCACATGTTCAGATCACTAATCTACATTTCAGTGTAGTCTCAAAAGTCTTCTTAGGGACATCATTAATTAATTTCCACACACGTTTGTTTGCACCATTAATCCTTACAGGGTTCTTTGTTGTTGGTTCACCATTTCTACGGAAAATCCCCCACGCCTTTCCATGAAAACAATCTATTTTGAGCTTGATGCTTGTGATTTTGTAGAAATTCTTGCGTTGCCAATATATTTTAGCCAATTTGGAGCCAATTCTCCAATCGGGGAGGGGCTTGGCAGCATCCAACAATGTCTTCTTATTCTTCCTATTTTTCTTGACCATTGTGCCTTCCCTACAGCGGGCTTAGTAGCAGCAACGCTAAAACCTCTCTGTAGAACTCTGCATGCCCACATCAATGTTGTTTTGCTTTCCATACCTTCGATATCCCTTGACACACACAACATCCCTTCCTCCCTTTCAATCTTGCCTGGGACTCCTCGAAATCATATGCCACGAGTAAAACCCCATAAAACCCTCTGTAGATTACTATTTTTGTCATACGCTTTTGTTGATCAAGCAACGGTCATTTTATTTTTCCTCTTTTCCAAAAAGTAGAGAACCAACGCTTCGGGTGGCAAGAACACTCCTCCTATGGAGGTGAATCTACTCCTTCAGTGGATTCAATCCCTCAACAGATTTCATTACATATGCAAAGTGGATTCAATCTCTCAACCACTATAACTTTGGCACCTGATATTTTATATGAATAGATAATACCTTTGACGTTAAATGAATACTGAGCTATTCAGATGTCCAGGAATGGGAAGGGGAAGGAATTGGATACCACATATGTCCAAGAACGGGATGGGGAAGGAATTGGATACCAAGTAAAATATATGTGATCTAAAGAGGGCATTAAGGCATTCCCAAAAAAAAAATCCCTCGCTCTCTTGTTTTACTTATGAGTAATGAGAAGCACCATTAGCACTGGGAAGTAGGGAACTTGTTGCGCCGAGAGGCGCATCTACAGCCCCATATGACCCCGATGTCAGGTATGTCACGTCCTCAATGTCGGCTTACCTCAATATCAGCTTAAATTTCAAATTAAAATAAAAAATAAAAAATAACAATCAGGTCGGGTTAACAAATAAATTTTAAGAATCTTATAAATAAACAAAATTTGTTTTAAAACAACTCAGCTCTAATTCACATAATTAATTTTCGGTTCCCAAATTTCTCTCTCTCTTTTTATGATCTTCAGCTGCGGAAAATTGACCTCTAAATAAAACCGTTGTTAATACTCTAAGATCTGGCAAACATCTCCCAGTCCCTGAAAAAAAGGTAGTGGGGAGGTTGGAATATATATGGCTTTATGGTGAACCAACTAACACTTGAAAAAATGCATTCACACAGAAATTCAAAAAATGTCATACAATTGAGTCTCGATACAAATTACAAGATCGTTGATATTTCTAAGCGATCTCAATGCAAATTAAATAATTTTAAAAATGTGCCATTTCAGATGGATGGCTATTCGACGGAGAACATATCGGATCACGACAGGCTAGGCTCAATTTTTACAGTTGGTCTGTAAATTAATTCTATTAATTTTTCCCCATTATGCAGCTAGCGACCTTCTTCAACAACCAATCATGATGTATAATTTGTCACGAAGAAATAGTGATTAGATCTTCCTCTGTACACATTCACATGCAAATTAAAACCTCACACAATGCTCAATATGATTGTGCCCAGAGGCACATTTACAGACTAATATGACCCCGATGTCAGGTGGGTCACGTCCTCATACAAAATGTCGACTTAAGTTTTAAATTATATATATATATATATATATATATATATAAATTGCGTTGTGCTACAACATATATCAATTTCTATTACAATTATGTATTATTTATATAATTTGAATGGATAGTAAATTATATACGTGAATTTGAATGGATCATAAATTTACGTTTAACAAAAAAAATTACCACATTGAATTTCCAAATTAAGTAAAAATTTAAACATCTTTACTCTTTACTAAAGTCAGTACCATTTCCTAAATCAAAGGAAAAGAGTTAATTCAACACAAACAATCAAAATCCAAAATCTTTTAATATTTCTTTTAATTAAATATTTGTAAAATGAATTTATACTTATTCCAGAGCTATGGTAAATAAATAAAAAATATATATAAACTAGATGTATGGTAAATAAATAAAAATTCTTTTTATATTTATTCCATAAACCTTTTTATATTTAAAAAAACTTTAAAAAGAGGTTTAGTTAGGACGAATACCATGGGACAAATTAATATTGATACCATGGACCAAATACCATGGGTAAATAAATAAATATAAAAGAGGTATAAACAAGTATGATAAATAAATATAAATTAGATCTAAAGAGGTATAGTAAATAAATAAATATAAAAGAGGCATAAAGAGGTAAGGTAAATAAATAATAATATATCAAATAGGATTATAAATAAAAATCTAATTATATAACAAGCCTATGGACCAAATACCATAGTAACGAAAAGGGGTATGGTAAATAAATAAAAATATAAATAAACTAGAGGTATGGTAAGTAAATAAAACCTCTTTTCATATTTACTCCATAGTCTGCTTTATATTTAAGAATATTTATGTTCATTAGTTTACATAACTATGAAGAAATAAAGAGAGAAAGTGATAAGGGAGAGATGGAGAGAGAGTGTGTATAATTAGGGGTGAGATAAAGAGACAAAGTAAGATGTATGGAAAGAATGGGGGAGAGAAGAAGTGAGAAGGAGAGAGGGAGGGATATAGTAATGTAGTTGGAGAGAGAGGGGTGGAAAGAGAGAGAGAAAGAAGGGGATGGGGGAAGAGAGAGGATTAGAGAGAGAGAGAGAGAGAGATATGGGGGAAGAGAGAGGATCGGAGGGAAAAGAGAGAGAGAGAGGTGGGAGAGAAAGGGAGAGAGAGGAGGAGAGTGATGGGGAAGAGAGAGTATTGGAGAGAGAGAGAGAGATATCAGGGAAGAGAGAGGGATTTAGTGGAGAGAGAGAGAGAGGAAGGACGAGAGAGAGGACTTGAGATAGAGGAGGAGAGAGGGATCGATAAGAGAGATGGAGTTGGAGGGGGAGAGATGTAGGAAATAAGAAATATAGAGAGTGAGAAGTGGAGAGAGAGAAGGAGTGACAAGGGAGAGACAGAGAGAGAGCGTGTATGTTTGGGGCTGAGATAACGAGACAAATAAGGAGAGATGGAGATAAGGTGGGAGAAGGAGATATAAGGAGAGAGGGAGGGATATAGTAACATAGTTGGTGGGTGAAGAGAGAGAGATGGGAGAGAAAGGGAAAGAGAGGAAGGAAGAGAGAGGATGTGAAAGAGTGGAGAGAGGGAGGGAAAGAGAGATGGACTTGGAGGGGGAGAGGGAGAGAGGTAAGAAGAAAGAAATAGAGAGAGAAAGGTGGAGAGAGAGAGAGTGAGTGAGTGATAAGGAAGATGGAGAGAGAGGGAGAGAGGGGGAAGATAGAGATATAGATGGAAGGTGAAGAGAGGGAAGAAGAGAGAGATGGGGAGAGGAGGGGATTGACAAAGAGATTGATATATATGGATTGCGCGAGTGTGTGTGTGTTTAGCGGGGTGAGATAGAGAGACAAAAAAGAAGAGATGGAGGGGGATATAGATATGGATGGAGAGTGGAGAGAGGGAAGAATATTTCTCACATTAGATGGATTGATATAAGTGGAGATGGTGATTTATAATCCTATTTTATTATTTGCACTATATGCATCGATTTTAGTGTAGATATTTATTTCTAATGATATTTGATTACTTGCACTGGATGCATTGATTTCAGGGTAGGTGGTGATTTCTAATACAATTTGATTGCTTGCACTGAATTTGTTGATTTCAATTTAGATGTCGATTTATAATTATATTTGATTACTTTCACTAGACGAATTGGTTTCAAGGTAGATGATTTCTAATCCTATTTGATTGTTTGCACTAAATGCATTTATTTCAGTGTAGATGGCGATTTCTAATCCTATTTGATTTATTTGAGTAAATGCATTGATTTCAGTGTAGATTTTGGTTTCTAGAGAGAGAGAGTGATAAGGAAGATGGAGAGAGAGGGAGAGAGGACAAAAGGAGGAAAGAGAGATATTAATGGGGGAGAGGGAGAGAAGGGGAAGATAGAGATATAGATGGAAGGTGAAGAGAGGGAAGAAGAGAGAGAGGGGGTGATTGAAAAAGAGATTGATATGTATGGAGTACGAGAGCACGTGTGTTTAGGGGGGTGAGATAGAGAGAAAAAAAAAGAATAGATGGAAGGGGATATAGATATGGATGGAGGGTGGAGAGAGGGAGGAATATTTCTCGCACTATATGGATTGATATAAGTGGAGATGGTGATTTCTAATCCTATTTGATTATTTGCACTAGATGCATCAATTTTAGTGTAGATATTTATTTCTAATGATATTTGATTACTTGCACTAGATGCATTGATTTCAGTATAGGTGGTGATTTCTAATACAATTTGATTGCTTGCACTGAATGTGTTGATTTCAGTTTAGATGTCGATTTATAATTATATTTGATTACTTGCACTAGATGAATTGGTTTCAATGTAGATGATTTCTAATCCTATTTGATTGTTTGCACTAAATACATTGATTTCAGTGTAGATGGCCATTTCTAATCCTATTTGATTTATTTGAGTAAATGCATTGATTTCAGTGTAGATGTTGGTTTCTAGAGAGAGAGAGAGAGAGAGAGAGAGAGAGATAAGGAAGATGGAGAGAGAGGGAGAGAGGAAAAAAGGAGGAAAGAGAGATATTAATGGGGGAGAGGGAGAGAAGGGGAAGAGAGGGAAGAAGAGAGAGATGGGGAGAGAGGGTGATCGACAAAGAGAATGATATATATGGAGTGCGGGAGCGTGTGTGTTTATGGGGATGAGACAGAGACAAAAAAAAGAGATGGATGGGGATATAGATATGGATGGAGGGTGGAGAGAGGGAAGAATATTTCTTGCACTAGATGGATTGATTTAAGTGGAGATGGTGATTTATAATCCTATTTTATTATTTGCACTAGATGCATCGATTTTACTGTAGATATTTATTTCTAATGATATATGATTACTTGCACTAGATGCATTGATTTCAGTGTAGGTGATGATTCCTAATACTATTTGATTTCTTGCACTGGATGTGTTGATTTCAATTTAGACGTCGATTTATAATTATATTTGATTGCTTGCACTAGATGCATTGATTTCAATATAGATTATTCCTAATACTATTTTATTGTTTGCGCTAAATGCATTGATTTCAGTGTAGATGTTGGTTTCTAATCTTATTTGATTGATTGCATTAGGTGCATTGATTTTAATGTAGAAGTTATTTTCTAATCTTATTTGATTGCTTGCATTAAATGCATTGATTTCAATGTATATGTTGATTTATGATTTGATGTAATTGGATATATGACGATACATTAATATTAAAGTGATTGGATTAACAATATGCATTGATTTTAGTGTAAGCACACAAAGTTATTAACAATGTAGATTGATTTTTGTCTTATAGTAATTTAAGCTATTAATATTGGAGAGCAAGAGAGACAAGGTATCATGTTTACTACAACAGATCGAGCTAAAAATTTAAATGGTTTACGATTTAAATTTTCTTTTTCATATAATCTATATGAAAAGATAACAAAACTAACAAGGGAGGAAATAAGAATAGTAGAAGAAAATAGTTTGAGATTTATTGTAACATGAGTACGTTCTTATTATTCACATTTTCTATCTTTCAACACTATTATTGTCACTTTGCATTTAAAAAAAATATTTCATCATTTTTCATCATTATAGTTATTAACAATAATTATCATCTCAATGAACTGAGGTAACCAAGAAAATTTAAAATTAAAATGACCAAGTTAATCTCAGAAATATTTAGCATATTTAAAATGATTATATTAATATTTGATATATTTACATATTACTGATAAAATTAATCATACCTTTGATAGATTTTCCTTGGCATCACACGACTGAAACCAGCCTAGATCCATCTTACATCTCAAAAATATACAAAATTTTTAATAATCTGAAAAATGTGACGTTGATGCCTCCGACTGGAACCAGCCTAGATCCATCTAACTCTGGATCTATCATGCGCCGAGAGGGATCAAATCTCTCGAGGTGCAAACCTTTCCTCGAGTTTTGCACCTAAAAAATAGGTTTGCACCTCGAGAGATTTGATCCCTCTCGGCGCATGATAGATCCAGAGTTAGATGGATCTAGGCTGGTTAGATTATATACCAAATGATATCACAAATACAAGCGCTTTTGGTGCTTGCCGGAAGAGCAATATATTCACTTTGTTGTTGAAAAATTCATGTGTGATATTAGTGTATTTGATCAATCTCTCTCAGACCAAAGCAACTCAGAAGCCCAAAAATATTTATGTGCAGTGGGTCTGATAACCATGCCATTGCTCATTTAGCACCTAAAACAAGCCCTGAACCTAAAGTTGCTGGCATCACAGAAACTTTAAATACTGTTGGACAACATGAAGGTCCATGTTACGGGAACGAGCCTTGTAAAGAGCACAAAGACAATTAAAGATGTATTGAATTATTTTGCTGGCAATGAGTTGGGAAAAGAAAAAGGGCTTTAAAGATAAGTTTCTTCTGGCATTGACTCTCCTCAGAGGGGAGGGCGTTTTGCATGTTATTCAAGTATAGTGGTAGTAGAAAAGAAAAATTCTCAGAAGTAAATAAGTTAAGGGTAGGCTGATCTGCGTATGATCATAGGCTAATTTGTTTGATGCCAACTAGAAGATGGAAACCTGGAAGAGAATATCCAATCAAATGATACCCTTAGATATTCATGGGTAATCTATCAATTCATCTCAACCGGTCCTATATACTTTATAATGCTTGCTTATGCATGTACAATAAGATTTGCCTCACAAGTGGTTGCATGCTATTCAATGATGTGCATCCTTTAGAAGAATTGCAAACTAAAAATGTTTTATGGGTGTTGAGAAATGATGGTCAAGTTCCCCATCCCACATCATCTTGGATTTCCATTGTTTGATAAGGTGCATAAATATGGATATTGCTGTGGGTTTGCTAAGGAAGATAAGAAATAACTATAGAGGCAGTTCCTTTCTCAACAACAATTAAACAAGAATGGCAACGAATTTAATGTGTCAAAAGCATAATTATAAAACCTAGAGGAAATTAATTCGAGGTGGCCTTTATGGCGCTGCCCTTGTTGCAGTAAATCTACCAACTAATCACATCTCTTGATTGATCAAAACATGCTGAAGGTATTGAAGGAGGTTGTTGAAAGTGTTTCAGATTTGCAAATAGATCTTGGCAGGCTTTAGTTATAGGCCTTTCCCCATATTTAGTATGTTGGAGATCACATGCATATTAGGAAGAATCGAATGAGGAGTTATTGGCAATGACATGATGGATTTATTTTGGATATCACATGGATTCAGAAGTCAAAGAAAAATTTATCTGAAGCTAGGCTAGAGATGTTGACCAATGTGCCTATTATGCATGGCCACAATCATTTGGTCTTGTCTTGCAAATCGCTAGTAGAAAGAGTTTGGAATGCGAGTTTGTAAAAAGGTTGAAGTCATAGGTATATAGTGTGGTGAATAAGGTATGCAATCAATTCTTCCAACATCAACATTGGATGTATATTAGCACACACAGGCTTTAAAGATTCATTTTTATAAATAATTTTTTCCCCACAATTAAAGCATTCCCATCTAATACAACACCATTTTTTAAGAAGGACGACAATAGTCCTTGCGGGATTTGAGGATGAATACATGTCATTTATTCAACCTATGAATTAAGCATCACTTGCCTCCCATACCACAAACAAATCCAGATAGTTTTCAAAAATGTAATTGCAATAGCATTTGAAACAATATTGTGTCCTCTAAGTAAGCCACAAAGGAGAATTTCTAGAGATGGTTGGAGAAGACATTTACAGTGTCACAGAGTTTACAAAAGTTCTTGTGGAGATGGATAAACATATCATGTTGTAAAGCACGTCCAATGTTGTAACCTCTTGTTGAGATATTTCAATTGCAATGGATTAAACCCTGTGGATTTGAATTTTATAGATGGATGAATAACAAAGTTTGTTTCTGGAAGAGGGGGTGCTTCTAATGGATTTATGTAAGAGTGGATTAGATTTTTCATGTGTTCATGAAAATTTTATTGGATGAATTGATGATTTGAAGCATGTAAATTATTATTATTATTATCCAATTTTAAGGTCACGACTAAGCCAGACACCAAATTGGTGTATGAGACTTCCTTGTTTGTGGTACAAGAGCAAGGGGTATTTCCACAACAATACAAATTTTTGGAGCAGGGGCTTGCGTCATCTTTCTCAGGAACTATGCAGTCTTTTGTGGGGGCCAATTCATCCTCTTCTGCGGTGGACCATGAGTGCCACCCTAGGGAGGTAAATTCTACTCATCTTTGGTAGCTGGGAGGATACTACGCTTTTCTGGTTCAGCTGGGATGCAGGAAAGGAGCAGGAAAGGAAATTGTGGGGGATTTTCTAGCATTTTGGTGCCAACTCAGCTAGCAGGTGGAGGAGACAGGGGGAAATTGGGCCAAAATTTTAAGGTCAAAATTTGGCCAATTCCTTCGTGGGTTTTTGTGGATTATTGGAGAACCCGAGGTTAATTTCCCGAAATTTTATGGGCACCGGATGAGGCCCTAACAACCCTTGTTCACAGTTAGCAGTGTAGTTTTTCACATTGCATGTTAGAGTAGTCGATTTCATCACCTGGGCATTGCTAGGTTGCCTTGGGCAAGCCCAAGTGCATGCTTTCAGATCTTACCTTTGTACCCAACATTTATATTAGTAAAATGGCTCAGCTCAACGCAGTTAATGGAGATTTCTTAGTGTTTAATGTGTTGTTTTCTATACAATGCTTGCTTTGTTTATCATTGTAAATCTCTATTAGGAATATTAAAATGGTACCAAATCATGATCTTGGCCAGCTGTGGGGAAGCTAGCAAGATCATGGAGGTGTTAGACTCGCTTGCACAGTGATTTGTGAGCTTATAGACACTCCAATGGTGCAAAAAGGGGAAAGTACAAAAAGGGCTCTTGGAGGAGTTGATAAGGCAAAGCCAACAATTGGCTTGTGAAAGGGATTGAGGAGCTAGGGCTGTTTGAAATTAGATTGGGGGAAATCATGGGGGATTTTCCAGCATCTTGGTGGAGCAACAAGCCCAACATATGCTACAGGTTACAATTTCTGCCTGTGGAGGAGGGCCAAGAATTTTGAGGTCAAATTTGGAGTGTCAAAACTAGAGTAAGCCCTTTCTGGGTTTTTGAAAAGAATCTCAAAAATAATTTGGCAGAATTTTTTGGGCATATTTGAGGGTTCAAATAGGGGCCCCAACTCAGCCAACAACTGAAGAAGTTAGGGGGAAATTGGGCCGAAATTCTGAGGTCAACATTTGGCACAATTCCTTCATGGGTTTTTGTGGGTTATTGTAGGAGAGTTCGAAGATAATTTCCCAGAATTTTATGAGCACCAGAGGAGACCCTAACAACCATTATTTGCATCCAACAATGCAATTTTTCACTGGGTTAGCAGAGAGATTGTTGGGGACAACCACATTTCATGTTAGTGTAGTCGATTTCATCACCTGGGCATTGTTAGCTTGCCTTGGGCAAGCCCATGTGCATGTTTTTTGATCTTACCTTCGCACCCAACATTTATATTAATAGAATTGCTAAGCTCAATACAATTTATGGAGATTTCTGGGTGTTTAATATGTTGTAAATTTTGTGTTTGTTTTTTGTACTATGCTTGCTTTGCTTATCATTGTAAATTTCCATTAGGAATATTACAGAGAATGCAAACACAAGATTTGATAGAAAGTCCATCAGAGTACTAAGCCATGCATTGGCTCCAACATTATGGAGACTAGGTCTAGTATACATATCAATCAACTAGAGATTTCTCTCCATGAACCAAGACTCTGGTCAAAATTTCTAATATTGGCTGCTCCAGAGATTGATTCTCCAAAAATTAATGTGTCCACTACACTCTGATCAATTGATGCATGATTCAGTAGTGACCCAAATGGAGTTGCATCAAAGGACATTGGTGCATGAAATATACACCTGTGCAGATTGCTGAGAAGCTGATTGCCAGTTTTAATTCCAACCATTGAAAGAAGCATAGAGCTCATAAGAACACACAAAGAGTTGTTTAATTTCAAAGCAACATAAACGAGAATGAGAAGGGAGTCTCATCTTCTTTTGTAGGGGTTGCCCATGCCACCTAGTAGTTACTAATTATTTGAAGTAGCTGAAATATCATTTGGGCCATTAGTATTATAGATATCAAAGTACCATTGTATGCAACAATAATGTAAGACCAACATACCGACATGCTTACCCTTCTTCCTTTGCATCCACCCCTTCCCATAACTAAAACATACTCACCTCTCTGGAATTTGAGATGCATAGCCAAAATGGAAAAGCAATAACTCTGCATACTCAAACAAGCGATATTAACAAGGGCTTATCTGCACTACACTGCTACCCAACAAAACCAGTGTTAAATATACAAGCATCTGCTCCAACTTTATATTATGTTGGTTCAAAATATTTACTAAATGCAGAATATTTACATTTTCCTCTCAAGATTAGATTTAGAGATCCATGAAAGTGTTCCATCATTATCTAGCTAGACCCCTGTGTTAAACGAGTTAGTGTTCTACCAAGCCACTAGAACCTAACCTCAAGTTACATACGAGTAAATTGGCATGGTTGGTTCCTTGTTCAAAACAGTTGTTACTGCATGTTCTATGTAGCTTCATGGAGAAAAACCCACAAAGCCTGAAAAGTTTTCTAATTTTAGTTTGTTGTTGACAATCTGGTTGTTTGTGCTAAAAGGAAATGTAGCACACGTTAGATTTCATTCCCCTTGAAATGTTGTTATTTCCATTGTGTTTGTGTTTGTCCTAGAAGAAAATTTAATAGGTCCTAGTTTTCTTTTGGCATGCACCTTTGTTGCTAGCAATATGATTGTCTTTCTACTAAAAGTAAATCTAGCACATGTTAGATTTCTTTCACCTTTCAATGTTTCTATTTAGAATGCCTTGTATCTGTGATATTAGAAAATCTAGCATAAAATAGATTTCTTTTTTCCCTGTAGTATTGCTTTTGGCAACATACTTGTTTGTGCTAAAAGTAAATCTAGCACGAGCTAGATTTCTTTATCCCTGCCATGTTGTATGTGCTTATGTTTTTTCTATAGGAAAATTTAGCATGGGTTAGATTTCCTTCACCTTGCAATGGTGTTATTGACAATGTGCGCTTATTTATGCTAGAAAGAAATATATCACTCATTATATTTTTTTCATCTTACAATGTTGTTATTAGCAATTTTTGTTTATGATAGAATGAAATCTTTGACGTGTTAGATTTCTTTTGCTTGATAGTGTTGTTGTTGGAAATAGGCTTGAGTTTTTTCTAAAAGTAAATCTAGCACATTTTTATTGACAATTTGTTTGTGTTTGAGCTAGAAGGAAATTTAGCATGCACTAGATTTGTTTCACAATGCCATGTTGTGGTTAGCAATCTGGTTGTTTGTGCTAGAAGGAAATATGCTATATTCTTTGACCTTGCGATGTTGTTATTAGAATATCCATGTGACTATGTTAGAAGGAAATTTAGCACATGTTACATTTCTTTTCTTGCAATATTGTTATTGGCAATATGCTTTAGCTTGTGCTAGAAGTAAATTTAGCATGTGTTAGATTTATTTAACCCTACAATGTTGTTATGTTCTTATGTGTGTTCTAGAAGGAAATATAGTACGTGATAGATTTGTTTCATTTTATAATGTGCTTGAGTTGTGTTGTAAGGAAATCTAGCGCATGTTAGATTTCCTTTGCCCTATAATTTTGTTTTTCTCAACATGCTTGTTTTTGTGCTAGAAGTAAATCTAGCATGCACAAAATTCTTTCACCTTATGATGTGCTTGTCTGCTTGTGTTTATGCTAGAAGGAAATATTACACACATTAGATTTCTTTCACCTTATAATTTTGTTATTGGCAATGTGCTTATGTTTGGGCTATGAGGAAATATAGCACACGTTATGTTTCCCTCACCTTCTGATGTGCTTGTGTTTGTGATAGAAATAAATCTATAACATGCACTAGATTTCTTCAGTCCTACAATGTTGTTATGTGCTAGAAGGAAATATAGCACGTGTTAGATTTATTTCAATTTGAAATGTGTTTGTGTTTGTGTTGGAGGAAAATTGATCACATGCTAGATTTCTTATACTCTACAATGATGTTGTTGGAAACATGCTTGTATTTGTGGTAGACATAAATCTAGCACTTGCTAAATTTCTTTCACTCTACAATGTTGCTATGTGCTTGTGTTTGCGCTAAAAGAAAAACTAGCACATGTTAGATTTCTTTTACCTTGCAATGTTGTTATTAGTAACATATGTGTTTAGACTAAAAGGAAATCTGACATGTGTTAGATTTTTTTTTGTCATGCATTGTTGTTGTTAGAAATATTTATATATTTGTGTTAGAAGTAAATATAACACAAGCTAATTTTTTCTCAACTTACAATGTTGTTACGTGATAATGTTTCCATTAGAAGGAAATCTAGTATGCATTAGATTTCTTTCACCTTGCAATGTTATTATTTGCAATGTGCTTCTTTTTATGATATGAAGAAATCTAACATGTGTTAGATTTGTTTTTCCCAACAATGTTTTTGTTGACAATATGTTTGTGAATTTGTACTAGAAGGAAATCTAGTATGTGTTATATTTTCTTCACAATGCCATCTTATTTTTGACAATATAGTTATTTATGTTGGAAGGAAATCTAACGCTTTGCATTGTTCAAAATATGCTTGTGTTTGTGATAGAAGTAAATCTAACATATGCTACATTTATTTCACCTCGCAATGTTTTTGTTGTTGTTGTAAGTTATGCTACATTTATTATATCATAAAAGAAACTTTACATAGGCATTGGGTTGAGATGGCAAGCAATGCTTAGCCAATCCCAACCTTGGTAGCTTTCAAAATAAAGCAGGTTTGGGGCTACCTCCTAGGAGGAAACTAGCTCCTTAATAGAGTCAAACAATCATGTTTTACAAAATGTTCTGTAACACATATAAAAATAAAATAACTATAGTATGTCTTGAGTTGACAAAAAACATAGATGAATCGAGCTACCGCGCAATCATGGTGTTCCTTCATCATCCTCTGTTGCGGGGTCCTCTTCCTCGATGAGGCATCCATATTCATGTGCAATGGCCTCCTCCTCAGTTGTTGGCTCGTGCGGGGGTTTAGGGGGGGATGCGTGGATGATTGGAGCAACATGGTACTATGCATCTAGAACTCTGGTCCATATTCCATCCGAATCCATGATCCAAACGTCTGTCGCCTCCTTTGTTGGCTTGTGAACAGGGAGCGACTCGGTTTTTCGAGGAGTGGGCAGCTTAGAGTGTGCTATGGTGGACTTCTTGGGGCCTCTTTTACCCGTCGGATTCTCCGGAGTTAAGGAAATCTCTTTCTGGGTGCGCTAAGGCATTTGAGTAGCCTCCCTATCATGGCTGCGTGAAGAGGAACCCTCAATGGATTCGAGACACTGATCTTGACCGCGGTGATAATGCCCCAAGAATGCACTCTTTGGCTACCCTTGATGGGATTTTGACGTTGTCGCGGGGCCATGGGGAAGCTGACGAGCAAAGTTAGGGAAGCCGGGCTCAGAGCAGTGAGATGTGCAGTAGGGATTTGCACAGCAAAGGTGTGCGGTGGGGGGACGCGCAACAGGGGGTCACGCAACAGGGGAGTCCGTCACATATAGCTCACAGCAGGGAGAGGCACAAGAGGAGGGGCTTTCCACAGGGATGCGCACAACCAGGAGGCACACAATAGGGGTGTGCAGCCAGGAGGATTTCAGAGGGAGGAGCACGCTGTAGGATCATGCTGTAGGAGGGCATGCGATAGGGGGCATGCATAGCAGGGGGAGCGCGCAAGGAAGCTGGAGCAGCAACGTGATGGCAAGGGGAATAACAAAAATGGCTCTAGAGACCATCTGGAGCAACAGAGAGATGGAAGAATGGGGAGTTTTAGGGCCTTTTGAAGACCTGTGGCATGAGCACAGATGCGATGAGGGGTTGTGGCACGCTCATAGATGCGATGAGGGACAGTCCAAGTGTGACTGCATGTGATTCAGATTATGGCAAGATATCAGGTGCGACAGAGCACCATTATGAATGATTGATGAATTGAGTTTCCGCATCAAGTTAAAGTTGGCGTTGCCAGCCTGAGCATGGGAGGATCTGTCCTCGCACGATTGGGGCGTGTCACCCGCATCTGGGGTTCCCTTGCAATGTTGTTATGTGCTTTTGTTTATGATAGAATGAAATATAGCGCGCATTATATTTCTTTCACCTTACAATGTTATTATTGGCAACGTGATTTTGTTTGTGCTAGAAGAAAATATTGTGGGTGTTAGATTTAATTTTCCTTACAATGAAGTTATTGTTAATATCCCTGTGTTTATGCTAGAAGTAAATCCAACATGCATTAGGTTTCTTTAACCGTACAATGTTGTTATTTTCTTATGTTTGTGCTGTAAATATATGTTGCATGTGTTAGATTTCCTTTTACCCTGCTGCAATGTTGTTGTTGGCAAGATGCTTATGTTTGTGCTAGAAGTAAATCTAACACACGCTAAATTTCTTTCGCCTTGCAATGTTGACATGAGATTTTATTTCTTCTAGAAGGAAATGTGGCATGCTTAAAGTTATTTCACCTTCCAATGTTGTTATTGGCAATGTGCTCATGTCTTGATTAAAAACAAATCTAGCATGTGCTTCATTTAATTTTGTTTTCAATGTTGTTGTTGGAAATGTGCTTGTGTTTTTTTCTAGAAGTAATTCTACCACATGCTAGATATATTTTACCGTACAATGTTGTTATGTGTTTGTTTTTATGCTAAAATGAAATTTAACACACGTTAGATTTCTTTCACCTTGCAACGTTTTTATTGACAATCTGCTTGTGTTTGTGATAGAGGGTAATATAGAATGATTTTTTTCACAATGCAATGTTGTTGTTGGAGACATGTTTCTATTTGTCCCATATTTCATCCTTAGACCACATATTCCATACAAATGGCCTTCTAATCATTTGAGGGTTTAACATTTCTTATATTGTAAAAACAATCTACATAGGCATGGACTAAAACCTCATTGTCTTAAAAAAGTAAGGACAAATTTCGCAAGCATGGAGATGTCGTAGGAAAGATTATTGTTGCAATGTTATTTTTTGACAATGTGTTTGTGTTTGTGATAGAAAGAATTTCATCATGCACTAGATTTACTTTACAATGCAAATGTTGTTGGCAATCTCTTGCATGTGATAGAAAACATTCTTCAATGTGCTTGCCTTTTTATGGTCTCTTGTTGTAGTATCTACTATCGTTGTTATTTATTCACAGTGTATTCTTGTCTTTTAGTAACATGCTTATGATTGTGCTAGAAGGAAAGCTAGCAGGTGCTAGCTTTCTTATAGACACAATTAAAAGAACATAATAAATTATTTAGGGGTGGCGCCCATTTTCTAATCAACACCATGATTAGCTATTATTGTGAGTTCTACACTTGTTATTGTTCTTGTTCATTTTGTTACACATACAATGATGCAAGCGGTGGTGGTATTTATAAATTCATATTTTCTTCGATAATTTGAAACTATGATAATAGTTTCTTACTTTATTTTCAAAAACCATGGACCATGAATCTAGTGGGAATTCAAAGGAACCATCCAAGGAAAAAGGAAGTTCACCAAATACAACACCAAAATATTTAAATGGTATGACAATTTTAAAATTGGTTTATACTTTGTTACAATGGTTGCTAATAAATGATTGTTGATTAATGAAGTTCATGTTATCCTTAATTTTTAAGAAAACTTGCATATGCTTTGAGCTTCTTTGCTTTTGTGCATATGTATGAAATGAGATGTTATAGAAGATGAATTCATATTGTTTTTTAATTCATTTAAAATTTTACCATTATAAATTCTTACAAATGTTTACAGATGCTAAGAACTATGGTACCTATGGTACAAATTGTGAGATTCTAAAACTCTATTTTATATTCATTTTCAAATAATTTGACAAAATTCTAGTATGCAATTTACAACTTAATGAATTTTGATTTATTATTGAATAATCTCCTAGACCAGATTTGATTGAAGCTTCAAGTCACGATTCACCAAATATGATTAAGAATTCAATATTTAAGTTGGATAACTATGAGAGTTTTGCTACATCTGGATTGAATAGTTGCATAGATCTTTTAAAACGCATCGCTACCATTCTAAGATACCACTATGTAAGATGTAAAAAAAATCATCTGTACTTCTTTATTTACAACAGAAAGGCAAACTTCTTGACAAAATACCAGATGGTAAACTCGATTGTCATTTACTTGCTTTGAGAAGAGTATATTTATTTGAATTAGAAGAGAACATTATTGAAAGTGATTTCAAACCTACTATAGAATTTCAAAAAGCTAGGAAAATTGAATCTGAGACAACAAAAATTGCAGATTAATGCGATGAAATTCATGAAGCTTTCAAGCATTGCTATCTATTTTCAAACACCTTTAGTAGAAAGGTGGAATGTTGTAAGATGTATAGAAGCCCCCAAAGTGTTTAAATTGAGATCACGAGATGATTTAAATGTTCAAGTATTAGTGAAATAATTCGTAGAGAATTTAGAAACCTCATTGCTTGATGCTCTTCTGATTCAATTTGACATCAATGAGTCTGATCCATTGGTGAACTCTATCAAAATTATAAATGAGACAAATCTAGATGCTAAGAATATCAACTTTTGGATAGTTGATGGTCAACACAACATTTAAGCAGAGAGACATTTGAACAAATCCTAAATATAATGTATCTATGGAGGTGAAACAAAAATATAAAAAACTTAATGCTCGATCGATTCTTGCATCCATCAATTGAACCCACTGAGGTGATTTACATTTGTTGTCAACTAAAATATGCCAATTAGGCATTCTACAAAACTCCATTTATTGATTGTGTCAGCTCAGCAAGACATTTCTTAATTGCTATTTAAAAACTAAAGAAAAAGGAGGATTGGATGTTCTAAGACGATTGAAGACAAGGTATGTTATTTTATTGTTTTTTCTTTTAACATTTTATTATTGTATCTCTTTTTATTTTAGATTAATGATTAAAATTGATAATACGTGTCATATTTTCTCATATTTGTAATGAATTCTCACTAGTTTATACTCTTTTTTTTCATCTCTACATTGAATTTTTATTAGTTTATATGTATGATTTTATCAGGTTGATGATGAAATGTTGTGCTCCTTTGACTGTCCAATTACAATTTTTTCCAATAAAAAAATTATCTTATATCTTAATCAAGATATTTGGGATAAGTAGGACACTGTATTTAATTGTTACCAACTTGGCACGTTAAAATGTTCTCGAAGCCAACCTTATTTTGAGAACTACAAGAAGAATAGTCTACATAGTTTGACAATGATTACTTTACATCCCCTTCAGGGATTAACCATAGAAGAAATTGCTTCAGTAGCAGATAAGTTATTGTATGGAACCATTTGGTTTTCTATTCCACCTAATCATCCGACAAATGCCATAAAATTAAAAGATTATTGTTCTAAATTGAAAACCAACAGAACAATATTGGATGCAATGGTTACATATTGTTAAAGTCGCGATGAGAAATTGAATGATAAGACTCTTACCACATTCAATATTCTTGAGCATTATGAAATTAACGATATCATATTTTCCAATTTTTGCAACACTGTGGAGGGGTCTACTTATGTAAAAGGAACACAAAATACAAAGATAGATTCCCTTTCTAAACAAGCATGTGGAGTCATTAACAGAATGATAAATGGATCAACAAACATTCAACAAGTTGACAACAATTTTGAATTTGGTTGTCATTTTGGGGGGGCTTGATCTTTTGTCAACACTTTTCCATGTCAGTGGCAGCCAGTTTTACATACTGACCTTGTTGTACGGGATACATTGGCTTTGAAAAAATAACCATTCCACAAGAGCTATTATATTGAATTTTTTCGATTTCTTATCGAAAAAAATGAGTTGAATGACTTTAATACAGTTCTCTTAGTAGAACTTTGGTTTTGTAATGATGTACGTCAAACTTTGGAAATTGCCATAAAGAACTCCAAGTTCAAATATAAAATGACTAGTGGAATTTATGAATATAAGTCCCAAAATAGTTCTAGTTATGATATAGTTTTGACTATACATTTCTATACTTAGAATTAAAAATGTTTGAGGCTTCAAAATACTCTCACACATTCGAGGACAAACTTGATGAAAAGGAGAGACATTATGATTTCTGGATGGATTTATTGGGAAAACATCAACAATGTAGTGATGCAAAAGTGGCTATTTCTCTTTATGCGGGGGAAAATTTAATCAAGGCTTGTTGTACATATAGAAGAAGAATTGCATGTGTTGTGCAAACAAAGTCAGAAAGAACAACAATGTTGAATAGTTACAAATGTTTTCAACTATCAATCCTTGGATCCATTAGCTTCTTGGAAACTTCAGGTACTACAATTTCTTTGTTATTTCTCTTATAATACTTTGGATACTATTTTGTTCAAATTTATTAATTGTCAAAATGTTTACTACAATGACTAATGATGAAGATTCTAAAATAGGGAATGATAAAAGTGGGAAGCAAACAAATAATCAATATAGTGGGCATGATGATGAAACAATTTTAGAGATGGTAATTTGAGAAGAAGATGTTATCATACTAGGTACATAATTTGTTTGGTTATTGCTTTTGTTATTTTTAAAATTTATTTAATTTTCATATTTATAACATTTTCAGATGTTTATTATAGGGAATTATGAGAAGAAAGGAATTAATCAAGACAATGACCATGAAATGATGGAGATAGAAATGGGTATTAGTCCTCTCTCTCTCTCTCTCTCTCTCTCTCTCTCTCTCTATATATATATATATATATATTCTAAATTATTTAAAGAGAAAGTATATAATAACCAAGGGAATGTCCCACAAAACTACAACCAAGACCAAAATATTATATGGATGATTAAAGATGATTCATTGTTTATATAGTTGTTTAATGCTTTTATTCATTGTCACAATTTATAACATTTTTTATGTTTATTATAGTGACAAGCGAGGAGAACAAAGACATTGATCAAATGCATGTGAAACAAAGCTATAATCAAGCAAATGATATCATATTAGGTAGTTAACATGAACTTTGTTGTTTATTCTTTTATTTGTTTTTTTATTCAATTAATCATTGTCATAATTTATAACATATTCATTGTACATTATAGAGACAAATAATGAGAACAAAGACAATAATCCGAAGATTGACAAACAAGGTTATAATCAAGAACAAAATATAATATCAGATACTTATAATTTGCCCACTTGTTTCCCTTATTATTTAATGATTTTTATTCATTTTCACAATTCAAACTATTTCATATGTTTAATGTAGAGACAAATAAAGAGAAAAAAAATGATGATGAGGTGCAAAGTTATAATTATGAAGATAATGCCATATCAGGTACTTAGTACATGTCTTTTATGTTTTTCTTATTCTTCTTCAAATTTAATGCTTCTAATACCATAACATTGTATATTCTTATTATAGGAACAAATAAAAATAACAAAACTAACAATCAAAATAATGTTAAAAGTGTGCATGTGTGTATTTCTTAGGTTACATTGCTAATGCTTTTCTTTAATTGTGAATTTTATATTGAATATATATTTTATTACATAATTTGATCATATTTAATTGAAGGTTTAATATTTTTAACTCAAGGTTTTGTGAAGATGATAAAATAGAAGATTGGTTCATCTATAAAAAGTCAAAAAAAAATCATGGTAAGTATATTGTTTTGATATTTTTTTAGTAATTTTTGTAACAAGAATAAAATGGTTTGACTAGACTATTTTGTATTGTATTGCAGCCCAAATAACTGAAAAGAAATCAATTATTCTTGAATTAAAGGACATTTTTTATCATAGCATCGATGGTGAAGCAACAAACAAAGGTCATTGAGAAAATGGGAACTGATGCAGATTACAGAATAGAGAAAAAGTTATTTTGGTTTTAGCCACATGCAAAAGCATTTTTTGAAATGTGTTTCAAAAATGAATATTTTGAAATTGCAAGATGGACGATAACTTCGAAACAAACCACAACAAGAGTTCTAAAAACGTTGGTTTCAGAAAAATTGCAAGACAAACTTGTGTTTATGTGGACTACTTCAGAGTGTAAACCAAAAAAGAGACATAAGGCCATTGACAATCCAACAAAAGGTATACACACTAAATAATTGAAAAAAGTGTGGGAAATGCATACCTAATATAATGCAACCAATACTATTATAGTGGATTGTTCACTTGAGTGAATGGAAGGAAATCCAAAAGAAAATGTAATTCTTTCCCCTCAATTCATTGGAACAACTCAAGAGGATAATTGGTTGATTGATGAGCTATGGAGAATGTTTATTAAACGCAACAAGGCAACAGATGTGCGAGCTATTTTGAAGGATGTTCAATCACATCTATTAGTACCTTAAGATGATTGGTGTCTATTTCATGTCATAATATGTATGACATCATGAATTATTACTATATTTTGTAGCCCTTTTAAATTTAAGTTGACTTCTATTTCACAATACTAATAAAATAATTGTTGATTTGGTTTGTCATAAGTAGAATAAAACAATATAATGTTTTTATTTTATTTTTGTGAGATATTATTGTATTGAATAACAATTATTGTTTTGAATGGTTGTTTAATGTTGTCGTATCAAAATTTCCTCTGCTGTAGAATTTTTTATGATGGATTAGATTGTATGTAAATATTAATAGATAATTGGTCTATTTGTTTGAATTAGATCATTATAATTATTTTTTTCAATTGTGGTTCAAGTTATCATAGAAATTAGTAATGCAAATGATGGTTCACTGCATTCGTATAAACCTTTTTTTTTTTATTGTTTCATATATGCTGAAAAACTATATTAGGATGTATGAAGCACCAACAATAGACATAAAATCTTTACTAAAATAAGCACCAAAAGAAACTAAAGTAGAGACTCTAGAAATTAGCGTATAATTAAGTAGGTTAGAAATTTAAAAACTGTATTATATTACATGTGGAAAATAATATATAATTAATATGTTTAATTGCAACCATTGTAATTATATCTTTCAATTCAGATTAAACAAATCATTATAAGTCTTAAAATCAATGATTTAAATGGTGGGTCAATGTGATCCTATAAGACTTGCTTATTCCATACAAATTAAATAAAGGTATTAGGTTGTATGTATGAAGTAAACATATCATTAGTTTGTTCACTTTACTAGGGCCATTGTAATTATAATTTGTGATTACCATTAATTCATAATAAATACTAACATCAATTTTGAAATGCTAGGTTTTAATATTATTAAGCAATAAAGTGTTGAAGTGGAGATATGTTAATATCATACATGTGTTATATTCAACAAAATTGTTATATTCAAAGAGAGCCAAATTGACAGTTCGGTGATAGGTCCTATTTTTTAAGGCCTTTTCACTCAGAACTGTTAAAATATTGCTTTAATAATTATGATGTTGCAATATGAACATTAAATGTCACTGACAAGTACATCTGAAAAGTACTTGAAATATATATTGATATAAAGGACTTTAAATTCGCATGGAATAGGTCTCATTGTCATTTGGAAGCAAAATTAAAAGTGGGGAGGATAATACAATTTTATGAGAAAAGGTTGACTGATGTGTGGTCCTAATATAGAGATAATTATGAAGAATCAAATTTATTGCTAATAGATACAACAAAGCATAATTCTTAATTCATCAGATATCGATCAAACCACATCTTGATAAAAGCCTATACAAGAAAAGAGCAAGATACTTAGCTTATGCAGGTTTTATTCCCCTTTCTTAAGACACTTCATCGTATGAAAGAGAAATGTGAGTACATTTGAATGTTCAATAGAACATGTACTTCATTGTAGTGGACGAAGATAATTTTCTTTATAAATTTGTTCACAAGTACATTCCAATTTTTGAATGCAATTTGAAAATAGTTTTTTCTGAATCAATTTGTATGATTTTATATCTTTTGGATTATTATATGGGAATTTTCATTTTTTTTTTTTTTTTTTGGTGGTTCAAATCAAAACTTTCTATTGATAAAAAAAAATTACAATGGGAATTGTCAATTATATTATTAAATATTTCTATTATTATTTATAATGATTTTTGCAATGACTTTGTTGTATCACTTTTTTTTTGCTAATATGTGTGTATGTGTGTTCTTAAATGAATTATTTGCCATTGAAATCATCTTACAGGAACAATCAAGGCATTCTTGTATTTTTATTTGACTTCTATCTACTTATATGCAAAATACTCATATATAAATGTGAAATATAAGCTTTGAAATAGAGCTCATTGCAAACAAAAATGCAATTCATATTGAAGAAATTATAATAATTTACTTGATAAATGCTATGTCATGCACTATTGGCTATTCAGGCTAATGGGAAATGTGTCATAGGCAAATTATTTGAACTTTTTGAAGCATAAGATATGTGATTTCTCAATCCATATTTTACATAAATTTATATACTTAATCAATTATTGGTTGTAATTAAAATGATATCATATTGAAAATCAACAACACTCAAAGTTAGTTATTGACCTTTTATCTATAAAATGCATTAATAGGAGTGCATAAATGTGATATATAGTTTTTGAGATAAAAATCTATTATAAATAATTTTGCATTTAAAAAAAAAACATATAATTAATGATAATGATTGCTAAGTGGACTATCAAGGTTTGATTGGATTCTATCATAGATAAATTTTGTCTCTGAACTTTATTTGAAGTTTTGTTGTTGTTGTAAATTTGTATATTAAATAAACTGAAATCATATCATATGAGCCATAATTATATTATCGATTTTTACTTAGTTATATCCATTAATATGAGTGTATAAATGTGATATATAATAACCATATACTACAAGACATTTTTTCAAAAAATAAATCTAATACTTTCTTGACAATAAGTATTAAGTGGACTATTTAAGCTAATCGGTGATGGGTCATAAGTGAATACTTCAAACTCCTTAAATTGTAAGGCATTAGATTTTTTATCCATAAATTTTTAATTTTTTAATAATTTTTTTTAAATCAACTATTTGTGTATGTAATCATCTTATCCCATATAAGTTAATAATGAATCCATTTATTGACCTTTATTTGTCTACCATGTAGTTTAAAATGAGTATTAATTTCATAATGTATTTTTTTGAAATAAAAATCCATATAAAACAAAATGTTCTTCTTAATAAAATATGGAAAAATTAATTAAAAACGTGTTAAGTGGGCCATCTAGATTAATTAAAGAGATAGAAGATAAATTTTTGTATTTAAACTTTTTGCACCATAAGACATTTATTTTTCCATCCATTTTAACATTTTTTCATTTTTCCATTCTTAAATAATTTACTTGTAATTTAAACAATCTCATAGAATCCACCATGGCTCGAAGCTATTTATTGTATTCTATTTGGTTATATGCATTAATGGAAGTTTATAAATGTGATATATTTTTGAAATGTAGCTCCTAATGTAAAAAATATATATTTTTATAAACAAATTAGAAGTAATGGATAATAAGTTATAAGTGGTATATATAAAGCCATATATCAACTTTTATTTTCTTATCATGAAGTTCAATATAAGTGTATAAATGCGACATTGTTTTTTTCAAATAAAACTCCATGTAAAGTGAAATGTTTTTCCTAACAAAACATGAAATAATTAATTGATAATGAATAGTAAGTAGATTCCTCAAGTTCTCTTAAGATATAGGTCATAAATAAATGTATTTCAACTTTTTACAACATACACCATTTGATTTTCCCATCCTTATTAACATTTTGTAAATTTAAATTCGTAAATAAATCATTTCTAATTGAAATAATAAAATCCCACTAGACATAAAGAAAGACATATTAAATTCTATTTAGTTATATGCATTCTTTTTTTCTAAGTAAATCTATTTCTATTTATATACTGTAAAATACAACGAGGCACAGGCCTCAGCAGTGAAATCCCAAGAACTGGGCATTCATCCTAAAAAATGAGTAATACCGGACTGCCCATATGCGGGAAACCAGTCCTAGAGAGAAGTTTTTTGCTGCCCACGCAGGGGAAACCAGTGCATTGAGCAAAGGACAAATATCGTTTTTCATAATCAAAATAACACTATTGTTCAGGAAGGAAAAAATGGACCCAAACAAAATATGATCCAGAACCAAAAACCAGCTAAGACTATAGTGTTTACTTGTCATTGGACATAGAGGGAGGCTCCTCCACAATTAAACACCTGTAAGCATCACTGCGATCAACTGCTACTGTAGGATTCACACAGGTGGAGTCGTCCTTAGCAACAGTTGAGACGCGAGCCATGGGATCTTTTCCTTGCCGATTTTCGTTGATGTCCTCCTTGTGAGTTCCTTTGCTACTAGAGGCCCCATTCTATGAGATAGTAGGAACTCCATAGCATTGATCATAAGTATGCATACTGGGATCGTCAGGGGTCTCAGGGCGAGCTTCTTCCTCCCTGAGAGTAACTGTGATGAAGGAATTAATGTTGGGCTGATTCATTATACAGACATAATGAAACTCAGCGGTATGAGTGGTTTGGCGTAGGGTGACCTGCGAGGGGGGGGATGGAAGTGGCAGTGGTATTTGGTCTCGAGGGGGAAGCGATAGGAGGAAAAATAGAGTTAGACTGCGGGTGCGTTTGACCAGTAGGCCGGACTCTACCTCGTCCGCTACGAGTAGCAGGATATCTACCATGGTTAAATTCCTAAGAAGAGGAAAAGGTATCAAAATTGGAAGAGGGTGGCGTACGAGTGGCTCTGCCACGACTGCTGCCCCGACGACAGCACATTCGCTGCCTTAAGCGAGGCATGAGGGCGCTGGAACTTGGATAATGATGCACAGGCACAGGGGAAGAAAGAGCTTTAGAGAACGAAGGAGCTGAGGTCAAATGTAGGCGGTAATGCAGGCTTTGAGAGAAGTTAGCACCTGGAGTAAGCTCAATGCAGCAAAGGAGGGAGAAACGCTTCCCAGTATTCGTGCGAGAGCTTGGATCCGCGATACCAGAGGGGCATCTGCAAGCCCTCAGAACAAGGGAGGGGAAATTGAGGAGCGGAGAACCAGACGAAGAAGAAAGCCTAGCCATCGTTTGCAACTTGTAGCTGTGAATTGATCCTCGACGAGAGTGCGAAGTAAATGAGCATTTACAATCTGCTCTGGAAACAATTAAATCCATACGAGTGAGCTTGTATGTGACCATTTGGCTAGGCCACGTGCCAACATCCGGTCGCCGCCAAGAGCCGTCCTCCCAGATCACCTTAATACGCACCCGCATCCGGGATATTTAGTTATATGCATTGATACAAGTTTATAAATGTATTATATTTTTGAAATAAAGCTCTTAATGCAATTAAAAATACATTTTTTAGAAAAAATAATAATTTAAAATCAATCGTTGATGAGTTCTACGTGGTTTATTCTATTTTCAATCAATAAATTTTTCTCACTATTCATTTTAAAATCAATTACTTTTATATACAATCATGCCATACAAGTCAATAAGTCAAGAAACAATTGATTGATTTTTATTTACCTAGCATGTGGTTTAATATGAATGTATAAATGTGACATTGTTATTTCTAAAAGAAAGCTCTATGTAAAAAAATATTTTCTATTAAAACATGGATTAATTAATTCATAATGAGCATTAAGTAGATTATTCACGCTCATTCAAGAGTTGCGTCACAAATGGACATCTTTAAACTTTTTTCCACCATATGACATGATTTTCCCATCAAGATTAACATTTTGTAAAATTCAATTATTAAATAAACTATTTGTAATTAAAATAATCTCATAGAAGCTAAGAAGGCCTAACGCTGTTTATTGTATTCCGTTTAGTTATATGTATTGATACAAGTTTATAAATGCAATATATTTTTGAAATAAATCCCTTGATGTAAGTAAAGATACATCTTTTACAAAACTAATTAGAATTTATTGATAATGGGTTTTAAGTGGTTTATTTAGACCACATGGAAAATCATGTGTAATAGATAAATGGTTTTTAATACATATTTAATATTCAAAATTAATATTTTAATGATAATTTATTAGTAGTTACATTAAGTATTTAATAATTAAAGAGCATTAGGACTTATGTAAATTTCAACTAAAATCCATCAGTTGTGTTTCACATTTATTTATTCCCCATTAACAATTCTTATCATTTTCTCCTCTTGGTGAAAGTAATGGTCAATTATGGTTTTTCGTACAATAGGTTAGAACTATTACATTAGGACTATTCTTAGTTTTTGACAATGTTGACAAGGAGAGATAAATATCTGGATTGCTATTAAGTGTATTATTTTTTTGAAAACCCTTGCTTCCACTACTTACTTGTCTATGTATATTGGTTCTCAACAACCACTAATTCTTGTTTACTTCAATTTGTGACAGTGTCCATCAATACCTAGATCAATAGTGCCTGGCTTTTATAGTCGATGCATGGATGCTGTAAAGAAGAATTATCACCTCCTCAGTGGTCACGTTACTTAAAGGAATGAAGGGGTATAATATTTAGCACAAAAACATTTTACTAAGTTTCTAGTAGACTAGTTTCAAAGCAATGCAAGGGAGGCACCTCGTTTCCACTTACACTAAGATCCTCACATCACCACTATTCAATCAACAACTCTCTCGCAGGTTGTGGGAAAGGGGGTTAGAGTCGTCTAACACAAAAATCAAACATAGATGACTCTTGTATGTTATCCATAACTATAATATATTTCTTGGATGTTAGACATACTAATATGATTTACCTTAAATAAATTGTTTCTAAGAGTTTTCTTTCACACTCATATTGTGCATTGATACTATTGTACCTAACAACCCCATGTTTGACCTATTCATGGTCTCTAATTGGTTTGACATTCTTAAAACTATTTTTATCTTAAATTAAGTTAATATGGCAATTTACAAAAGAATGAATGTTGTTGAAGACCTTGTAATAGAATACTTCCAAATTTAATGAAATATGTGTTATATTCAGAGTGAGGGAAAATGGAGTTCCCGGTAAGCGTTTGGGAGGGGGTAACACCCTAACCACTTTCCAAAATACCTCGACCGTCGGATCAAAGGTAGATCGATTGTGTGAAATGTTTCCAGATGCCCAACACACAAAGAGCCAGCACAGGTTTGAGAAAATTTGGTGTATGCAGATAGTTTAACATAAGTTTTATTGAGGAATGAACATAATAATCATAGCACTTAAAATTATAATCATTGCACGGTGTAATGTCAAGTACATAATTTTAATGTTTAAGCATAAGGTTAATAATCAACATATGTAGAAAGACATTTATATCTACATTGAACAATGCTAGATATCCTTCTACCAAAATAGAGAACGCACAATGGTAGGCCTTCCTAGTATGACTTAGGTTAAGTATCCTAAGTGGGTAGTGCTATACTGTTATGGTTTGCAATTTTTACACTTCAAATATTTAATCCATATAAATATTATGATGTTTATGCTATCAGTTTATTTTTTAAATTGAAATGCAAGAAAAGGAAATTAAAGAGTTAATAATACATGTACTGCAATCATATGGTGGTAATGGAGATCAGTTGAAATACAACTTTTACATTACTTGAATTTTTCTTTTGTGAAGGGTGTTACAATTGGTATTAGAGTTCCAAGGTGACAAATATCAGGCCTAATTGGGCAGATGATAATTAACAAAAAGTGTTAATGTTACAAAGAAGCAGTAGAACAACATGGGAAGGGGAACATGGATCACTCCATCGAGACAGTTAAAAAAAGGATTTGGGCTCGGGTCACACATGGAAGCCTCACCAGAAATGTAGGTCTAGTTTTCGAAAATAATTTTACCACTAACACCATTCTAATGGATATTGTTCAACAACTGTGGGGAGAAATCACAAATTTGTGAGTTGATAACGAATGATTGATATTGGAACAGGAAAGGATTATGAAAATATTTTATGATAGAGAGAACCAGAGACATCCAAATCCCATCCCGAAAAATGGAAACAGGGTGGAGGTGGAGCATTTAGGAGAGGAACATCTAGAAGTTAAAGGTCGTCGAATTGAAAATGAGGCATAATATGAAAACGCTTCGGGGGGTAGGACGAACAAAAAACATAATATTGAAATCCAAGGGGAGTTTAAAAAGATTAAGCCTCCAACGTTCAATGGAGAGAAGGAAGAAATTACTGACACTTGGATAATTAATATGAACAAATATTTTCATATATATTGATTACAATGATAATATTCAGGCCAATTTTGCGATTTACCAGCTACAGGGTAAGGCCACATTGTGGTGTGAAGAAATTAAAATAGTGTGAGGAATTGATGAGAAAGAAATCACGTGGGAAAACTTTCAAAAACATTTCAAAGATAAATGCTGAATAGAACATTTTATATGATGAAAAAGTGAAATAATTTCATGATTTGAAGCTCAAACAACAAATTATGGATGCGTTAATCACACATTTTAGTTAATCATACATTTTACTTCTCTATTGAGGTATGTTCGTATATTCGGGAGGAGAAGGCCAAGGTACATCATTTTTTTAGTACCTTACCAACATTCATGAAAGAAAAACTAGAGTTTGACAATCCGAAAATGATGGACGAAGCCATACTAAAGGCTCATATATGTTACCAACAGATGAAGCAAAAAGTAAATTCCAGTAAAGGGTGGCCGAGTAGGAAGGGACAATAAAAAATTCAACCTTCTAAGACTACTACAACTGCTCACAACAAGGGGATGCACAGGAAACAACAAAATGGGTAGTTCAGAAAGAATCAATAGAGAAATCGAGTTTTGAATGAAGATAGACAGACAAAGGCATCAAGCAAACTAGATTTAAACCAACTATCAAAGCTCGTAATTAGTTGTGGGGAGCCCCACTACTATAAAAGTTTCCCTCATTGTGCCAGAGGGGAACAAACTACTAACCTTCATGAAGCTTCTATGGTTGGGGAGGTAGCAAGGAGTATACGGCGAATTAATGCCACCCTGGAGGATTATCAAGCCGAATATCAGCCGATGATGATGGAGTTTGAAGGTCAAACCGGACGGGAAATTTCTAGTATAACCCATCTACATTCTAGAATAAAAAGAAACAATATTGCAGAGATGAATTATCACTCAATTTAAAGTGTAGTGGAAGCACTTTAGCCCGGAAGAGGCCACTTGGGAGGATCGGGAAGTGAGGATCATGAACTGATGTAACAAATATACTATCACCTATTTCATGGACAAAATTAGAACATCAAGGACGATTTCTCAAATAAGAGGAGGAAGATGTCTCCCCCTCATATAGAAACATTTGGTAATTATTGTTGGTTACTTTTTTTTGTTAATTAGTTTGATTTTGAGACCTTTAGTACTTGAGTTAAGGAAAATTCTATCGAGACAAATAATTATTATTTGGAAGACCCTTAAGAAGTTATCTAACTACCATACAATTAAGTATTTATGGTTCCTGGATTCCTTTCCTAGAGATAAATGCATCTCAGTGGGAAGGAAGGGGTTTTGACCTTTTGGGAAAACTATTATGGAAGAAGGAAACCAAATCCAAGAAAGTGCAACTGGGTGCAGTAGGTGAGGGAAATTATTGAGTTGTGCTGGACTGAGTGGAATACTTCACAGACAACATTGGGACTGGAACTAGAACTGATCACTATGGTGACTATGTTGGTAGTTGGAAGCTAGGGGGAAGACTCGGACATGATCGTCATCTCATTGGAAGGGTTCGGGGTACTTTTCTTATTGACTTCCCTAATTGAGTTCTTTAGTTGCAATCCAAGTTGCTAAAGATATGGGTTAGTTTTGACTTAGGGAAACCCTAGTCAAATAGTCTGACATGAAAACAAGGACTCCAAATAAACTTAAATGAAGAGAAATGAACAAGTGATAAACTGACTGATTTCTAATTTCATAGGGATAACATAATGGTTCTCAATAATAAACTATATTGATAAACATTATAACCCTGACTGATTTCTAATTTCATAACCCTCGTAGGGATAACATATCGGTTCTTAATAATAAACTATATTAATAAACATTATTTAGTTACCAGGGTTAAAGACATGCAGGTAATTACTTCAAACCCTTACTGTCTCAGAAAGAAAAAAAGTAATAATATAAATAACTGTAGAAAGCTAGTCGTAGGTCAAATTCTGAGATTTCTTTACACAAACATACTTATCTTAAAATATGGAAAAATAGTAACAGTGAATCTAATTACTAGCTGTGGGTAATCAACTGGAACAAGACCAAAGGTGTGCAAAATGTAGAATTGCAAACAAAATCTAATAACTTAAATTCAACTGGAAGAACGATCAATTCCAGGTAAAACTAACATAAAACAATCTCTTGTTTCACAAGACAAAATAAGACATTATAACATACTTCATCTTTAACCAAAACTATAAAACTATTTATTTATAAATTACTAATGTATTTTAATATTAGATAATCAGGGGATTTTTTCAATAAATGATAACGACAGTTTGAAAACCATCATTATTTTTAATATATCAAAACTAATTTAAATTAACTTTTTGAAACTTCTTAAAAAATTGAACTAACTTGATACACAAACACATTTTTGAAAACTTCAGAGATGTATCTTTAGAAGAACAAATTAAATCAGAAGACAAATAGGAAGATCCAAAAGGACTAGATACAGGTAACACGGAGGCTGGAAACCTTCAGATCTCGACGCAAAACGGGTTGAACAGATAACAAAACGGACGGCGAGAATGGGTACAGGGTTTGCTCACAAAAATATGGCCGCGCCACTCTGCAGTACACGCAGCACCGCGAAATTTTTCAGGAAGAACGTTTTGAATAATCCAGTAATTAGCTTCCAGTGGACGCAAACGCACTCAAAGTAGAAATTGTGAATTAGAAATTGTTAATCACTGGTAAGAAGGTGTGAATCACTTGTAAAATAAACTTAGATTTATATTAACTCTCTAAAGTAGAAATTGTGAATCGCTTGTAAAACCTATCAAGATGCTCCGAGAGGGATCAAATTTCTAGAGGTGCAAACCTCTTTTTTAGGGCAAAACTTGAGGGCAAAACTTGAGGAAAGGTTTGCACCTCGAAAGATATGATCCTTCTGGGCCCTAGATAGATATAGAGTTAAGATGGATCTAGGTTGGTTTTTTACACATCTAGAAATAGATTCTTGAAATCACTTTGTTATAGAGACAAGCATGGTTTCGAGCAAGGAAGAAATTAAATCATTCTAATTTACAATGCCTAAATTAAATCCTTCTAATTTGGTGGTAAAAGTGATTCATTACACATGATCACATCTATAGTGTCTAACTAGATCAACAGGTAAAAATAAAAATGTAGAAAAAAGTAGCGAAAGAAATCATACCTAAAAATCTATCCAGAGTTCGTACTATGAAATCCTTTATATTTTCGGCAGCTCCTGAAATCCTTTCTCAAAAATATTATTTCACTCTTTGCACTTTCACATATATGCTTCCTCTCGTTTATTTATATTTATATTTATTTACCATACCTCTTTTATTTACCATGGTATTTGGCCCATAGACTTGGTATAGAGTTAGATTTTGATTTCTAATCATATTTGATATATTTTTATATATTTACCATACATGTGTATACCTCTTTTATATTTATTTATTTACCATACATTTTTTATAAATAGGGTATTTTGCCCATAGTATTTAGTCCTATTTATATTTTTATTTATTTACCATACCTTCAATTTATTTATATTTATATTTATTTACCATACCTTTAGAGTACCTATAAAAATAGGTTTTAGTTTTTATTTACTATACCTATAATTTATTTATATTTATATTTATTTACCATACTTTTTTTTGAGTGTTCATAAATATACTCAAACATTTCAAATGTTTACCCATGTGCTTTATACTTGAACATGCCAATTTTTTACATTAAAATATTCACATTACATCTACACATATACCATATACTAAATTGTAGAGCACCTCTTGCCCCAACAATAATGAGAATTAATATAAGGTAAAATTTTAGAGAAAGATTTTAATCCACTTAAAGACAGAATCTAAATTTTAATATTAAGAAAAATGTGAATGTCCTAAAATAACTTTAAGTTAATTTATTTTTAATAAATTTGGAGTGTTATAAAAAGCCCATGTTAGATGGGTAGGGGTTTGACCTCGTCCACAAATTAATCCTCAGAAAATTTTAACCCTGTCAAAAAGGCCATCTTTTACTTGGGAAGAAAATTTGAACCTTCTTTAAAAAAATGGACCTTACTTAAAAAATAAAAAAAAGCTATGTTCCACGGGTTCAAATTGTTTTTCAGGAAAATTTGTAAACAATTTTATTTTATGGTTATTAAAAAAAGTGAACGTTGGAAATGATTACTACTTCAATAAAAAAAAGCTATATTCGACGGGTTCAAATTGTTTTTCGGGAAAATTTGTAAACAATTCAATTTTATAACCATAAAAAGAAATTGAGCGTTGGAAATGATTACTACTTCTCCACATTTTGTGTAAACTAAACTAGTAAACCATCCTAATTACGAAGCCTAGCCTCAAGAGAAACATTTGGTGGAGGTTGGAAATGGTTTTAACATTTTTTATTTTTATTTTTCAATATAACTTGGAATGAAAGCACTATAAATCTAGAGTAATTCTCCACATTTTGTGGATTGTAAACCAAATGGGTAAATTGTTCTAATTACTAGGCTTGAAATAGTTTTAATTTGTTTCACGAGTACAACCATATAGATCAAATCATTGGTCAACAATGATAGACATCTATCCATTCATGAAAATGCATGTCACATTGTCCTCATTAAGAAAAGCCATAAAGATTAACTAATTTATATCTTTGTTTTAAATTATTATTATTATTATTATTATTAACAATGGAGATTCACCCCACTTTACCATGGAAATTTGTAAATTTTGTAGATGTTCTATGCTTGATGTAACTTTACCTTTTATCCCCAATATCAGTTAGCAATCACATAAACAATAAAGTAAAATGAGAACATACCATTAAATCGATAAAAGATAGGCAAAAAAATATACAAGTGTGTTGGTGCATTACCGCAGTCAACAGGATGCTTCAATCAGCAAAGTCTCAATACGATCAACCAACCAGAAGTGTCACACAACCCTTTAGGACAACTAGATGAGTCAACCCCAAAATTCAACATTGTCACAATCAATGGTCAAAGGTCAATGCAACCAAGTCAAAGTCAACATCCAACCTTGGGAATTGTGCCAACAAATGCAGATTGAGGAAATCAAAATATTGGGAGAGTTTTAGGTCAATTTGACCCTACATTGACCAAAGTCAATGCTCATCAACGTTGCGGTAGAAACCCTAGGCAGAAAACATAATTTTCTCCTTGCTAAAATTTTCCCATGTGTTAAGAGAAGAGCCTCCAAGGTGATCTAACCAATCAGATGATGAGAGAGAAATGTGAGAGGATGTGATGAGTGAAAATGTCCTCCAACGTTGACTAATTTATATCCATCAATGAGGATGTGTGACACAACTGCTGGGGCTCCAAACCTTCAGGCCGACTTGCACATATTTTGAATAAACTCAAAATAAATGTTATGCTCATCAGATCAAGATGACATTTAGATCGATCTTGCACCTCTCCAAAAGAGGAGTCCAATAAAAATATTGGAATCTTCATCTGAGCATCACAACATGGAGTTTGGACCTAGTTGTCCAAAATTAACACTCCCTCTCAACTAGGGAGAACTACATCCACATGTGCAATCCAAACATCGTGTGTCATCCCATCGTAACTTGCTTTTCTAGCTTCTTTATTTCAGAACAAAGGTGGGTTAGTCACAAAGAAATCTTCCCCGGCTAGCAGATTCAGTCCAGAGGTCTAAAACCTCTATAGGACTCAAAAGAGCCACATACCAACCCGAAGTTGGTTTATCTGACCCAAAGTCAATAGGAGGTCTGAAACCTCATTATAATTGACCCCAAATCAAGTGGTTGGACCGTGCCATCATAGATAGAGAGTATGAAAATCTCTGATGCGTCCATCAGTCTTTTCTACTAGTCTCTATCTTTTCTCACCTCACTGGCCAAATGAGAGGTACTTCCCGTGAGTCTGAGACTCAAATGGGTAAGATGCAAGACATAGATCATGAGATCTAAACCAACTCAATCATCATAACGGTGGGGCAGAATCACACCAACAAGGTTCGACAAGACTAGCCCTGTGGTTTCTTATAGCTCTGAGAAGCTATCCCCAAAGCCCCCCAGAGATCCAAGAGCTCATCATTCAACAGGACCCTCAGCATAGGGTCCTTCCATGATACCAAGATTCTCATGGAAGATTAGGAACTTGACCTTCCCCAAGGGATTTGTGAGAATATTCGTGACATGCTCATTAGTTCCTATATGATCGAGCCTTACGGCACCTCGTTGTACCATATCTCAGATAAAGTAGTACCTAATATCAATATGCTTAGATCAATCATGGAACATGCAATTCTCGGACAACCGAATCCCACTCTAGTTATCACAGAGTATCACGGTGATATCTATCACATGCTTGAACAACTCACTGAAGAGCTTTCACAACCAAACTGCTTCATAATAGGCCATACTCACTGCAATATTTTCAGCCTCTGCGGTGCTCAAAGCCACTAACTTCTACTTCCTGATCATCCATGATATCGAAACAGAACCAAGTGTGAAGCTTCATCCAGATGTGCTCTTACGATCCACCACACTTCCATCCCAATTGACATTAGTATACCCATGGACTATCACGCTCCCGACAGTGTATCTCAGCCCATGGTTTATCGTGCCCCAAAGATATCTCAACAGATTCTTGGCACCAACCTAGTGAATGTGATGAGGCTCAACCATATGTTGACTCAAAGTGTTCACTGAAAAACATACGTCCATACAGGTGTTCACTAAGAACATTAGGGCCCCTACGAGTTGATGATTCTCAGTAGGATTTGCTAGCATAGGCTAGACAACATTGCCACTCAAATTCTTAAAGTTGAGCTCCATTGGTGTCGACACGAAATTGCAGTGCACCATTCCAAATATTTCCATAAGCTTCACAATATATTTTCCTTGAGAAAGGAAAATATCGCCAGGTCTCTGCCAGACCTCCAAGCCTAGGAAGTAGTAGATCGATCGTAGGTCCTTTATCTCGAACTTAGCAATGAGCTCCCTCTTACACTGATAAATGAGAGGGTCAAAAATACTACTTGTGAAGCCCAACTTCATCAGATAGTTATCTATCCTCTCGTACCAAGCTCTGGGTGCTTGCTTCAACCCATAGACAGATTTATTCAACCTGCAAACATGGGTGTCCTGATCCTGGACTTTGAACCCTAGAGGTTGCTCTAAATACACCTCTTCCTTTATTGCACCATGAAAAACTGCGGTCTTCACATCCATCTGATGAAGACTCCATCCTTGCATAGCAACAAGGGCTATGATAGATCGGATGGTGGTATATTGGGCCACAGGTGAAAATATATCATCATAGTCTATGCCTTCCTTTTGAGAGAAGCCACGGGCAATGAATCTTGCCTTGAACTTTTCAACACTTCCATCAGATCCATGCTTGATCTTGTAGTGTCATTTCGAGGTGAAAAATTTGTCCTCCATTCTTGGAACCACATCCCAGAAATTATTCTTCATAATGGACTCATATTCTTCATGCATAACATCCTTCTAGACTTGATGCTTTGCGGCTTCCTCAAAAGATCCAGGCTTAGATTGTACAATAGTACTCATGGCTGCTAGATACCCTTGGTACATATTCGGCGTCTTGCTTTCACGGAATGTTCCCCTTGGGGCCATATGTCCCTTGACATCCTTCAGAGTGTCTCTTAGCCATGATGGTATATTCCTCACCAAAGGAGGTGGATCAATCATGTCCATCGGTCCTTCAGCATCGAGCATCGTCTCATCCTTCGATTCTTCTTGATTTCCAGGCCTTGCTTCATGATCTTCCTCAGATATTGAAAGATTGATTACTTTCCTCAGGGAAGCATATTCGTCAAAGTTAACATCGTGGCATATCTCCACTTCCCTTTGACCAGGCACATAGACTCTATAGGCCTTCGAAGTTTCATTGTAGCCCGCAAACATTCCTTTCTTCCCAGAAGCATCCAACATGTTCCTCTTCTCCTTCAACACATGAAAATAAATAGGACATCCAAAAACTCTAAAATGTGAGACGCCAGGTTTCTTACCACAGAAAACCTCTTTGGGAGTTATGGAGTCTAGAGCAGAATGCAGACATCAGTTTTTTATGTACACAATAGTGTTTACAGCTTCTCCCCACAAAAAAATTGGAAGACCTCGGTGACATAGCATGGCATGGGCGCTTCCACAATGGTCCTGTTATTTCATTCAGCAACACCATTCTGCTCAGGAGAATAGACAGTTGTGGTCTCCCTCTTGATGCCAGCTTCTCTACAGAAGTTCTTGAACTTGTTCGTCTCATATTCAGTGCCATTATTGGTCCTCAATATCTTGATCTTCTTCCCTGTCAGATTTTCCACCAAGTCTTTGAAAGTACAGAACCACATGAAAGCCTCATCCTTCTTCTTCAAGAAGTATATCTAGGTTTTGCGAGAGAAGTCATGCATGAATTTCATATAATAATAACATCCTCCCAAGGATGCCATGCTATAGATCAGAATGTACTAATTGCAAGACATCATAATTCTTTGTAATGCTTTAGGGGAAAGGTTCCCTTGTATGCTTTCCTTCGGCACAACCCTGACATACAAATTCATGATCATTTGTGACCTCGGGTATTCTCGTCATCACCTTCCTTGCTTTGGGAAGGGCTTTGTAGTGGAGGTGTCCAAACCTCTGGTGCCATAGTTCAGTCTGTCGGATAGTATCACACGTCATCGCTCCTAGTTGATTTCCTCCAACCTAGTAGAGTGTATCAACTCTAAACCCAATCGTGATAGCTTCCTTGAAATTATTCTTCCATATGCGCACCTTCCCATCAATGAATGCCACATTGAAACCTTTGTCTTCCATAGCCAATATAGACACAAGGTTCTTCTTCAAATTAGGTACATATAGTACATCTTGCAAATGGAGGACTTGACCTTCAAACAAGTGGAGGGTCCTAGTCCTTGTCCCTTTCACGAGACATGTGGCATTATCTCCAAGGATAATTTCCAGATTAGTATCCTTGTCAACTATATCAGAAAGTGCTTCCTTGAACCCAGTGGTGTGCCTTGAGGCACCACTATCTATCAACTAGATATCCATAGTGTCGGGTGGAGATGCAACAGAGAGGGCAGATAGAAGAATGAATTCATTTATTTTATCAACAACATTTGATTCCTCATACTTGGAATTTCTAAACCTTTTTAACGGTTGCCCATTCCCACCTGAGGGAATCTTCCTCTTCCCCTTGAACCTATTGTTCCTTTGATTGCCATTTCTCTGGTTGTTGTTGTTGTCATCATCATCTGGAGAATCCTTCTTGAAAGGGCATTCTTTAGCATAGTGACCTAGCTTGTGACAAGTGTAACACTTTCATTTCCTTACTGGGGCCCCTACTCTTCCTTTATTCCTTGGACCACTAAAGTTATTCTTCTTAGTATGAGCAACGAAGGCAGCATTTCCTTCATTTTCATATTCCTTCATCCTTGTCTCTTCTGGTACACATCTCGATAGTACTTCGTCGAAATTAGGTATGACATTTTTATTGAGAATGGTAGTGTTGAATACATGCCATTTGGATGATAAACCTCCAAGTGTGGTGAGAACCATCTCTCGATCAACTATTGTCTCCCCAATAGCCAGAAGATTGTTCCTGATTTTTTCGAGCTTCAGAAAATATGATTGAATGGACTCTTCCTGCCTTTCTTTAGATTCTTCAATTGGTTTTTGAACAATAGAATTTGATTCACATTGTTGTCCTTGAGCATGTTGAGCAACTTATCATACATATCCTTTAATGTGCCTAGCTAAGAGATGTAGGCAACCAGACTCTTATGAATTGAGTCTCTTATCATCAAATTTGCTTTGATTTCTCCCATCTTGTACTTTGTTTTGGCAGCAACAGTTGTAGTGGATGGAGGCTCTTGGATTTTACCCTACACATAGTCCATGACATCTTGGTCTTCCAACATAAGATCCAATTTCATCTTCCAGGCATGGAAGCCATCCTTCCCCGTCAATTTGTCATCATCCTTAAACCCATTTTAGTTAGAGGAACCCATGCTCTTCTTCAGTGATTGCTACAAACTAGCACTTTGTCTTCACCTCAGCTCTGATACCATGTAAAGTTTGTAGATGTTCTATGATTGATGCAACTTTACCTTTTATCCCCAATATCAGTTAGCAATCACATAAAAAATAAAGTAAAATGTCAATAGAACATAATAGTAGATCGACATAAGACAAACCAACAAATATATGTGTGTTGGTGTGTTACGACAGTCAACAGGATGCTTCAACCAGAAAAGTCTCAAGACAGTCAGCCAACTAGAAGTGTCACACAACCCTCTAGGACAACTAGATTAGTCAACCCCAAAATTCAACGAAATTCAACACTATCATAGTCCACGATCAATGCAAATAGCAGCAGCAGCAAGGTCAACACAACCAAGTCAAAGCCAACGTCCAGCCTCGCGAATTATGCTAAAAATGAGGATTGAGGAAATTGAAATATTGGGAGAGTTTCAGGTCAATTTTACCATGCGTTGACCAAATTCAACGCTGCAGTAGAAACCATAGGCCAAAAACAGAAGTTTCTCCTTGATGTTATTTTCCCACGTGTAAAGAGAAGAGTCTCCAAGTTGATCGAACCAATTAGATGATGAGAGAGAAATGTGTGAGGATGTGATGAGTGAAATTGTCCTCCAACATTGACCAATTTATATGTGTTGGAACACCTAATCCTCCATGGGTAGGTGTGGAATGCGAAAAGTCACAATGGAGTCCAAGTGACCTTGGAATATGAAACCAAGAGTCACACCATTGTACTATAAATGTACATCTTTGTATAATGGAAAATAAGAAAGCCTTATGCTTATCTTTCATTGTGTGTTGTTTCTCTTCTGTGTGTGATTTCTTCCCCATACACCATGTGTGTGCTTCAACATGGTGTTTAACATGGTATCAGAGCGGGCAATTTCTGGCCCTGCTCCAAATTGAGTGAACCATTTGTGTTTATGGCCTTGCATATCTGCAAAAATTCTTGACATTTTTGCAGCACTCAGAGTTTTTGCAATAGATTTTTTTCCGCCATTCAAAGGTGTTTTGAAGAGGAGCAGCATTCAGTGATTTTGCAGCATTCAGAATTTGTTTTGAAGAAGAGCAGCAGTGGTTTTGAAGAAAGGCAGCACTGCCCATCTGAAGGTTTTCATTCTCATTTTTCCTGCAATTTCTATTAATTTTTGCATTGAAGAGTTGTTGGAAAAAACTGTTTAAAATTGGGTTTCTGAAGAAGTTTCTGGTTTTTATTGCAAAAGAAATCTGAGTTTTTTTCTGCTGGAAAATTCTTCATCTCTGCATTTTCTGCTGCTGGGCTATTGAAAAAAATTTCTGGAAATTCTCCAAATCTACTATACATTTGGAAAATCTGCAAGTATTCTGCTGAAAATTTTGTGGTTTATACTCTACTCTGTTGTTCTTTTAAAATAAAAATAAATAAATAAATAAATAAATTATTTCTCTTGGCCTTTCGGCCTTTCCCACAGCCTTACTCTGCAACGCTTTTCCTTAACCTACAGCGCTTCCCCATCTCACTCATCTGCACACTACATCGAATCTTCCCCACTCCTTACGCTCCATTCATTAATCACGGGCCCGCCCCTCTTTTTAACTCTGCACTTTTGCACTCAAACGCTCCCTATCTACCAAACTCTCGACTACCCATCAGCTACATTCTCGAGCCCTGCAACACACGCTACCTCACATCTACTCCCCTCGACCTGTACACTCCTCAACGCTATATCAATACACGCCCTGCCCCCTATCCACACTACGTCCTACGTTCCTACCCATTACCCGTCGTTTTAATTAAAAACGACACTCTCCTATTCGACTCTCCCTCCTCGCAGCTCTGCAATCCACTCCCTCATTCCAGTGCATACACATCTTCCAACTGACTTACGCTCCTTCACTCATTTGCTACCCTGCCCCCTTTCCAACTCACAACACACTCCGCCTACCATACCAGCCGCGTCCCTCTCCTTACCCTCCCCTACACCGCTTCCCTTACCTGTCTGCTCTCACAATGCCGAATCCGCCCCCTTGATCACTCATAACTCACCTCATAGTGGTCTGCCTGCAAACACACCCTGAATAAAATAAAAAATCGATTCATGCCCATGGCCTTTCGGCCTCGCTACTTCCACCCAGTTTCTTAATCCGTTTTTCAATTGTTAAATTTAAAAAAAAAAAAATTCCTCATTCCATTTTTAAATCCGCCCCTCCTCAAATTAAAATCCCTCCCAAAATTTTTAAATTCCCTCCTCCATTTTATTCGATCCCCTCCCTTCTAAATTCATTCCAACTTTCTCATTTTAATTTTTTTTTAATTAAAAAAAAAAAATCTAATTTAAAATACTTCCCCCAACAAAACACATTCCCATTTATTCCCCTCCATTAATAAAACCCCCCGCCATTTTAATAACCCCCCTCATCCATTATCCCTATTCCTTTTTATATTTCTCATTTCCTAATTAAAATTCCCTCCTCCTCTTATTTTTAATTAATTCCCCATCATTTTCATTTTTAATTAATTTATTTTTTAATTAATTTAAAAAAAAATAAAATAAAAAACAACAGAGAGAGGAAAGAGAAAAAGAGCAGAAAGAGAGGAAGATAGAGAATATGAACAGTAGAAAATGGAAAATGGCATATGAGGAGCACATGGACTAAAATTTGCAGATTTGACATTTTATGATTTGAAGGGTGATTTTTTTGAAGAAATTGACATTTGAAGACAAGTTTGCCATCATTCAAAACAACTATTTGAAGGAAGAAAATCCAGCTGCCTTAAAGGCCTCTTGCCTAGTGTTTCAGCTGCACATATTTTGCAGAGATATGTATTGAGCTAACATTGTATTTTGAGTTGAATTTGCATATTCTTCATAGTTTCAATCAGTATTTGAGTTGTTGGATTGTTGATTTCCCTCCATCATTTGAGGAGCACACTTTGTACTTTGAGAATTTCTTGAGTCATTTGTATTTGTTGTTGCATCACATTGTAAATGGGTGCATTTTCGGTTGAAGCCAACACCCTTTCATTTTTTGAGCCTAAGTTGTTGAAAATGGCCAAAATCAATGAGGTATTAGAGTTGTTGAGTAACCTCATTCATTCAAATGTTGATGATGTGATAAAAATGAGCAAGCATGCTCTTTGTAACATTCAGATTTGTTTGCAAGATGCACATGAGAAGATTGAGTTTTTGGAGTTGGAATCTCAGCTCCAACAAGATGAACTTCAGCGAAAGAGTCACCATTCTGAACCTGTTTCTGTTCAGAAGATTGAGAATGACTCTCATCAGAAGAAAGAAGATAAAGATGCAGTTAATTCCCATTCAGCTCCTTGTACTAGATCAGATGTACATGCAGATGCAGCAGCTAAACCTGCACTTCCTAAGCCCATCATCAGACCTTGGGAAGAGCTTGTCCACAACAAGCACCAAACTGGTCTTGGATATGACAAGGATGTGTCCTTTCATATTCCATACTACACAAAGCCTATCAAATTTCAGAGTGCCGGATTTCTATATGATAGTTCACCTGCAGCTGTTCCAGATCCTGCTCCACTTCCACAACAACATCAGATTGAGAAATTCCAACACTGTGATCGAGTTGGCCATATGAAAGATCATTGTTTTGATCTTCATCCATGCAAGCACTGTGGTCGGCACACCCATTCTTCAGACAGATGCTTCAGACAGAAGCCTCCTGCAAGAACAAAGATTCATCTTGGATGGATCGCTTCTTAGCAATGGGCATCAGCAGGCAAGAAGATGTTTACGACACATGTTAGAACTTGTTCACAGATATTGAGCAAACTTGCAGTTGAGTTTTCGCCATCATCTCACCTTGTCCTTGACAGGGGGGGAAATGGTGGTCATGTACAAGCTTCAACGATAGATCAAGCGAGCCTGAGCCACAATCTCTCATTCCATGTTCAGAGTTGTAGCGAGCAGTTCAAGCGAGCCTGAGCCACAATTCGTCATTCCGGATTCAGAGATGTAGCCAGAGATACAAATGCCCATGAGCATATCTTTGGTTGGTGGATAACCTAAAACCATCATCTTCGGTTGGTGGATAACCTAAAACCATCATTTTCGGTTGGTGGATAACCTAAAACCATCATCTTTGGTTGGTGGACAACCTAAAACCACCACAGGTAGTAGACCTCCCTTCTTTTAGGTCGAAGGTCTCCCCTTTTTATGAGGGAAAATTCCTCTAGCAGAAGCCTTCAGCTTCTTGCCAGTTTTGGAAGAGTTCCGGGAACTGCAACAAGTTTTGCGTTCCAGTGTTTGTGGTCATCCTAAAACCACCTCCTTTTTCCAACATTTCAGAGAGTTGTTTCAGCCCAAGTGCTACCATGTATACCTTGCATATTTGTATTACAACTCTTTTCTTGGACTCACACATACCCCTTCGGATTAAGGGGGGATGTTGTAACACCCAATCCTCCATGGGTAGGTGTGGAATGCAAAAAGTCACAATGGAGTCCAAGTGACCTTGGAATATGAAACCAAGAGTCACACCATTGTACTATAAATGTACATCTTTGTATAATGGAAAATAAGAAAGCCTCACGCTTATCTTTCATTATGTGTTGTTTCTCTTGTGTGTGTGATTTTTTCCTCATACACCATGTGTGTGCTTCAATATGGTGTTTAACAATATGCATCAATGAGGGTGTGTGACACAACTACTGAGGCTCCAAACCTTCAGGTTGACCTACACATATTTTGAATAAATTCAAAATAAATGTTCTGCTTATCGGATCAAGATGATATTTAGATTGATCTTGCACCTCTCCGAAAGAGGAGTCCAATAAAAATATTAGCATCTTCATCTGAGCATCACAACATCGAGTTTGGACCTAGTTGTCAAAAATTAACAAAATTATTATTTTGTAAATAGGTTTTGTTACAATACCATGGACCAATACCATGACTTATCAAGTCACATACACTCTTGGACACCTAATCCTTCTAGGGTTAGTGTGGAAGCTCAAGAGACTTAGCGAGTCCAAGAGACCTTGGAATATGAATCCAATGGTTACACACTCATCTTTCCTATTCTTGTGTTCTCACCATGCCTATGTTTTACATGGTATCAGAGCCATGATATGTGGTATTTCTCCGTAGGTTTCTCAACCATTGTGTAGTCTTCTTCTACATTGTGCATTTATGAGTTAAATTTTCTACCCTGCTATCATAATGGAGCTGGCATATGTTGGCCCTTCTCTAATCTCAATCACTATTTTTTGTGGTTTCTCTATGCATGGAAAATATGATCTCTGCCCTTATGGAAATGAATTTCCCATTTCGCCATTCTAAGCTTGTTAGAGCTAACAAATCCTATATCCAACTGTTTCTCCGCCCATCAATTCTATTGCAGTTGTAGAAAAATTTCCTTGCTTGTCTAATGTTACCTACTCTTGTAGAAACACATCACATCGTTTTATGTAGGAAGTGACTTTGGTCCAGAATATTAAGGAATTTAATGGTCTTTTTGTTGGTTTGAATAGAACTTTTGTGGGTTGAAGCATTTATTTTTGAGGAATGAAGTCTATGTGATATTTTGCACTATAATTCCCTCAAATCAGTCTTATATTTCTTTTTGGTCTATCGAATTTCTAATTTTCCATTCTAGCTCTTACATCCTCGTATCTCTATCCTCTCTGCCAATGTTGTAATGCAACACGGTAACACTTGTTTACTCAGGTTGTACCTAAGACATGGAATTAATGCTTGGCTTGACATGGGTTTTACTATGGAAGCCTAATAGTTAATAACATTGAGAAATGAAGCATTGTCTCTCTCCTACGTACACGTCTTTTGGTAGCACTCAGAAACATTACCATTGAATGATACACACAGTGCGTGATTAAATACGAAGAGACTATTTTGTTTTTGTTGTGTTGTCCATGATTATATGTGAGTGGGTCAACTATGGTCACCCACGTTATTAGCATTTTTCCGTGTGCCATGGATTCTAACGCTCTAAAATCTGCCAATACTCCTACCTTTCCACTGGCTCCAACACTCTTCCTAATGCCAACTTTGTCATTTTTTTCCATTGACAAGCGTCACCCCTCCTCAGTATATATAAAGAGAACTGATCGATAAGCAGTCTCAGCTCTTCCCTCCACCATGAATTTTCAATTTCCTTACACCATCGACATATCGAAATTCACTATGGGCATTGTTTTTTGGTTATGATGTAAGTATTATATGGGTTGTATTCAATTTGATGGGCGTAGGCATAACTGTATGTATAATATACCATGGATCCATTTTCAAGAGCAACATCTGGATACTACGTATATAAAATTTTTTAGAATGATGAGAGCTATGGCATTGGCTTGAGCATTGGGAATTTTTTTGTTTAAATCCTCAAGGTTGACAGTCAGGCTGTCTCTTATGCCCATAAAAACATCCCACGAAACTCCATTAGTATCAGAGTAAGTGCATTTGAAGTGGGGATGAAGAGGATTGGACACTGCTGGTGAGGCCCCCAATGCCTTCATTGGCCTCTCATTTCCTCAATTGGGTAGATACAAGGCAGCTGTTGAAAAATTTATGATCAATTGTCTACATTTTTTATTTCTCCTAGAAATTTTTGTGATTTTCACCTAGATTATCTCCACCCTGATTTGGAAATTGTGATCAATTGGGGGTTTGCAGACCATTTTGGTAGATTTTTTGGGTTTCCTTTTCTCAGAGTGAGGAAGAGAGCCTCGATTCGTGCATATAGTAAAAACTAATAGATGAGCCTTAAGTTAAGGTATTCTATATATCTCGTGCAATGCTGATATGATATGCTTGAAATAAGTTAACCAATGGTCTGCTAATTTGGGTGCTCATTTGTGTGGCAGTGTTTATGAATTTGAAGTGATTTTTGGTTGGGATAGGAACTGTGACAAAGTACTTGACTTCAAAATATCAGCCATAGTGGTATGTCCAAGGGAAACATTCTAATCTTCCTTTGAAGCACATGGGTGGCTGAAACCATGACAAATTTACATCTAGGCTGGTAAGAATTCCATTAGTAGATACTGGCAAAGAGCTTGTTCTTGAAGCAAGTTCCTTAGCTTGGATAGTTTCATCTGTGCATGGAGGTACAACAGAGTTGTCACTCTTGTTTGTAATTTTATAGGTTCCATTATTTATTTAAGAGAGTTAGAGACCAATTGGTGTTCCTCGAAGCTTAAAATCAAATAACAACACCATTTTTATTTATCTTTGAGATTAGAGTCAACATTTTTTTTAGTTATGATGATGGGCCTCTATTGTTCAAGGTATTGAAAGAAGCCCCTGCAACTCACAATGGTGCATTTCTAGTTGAAATTATTTGAGGCCTTTACTTTTGCTAAAACAATGACCACACTAAATGAGTTGTTAGAATTATTAAGCACTCTAATGTTATCTAATTTTGAAGACACAGTTCAAATCAACAAGGATGCCCTTTTCGATATTCAAACATGTTTACAAGATGCACATGACAAGATTGAATTTTTGCATCTTGAGTCAGAGCTACAATGAGATGAGCTTCAAAAAAAGAGTTTTGATTCTAAACCTTTTTTTTTTCAAAACATTGAGACAAATTCCCATCAGTAGTAAGAAATTGTACAAGAGAAGATTTGAATTCACAAGCAAAAATCCATCTTGCACTTCCCAAGCCCCTCATCAAACCTTGGGAAGAGATTTTCCATAACAAGCACATAACAAGAATTGGATATGACAAGGTGTCATTTCATATTCCACATTATTCTAAGCCCATCTAGTTTCAAAGTGTTGGATTTCTTTACGACAGTTCACCTTCACCTATTCCAGATTCTTCTCCTCTTTCACAACAGATTGTGAAATGCCAACACTGTGACCGAGTTTTCCATATGAAAGTTCATTGTTTCTATCTTCACACATGAAATAAATGTGGTCAACACACTCATTCTTCACAAATATTCTTTAAAAAAAATCCTCCTACAAGAACAAAGATTCATCTTGGATGGATCGCTTCTTGGCAATGGGCATCAACGACCAAGAATATGTTTCAGTCATATGTCAGAACTTGTTCTAGAGTATTCAATAGTATTTTAGTTGAGTTTTCTCCATCATATCATCTTTTCTATGGCATGGAGGGAAATTATGTTCATATACAAGCTTCAAAACCACATCAAGCAAGCCTGAGCCAAAACATGCCATTCCAAATTCAGAGTTGTAGCGAGAGACACAGCAGTTGAAGCGAGCCTGAGCCACAACCTGCCATTCCAGATTCAGAGTTGTATCCAAAGACACAAATTCCCATGATCAGGCATTTGGTTGGTGGTTAGCCTTAAACCATCTATGCAATGTTGAGCTTCTCCCTCTTCAAAGAATTTTGGACAATTTCTCTAGTAGAAGACTTCAGCTTCTTGCTAGTTTTGGTAGAGTTCCAAGAATTGCATCAAGAATTCCATAGTTGGTGGTTATGCTTAAAGCATCACAGGTTGTAGACCTCCCTTCTTTGAGGTTGAATGTTTCCCTCTTAAAAACATTAGGAGAACTTCCTCTAGCAAAAGATCTCAGCTTGTTGCCAAATTGATCTGAATGGAAAATGTCATCAACCCATTGTATTCATCTACCCATGTTATCCATCCACCCATGGAATTTACCCATGATATTGTAAATGGCATCAATCCATGGTATTCATCCACCCATCATATTTATTCGCCCATGGTATTGTAAGTGACCCATGGTATGTATCCACCCATGGTATTCATCCACACATGGGATTTTCCCATGGTATTGTAAGTGGTATCTACCCATGGTATTGGTCTATGGTATCTACACATGGTATTGTAACTAAAAAAAGCCTATAAATAACAAGCCTCAGTTTGTAAAAGGACAGATTGTTCGCCACAATGTAGCTTCTACAGTTATTCTCTGTTTTAATAAAACAAGTTTCTTTGTGGTTTTATTTGCTTTGTGTTCTCTCTTTTTTTTTCCTGGCATTCTAATTTTGCAGATCTTGTCAGATCTATTTCAAATTTTTAGATCATGGGGGCCTCCCCCCAAGATCTGTATCAGTGGTATCAGATTTAGGTTACGAATCCATGGGAATGAGGGTTTGAAGCATATTTCAGTTTCAATTTTTGGTAGCAATCTTCAACTAACTCCATGAATTTCTTGGGTGACAAGTTTGAAGATCAGATCTGAAACTTTTCATGAAAAATTTACAAAATAAAAGACCAGATCTGGATTCCTTGTGAAAAAATACTCAAATTAAAAAAAAAATCAGCCAAATTGGAGTTCGGATGAGGGAGATATCGCTGATTCAAAATCAACAATGTTGAAGCAATTTTTCTGACAACAATTCATGGACGGTGACTCTCCTGTCATTTTTCACAATTTTCAATGCAAAATTTTAGAAGAATGGATATAGATTTGAGCTCCTCTTGAAAAATCACCCAAGTTCAAAATAAAATTGGTCAAATCAGAGTCCGGATGTGGGAGTTATCGTTGATTTAAAATCAACTATTTTTTCAGAAATTTTGTGACGGCGAGACAGTTCCAGCGCGAATCTGAGAGTCAAGCTTCTCTAGATAGTGGTTTCAAATACATAAGAAGATGCAGAATGATCATTCAATTTCCAAAAACATGTTATAATAAATATTCTGATTTATATTGACCGAGTTATGCTCATTTTAAATCTGGAGCAACATTCGGAGCGGGTTCCCTTTGGAGACGTGCCCTCCCACCCCGCTTTAGTAGGCACCTACTTCACATTCATCAGTTTCAACATAGTAGCATTCGACTTGGGTTATTTGGAGACGTGCCCTCCCACCCCAAGCTATGTAGGCACCTACTACTTCATCAACAATCAGCATCGCGGTTATGGGTCAACCACACAAAATAATTTTCATCGAAGTCAATTTGCTAGGCCGCACACTATTAGTCACACAGTTGGTCACAAGCATTACATGGTATCTCTATCCTCGGATCTTCATTTGTCATTGTTTTGGTTCATCAACAAACCCACACTTCATCGAAATCCATTTGCTAGGCCGCACACTGTCAATATCACAGTTGGTCACAAGCATTACAAGGTATCTCTATCCTCGGATCTTCGTTCATCACGGTTATGGGCTAACTACACAAAACCCTTCTCTTCAGTGGCTCTTCACATTTAAAAAAGGCTTCTAAGGAGGGAACTTCACGCAATGGGGACCATTGCTACGTAAGGAGGGAGGAATGATCTGAATGGAAAATGGCATCAACCCATGGTATTCATCCACCCATGATATTTATTCGCCCATGGTATTGTAAGTGACCCATGGTATGTATCCACCCATGGTATTCATCCACACATGGGATTTTCCCATGGTATTGTAAGTGGTATCTACCCATGGTATTGGCCTATGGTATCTACACATGGTATTGTAACTCAAAAAAGGCTATAAATAACAAGCCTCAGTTTGTAAAAGGACAGGTTTTCCGCTACAATGTAACTTCTACAGTAATTCTTTGTTTTAATAAAACAAGTTTCTTTGTGGTTTTATTTGCTTTGTGTTCTCTTTTTTTTTTATGGCATTCTAATTTTTTAGATATTGTTAGATACATTTCAATTTTCTTAGATCTTGGGGGTCTCCCCCCAAGATCTGGATCACAGATATGGAAGAGTTCTGGGAACTGCACTAAGAATTTCAGTGTTGGTGGTCATCCTTAAACCACCTCCTTATGCCGATATTTTAGAGAGTACATTCATCCCAGTGCTGCCATTTTGTATTACAGATATTTTCTTGGACTCACACATACCCCTTCAGATTAAGGGGGGGATGTTGGACACCTAATCCTTCTAAGGTTTGTGTAGAAGCTCAAGAGACTTAGGGAGTCCAAGATACCTTGGAATATAAATCCAACGGTCATCCCCAAAGTATGATAAGTATGTATCATTGTCTATAATATTGATATACATGTTCATATTTCCTATTCTTGTGTGCTCACCATGGCTATGTTTTACATACACAATATGACACTTGTTATCAATGCCACATACTTAATATGACACTTGTTAATATGATATTTTTTAATTAATTAATTCAAAATAAATAAAATAAAATACATGACTAACTCAAAGAGAAATATAAGTCCTTGATATGTGTATACTACTATTAATATTCAAGAATATTCCATGGAGTTTAAATCTCCAACATCCACCTAATAATTACTAATAATTAAACTAAAAATGTAGAAGACCTATTTTGAAATTGACATACTAGATAGATAATGCTTTGAGCTGACCCACAAATTGCGTTGGAAGTGAAATTATTTTAATGTAGTAACCAATGAAACAATTTAGCTAGCTATTTACATTAATATAAACTAATACAACCATCACATCGAATCGAAAGATGGCTACCGTTCAAGCGTGCTTGTTCTTCCTCACCGCGGCCACTGACACATCCTTGCTTGGCCATGCGGCTCACGAAGGCCTGCTACCAGGCATGTCCAAATCTTCTCTCCCGCCTAGCTGCAAAACAGGTTATGAATGTAGCCATGAGACTGGTATGGGAAAAAACACAAGATTCAACCTAGTCAAATGCACCATAGGCAGTGTTTCTCCTCCCTCAGCTGCCACAACTCTGCTCCAGTCAGGTCTGGAAGCTCTGCGAGGTCAGAAATAAATATGACCTTCGAATAATACTCATCCCGATCACATGATTCATGGTAAAATAACTCTATGCGCTCAGAAGTGTGGCTCGGGGGCCTTGGCCTACACAACTCACCTCGCAGCCAACAAGACGACCTCCCTTCCTCCCTTGTGGGCATGCGCAACCTTTGAAGGCTAGATCTAGACATGCGCAACCTCTATAGCTAAGAAGACACTTCAACCATTTCTAACCAACAAGAGAAGCCCAAAGGGCTCCGTGTCTTCGATCCTCCGTGCAGAACCTTTTCTCTCGTGCCAAGACTGCCACTTCTCAAGGGGATTTGATATCAGTCACAAGGTTGCCCTGTGTAGCTACGCACCAATAGAGCCCATCTCTTTGGCCTCTCAGACATGTTTGGGTAAGAGGGAAACCCCGAATCCTCCTTTCCCTTCTTTCCAGATCCAGATCTCTCTCGAATCCAGCAAAACCCAGCTTCTTTGGGTTCACTCAACAGATTTAGTGCTACATATCTTGCATGCCATTGAACTCGGGATGAGCACTCCTCCAGCCTTTCAACGACTTCTTGATAAAGGTAAAAAACTCAAAGCCCATCTACCACTCTCATTTTACAACATAGAAAGATATTCTACTATGGTTTTAACCCACAGGTTATGACGGGGAGCAGGTGGGCAACCATCTTCTGCCCTAGCTTTCTCCTACAATGATGCGCTCCATGCTCAGCCCTCCAAGAAATATGTGCAACCATTTGAGGCTCCCAAGCCTTTTTTAGTTGACAAACTGGAGGAAACACCCTCTATAGAAATTTCCGACCCCACTATTGAAGATCAACTTCAACAGTTTTCAAAATCAGCTATTATATGACACTTCAACGGTCTGTGGCCCTGCACAAAAGATCTCTACCAATGGATTCAATCACCATATACTAACAATTTCAAGGTTCTCTTTTGCTCAAAGGGTTTCTTCATAGTGGTATTCGCCTTCGAAGAAGGATATCAAAAGGCCTTAACTGGGGGTCCATGGTTTTGGGGAAAAGCAGGGTTATTCATTATCCCCTGGTTTCCAGACTTCAATCCCTCTATGACAGTCATCACTAAAATCCCTGTATGGGTGAGGCTTCAAAACCTTCCTGTGCACTTATGGCACTACTCTGTCTTTCATGGAATAGCAAACACCCTAGGCCTATTCCTGCAAATAGATCCCTCTATGGGGGAGAAGTGTATATACACCTATGGTAGAATGTGCGTTGAAATAGATATCAGCAAAGGACTACCGAATCTCATCAACCTCAAAGTTGGTGATCTCTTGTGGACTCAAACCCTGGACAATCAGAACATTGCCTCCAATGTCGACACTGTCGTGAAACTGGGCACCTTCAGAACACACGCACCATCTTCCTCGCCCAAAAGAAGAAAGGCATCGAAAAATCTAAATCTAAAATTTGGAAGCCATGCGATCCGCCTCCTAGGGATGACATTGAGTCCTCTAGCTTTGAGGAGGAGTCCGAAGAAGAAGTGGATGATACAAGACAGCCAAAGGATTCACCCTAGGCAGGCCCTGAGGCACCTATTGTTTCATTGAACGTACAAAAACACACTTATGAAACATCCTCATCCGATTCAGATAAGGAGACTAGTCCTACAGTCAACAACAATATTCAAGTGGTGGTGTTGGCCCGTCCATCCCATGAAGGATGGGTCAAATTTAACAAGAAGAAAGGGAAAAAAAGTCATATTGGGGACTCAATCCACTCCAGGTAGACTCTAGTGATCATCTCCTCCGGTTTACGTGTTTCTCATCTAGATCCTTTTTTCTTATTTACAGTTCACTTCTGGGACTGAGGTTGATATTTTATCATTTCCGGATCTCCAACTTCATGCTTTTCTTGATTGTAATATTCACCCTGTACCATATGATTTCTTAATAGAATTAGTATAATTTACCAATATATATATATATATATATATATATATATATATATAAACTAATACAACCACATTAAAAATATTAATGTTGTTGATATAGCCAAAGCTTCATAAATATAAAAAAAAACTATTGCAACATGAAGAATGTCTTACCAAAGGACACATTTACCTTATTAACCATGTATAAAAAGGTATGGGTCAACTTTAACTTGAGAAAAAAAAAAAATTACACATTTTATTGTAAAATGGACCATTTTGCTAAATAAAATTTTCAAATATATAAATGAATGTTATAAATAGTAATAAGGAACTTATTAGAACTGGAATAATTTCACATCCCTAGGAAATTGGCGGGGAGGGAACCAAGTGGAACTAATTAATTAGTAAATTAGTGGGCAGGGAGCCACACAAATCTATTTTTATTTATTTATCAAAAGTTGATGCAAAATAAAAAAATATATAACACACTAAAATCATTGATAAGCATACAGAGAAAGCATATGCTGAGCATATTCCTTTGAGAATCAATCTACGTCGTCAATTAAAAAAGTGAGAAAAAAATTAACAGAGCCTCATCCACCTAAAATTGAAATACGAAGCCTTCAAAATTTAATAATAATAGTGGTAGTTACATTGTTGATGGATTGAGGTGATTCTTATGAAACCCACCAATTTAGAATAACACTATAATCGAATTCAAGGGCTGCATGGCATAAATGATTGGCAATGCTAAAATTTTAAGTGTTTTGAATGAGGAACATTTTCCTTGGAAATTGAATCATCCTAACGTATTCACTTATTCAATATCCCTAGGGAATTGGATAAGCAATACCATCAATAAAAGGATGGTCTATATAGTTAAGAATTCTACAAAAAAAAAACCAAACTAGAAGTGGCATAATGCTTTCATATATTGGGAGTTTACTATATTTCTTGGTTTATGAGAAAGAAATCATCCTCCTCTTAATATATTTCTACTCTTTTTACAATTGTTTAATGTTATAGGAAATATGCTTAATGCTTTCATATATTGGGAGTTTACGATATTTCTTGGTTTATGAGAATGAAATCATCCTCCCTCTTAATATATTACTACTCTTTTTACAATTGTTTAATGGTGTTATAGGAGATATGCTTCCATATAGAATGGATTTATAACCTACTAAAGCTAAATGAAGAGAGCAAAAGGTAGGAATTTATTTCCCATTTAAAATATCTTTTCCTCAACCATCCTCTAGAAAATAAATTGAAGTAGCTATCCTAGTGTTTTTTCCCGATTAAGCCCATGAACTTAAATCCAAGAAACATAAGTTTCACCTTTATGGTTAAGTCCTTATAACATTATGGAAAAGGTTAGTTAAAACTCTTATGCCCTTTATATATTATATGGAGTCAAACCCTTTGCTAACCAATGGCTCACATAAAAAGAGGTACTCCTACTATTTCTCTTTATAAAGTGGATCATTGTGTATAGAGTAGGTAATATATCAAATTAAGTATATAAAAAAGTTTTATTATTTAAAAAAAAATATTCACTTAATTATGTCAATAATATCTATCATCGTAGACATATCTTAACTTTAAGTGAATGTAGTGTAATGTATGTTGTTTCCATCTTTTCATACATCTAGAGTAGGTATCTCTACCAAAATTACCAAAATGACACTGATCATTTCATTCACCTTTGTCGAAGGCTTTAGTACTTATGAGTAGCATAAGTGTACTAAATTTGGGGGTGATGGTGTTCTCAAATTTAGGTAATGAAGAATGGGAAAGAGTTATCCTTTTTGGTTTATGATATAGTTATGTATAATGGATTTAGTCACATAAAAAAATTCTTATTTTATTTTAATTGTATAACTTGAGGGGGACTAATGGTTAAAAATGTAGTTGTATTTTCCACTTATTGACTATAGATTTACTTCTTAAAACTACAGATTTATTTTTTAAAACTATATATTTTTGGGTTGGGTGATGATGAGACTTGTCATAAAGAAATCTATCTATGTGATGTGAGTCATTTTTTTATAAATTTGCGGGGTGATGGTGTTCTCAAATTCAGGTAATGAAGAATGGTAAAGAGTTATCTTTTTTGATTTCTTATATAGTTATGTATAAACGGATTTAGTCACATAAAAAAAATCCTTATTGCATTTTAATTGTATAAATTGAGTGGGACTAATGGTTAAAAATTTAGTCATATTTTTCCACTTATTGAATGCAAAGACAATCATACAAATATCTTGAGTTTTGTGGGACATTTTAATTTTCAAATAATTTTTCCCCAGCAATGATATTGGTCCTATCTATTTTTATTAGTGCTTTATAACCTAATTTAGGAGAAATGCACTAGAAAGATTCAGAGCCATTAGATCTAATGTAAACATGGAAAAAACACTGGAAAATTTGAAGTCGGAATTGGTTAAAAAATTCTAGGGCGCTTGAAGGAAATGAATCTATTATCAAGGGCAAGAGGTCCAATTTTTTATTATCCATAAAATTTGTAATGCCAAATCCCCTTCAGTTTTCAGGTTCCATCGACATAATTGCGATTCGAAATTCTAGGCTTTCGCCGAGTGGATAATCATTGAAGAATCTAGAGCAAGGGAAAGCTCCACTTCAGTCCCTTCTGAATCCAACAATTTTTGTAGTATTGATGCTCCAGTATCCGTCTCTTCAAAGTTACACACGCTGATAACCAAAGAAATTCCAGTACAAGTTAGTTTTGCGCTTTAGATATCAAGAAAATAAGTAGTATGCTTATTTGTTACAGGCTAGAGTGATGTAAAATAATACTTTAGTTTTAATTATCACCAGGCTACTAAAAGGCTTAGGGGAATCTATACGTTTGTGTGTCTTAATTATTATCACTTGATATAAATACTTACATTAACAAATAAAGATGTCCCCATGGAAGATGTATCCCCACTTCTCGGTGTTACTTTTCACCTCTCATTGCAAATGCTAGTGTATAACTTTGTTCTTCTGATACTCCAATTTATTGATTTTCACAATAATATTTTTTTTTCTTTTTAAATTTTAAATTTGACATATATATTTGACTTTAAGTTATTTAATCTATAAAATTATATATCTGACTTTGACTTATTTAATCTATTTGGATTAGTTTTTTTTCACATACACGGGCTTTAGATACACTATGCGTATAGAATCTGAAAATTCAGCGGATGGCTTTCATGCAATTCAAAAACAAACCAAAAAATCATAGAACACAGGTAGGCCACACCAAATCTTTATAGATCCACGTGAACCTGTAATTCACGTGTTTGCTTACGTGTCGAAGATATCAACGAACATCGCATTACTCATTGTTGAACGATCACCATCATAGGACCCTCGATTCCAGGAAGATGCCTCATTTTAAAAAATGTTGCCGCCTCTCGATACTTATATGTGTATGTCGCCCCTGGGGATTTCACTGACATAATAAATTGATGAATATAAATTTATTCATTTTATCATTTCAGTCATGCAATGGCTTCACCTGTATTATCATCGTATCCATGTGTTCAGTTTTTAGATTTTATATATGAAAAAAAGGCAAAAACAAATGGCACATGGTATTGTATTGCCAAATATTTCGTCCGTCTTTGTAAATTCATAGACAGAATTTGCATTGGAATTTATGTATCAAAGTGTTCACTTTTACGTAATAACCATTATGTATGTTCCTAATCTAGAAATAGAATCATTGAGTACAAGAAGTTAGTAAAACCCAAATAAGGGATGTGGTTCCTCGAGATAACAAGCTCAAAAATGATAAAAAATAGATATAAGCTAAATGACTCTCTAGGTGAGAACTTGGAGAGTGTAGAAACACTCACACAATCTAATACATTCAATCAAGAGGACAGCCTAGTACATATAGGCTTTCTCACAATTGGGTGGTTTGAACCACTCCGTGAATATTAGTATCTGAGATATAGAATTAGAATCTCAATCTTATCCTAACTGAACTTTCTCCATTAATTCTAACACTCCCCCTTAATGGAGAAACGGTACAGAACAATAACATATGATAACATATGCCTGCTCGTCTAGTCTCAGCTAGGCTTACAATGGTAAAAGACATAAAAAACTTGGTGACGAAGTTTTCATCTTAGTCTTTAGGCTTCTGAGACCATATTTGTTCATTCGTGGATGAGGCTTCAGCTTCACTTTCTTTGCCATGAGATAGTGATGTATCTTCGTCTCATTTCTTCCCCTGTGAAGGAAAACTTGATTTCTTGTTCTCATCCTTCTCAGAATTATGGTAGGGTGGATAGGAGAATTTTCCTTCTCACTATTTCCAGTGTCAATCATCTGAACATCAGCGATGATATCTTCACCATTGATTACAACAATTTCTGTGTTAATTTCATAAAGACATGGTGTTTCAAGCCATGCTTAAAGAAACTTCAATTCTTCTTCAAAATTCATTGCTGATTCTTTCCTACCAATATTTTCATCTTCCTGCTCCTTCAGAAGAGCTTTCATTTCACCATCTCTCCCTACTTCATCCCTTTCTGCTGAGATAATTATGCCTTCATCTAGTTTGGTTGCTACAAGCATGTTCTGCATTTGATCTATATGTGAAGATAGGCCTTCCTTCTCACCAAACAATAATTCATCAATTTGATGTTTTTCAATCATCAATTGATCCACTCATCATGAGATATATAAGTCTCATCAAACTTGATTTCTGCATCAGGAAAAACTTCAGGTCCTACATCAGGAAAACTTTCAGGTTCTGCAATAATGGATGTGTTTTCATCCTTACAAGTTTCAATTACAGATACAAATTTATCACCCATCATTGCATCTTCAATTTCATAATCAAATATGGGATCATTATCAAGATCAATATCTTCAGCATCATTTCCCTTATTCAAACAGTATTTCATCTTTAAAACATCCCATAAAAACTTTGTACTAGGAATCTCTCCATATTCATATATTATGTTGAATATGATGTTATCATCTACTGCAGATGTTATAAAACTTAATACTACTGTATCTCCACTATCATTAATAACATCTTCAACATAATCCAGTAAGTTTAACTTCCATAGTACTGTTTTCATTTCATTTGTCCAGATTTCATAATTCATACCTGAAAAATATGGTAAATCTGGCATTAACAATTTAATAATCTCACCAAATTTCAAATCTGCACCTTGATCAGCAGCTGGACCATCACTGTCAACCTAAAACAAATCACAAAATTCTGCAACACAATATTTTGCACTTCTTCGTTGATGCTTTCTCTACTGAATTTTCTTCGAGACTCTTTCAATTTACTTTGATGACCCATTTTCTATTTTCTCCCTTGCTAGAACACTTTTTCCACTACAGCGTTAACCCACATAGGCACCACAGTTCCTCACGCTCCTCCCGTCTGAGGGCTAAGACAACACAGGAGCCTCAATGGCAGCGTCAATTCTCAGTCCCGAAACCTCAACGCATTCAATCGGAAGCCTTGTTGACACTTATAACAATGATGGCATCTAATGCAGGCATTTGTATCTACATCTCAAGGATGGCACCGACATCTTGCTCAATCACAGCGATCAGATGAGATTTGAGATCTGATCTGTGCAGAAGATCCACTCTGGAGGTATGTTCCTTCCCCCGACAAACGCCTCAGAGTCCTGCTGGTCTGCGTTGCAAAAATGAAATTAGCAGTCAAGACCCTAGCTTAGATCTCACCAAGAGTTGTGGGTTCGATAACTTGTCAATGTCCCAAAGATGCATGAACATCACCACGCAACAAGACTTCGAAAAAAAAAACGGGTTCCTCTACGCATCCGACAGAGTTTGGATAAGGCCTATAATCAACAAACTAAGTAGTTCACCCTGTGCGCAGTGCACTGCAGCACTAACAAGTAGTGGGCCTTCGGGAAATGCTCTCCTTAACCTCCACGACCAATGGATCGACCAAGGCAAATTAAATCTTAGGTCTAGACAGTTGGAAATATTCGGCTCTAGCTTTACAATAAAAATTCCAATTTGATCTGTGCAGCCTGCTCCAAACAAGTAGAATCGTCCACTGTTTGCTGCCAAGTGAGAATCGATTCCAGTGGAGGCCAAAGACTACGTAGCACTTTAGAATATTTATCTATGGGAATGAACTTTCTGATTCGATACCTGTGATAATCGCACACTGTAGAATCTACAAAGACTTCTTATGTGGCAAAAAAATCTCGTGAGGATCATATATAACGCCGAAGTTTGGCAATTGCGGCGCATTGAGCATCATTGATCTCTCTCACCCATGAATCCAGTACGATCCACGTATGAAATAGAAACGTTGTGTTCTCTGTCAATAGATGGAGTACTCCTCCATATGCATATTGTTGTGCCACACACATCACAGCTCAGTGAAACGCAGCACTCGATCCAACATCCATGAGCTTAGCTCATGCAGCATATCTGCTTCAGATATCTCGCCAAATCCACGCAAATTTATCTAGCATGCACGGCCTCCTCTGTCACATTGCTAGTTAACGCCCCCTCAATAGTGCCCCACTCCATGCTAGTCAGCGCCCTTGTGCAACCAGAAGAGGCACTGATCCCAAAATCTACCCACAGTAAAAAAAAAACACACATCCTCATTACAGACTATCTTCACACAAACTAATGTAAAGGCAGACTTCTCTTTGGCCTTCGACAACAATTTTTTTTAATCGCAAACAATACAGGTTGGTTCGTTATTAGATCCCGATTTATATCCTTTCCCTTTCAACCCCAGCTTTCGGCACCTGAACGATCTTTCCACAATATCGATGATTCGCAGCTCATTCCAGATTGGGTGCAACTTGGCTCAGCTCCGGCCTCCACGCACACCGAGAAAATGGCAGTTGCAGCGGCTCACCAGAGCCTATGCAAGTCAACTCATACAAACAGGAAATCAACCACGGCTCTCACCTCAGCCCACGAATCTTGCACTAGTCGATTGTTGATGTAGCTTAGAATGTAGGTCGAACGACCTTCATAGAAGAAGGCCCGTCTTATCCCTGTCGAGTAGTAGCAGTGCCAAAAAAAAATGAATGGGTCTCAACAAAAAACTGATATCTCAACGCCGCATAAAAAATTGAGGCCAAATGTGACACCCAATTGTGATTTAGAATCTGCAGTCACCTCCTCTGCGTAAACAGTAGAGCACCCGTCTCAGCTGGCTTCTTCACGCAGCAGATTGACTCATTACACACATATATCCTTCATTTCCCTCACACAATGACACGATTGAGGGGGAGGAATATCCCAGGTGAGATATAGTCTCTAGGTGACGTAGCAGCCACACCGCCAGCTTAACAGTGCCACAGAGACTTCGCTCCAAGCAGCTTGGCTTATAGGCAGCTCAATATATCTGAAGCTCTGATACCATGATAAAAAACATATATAAGCTAAATGAATCTCCAGGTGAGAACCTGGAGATTCTAGAAACACTCAAACAATCTAATACATTCAATCAATAGGAAAACTTGGTACATATAGGCTTTCTCACAATCGGGTGGTTTGAATCACCCCCTCAATATTAGGATTTGAGATCTAGAATTAGAATCTAAATCCTATCCTAAAAGAAATTTCTCCATTAATTCTAAAAAAAAAGGAAAGAATTAAGTGTTAATGATAATGAGATATCTTGGCCAATTTATGATCTTTCCTGGGTTGATCATGACGTAATATCCCGAAAATGGATTTCTCAGCAAATCATGTCTGAAAAACGCATTTTTCATGAATGTGTGCTTAAAATATCATTAAAAGTGTTTAAAAACACTCAGAAACCCCTCCAAATACTTCAGAAACCTTTACTCAGCTTTTATGCGCAAAAAGGTGGGGAAAAGTGAGGATTTTGGCCCTAAAATGAGTGTATAAGAAACTTTGTGTAAGATGAAGGGTCAAGGTTCTGGAATATGTTATATTGGGTCAATAGGGATGCGCATGTCAAATTTTAGAAAAAAAAAATGCGTTTTACTAAGTTAAACAGTTCCTCCTTCCCGACTAGTCAAGAAAAACCCTGATTTCCCATGACTTTGAGTATGCAGAAATTTAATGAAACAAGGAAAGCATATTTTCTAAAGGTATAAGATGTAAAATAGTATTAAAACTCATAGAATGAGTCTAGGAACATGGCATATACATTAATAAAGGTTAAACAACAATTTTACATAGAAAATCCCTCAATATTGAGGCATTGCAAGACGAGAGAATGACCCAGAAACCATTCAACGTTATTTCCATGAGGCTGAAGATTATTTTTATTATATTACAGATCTGAAACTGATCAATACATGAACACAGAGATCTATAATGAAACAAAATGCCAAAAGGGCTCTTTATTACATTTCCCTTGGGGATTTCATCAATACATGAAAATGCCGGAGTAACTGGGTAGCTACGGAAACTATGGAACTAGAAATATGTAGATAAGGCTGAATAAGATGAAAATATCTGAATTAAACCTCCTCCAATGGATCTCCAAAGTGGAAGGCTGATCCTTACACTTGAGATCCCACCCTCCAATCAATCTGCAAACCCCGCAACAAAAGCACTATGAAAATAACGCAGCTATTGGAGAAAAATGCATAGTAGGGGAAAGAATATGTTTTGGCCTGATGCCAATATCTGAAAATAGGCTCTCAAGCTTCCAAACTGATCCTCCAAAGTAAATAAAGACTCCCCCTCTAAAAAACAAGCAATGGAAGAGGTGTGGTGGAGTCTCCACGACAACACCCTACAACACAGTATTATGTTGCTGCAACGATAAAGCTATCCTGGAGGATGATGCTTCGGTCTTGAGCCAAAATAATGATGAGACAACCTCACCCGATCAGGCACTCAAAGTCCCCTGGGGCTGAGGGTGAGATCTCTGAATGGAGACACTCAGTTCACTAAACAGTGCTGCAGACTAGTTAAACAACTAGCGTGCTCAAGAAGTCGAGATGACCAACTCAATATCATAAAAATATGCATGAATGGAAATAGCTCTCCTCCCATCCATTTATATAGCAATTGGAGACTCCTCATGGGCCCTTCCTCTAGAAGCTTCCCTCCTATGTAGTTCTTTCCAACTCATACCCTGCGCTGGTTGACTTGGTCAAACCTCTTTGCTAATATCTCCTTTCACACATGACGATGTGAAATCTGGTTCCATGGCTGATCCATTTTTATACTAGAGGGATTTTATTTATGTTTTTATTATCTTTGGGCCTCCTTACCCAATTATTCATCTCCTAAATGAGTTTAGCCAAAATTTAATGTTCCAATTTATTGAAGAAAAATTTGGAACATTACAATCCTCCCCTCCCAAATGTTGCTTGTCCCCAAGAAACTGCAAGGATAGAACTGAAGAATCTCCACTCAAGTCATGGAGTCTGGAATATAATGAGGAACATCTCCCTCATGTGAATCCTCCATCCCCAAGAAATCATCCAACCAAAATGAGCCACCTCCCAACAAGGCAACTCCTGAAAATCTCCTTCCACCTCAAGCTCTGGTAATGAAGGTGGGCTGAAAATCTGAACTTGGCAAGCATCATAGCTTACCCCATGCTATCCTTCTCTCCACTCATGGCAAGTGTAGAGTGTATGCTGATCCTGGGCTGCAAAATTATTCCCTCCAAAGGCAAAGTGAAGAAAAATCCTCCAAAGAAGGCTCCTCCAACAATGAAGAACAAGCTGGCCCAAAACAATCCATCCATGAAAAATAGGACATGGTCATCATGGAACATCCTAATGAGAGGTTTTATAAAGGTTTTACATGATGATACATGATGCAAACAATTTCTCACAAGGATACAACACAGTCTCATCCACTGCAACTTCAGAAAATTACATGGCAAGCAATGTCCATGATTCATCACATCTGCTAAAGGACAGTAAATGGTTGAATGTAACAACAATAATACATGATCAAGCACTTTCCCAAGGTTGTACAATGGATGAATATCAATCTTATGGCCCACCTAAAAAGAGAACAAATATTTGGCTGTGGTGGTCATATCTCCTCTCATGGTCCCTTTAGAACATGTAGTGCAGAAATTGTGAGAATTATTCCCACTCACGGACACATCCAACTCATGTGTCTCCCTCATAATCAAGCCTCCCATACAAATCTGATCTATATCAGCAAATGAAGACATGATCAGCAGCAAAATAAAGAAAATGTTGAAGGTTACAAGTGATGCAAGAAGGTACCAACAACTTTCCCATAGTGACAGCGGAGTTTTACAAGTTGCTGCTTGATAAGAGTACATGGAAAAATGTTTATTTTTACATGGTTAATCATGCATGTCTTTATATGATACATGCTATAGTGCAGAAAATGAACATACATGCAGTGATAAAATATTTTCCCAAGGCCACAAAAGAGATGGTTGCCTCCATCATGTAGATTGGCCTAATACAATTCATGGAGCAATTTGACAAGTTTGCCCTCTTGTGAAGCAATGCGCTGTATAAGAATGGTAAGAGTGTGGAAATAAATGAATGTATAAACAATATTTTCACCATATGCTGGAAGTAAGATGGTACATGGGTCCATACATGAGTCCTTCATAGTGTTTTGGCATGCTATGAAGAAGAATGAACCATGTGCTGCAAAAAGATAATCCTCCTTATGCTTGAAAACCCAAGTCAAGAAGAATATGTCATACATGTCTCTATCATCATTACATCCTCTTTGTTCATCAAGTGCAAAAAATATGAAGTGATCCTGGGACCTATGGGTTATGGATCCACCATATCTCTGCTGGGCACACTTCATCCATAAGTCTTTACTCCAAGGTGACAATGCTGTGAGCTTATGCAAACAAGCCCATGTCAATGCACAACTCTATTCTTTGACATGCACCTTGTCAAAGATAGTTCCAATAATGTTGAAAAAAATATGGAATACCTCCCAACATGGAAGTGCTTCCCAATCATCATAAAAGACCAAGGAGATAGTGCCATCCCCTCCTCCTGCAACATCATACAAAGTGTGAGAGAAAATCTACCCTTGCTCTCCCAAGCAAAGCAACAAAGTATCTTTCTGCCTCCTCATACTTCCATCATACAACTCATGTGATGAATACACATCAACATCATGCATCCATTCTCTATGCTGCTCAATGATGCAAGTATCCTGCCATCTTTTCTCCATCCTCCTACTCTTAGGAAGAGTGTTTTCCAAGTGATGGCCAAACTCTTTCAAGAGTAACCAGCACAGCCTAGCCTCCTGCTGCCCGGTATCATAGATATGCAAGTAGCTTCCTAGCTCTTTGCTCATCAACCACATCCACTCAATCACCTGTGGATGCCTCCTTCTTCTCCTCATCCTTGTACTCCTCCCATGAGGGCTACCATCCTACCAAATCAAATTCCTGTCTTTGCACTTTAAGGGATTTTGAAATGTAAGCTTCTCAAGGATCAATGAGACCCTATCAAGAATCAAATAGGTGCTAGGCAAAAACCTCCCATCATTATGTGTATGGCTCAAGGGATGTCCAACACAAGCATGAGAGATGTTATCCATCCTGAGATGTCCTCCATATTCTATCTGCTCTTGTGAGAAGGGAAGAAAAGCATTGCATTCCATGGTGTGTCGAAGTGCATCTCCAATGAGATCTCTCCTTAAGACCTCCCTTTCATCCATAGTCTTCCAAAACCAATGAGGTATTGGATCTAAAAGTAGAAGTTCCTCTTTGAGCTGAGAAGAGCTCATTGAGAAAGTGTCATCTTGAAGGGAGAAAAGGTTTCTAACTCCAAGATGTCTACCATCAATCTTCAAGGCTTCAAACCCCAACCTCCAATGTGATGTACAATCCAACAATGGCTCGTGAGAATGATGGTTTGATTCCTTCTTGAGTATTTCCATGTTGTACAATGCAGTGAAACCCAGCTGCTCTATAGTAGCAATGAGATTTGACACTTGGTCATGCAAAAGTAAATCTCCACATTGATCAAAAGAATTTGTTGCAACAATGGAATGTGGAAATCTTTTCATACCTTGATGTGCATTTGGAACTTCTTGTAGGGCTACAAGAGTCCCTTTCTCAAAAGTGTTGGCTGCCCCAACTGTTGATGCATGTGGTTGCTCCTCCATGAGTGGGACAACGTTATCACAAGCCTTCTCAAGTGGTGATGTGATCTCTTCTTTCTTTGTTCTTTCTCCATCAAAGGTTTGGATCAAACTTTGAGTGAACTCTGCAAAATTATTCACCCTTGCATGGCTCAAGTGGCTGCACCACCAATCATAGGATTCACCCTCCAAATGCAGCACTGAGATTGCAATAGCTTCTTTCCTTGCTACAATATGTAGTAGGAAAAATGCCTCCAAATCTCTCACCCAAGTTCTTGCATTAGATGACCCAGCAAAGGTAGACAACAAAAATCTATTGCCTTTTATTTCTTTTCTGCTGCATGGCCTCTTCTCTTCCTTCAACTGGATGAAATGAGGAAAATCTAGAGTCTCCCTGAAGGCTCTAGGTTGAGATCTATACTCAACAAGGTAATCACTGAGAATCTGATGATCCAAATATCTTCCATGCTCAATATCTTCTTCTTGATGAGAATAGGAAGAGCATGGTAGTTCCTCTTCTTTTTTTTCAATCTTCTTGACCTCCTCAAAGGTGGATGCATTTCCTCTAGATCTGAAAATAGATGAGAATAAACTCATCTTTTTTAATGTTCTGATCTTCTTGGGCTTAGACTCACAGGGATCAGTGGATCCCTCATACATGGGAAAAGGTGACCTCCTAGTGGTATGCTGCAACTGTGAACTCTGCATGCTAGATCCCCCATTGTTCCATTCACTTTCATCCTGCCTGAGCTGACAGTATTCTTTGAAAGGAAAATCTACTCTGAATTCTTCCCCATGGACTGCCATTTATGGAAATAGTCTCCAAAGGGTATATGATCATGTTGCCTCCCTTTCTCACTTAGTACTGGAGGTAAGAATGTAGGCATTGTGATCCTGGTTGGCCTACTGAAGGCTGGTGAATGCTGGTCACACTGTTGTGAGATCCCCATATTTGTCACCTCTATGGCCTATAGTGGGTAAGATTCTGCCTACCCTCTTTGTTCATAGAAAAATTTCCCCACGGTTTCTCTTTCGGTGCCGTAGATAACTAGCTCCACAGGTTGAGCCAGAACTATGCTCTAATACCACTGTAATATCCCGTTTCGAGGATATCTCTAAGAAATGGAAAAATCCAACCAGAGATGGATTGGGAGGGAATTTACTGGATATTATGCCTTTGAAAGAGGATGAGATCTAGAGGCTACCTGGCCCTTTCCAGACTCTGTATATAGAGCTGCTTGAAGAATCCCACTCAAAAGCTCTGATACCACTGTAATATCCTGAAAATGGATTTCTCAGTAAATTAATGTGTGATTCAGATATCATAAAAAGTGTTTAAAAACAATCATCAACCCACTCCAAATACTGCAGCAACCTTTACTCAAATTTTATGGGAAAAAAGGTGGGGAAATGTGAGGATTTTGGCCCTAAAATGAGTGTATAAGAAAATATGTGTAAAATGAAGGGTCAAGGTTCTGGACTATGTTATATTGGGTCAAGAGGGATATGAATGTAAAATTTTAGAAAAAAAATGCGTTTTACTAAGTTAAACAATTCCTCCTTCCCGACTAGTCAAGAAAAACCCTGTTTTCCCATGACTTTGAGTATGCAAAAATTTAATGAAACAAGGGAAGAAAATTTTCTAAAGGTATAAGATGTAAAAAAGTATTAAAAATAAGATAATGAGTCTAGGAACATGGCATAGGAATTAAGCAAGGTTAAACAACAGTTTTACATAGAAAATCCCTCAAGATTGAGGCGTTGCAAGACAAGAGAATGACCCAGAAACCCTTCAGCATTATTTCCAGGAGGCTAAAGCTTATTTTTATTGTATTACATATATTAAACTGATAAATACATGAAAACATAGATCTATAATGAAAAAAAATGCCCAAAGGGCTCTTTATTACATTTCCCTTGGTGATTTCAGCAATACATGAAAATGCCGGAGTAGCTGGGCAGCTGCAGAAACTCTGGAACTAGAAATATGTAGAAAATGTTGAATAAGATGAAAATATCTGAATTAAACCTCCTCCAATGGATCTCCAAAGTGGAAGGCTGATCCTTACACTTGAGATCCCACCCTCCAATCAATCTGCAAACCCCGTAGCAAATGCACTATGAAAATAACGTAGCTATTGGAGAAAACTGCGCAGTAGGGGCAAGAATATGTGTTGGCCTGATGCCAAGATCTGAAAATAAGCTCTCAAGCTTCCAAAATGATCCTCCAAAGGTAAGAAATACTCCCCCTCTGAAAAACAAGCAATGGAAGAGGTGTTGTGGAGTCTCCACGACAACACCCTACAACACAGTATTATGCTACTGCAGCAATAACGCTGTCCTGGAGGATGATGCTTCGGTCTTGAGCCAAAATAATGACGGGAAAAAATCGCCCGAGCAGGTACTCGTAGTCCCCCGAGGCTGAGGGTGAGATCTCCGAACGGAGACACTCGGTTCACTAAATAGTGCTGCAGATTAGTTAAACAACCAGCGTGCTCAAGAAGTCGAGATGACGAACTCAATATCATAAAGATATGCATGAATGGCAATAACTCTCCTCCCCTCAATTTATATAGCAATTGGAGACTCCTCATGGGCCCTTCCTCTAGAATCTTCCCTCCTCTGTAGTGCTTTCCAACTCATACCCTACGCTGGTTGACTTGGTCAAACCTATTTGCAAATATCTCCTTTCACACATGAGGGTGTGAAATCTGGTTCCATGGCTGATCCCTTTTTATACTAGAGGGATTTTATTTATGTTTTTATTATCTTTGGGCCTCCTTACCCAATTATTCATCTCCTAAATGAGTTCAGCCAAAAATGTTCCAATGTATTGAAGAAAAATTTGGAACATTACACATGATATATAGTCTCTATACAGAAATGCTCCTATTTTCCCGTAATAGGTGGTTTTGTGAGCAAGAAAAACAAGAATTTATGAATCTTTCTGCCTTTATGATTATATAACATTAAATTCTGTGTTGGAATTACGTTAGGTTGTGCATGTATTTAGTGTTAAAATTTTGAGCCGAAGCAGCATATTTATACAGTGCAGGAATAGTTAAGAATCTAGAGTAGAACTAGAGTGAATCTATAGAAAACTAGAGTATAAATAGTTATGAACTTATGGGAAACAAGAAGGAGCCAAGTTGTTGGAGATATCTATTAGTCCGGACTTGGGGTGAACCTAGTCAGACAGTCCAACATGGAAACAAGGCCTCAAAATAAACTTAAATGAACAGAAATGAATAGGTTACAACCTGAATGATTTCTAATTTCCGAACTCTCATAGGGGTAGTGTATCGGTTCACTGTTAAAATATGTAATTATCTTCGGCATGTATTGTTAGACAATTAGTTAAGTGAGTTAGTTGGGTTGAGTGATAGATATATTTGGTGAGTGAGTTAAGTGATAGTTGATCAAGTTGAGTTATGTGATAGTGTGTGTATGTCAATCTATGTTAAATACCTTTCATGAGATTCAGTGAATTCATTGTGATTGAGAGTGAGATTAATAGAAGAGTAGAAATTTGTGTGTTTTGTATGTGATACTTGTGTTATTTGTGTGTTTATATCTTCTGTCTATCCAACAAATTGGTATCATAGCTAAGAAAGGATCAAAAGATCTGTGAGTGAGCATAGCCAAAAAAAAAGGCAATAGCAAAAGGCTGGCAATTTTAATTTTTTTCAAATTTTTGCAAACGTTAAAGTCCACACATTCTCAGTGCAGCACACGTGGAAGTCCGCAACTCTTTAGTTCAAAAATTGCAAAGGTTTAATGAGCCTTACAATTTCTCCCAAATTGGGGTTAGTGTGTGGTTTCTTGGTGTCAATGGGTGCGCAATCGGTCTTGCTGTATTTATAGGAAGACAGCCGTGAGGCGGGCGACAAGTACTTAACAAAGTCAACGTAGTTATTTCATGTGATAAGCTAGTGATAATTTTTTTTTTGAAATTGATTTTTAAATTCACCTCGGTCGTACAAAATTTAAAAAAATAAAAAAAGGGCTTTGATATACGAATACTTTTAAAGATTGAAAAGAGAAGCATTTATAAAAGGGCTTTTATAAAAGAAGTATTTTTATAATATTTTTTTTTAAAGGTTATTAGAATATTTTTTAAAAAGGAGAAGGTTATTACAAAAGCTTTTTTATATATATAAATTTATTTTATAAAAGGATTTTACTATATAAATAAAAAAGGAAATTTTTTAAAAGAGTTTTGTAAAGTTTCTAAAAGGCAAAAGAGAACATTAGGGTTTTATCAAAGAATATTTTTTTCCAAAGGAAGATGACGACATCAATTTTTGAGCCACAACTTCCATCTTTTACTGGGAAAGATTATGATGTGTGGGCTATTAAAATGGAGAATATGTTAAAAGTGCATGATGTTTGGGATCATGTCAAGTTTGAGTTTCCAGAACCTTAGAATTGTTGGGGTCCCGTGATTTGGCAGATTGGTATACCAAATGACAGGCTAACATGGAACTAGTTTTTCGAGTCATAGGACCTAGCCTTCTTGGACTCGGGGAGGGATATCTCTATTAGATGCAAAGGATGTGTTCTTGTTTGCTTTAGATGGTTGATTTTAGGCTAGTTGTTAAGTGTAGGGTTTGTTGATTGTTTTGGTTGGGTAAGATGGTAAAGTGGAATCGCTGGAGTGAGAGGTCATTAAATCATTGGGCTATGGAGTCAATGAAAGTCATGAGTGTCTCAATGATGAATCAAAGTGTGTTGCAGGGCCAATATAGAAAGGTTAATGGATCCTTAAGGTAATATGTTAGCTGGGGTGGACATAAAGTTTGGGAAAAACAAGGTAGGGCAAAGGGAATTGAAGTATCCTTTGTCATTTACCTATGAATAAGAATGTCTTAAACATGATAAGAAAAAGATACTAATAATGAGATTGGGCAAACCATTTACTCAATGATATTACTTTAAACAAATAAATATCCAAGATAAACATTCTAGTGAAACAAAGAAAGCAGAAGAGCTTCTAACTTTGGTAAATTCACCTTCAGAATTGGGAAAACATATAATATAGCACAATAAATTTAATCAAGAAAAGAGGTAACTCCTAAAATTTTTTGATCAAGCTATAAAGAACTCTAAGGCAAGCTGATAGGTATGGACAAAGGGAAAGATTATAACAAGACCTCTTTGAATTAATCTAGCAGGCAATACTTCAAAGAAAGGTTCCAAGCCAGAGTTTAGATGGTCTCAAGTAAGCAGGGCTTACTGTGAATAATATTTCTTAATCAACATGTTAATCCATAAATGAAACAAACGAGCATAAAGAGGCTTGAGGAGCAGTTAAGAATTCCTCAAACACACCCAACAGAGGAAAACATCAAGGCCATACCAAATAGGAGGACTAAGATGCTTCAAGGATCATTTATCAACCTATACTTTTCTGTTCTATAGAAACTAAGAAGAGTGAAACATAATGATAACAAGAAAACATAAAAAAATTAAGAAGAAAACACCATTAACCAAGCTTAGGAATCCTGCAAACAAGCTTCTCCATCATCAATCCAAGCAAGCCATTCATCAACTTCATAAAACCAATTTCTTCTCCAAGCTTATAAAAACCATGTATTGCTCTCCAAGTTCATCAAATTCCAACATTTACAATGAAACCCTCATGCTCTATTTATCTTAGAAAGAGAGGGAAAAAACCATAAATAAGGTAGGAAAATGTAAAATTCACCCATAAATGTCATTTATGGCCAAGAGATCATGCAAGGCCCAAGGCACATAATATCCTAAGAAGTAAATGAAAAAATAATTTCTTGCACCTAATTCTAGAGTGTTTTGCCTCAAAAAACTAAAAAATATCATTTTGCAATAAATGAGTGTGTTTTTTTTACTTTTGGTCCAAAACACACTACACAGCCCATTTGCGTAGCGCCACTTTCAGCATAAAATAGGGTCTTTTGTGACCAAGTTTTGGAGCTCTTCTCGATGTCAGATTTGGCTCCATGATTGTTCGTTGGAAAGTCTGATGAGTCTACTTTCCAAAAATTCTTGTAGTTTCCAGATCCATCCCATGTAGCATAGTAAAAAGTCAAAAATACCCATACTGTCATTTGCGCAGCGCCAGGACCAATACAGTGGCAGAAAGGTGAAAAAAGTGAGGGTTTTTGACATTTTGAGGGGTCAAACCTACTCCAAATCATCTGAAATTTGGTGAGCACGATGTTAAGGTTGAGAAAATCCAAAAATTTCAAGTTCTTCTCTTGGGGATGCTCCATGTGTTTGCGTAGAGCCAGTGGCGCTGCACTAATGAGGCTCAAAAATCTCAAAAAAAAAAAATTTGCTCCAAATCCTCTCAAATTTGGTGGAGACCTTCCTTAAGGGATCTGGGACAACTGCTGAGAAGCTTCAGCCAAAAATCCAAGGCTTTCATGCTCTTTTTCCACCTTTAGGGTTTGGACTTCAAGTAGGGTTTCCTTCATTTTGGCACAAACAAGTTTATGCTTCTTGGAATAATACTTTGTAAAATTCCTTTGGAGGGCCAGACCCCTTTTTATTTTCTCGAAGTGTTTGCGCTCATTCTTATAATACTGAATGATTTATTGGGCATACAAAAATCCCTCTCCCATTCCTTTATTTGAGCATCCTTGCTTTGGAGTAATAGTCTAGTGGCCATCTCCTTATCTTCAGTGTCACCGTCTGGGTCAATAAATTGAGGCTCTTGAGTAGTTTTATTGCTTCTCTTACTTCTCCTAACCTTGTCCATCTTTTCTTTGCCCTTGTCAAGCCTTGGATTTGATGCAAATGACACAGTCCCTTGCCTTTTGGAGGCAACAAACACTTGCCTTAACCCCCTTTGATATGTGCATGGAAGTGGTGTGGTGGTGGTTTTGGAAGTGTTTTCATCATGGCTGTGACCCTTGGTGTTGTCATCATCTCCTTCATCTTCACCCTGGTTTTCATCATTCATCTCATGCTCTATTGGATCACTACTTTCTTGACCTTCGACACCATCATCATCATAGTCTTCTTCACTGCCTTCTATAATGTCACTTTGGTCTTCACATTTATCACTAGCCTCTACACTTGCTTCAATTTGGCCTTATTCATCATTAGGGTCCTCTTCTTCATCATCCTCTGCACTGTTATCATCTAGATTACCATTAGGAGGCTGACTAGTGTCATGACTATCATGACTGTTGTCATGACAGTCATGACTCTCTTGTTGGTTGTCTTGTATTTCACTTGCTGCACTATTAGAGTTACCTTTTCTGTCACTGTCTTCATCACGAATTTTCTCACTGTTTTCATGCTCAAACACATTTTCCTCTTAACTTCCATGCTCATTGTCTTTCCTTTATCATCACTCCCTTCTAGCTCTTCCTCATCATTCTCTATCCCTGCCTTACTAATTTCCTGTTCTTGACTATCAACATTCTGTTCATCATGGCCATGCTCACTGCCTTGGTTTTCATCATTATTCCCTCCATCAGTTTCCATGTCCTTTACCTCTTCTTCAATAGCTGCAAGCTCATCCTCATGTTCATCATTTGTGTCCCTGTACTCTGCCCCATCATGACCCTCATCACTTTCACCTTGGTCATCACTTTCTTCATCATCACCATCCTTTTCTGCACCTGGGGCTGACTTCATCACTACCTCCTACTGACTTCTCACTATTTTTGTCTTCACTATGGTTGTGTTCATTTCCTTATTCTTCATCATCATTATCCACCTGCTCTTCCTCATGAATCTCTATCTATGCCTCACTAATCTCTTCATCTCCACTTTCATCTTCTTTTTCTTTATTTCCACTTCCATCCTCTTCATTTGATGCATCAATTGAAGGGGAAAGATGGAGATTTTCTTGGCATGAGGACACTTGTGCAGATGAGGAGGGAAAAATTGTTTGAGGGGGAGGCTGGGGGTTTGTGAAGACTTCATGTGCTATGAATACCTTCCAAGGGACACCTTTCTACTCCAACTGATGCAAGACCACCTTATTGATCAGGGAATGGTGGAACAAGCTATTCATTTGTTGTGTAGGATTCCTCCTCCGGAAAACACAAGGCATATTCTCAATGCTCCTATAGAGATAGTAAGGAAAGTTTAGCACCTTGACCCCTATGAAATGCATGATAGGTATAGAGCCTAGAGTACGTCCCCTCACAAGTGAAGTATTTCATGATAGCAAACATCAAGGAAGAAAATATGTGTTTGAGGTGTGAGAAAGGGAAAATTGTTTTGGTGCCTTCTCTATACCTTGTTTTGATAAATGTATCTAGGAAGCCTCTGTCCAATTTTCCTTTTTTAAAGCACTTTTCATCCATAGCTAGGATACCTGTGGCTTCAGAGATGGCACCTGATGAAATCTCAAAATTCACTCCTACAAGGTTTGAGTGCTTGTTATGCAGGTTGAGAATAAGAAGCCTTGTGAGCTCAGGGTAGCTCTTCACTTGTTTGACCTTCTCACAAAACTGAAAACATATTGTATTCTGGAAGCATGACCGGATCCTATGAGAGGAGGTGATTGCTACAGTGCTTTGAAGCTCCAATCTATTGAATTTTCCTCCCTTATGTTTTGGTCTCAAATGCCTTTGACCTTCATTACTATCACTGCTATTCTCAACTCTTGACATGGTGATGGGAGACATTGGTTTGCAAATTCGCGCTTGATGAAACAAGGTGAAAATGACGATAGAGTCAAATATGGAGAATGAGTGGTGTGGAGGCTAGGTTTCTTAGGTTTTAGTTTCTTCGGAGCTTAAGGGGGCCTTCTCTCAAATGTGTTTGCAAACATTTAAACTCACTAACCCACTCATGATATCAGACTGGTCTCAAGGAGGCTTAAAAATATAGGTTCCTTTGTAGGCAGGACCTAGGGTTTACCCACCTAGGGTTTTAGCTTTAAAAACCACTAAAGACCAAAATTAACTTGAAAATTTACTTAGGGAAAAAGAAAAGGTCCACTCACCAATTTTTGGCTCTTCCAGAGACCCTAGAGGCAGCTCAAAGGATGAAAATTTGAGTTAGGGCAAGATTTTGTTTACCTTGGAAGGCTCTCTGCATTTGCGCAGTGCCCTGCCTAAGCTTTCGGGCCAGCCTCGTTTGCGCAGTGCTGAAAAGGTCTGCATGGTGGCTAGTGCAACGCCGAGTGGGAGGCAGTGTCTCCCCGTCTCCTGGGCGAGTCGGGTGGCGTTATTTGTGTAATGCCCAAATGCATGCAGAGTGGTGTCACGTGACCCGCTTAGGGGTTTCGGGCGACTTGTTAACGCAACATCGGGCAGTCGTGGTGTTTCGTTAGTCTCCGAGTGAATCGGGCCTGCGTTTGCGCAGCGCTTGGTATTTGCATAGCGCCGGGGGTTATTTGCACAAAAACATTCAAAGTTGAATGGGCGGAGGGCCGGTTTGCATAGCACTGTCCTGTATTTGCACAACGCCTTCGATTTGCACAGTGCTAGAACACTCTGACAGAATCAGCCTGAAAACCCTAGTTTTTCTCCTTGAAACATCTTTCTCCTTTGCAAGTGTTGAATGAGCTTAAAAATGACATTTAAAACACCTTTATACCTTTTGGGAGAGATAAATTAAACTTAAGAACCCACTTTTCTTATGTTTTAATCTTTTTTGTCACTTGGCTGATACTCTTTATGTCTTTTGTAGGGTTTTGACGACTTCCTCAAGGCATATTTTCTTCTTCTTTTATGTTGATGACTAGGTGTTGTAGATATTTGTTTCACTCCTTTTCCTTTCAGAAGTTTGGGCACTGTTGAAACTGTCTTTGGCATGCTTTTAGAAAACTAAGACCACTATTTTTATCCTCTTTGGCCTACTTGGTTGCAGGTGACCTGAAACATGACTTTATCATATTTTTCAGATGTTTCTAATAGTGAGGTCCTTTGGCATATTTGTGTGCATCAGTTTCACCATGTTTTCCCTTTGGCCACTTCTGATTTTTGTAGGTGCCACAACGTAGGGTTTTTGGTCTACTTGCCATTGTTTAGACTTTGACACATCATTTTCTTGAATAGTAAACACATGTTTCAACTTGATTCCTATCTTTCATACTTAACCCTGTGCTTGCCTTCTTTTGTTTACTTTGAAGAAATTTGATTGTATTTGGGAAGTTAGCCTCTTATACTGATATTCTTTGCCATTTCTCTCTTTGATGTAGGTGAAGCAATGTTGCCTTTAAAAAACCCTAAGGGACACCTTGGATAAATTTTGGATGCCATCTGCTGTTATGAAGGAGGAATTATCATCTTTCATGAACCTGTTCTGTCCATCTTTCCAAAATCTTAAGTTTTAGGGCTGTTAGAAAAAAGTAAACAGTGTTGTCTTCTAATTTCTCTATAACCTTTCAAAATTCATTTATTATTTCTGGAAATCTTCAATGTGTACTTGGTGGAGTTGAGGCGACTTCTGTCCTTGCGGTTCTTATACTGGCTTCTTGCTTTGGAAACACTGTTTTTCCAATTAGTCACAGAAAACCTAATTATCTTTTAGACACAGGCTTGCTACCTTTTTCTTTGTTGTGGATGTGTTGTGGTGATGATCTTATCCCATTATCTTACCTCTCCTTATGGTGATGGAAACCTTGATCATTTTTGCAGAAATGTGAACAAGGGCAGCTGTCCCTTGCAGAATTTGTGCTTTAGGCCAAAGAGGCCTTTCTTGGATGGCCTTTTGATCAGTTTTGGAAAAAGTTATCAGTTCTTCTTCTTCTTTGAATGCAGTCTCCTTACACAAAAAAATTGGAGATTTTAGGATACCAAATCCACTCTATGACTTGTGAAACCCTAGGTGACCTAGTGGAAGGTTCCTTGGACTTGGCTTTTGACTGAAAACTTAGAATTTGGGATATTTAGGTGTAAAATGGAGTTTTTGATAGACTGATGTATTGAATATCCAAAATCCAATGTACTTGATTTATCTAACGAGCCTACAGAGACAATTTTGAGACCATAAATTCTTGAGGCATTTATGGAGATGTAAGAGAGATGGCTGTTTTGTGGCCCTAGGTAGTAGTGGAGGGTTTTAGGTTAAAAAAAACAGAGGATAGAGGCCAAAGGTGACAGATCATGGACCAAATGAGTGACACAAGCACATGATGGGTCTTTTGGGATGGGTGAGCTGAGCTTGACATGATGGGATGATGAAATAGTGAAAAAAATATCTTAAGGGTAATGAAGGCAGTGAGATTTCTAGAACTCACAATGTTTATGAACTTCGTTTCTAGAAATATAGGGCAAGAATTTAGTCATATACAAAGGAAAAAATTACTGATGAATAACAATAACGACGCATAAGAACGAGCCCTCAGTAATGCAGACATGGAGCAATGGAAGAAGGACAAGAGGAAGAATGCACAAGCGTTGCTTCTTATCCAGTAGGGAGTGGAATGAGCAGTGTTCCAGAAGATAATGATCACGTCTTCAGAAAAGGAAGCTGACTAGTGTCATGAATATCATGACTGTTGTCATGACAGTCATGACTGTCTTCTTAGATGTCTTGTCTTTCACTTACTGCACTATCAGAGTTACGTTTTTTGTCACTGTCATCATCATGAATTTGCTCATTGTTTTCATGATCAAACACATTTTCCTCTTAAATACCATGCTCATATTCTTTCCTTTATCATCACTCCCTTCTATCTCTTCGTCATCATTCCCTATCTCTGCCTTACTTATTTCCTCTTCTTGACTATCAGCATTCTGTTCATCATGGCCATGCTCACTGCCTTGTTTTTCATCATTATTCCCTCCATCAATTTCCCTGTCCTCTACCTCTTGCTCGCTGCAGGCTCATCCTCATGTTCATCATTTGTGTCCATGTACTCTGCCCCATCATGACCCTCATCACTTTCACCTTGTGTTGTAGCCGCTACAACACCACCCAAAATTTTGGGTATATTTAAAATTTTGGGTCCCCCTCTGCTCCCTTACTCGTTAAGGTATTTCATCAAACCTGCAGTCAGTGACATCCCAACGACCTATCCCGAACCCCTCATGAGTTGTCTCGCCATCATGACCAGATGTTGTGGTTGCAATCATGCCATGTGCGGAGGATCGCCATGCATACATTCGAATGGAAACTTGTGTGTATTTGCATTAGAGCGCTTGCATCGTGGATTGTCCAGGCACTTTGTTTTAGCACTTCACGAAGCTCATGGTCTAATATTTATTATTTGGGGGGAAACCGTTCTCTAAAATGTAACTGTAAGCTAATTAGTGTTATAATGTTACGTGTAGGCAATCCCACGGATGACACACCCAAAGTATCATCACCGCACCGATGAGAAGGATAAGAGTAGTGCGAGCTGAAACATGGGAAGTGGAGGATATCTATCGCATGTACGCAGGAAATAAGATCATGCCAGTCAAGGGAACTTACGGTCACAATGGGACTAGGGAAAACATTGCAGGCTATAAGTTTGTTGGCTTGCACGAAAGATCAACGGAAATGCCCACGGCCCTTTGGTGTTGTGTCCATTAAAGTTGCGACCTTGAATCAACGTGACAATACCTTTGGATGTAGCAAACAGTTCAAGAAGCTAAGATTTATTGTGCATGCATTCATGCTTCGGCGTACAAAAGCTTTACTTGTCAAGAATGGAACTCTTACATTGTCACCACTATCTGGGGTTACTGTACTGGCTCCATTGGTCCCACTTCAGAAGAAAATTTATGTATCTGTATTGCATCAAGAGTTGCTCAGCTTCAAACAAGTGGTTCAGGCACTCAACATCAATCCTTACCAAATATTGTGGTACAACTACGAAGTACATTTTGTTGATGGAGATTGTACAAATCCTATAAAAGGTCATTCTTCTAAACCGACAATAATTTTGAGTTGTGTTGACAACTCTGGCAAATTGGAGAAGGAAATAAATGTTTGTTAGACCTAAGCTACATGGAGGGCACACTCTCGATGGACCAAGGTGACATCTTGAAACATTATGCTAGAGCGCAAACACATATGGTATGCCGAAGTTTTAGTCCATGTTAAACATATGGAGCGTATACATATAATGGCCAAAGTTTATGTTAAAACATGGAACGGGATATTATGACAACCTTTAGGAGCCTATGGTGCGTTACAAATGGGCGCAAAGGTCGATGGCAGGTTTTCTGCCTATGGTAAATATTTGGGAGCAGATATATATATATATATATATATATATATATATATATATATATATATATCTATATATATATATATATTCAATGGTCCAAAGTCGTTGCATGGAGCCAAACGTAAATGTTGATATATATACATGGCGGTCGACTAAAGCATGGAGCGGAGTGCTATAACTATCCTGGCACGTTATTACCACGTTTTAAGCGGTGCAAATCACATATGATTTCACAACTATATAATATCGCCGAGCAAAGCATACAAGGATTGTTTCGATTGGCTCGAATGTTTTATGCCAAAGTTTAGTCCATGTCAAAACTTGTGGAGCGGACATATATATATAACGGTCAAAAAATTTATGTTAAAAACATGAAGCAAAATATTATAACAAACCTGCAACACAACTGCTATAGTACTATGGTGCTATTTATGGTCAAAGTAAAGCAGAGCTATAAAAGCATGATGACTCATAGCCATTTGTTGTCAGAAGTGCAGAGTCACGGCCTTGCTGGAGGAAGTTGCGACATGCACGTTGGTGAAATCGTTTTCATCAGAGAATGCAGATGTCATGGCATTTTTTATGGCATGGGCTACAAATAACGATGATCGAGGCTGCATGCTTATCCAACCCATGACCGTGCGTTACCTTGTACATCCCATGGAGAGATTTTTCCGCGTGAGTTGAGGATCAGCTAAACGCTGCATTGCTCAGTAAAAAATGAATATAGTAATCGGTCAGATGCGCTAAGGTAATGCGCATGGTCCTGCATTCAGCAATCGTAGGCCCTGCCGCAGATTCACCATGCATGCAGGCCTATGCAAGAAGGTTTACAACGCCCATGAACCCATCTAAACTTGGATGAGAGAATGAAAACAAAATTGATCGTATTCACGGATGCGGTTCTGCACAATTATGGTTTTAAAAGTTTGTTTTCAGGACCCGGCACCATTCTGCGTGATTTTGGATGATGTGTCGATGGAAAGAGTAGAGCGTTTCACACGCATCACAAATAAACATAGAAGAAATAGTCGCTGAGTCGCATGGTTGAGAGAGCGGATGAAAATGCGACTTGCGACCATGCGACCTCTGTAAAAGAAGTTGCGCAAACCCTCTAGGTTGCTAATTCGCGGTGCATGCTGCTGGGCAAGAGACGCGACCACACGACTATGCGACTCCTCTGGGGTCGCAAGGTCACAGGATGATCTGCCCATGAGAAGATGTGACCCAAGGAATATTCCGACCCTGTGACCCCATTAGAAAACACAGATTCATGCTATAATCGGCTCCATGATGACTGCCCACGTGTTTCATTCCCCGTCAAAGCTGCTGATGTGCCGCATTACATGGATGGGCTACCCAATGCATGCTGCCATTCACGAGTGATAGTTGTGCTGCTATGCACAAACAAGGGAGTGGAAAATCATTAAGTCTTGGGAGAAGATATAATAAAAAAGCTGCATTTTAACGTGGAGCCAGACCTTATAACAGATATACGATGGCAATGTGATAACAATTATCAAGTGGTTATCATCCAAAGACATGCAGAACCATACAAAGACATTGCAAACGAGCGCAGTTTTCTACCAATGGTAAATGTTTGGAGTGGACGTATATATATATATATATATATATATATATATATATATATATATATATATATATATATATATATAGATATAGATATATCAGTCAAATATCACCATTAAAATATTGGAGCAAAACTGCATGTGGTCGCGAAGGCTTCTATGCATGGTGGTCGCATTTAATAATAAAATATCTAGGCCAAATATTTAGTGGTCAAAAAATGTTTGAAATACGAGCAGGAGGGTATATACTCCTGGAATCAAATCAATTTAAAAAACGTTATGCCTGGCTTCTACGTTTGGTTTGAGAGATGGTAAGCACAAAGGAAGCACCCTCTACACTCCCTTGGAGTCCACATTCTTCGATTCTAACAAGAGTAGCACCTTCACATTGATGAATATCTCTCGCCATCTTCGATCATTAATGGCCATGACAAGTTTTATCGAGGAGTGGCCGGTAAAATAATTTGCAACCTCCTCGACATTAAGATATTGGATCGGAAAGAGAACTTTGTGCATGGGAAAGATTATGATCTTGCCAGAGAAAGGGCACAGAAGAAAACCCACTTGAGCCATTCTCCCTGATGACAAAATGGCGCAACATTTGACCACACAGGGGTCCAAATGATTTTAGTTGTGATAAATTATTGCATTTCTTGTGTTGATTCCCTAACATGCGTGTATAATTATATGTATGTATATGGCTAATGTAAATTCATTTATATACAGGTTATATGAGGAAAAAAGGGACTATGTTGATTGAGTTTGTTTTCTTGCAGGTAACATATCATTACATGAAAATTCCCTTAGCGCGGAAATGACACCATCGGCAGATAGAAGCTGTTGTCTCACATGACAAGGGGACCTTTCCAAAACAAGTAGATGTTGGCAAACCTCCAAAGAACTCACTTTAAGTTCAAAGGCACCTGGCCCCATCCATCGAAAGGAGGCCACAAGTCGCTGATCTGCCCAAGGTCACAAGTCACATATCTGGCGATGTCGCAAGTCGGAGATGGTGCAAGGTCGCAAACCCAAGGAGGTCGCGAGGTTGTAAATACAAGGAGGTCGCAGGTCGTATATTTGATTGAGGTTACAGGTCGAGAATTGCCCGAGGTCACAGGTCACAGAGGTCACCAGGTCGCTGAGTCACATCTCCTACTAAATGCCCGACGGCACGACCCAGTGACCCAACGACTAGGTCGCGGGTCACATAATCTGGGCAGGTTGCAGGTCGCACATTTACCTGGGTCGCAAGGTCACAAATTCAAGGAGTTTGCAAGGTCGCAAATCCAAGGAGGTCGCAGGTCGCAGATGGCCCGAGGTTGTGAGGTCGCAAATCCAAAAAAGGTCGCGAGGTCATAGGTCGCAGATTTCTACAGGTCGCAAGTCGCAGAATGGACTGGGTCGCAAGGCAGCTCAACAGTCACGAAGGTGAAAAGTCAGGGAGTTCAAAGGGCAGGATTTGCTCTATAAATGCTTCCTTCAGGAACTTGTAAAGGGATCATTTGTTTGGGACTCGAGCCGAGTACATTATATTACCAGTAGATTATACATTTATTGATGAATACAAGCATTTTGTAAAATCCCTTTGTGGATCTGGTGTTGTTTTATGTATGAGTGCTATTGAGTATTATGTTTTCAGTTTCTGAACATCTTTAGATTAAGGGAACTGTATATTTAATTCACATCACAGTTGCATAACAGTTTGCTGAGTATGTTAATGGTGGTTGAGTTCATTTCACTTTCTTAATGAACACTGATGACTTTGTTTATTATCATTTGTGTTACCATTTAAAACTTTTAGGAAGTGAAGGTTGTTCCTGCCATGAGGAATTGTTTCCTTTGTGGTTAGAACAGCTTACAAGCATGAACCTAATGAAGTGTTGTTAACAACACTTCCTTCGGTCTTCATGCTTTATTATTTTCTCTTGCTACTCATAGTGTTGCATGTACATTTAATGCATCAATCATATGTCTTGTATCAGTTGATTAGGTGTGTATTCACTGTTTTATAGAGTTTAAGCGAGACCTAAAGCAAAGGAAAAATCAGTGGTAGCCAGACCCACACCCTGGACGAGATCCCTAGTCCAAATGGTTCAAGGTCTAATTGTGACCTTTTACCGGGGAGATCCCCTGCTGTTGGCCGGACAGATTTTCCCATCAACAGAATTGGCGCTAGAAGGAGGGCCAGATGACAAGCTGAGCCCTTAAAGCCTGTAGTTAATCTCATATCTGCAATGGCTCATTCCCAAATCATTCTCCCGAGATGTTTTTTGGAGTTTTATGAGCCTCAATACTTCATCCCCGATGAACTTATGTATCACTTGTCCCAGTTAAAATTTGATGGTGAAAATGGGGTGTCCATAACCTGACACCTTTTAGATTTCTATGACTTTGGTGAGTGCTAAGAAATTGATGATGAAGGTTTGATTTGTTTGCTTTTATTCCTCACTCTCAAAGGTCGTGCTAAGCAATGGTACCGCACATTGCCGGAAGCTTCCATCCATTTGTTTGAACAACTCGCTAGTGAATTACAACAAGCTTTTCACAGGTACGATTTTCAAAATGTATTGATAAAGTTGAATGACATTATAATGAAACCTCAGGAACCTCTAGATGAATTTTCTATCAGATTTGTTCATTATTGTTTTGAGTTCCCTGAAGAGGATGTCGATTGGAATTTGTTAAGTGAACAGTTCAGCTATATGATTCTCGTTTCCCTTGAAAAATTTCAGTTAGCAACCTAGCCTAAGCCTAGTGTTTTCTATGACAACTCACAAGTCAACGGCTGTTCTGACTTTGAGTCTTTCACACACCATGTCGAATCAGAGTTTGAAAACACCAGGGGCTCATTATCTCTCTCGGTTCATGAAACCTACCTCCAACCCACTCGATGTTTCCCTGGACACAGTCTTAAAGCTGATTCACATACGGATTATGAATCGACTCCTATCCCGGACGAAGTTGTTTCCCTTATAGAGCCTACCAGATCACTGTTTCCTCGGAATGACACGGATGCACATGTTGAAAAGCCTTGTATGGTTAATGCCCCTACGACTGAATCTGTTCGTTCATAATTCGCCGGTTTGTTTCTCGATCCCGCCACACCAGTAATTTCTTTGAGACATTAAAAATTTCCTTATACTGGTATTGGCAAAAATCATAAGCATGCAGATGTCGTTTCACAATCACAGTCCAAAATCGATGAATCTTTTAAATCTGATCTATCTCACTCGGGATCTCTAGATAGCCATAGGAGCGATTTCCTGTATGGGAAACCTCGAGATGTCCTCGTTACTGATCCATCCCAGTCAATAACTCCCGGGGAGCCCAACATGCTAGGTACCCAGCTTAATTAAATCAATGGTTACAACAAACCCTGCTTATTTGAAAACACACTCAATCATACCGCTGAGGACTATCACTCGAGTCTCTTTGCCGACCACATGGAGACACCAGAATTCGATGAATCACTTTGGGAAGATTCAAGTACCCATCAGAAAATCGAAGCACTTCAACTTCTGCCGACCGTTTCTAAAATGACGAGCCCCAAGTACTATGCCCCTCCCAACATAATCGCATCGAATTCACACCACCCTGGAAAATCTAGAGAATCCGATACCTTGGATTATCAATATGTCAGTGTGCCAACATTTGACTGAATTGGTACAAAGCCCACTGACATTTTGCAACTCACCACAATCCATGATCACATCCAGTCGCTTGTTGATCTCGCCCAATTGTCAGAGTTGGGAAACCCCCTGCTCGAAGGTCTGGACTTTGTTCAAGACGGTGAGGAATTGCAGCCTCTACCGAAAGTGGATTCATATCCTCGTACCCTTGACAGCTTCCAGGAACAACTCCACACTAGGGTTTTCAAAATTAGGGTTTCTGCTCTCAGATTCGCAAGTATCTATAATTCACCTGACACATGCTTATTGTTTCCATTCCATAAAACTAATGACCCTCACTACCATAATGAGCATGCTGGTTTGTTCGACCAACCCTATCCGGTGAGTGTGCTTGCAAATAGGAACTGGCTCACCCAGCGCCCATTAGACCTAGGATTGTGCATCAATAGATGGGTGCCATTTATAAATGTTGAGTTTCAAGAACATAGTGTTGTGCATCAGGATGAGAGCGGTATTCAGCTTACGCAATCTATTCTGGCATGCTCTTTCGTATGTATCCATGATCTTCTTGCCGTCGCACATGCTCTTCCGGTAAGTTTTGTTGTTGGTGCATGATTTGGTATGCTGGCTCTGATCACAAACATTGTCATTCTTGCAGGTCAAGAACTAATGCATTGGCTACACTGGAAAGCTGATTTCACATAACCTGACCGCATCATTGATTAAGATAGGGTTTTAGGTGTAGGCTAGCTAGGACCTGTTAATAAAAATTTGTTAGTTCAAAGTTGTTGATTAGGTTTACTTGCCAAATTTTTACTTTATGATTTAAAAGCATGTTTGATATTTTTGTTTACGATTAATATTTTAGGCATCATCATGTTACAAGTATTTTCCTTTCATTTCCTTTTCAGTTACTTGTTGCTACATAAATAATCACTGCTTGTATTTGCACCTACAACTGGTTGATCGCTCTCGCACATGGCGTTGCATTACATCTTGATCCTCGCTTATTACATTGCGTCATACACTCTCTTTCTCACATCGTTTTTGTCATATCGCTTGCCACTGCATGAGCCCTCATTGCAACCCTATCACCTTGCAGTCTTGTTTTGCCCCGATTACTGAAACAGTAACCCCGTTATTTTGCGTGAGGTTGCGGTGGCTATCTCAAGAGGCAGCTTTCTCTCAGGACAAGTCATCGAAGTCACATTCTCAACAAGATGCCTATGAGTCTAAAATTATTTAGCCTGCGAGATACGAGCCGGTTGCTTGAGGGAGACCTAATGAGTTTGAATGGCCCATACCCGTAGCCTAAGCCTTGTGCCCAACATCGTCTTGGACACCCTAAAATGATCTGTTTTGCACGCTTCGCCTATTGTGGTAGATGGGATGTGAAGGTTTGGCACAAGGGCAAACCCAAATCAGGATATCTTTTGGTTTTTGTAAAACAAGAAACAACCTCTCTTGCTCGTAAAATAAGTCGGGATCCCTCATCCACCCATGAAAAATAAGTGCCATGAGCACATGAAAATAATTGCTGTAAGCACATGAAAAAAATAAGGGTAAAGGATCGAGAAAGGCTTCCTGTGCAGAGAGGTAATGCAACGAATCCATCAGGGTACTGACCAGGCTCGCTGGCAGCGGAGCAACATTTGTGATTTCTTGAAGTGACTCCACCGGGGTACTGTCCAGGCCTGCTGGCAGCGGAGCAACACCGGAAAATTACTTTTAAAATCCTGAGAATAATAAACCCACTTCCTTGCTCTTCACATCATCAACAGGCTACTAGCGTCTGTGAGCTTTCTCGCTGATGTGTTTTTGGTTAGTGAGACCTAACTGAGGCACAAGGACTAGGCAGACCTATAAAGGCCAAAGTAATTCAAAGGGTCCCCACAAAACTTGTTCAATATTCCCTTGCATCACTATCTGGACTCAGAATATTGTTGTGATATCGACAGAGGTACTGGATTCTACTAGTGTTTCACCATTTGTTGTAGCCGCTACAACACCACCCAAAATTTTGGGTCCCCCTCTGCTCGCTTACTCGTTAATGTCTTTCACCAAACCTGCAGTCAGTGACATCCCAGGTACCTATCCCCAACCCCTCATGAGTTGTCTCGCCATCATGACTAGATGCTGTGGTTGCAATCACGCCATGTGCGGAGGATCGCCATGCATGCATTCAAATGGAAACTTGTGTGTATTTGCATTAAGAGCGCTTGCATCGTGGATTGTTCAGGCACTTTGTTTTAGCACTTCGCCGAGCTCATGGTCTAATATTTATTATTTGGGGGGCACCATTGTCTAAAATGTAACTGTAAGCTAATTAGTGTTATAATGTTACGTGCAGGCAATCCCACGGATGACACACCCAAAGTATCATCACCGCACCAATGAGAAGGATAAGAGTAGTGCGAGCTGAAACATGGGAAGTGGAGGATATCTATCGCATGTATGCAGGAAATAAGACCGCGACAGTCAAGGGAACTTGCGGTCACAATGGGACTAGGGAAAACATTACAGGCTATAATTTTGTTGGCTTGCATGAAAGATCAACGGAAATGCCCACGGCCCTTTGGTGTTGTGTCCATTAAAGTTGTGACCTTGACTCAAGGTGACAATACCTCTGGATGTAGCAAACAGTTCAAGCTGCTAAGATTTATTGTGCATGCATTCATGCTTCAGCATACAAAAGCTTTACTTGTCAAGAATGGAACTCTTACATTGTCACCACTATCTGGGGTTACCGTACTAGCTCCATTGGTCCCACTTCAGAAGAAAATTTATGTATTTGTATTGCATCAAGAGTTGCTCAGCTTCAAATAAGTGGTTCAGGCACTCGACATCAATCCTTACCAAATATTGTGGTACAACTGCGAAGTACATTTTGTCACTGGAGATTGTACAAATCCTATAAAAGGTCATTCTTCTGAACTGACAATAGTTTTGAGTTGTGTTGACAACTCTGGAAAATTGGAGAAGGAAAGCAATGTTTGTTAGACCTAAGCTACATGGAGGACACACTCTTGATGGACCAAGGTGACATCTTGAAACGTTATGCTAGAGCGCGAACACATATGGTATGCGGAAGTTTTAGTCCATGTTAAACATATGGAGCGTATACATATAATGGCCAAAGTTTATGTTAAAACATGGAATGAGATATTATGACAAACCTTTAGGAGCGTGTGGTGCATTACAAATGGGCGCAAAGGTTAATGGCAGGTTTTATGCCTATGGTAAATATTTGGGAGAAGATATATAGATATATATATAGATATATATATAGATATATATATATATATATATATATATATCTATATATATATCTATATATATATCTATATATATATATATATATATATATATATATATATATATATATATATTCAATGGTCCAAAGTCGTTGCATGGAGCCAAATGTAAATGTTGATATATATACATGGCGGTCGACTAAAGCATGGAGCAAAGTGCTATAACTATCCTGGCACGTTATTACCACATTTTAAACGGTGCAAATCACATATGATTTCACAACTATATAACATCACTGAGCAAGGCATACGAGGAATGTTTCGATTGGATCGAATGTTTTATGCCAAAGTTTAGTCCATGTCAAAACTTGTGGAGCGGACGCATATATATAACGGTCAGAAAATTTACGTTCAAAGCATGGAGCAAAATATTATAACGAACCTGCAATGCAACTGCTGTAATACTACAGTGCTATTTATGGTCAAACTAGAGCAGAGTTGTAAACGCATGATGACTCATAGCCATTTGTTGTCAGCAGTGCAGAGTCACGGCCTTGCTGGAGGAAGTTACGACATGCACGTTGGTGAAATCGTTTTCATCAGAGAATGCAGATGTCGTGGCATTTTTTATGGCATGGGCTACAAATAACGATGATCGAGGCTGCATTCTTATCCAACCCATGACCGTGCTTTACCTTGTACATCCCATGGAGAGATTTTTCTGCGCGAGTTGAGGATCAGTTAAAAGCTATAATGATCAGTAAAAAATGAATATAGTAATCGATCAGATGCGCTAAGGTAACGCGCATGGTCCTACATTCAGAAATCGTAGGCCCTGCCACAGATTCACCATGCATGCAGGCCTGTCCAAGAAGGTTTACAATGCCCACGAACCCATGGAAACTTGGCTGAGAGAATGAAAACAAAACTGAACGTATTCACGGATGCGGTTCTACACAATTATGGTTTTAAGAGTTTGTTTTCAGGACCTAGCACCATTCTACGTGGTTTTGGATGATGTGTCGATGGAAAGAGTAGAGCGTTTCACACGCATCACAAATAAAAATAGAAGAAACAGTCGCTGAGTCACATGGCTGAGAGAGCGAATGAAAATGCGACTTGCGACCCTGCGACCTCTGTAAAAGCAGTCGCGCGACCCCTCCAGGTTGCTAAGTCGCGGTGCATGCTGCTGGGCAAGAGACGCGACTGTGCGACTCCTCCGGGGTCGCAAGGTCACAAGATGATCTGCCCATGAGAAGCTACGACCTAAGGAATTTTCTGACCCTGCGACCCCATTAGAAAACACAGATTCATGCTATAATCAGCTCCATGATGACCGCCCATGTGTTTCATTCCCCGTGAAAGCTGCTGATGTGTCGCATTACATGGACGGGCTACCCATTGCATGCTGCCATGCACGAGCGATAGTTGTGCTGCTATGCGCAAACAAGGGAGCGGAAAATCATTAAGTCTTGGGAGCAGATATAATAAAAAAGCTGAATTTTAACGTGGATCCAGACCCTATAACAGATATACGATGGCAATTTGATAATATTCATCGAGCGGTTATCATCCAAAGACATGCAGAACCATACGAAGACATTGCAAACGAGCGCGGTTTTCTACCAATGGTAAATGTTTGGAGTGGACGTCTATATATATATATATATATATATATATATATATATATATATATATATATATATCGGTCAAATCTCACCATTAAAATATTGGAGCAGAACTGCATATGGGCGTGAAGGCTTCTATGCATGGTGGTCGCATTTAATAATAAAATATCTAGAGTAGATATTTAGTGGTCAAACGATGTTTGAAATATGAGCAGGAGGGTATATACTCCTGAAATCAAATCAATTTAAAACAACGTTATGCATGGCTTCTACGTTCGGTTTGAGAGATGGTAAGCACGAAGGAAGCACCCTCTACACTCCCTTGGAGTCCGCATTCTTTGATTCTAACAAGAGTAGCACCTTCACATTGATGAATATCTCTCACCATCTTCGATCATTAATGGCCATGACAAGTTTTATCGAGGAGTGGCCGGTAAAATAATTTGCAACCTCCTCGACATTAAAATATTGGATCAGAAAGAGAACTTTGTGCATGGGAAAGATTATGATCCTGCCAGAGAAAGGGCATAGAAGAAAACCCACTTGAGCCATTCTCCCTGATGACAAAATTGTGCAACATTTGACCACAGAGGGGTCCAACTGATTTTAGCCGTGATAAATTATTGCATTTCTTGTGTTTATTCCCTGACATGCGTGTATAATTATATGTATGTATATGGCTAATGTAAATTCGTTTATCTACAGGTTATATGAGGAAAAAAGGGACTATGTTGATTGACTTTTTTTTCTTGCAGGTAACATATCATTACATGCAAATTCCCTTAGCGCGGAAATGACACCACGGGAAGATAGAAGCTTCTATCTCACATGACAAGGGGACCTTTCCAAAACAAGTAGATGTTGGAAAACCTCCAAAGAACTCACTTTAAGTTCAAAGGAACCTGGCCCCATCCACCAAAAGGAGGCCACAAGTCACTGATCTGCCCAAGGTCGCAAGTCACATATCTGCCGAGGTCGCAGGTCGTGGGTGGTGCAAGGTCGCAAACATAAGGAGGTCGCGAGGTCGCAAATCCAAGGAGGTCGCAGGTCACAGATTTTCTTGAGGTCGCAGGTCGGGAATTTCCCGAGGTCGCAAGTCGCAGAGGTCGCCAGGTCGCTGAGTCACATCTCCTACTAAATGCCCAATGATGCGACCCAGCGACCCAGCGACTAGGTCGCAGGTCGCATAATCTGGGCAGGTCGCAGGTCGCACATTTACCCGGGTCACGAGGTCGCAAATTCAAGGAGGTCACGAGGTCGCAAATCCAAGGAGGTCGCAGGTTGCGGATGGACCGAGGTCATGAGGTTGCAAATCCAAAAAATGTTACAAGGTTATAGATCTGCTCGAGGTCGTAGGTCGCAGATTTCTACAGGTCGCAAGTCACAGAATGGACTAGGTCACAAGGCAGCTCAACAGTCGAGAAGGCGAAAAGTTAGGGAGTCAAAAGGGTAGGTTTTGCTCTATAAATGCTTCCTTCGGGAACTTGTAAAGGGATATTTTGTTTGGGACTCGAGCCGAGTACATTGTATTACCAGTAGATTATACATTTAATGATGAATACAAGCATTTTGTAAAATCCATTTGTGGATCTGGTGTTTTTTTATGTATGAGCACAATTGAGTATTATGTTTTCTTTTTCTGAACATCTTTAGATTAAGGGAACTGTATCTTTAATTCACATCACAGTTGCATAACAGTTTTCTGAGTATGTTAATGGTGGTTGAGTTCATTTCACTTTATTAACGAACGTTGATGATTTTGTTTATTAGCATTTGTGTTACCATTTAAAACTTTTAGGAAGTGAAGGTTGTTCCTGCCATGAGGAATTTTTTCCTTCGTGGTCAGAACATCTTACAAGCATGAACCTAATGAAGTGTTGTTAACAACACTTCCTTCGGTCTTCATGCTTTATTATTTTCTCTTGCTACTCATAGTGTTGCATGTACATTTAATGCATCAATCATATGTCTTGTATCAGTTGATTAGGTGTGTATCCACTGTTTTATAGAGTTTAAGTGAGACCCAAAGAAAAGGAAAAATTAGTGGTAGACGGACCCACACCCCGGACAGGATCCCTAGTCCAAATGGTTCAAGGTCTAATTGGGACCTTTTACCGGGGAGATCCCCTGTTGTTGGCCGGACATATTTTCCCGTCAACACCTTGGTCATCACTTTCTTCATCATCATCATCCTTTTCTGCACTTGGTTATGACTCATTTTCATCAAGACCATCACTACCTCCTACTGACTTGTCACTATTTTTGTCTTCACTACAGCTGTGCGCATTTCCTTCTTCTTCATCATCATTATCCACCTGCTCTTCCTCATTAATCTCTGTCTCTGCCTCACTAATTTCTTCATATGCACTGTCATCCTCTTTTTCTTTATTTCCAGTGTCATCCTCTTCATTTGATGCATCAATAGAAGGGGAAAGAGGGAGGATTTCTTGGGGTGAGGGCACTTGTGTAGACGAGGAGGGAAAAATTGTTTGAGTGAGAGGCTAGGGGTTTGTGAAGACTTCGTGTGCTATGAATACCTCCCAAGGGACACCTTGCTGCTCCAATTAACGTAAGACCACCATCTTGATCAGGGAATGGTGGAACAAGCTATACATTTTTTGTGTGGGATTCCTCCTCCGGAAAATAGAAGACATCTTCTCAATGCTCCTATAGAGATATTAAGACAAGTTTAGAACCTTGAACCCTATGAAATGCATGATAGGTATAGAGCTTGGAGTACCTCCCCTCAGAGGTGAAGTATTTCATGATAGAAAAAATCAAGGAAGAAAATATGTGTTTGAGGTGTTAGAAAGGGAAAATTGTTTTGGTGCCTTCTCTATACCTTGTTTTTATAAATGGCTTTAGGAAGCCTTTGTCCAATTTGCCTTTTTTAATCCACTTTGCACCCACAGCTAGGATAGCTATGGCTTTAGAGATGACGCCTGCTGAAATCTCAAAGTTCACTCCTGCAAGGTGTGAGTGCTTGTTATGCAAGTTGAGAATGAGGAGCCTTGTGAGCTCAGGGTGGCTCTTCACCTGTTTGACCTTCTCACAAAACTAACAACATCTTGTAGTCTAGAAGCATGATAGGATTCTAGGAGAGGAGCTGATGGCTACAGTGATTTGAGGCTCCAATCTATTGACTCTTCCTCCCTTATGTTTTGGCCACAAAGACCTTTGACCTTCATTACCATCACTGCTATTCTAAGCTCCTGACATGGTGATGGGAGACACTGGTTTGAAAATTGGGGCTTGATGAAACAAGGTGAAAATGATGATAGAGTCAACTATGGAGAATGAGTGGTGTGGAGGCTAGGGTTCTTAGGTTTTAATTTCTTTGGAGCTTAAGGAGGCGTTCTCTCAAATGTGTTTGCAGAAATCTAAAGCCACTGACCCACTCATGGTATCAAATTGGTCTCAAGGAGGCTTAAAAGTATAGGTTCCTTTGTAGGCAAGACATAGGGTTTTAGCTTTAAAAACCACTAAAGACCAAAATTAACTTGAAAATTTACTTAGGGACAAATAAAAGGTCCACTTACCAATTTTTGGCTCTTCCACAGACCCTAGAGGCAGCTTGCAGGATGAAAATTTGAGTGGGGGAAATATTTTTTTTCCTTGGAAGGCTCTTTGTGTTTGTGCAACACCCTGCCCGAGCTGTCGGGTTGGCCTCGTTTGTGCAACGTTGACAAGGTCTGCATGGTGGTTAGTGTAGCACTGAGCGGGACGCAGCATCTGCCGGTCTCCTGGGCGAGTCAGGTGGGATTATTTGTGTAGCACCCAAACATGTGCAGAGTGGTGTCCGGTGACCCACTCCGGGGTGTTGAGTGGCTTGTTAATGTAGCGTCGGGCTGTGACAATGTTCTGTCGGTCTCCAGGTGAGTCAGGCCTGCGTTTTTGCAACACCCAGTATTTGCATAGCACTGGGGGTTATTTGCGCAACGTCGTTAAAAGTTGAATGGGTGGAGGGCCAGTTTGCATAGCGCTGCCCTGTATTTGCATAGTGCCTTCCATTTGCGCAGCGCCAGAACACTCTGCCCATAATCAGCCTGAAAACCCTAGTTTTTCTCCTTGAAACTTCTTTCTACTTTGCAAGTGTTGAATGAGCTTAAAAATGACATTTAAAACACCTTTATATCTTTTGGGAGAGATAAATTAAGCTTAATAACCCACTTTTCTTATGTTTTAATATTTTTTATCACTTGAATGATACTCTTTATGTCTTTTGCAGGGTTTTGAAGACTTCCTCAAGGCATCTTTTATTCTTCTTTTGTGTTGATGACTGGATAAAGTAGATATATTTTTCACCCGTTTTCCTTTTGGAAGTTTATGCACTGTTGAAACTGTCTTTGGCATGCTTTTAGAAAACAGAGAACACTATTTTTATCCTCTTTGGCCTTGTTGGTTGCAGGTGACCTGAAACATGACTTTCTCATATTTTTCTGATGTTTCTAACTGTGAGGTCCTTCAGCAAAGCTATGTGCATCAGTTTCACCATGTTTTCCCTTTGGCCACTTCTGATTTCTGCAGGTGCCACAACATAAGGTTTTTGGTCTGCTTGTCATTGTTTGGACTTTGACACCTCATTTTCCTGAACAATAAACTCATGTTTCAACTTGATTCCTCTCTTTGATACTTAACCCTATGCTTGCCTTCTTTTGTTTAATTTGAAGATTGTTGACTGTGTTTGGGAAGTTAACCTCTTATATTGATATTCTTTGCCATTTCTATCTTTGATGCAGGTGAAGCAGTGTTGCCTTTGACCAACCCTAAGGGAAACCTTGGATAACTTTTGGATGCCATTTGCTGTTATGAAGGAGGACTTATCATATTTCTTGGACCTGTTCTGTCCATCTTTCCAAAATCTTAGGTTTTAGGGCTATTAGAGAAAAGTAAACAATGTTGTCTTCTAAGTTCTCTATAACCTTTCAAAATTGATTTATTATTTCTGAAAATATTCAATGTGTACTTTTTGGAGTTGAGGTGACTTTTGTCCTTGTGGTTCTTGTATTGGCTTCTTGCTTTGGCAACAATGTTTTGCTAATTAGTCACAAAAACCCTGATTATCTTTTAGACACAAGCCAGATGTCTTTTTATTTGCTGTGGATGTGTTGTGGTGATGATCTTATCCCATTATCTTACCTCTCCTTATGTTGATGGAAACCTTGATAATTTTTGAAGAAATATGAAAAAGGGAAGTTGTCCCTTGCAGAATTTCTACTTTAGTCCAAAGGGGCCTTTCTTGGATGGCCTTTTGATCAATTTTAGACAAAATTACTTGTCCTTCTTCTTATTTGAATGCAGTCTCATTACACAGAAAAAATAGATATTTTAGGATACCAAATCCACGCTATGACCTGTGAAACCCTAGGTGACCTAGTGGAAGGTTCCTTGGACTTGCCTTTTGACTGAAAAATTAGACTTTGGGATCTTTAGGTGTAAACCAGAGTTTTTTATAGACTAATGTATTGAAGATCCAAAATCCAATGTACTTGATTTATCTAAAGAGCCTACAGAGACAGTTTTGAGACCATCAATGCTTGAGGCATTTCTGGAGATGTAAGAGAGATGGATGTTTGGTGGCCCTAGGTAGTAGTGGAGGGGTTTAGGTTAAGACAAAAATAGAGGATTGAGGCCAAAGGTGACACATCATGGACCAAATGAGTGACATGAGCCCATGATGGGTCTTCTGGGATGGGTGAGCTGAGCTTGTCATGATGGGATGATGAAATAGTAAAAAAATTATCTTAAGGATAAATGAAGGCAATGATATTTCTAGAACTCACAACATTCATGAAATTTGTTTCTAGAAATCTAGGGCAAGAATTTAGTCATCTACAAAGGCAAAAATTATTGATGACTAACAATGGCTCCACTTGGGGAGGGCAACTCATTTTCAGAAGATGTCCAGAACTTTCACGTCTCTGGCTTACTGGAGACTAGTGCCTCATCCATTGGGCAGATTTTGACCTCTTTTCACTTGTTGATTCTTTCTTTAAAGTTATGATCTCAATAATCTGAAAAAACATGATTAGATCAGCTTCATCTCTACCTACCCAACTTACTTTCCTAACATTTTTTTTTCCTTGGGTGCACTTAAACTGGCGAACCCTTGACATTTTCTTCTTTTTGAAAGAAAAACAAACTATATAATTCTATCCTATTTCCTCCAAAGGTTCAGATTATGCTAATGAACTTTTTATTCTCTACCTAGACTACTCAACTGTCAAGATTAAACTATTTGACATGATTCATTCACTAAGCTATAAACATAAAATTGAAAGCATGGTTTAAATAAGGATTAGACAATCTAACTTACCATGAGTTTGTGGCATAAGAACAAGTTGCACAAAAATATAATTTTTGTACAAAATAAGACTTAGAAAAAAAGGGTTGTGATATATAATTTTCTATTCATCCTAGTTTTTCTCCTTGGTTTTGTTTTAAGGATGTGGAACCAATATCTTTCTTTCCTAATCTATCTTTTAACAAGTCAATTTTGAATGATTTGACCAACTATCCTTTACTAACTTATCAACAATAAATTGAAAACATGTTTCAACCATGATTAGGCTAGATGACTGAAACAAGACCTTCTTTTTGAACCAACAGTGGCATTTAAGGTTTCTCACTTTTAGTAGTACTATTTTTTTGGGTATGGGGCTTTACCTCTTTTCAAATATGCCCTCTTTTCCTATTTTTTCTATGTTTTTCCATTTTTGTGATTTCCCTCATACAATTTTTATGTACAGTGAATGAAAACCTTTAAAATTAGGACTCTTGACATAAATAGTGTTTGAGAATCCTGCCATTTACAAGACCTCCAAAAAATTATTCTCCATTAAGCCCTTGTAAAAAGAAAGAATTATGACCTCTAACTGACTGAATGAGGTAAGGACCTTTCCACAAATTCTCAAATTTACCTTTTTTACCTTTGTCTTCCCTTCTAGAATCCAACATCAGTACAATGTCTCCAATGTGGAAATTGTCAGCTTTAGTTCTTCTGTAAAAGATTTTCTTTATGCTTTCTTGTACTGCTTGAGTCTTGTTATAAACTTCTTCCCGTGTCTGTTGCAAATGAATGGTTTGGTTCAAACTCCACTGCATGTCATTTTCTTATGATTTCACTTCTTGGAGAAGTCTTACTACCGGAACTCCCAAGGATGTTGGAAAAATGACATCCATGCCATACAGTAGTTGATAGGGAGACATATCGATTGATTTCTTGGTGGTTAGTCTATTAGTCCATAGTGCATGTATTAGCTTGCCATGCCATGCCTTTTGATTCTGTTCTAGAAGATTCTTGATGATATTAACCAATATTTTGTTAGAGGACTCAACTAGCCAATTACCTTGAGGGTAATAAGCTGTGGAATGTCCTAGTGTAATGTGATATTTATGACAAAAGTCAACCATTATTTTGGATGAAAAGGAAACATCATTATCTGTAATGATATTTCTAGGGCAACCAAATCTAGACAAGATGTTTGTCTCAATAAATTTGATAATGACTGAATCTGTAGCATTTCTAGAGGGGATGGATTCTAGCCACTTGGTAAAGTAATCAGTGGCAGTGAGGATCCACTTATGTTGTGCAGACGAGGTGGGGTGAATCTCTCGAATAAATTCTAAACCCCATTGTTGAAAATGAGTTTCAATAGTAATGGGATGTAAAGGAAAAGGTAAGAGTTTTCTCTTGCCATAAAAAATTTGGCATTTATGGCAAGTCATGACTAGTTTGTGGGTGTCCAAGAAAAGAGTGGGCCAATAGTGGCCAACTCTAAGGATTTTGTTGGCTGTGGTTTTCCAGTAAAGATGGCCTCCACACTCTCCCTCATGCAGTTCATGCATGATATTACCTGCATCATCCTCAAGCAAGCATTTAAGCAATATACCGATATGATTCTTCCAATGTAACATCCCATCTAAAATGCAAAATTTCAAAGATTTTTGTTTTAGGAATCTAGATTTTGTCTTTGATAATGTAGGAGGAGCATTAAGATAGAAAAGCACATAAAGAATATCAACATACCAAGATTAATTTAGAAATGCTTCTTCAACATGGGGAGCGGTGCATTCTTCTTGTTCTTCTAAAACATCAACCATGCTCATATCTAAGGCTTTGAAATTTGACTCAGCCATGAGTTTTGCAAGCCCTTGTCTTTCAATGCTTTGATCAGGGAAAAGGCGTGTTTCTCCATGATGTTGTATTTTAAAGGAGCATCTTTAAGGGATTTTTTGAAGAAGGCTATGGGTTGTTATTTTCCCATCATGTTCTTTTGTAGTAACACTGCAGCAATGGTATGTTTAGAGGCAAATGAGAAAATGCAGAAGTCTTTGGTAAAATCGGGACTAATCAGAACTGGTGTTTGAGTGAGGGCTAGTTTGACCTGCTCAAAGGGTTGTTTCGATTCTAAGGTCCATTTAACCACTATATCCTTTTCAAGCATGTTTTTAATATTCCTCAAAAGTTTAGCAAGGTTGGGGATGAACCTCTTTAAAAAATTTATCTTCCCGATGAAAGATTTTAATTATTTAATGTTTCTAGGATGGTTGATTTGTAATATGCCTTCAATCCTTTTGGGGTCTATATTTATTCCTTCTTCTGAGATGATGTGGCCTAGGAATTTTTCTTCTTGGAGACCAAACAATTTTTTCTTAGGATTCAAGGAAAGGCCATATTTTCTACATTTTTCAAAAACTTTCCTTAACTGAATTAAGTGCTCCTCATCAGTCTTAGAGTAAACAGTGATGCAATAAAGGTAAATGACTATGAAGTAGCCTATGTCTTCAGAAAAAGCTATATCCATGGCCCTTTGGAAAGTGGCCCCTGCATTCATCAATTCGAATGGCACTTTAACATACATGAATGTACCCCAAGGGGTAGTGAAGGCAGTTTTGCATTGATCACTTGGGAAAACTAGTACTTGGTTGTAGCTGAAAAAGCCATCAAGTAGTGAGATCCTCTTAAAGCCAACCACCCTTTGAATTATGTGATCCATCTTAGGCAAGGGGTAGCTATCTTTTAAGGAGGCTTTATTCAGATTTCTAAAGTCAATGCAAAGTCTAATATCCCTGCTCTTCTTCCTAAATGACACAAGGTTTGAAACCCACTCTGAGTATCAAAGGGAAACTATGATCCCAACATCATACATATTTTTAATCTCTTTCTCAACTAAAGGTAATAAGACAGGGTTTATTCTCCTTAACTTTTGTTTGAAAGGTTTTTGATTTTCTTTAAGAGGAATTTTGTATTGAATAATGCTTGTGTCATATGATTTCAAGTCCTCATATCCCCATGGAAAAACATCTTTAAATTCTTGAAAAAGTTCAATATATCTCTGTTTTATGTGAGGGGTAAGTGTTTTGGAGAGTTTGATCATTTTGGGTTCCTTCAGGTTGCCTATGTTATATTCTTCTACATCATTCTCGGTAGACTCTATCTTCGGTTTTTTTAGCCACATCATTAAAGTCAAATAGCTCTTCTAATGGTCCTAGTCCCCTTGGTAAGGTATCATCTTTACATTCTGTTGATCATGTTAGCCCCCTATGAATTTTTTGATAAGCAAACAAGGGGTCAAACTGTCTTTGAGCTTTCAAGGAATGCATTCCCTCTGAAAATACATCATCCTCGAAGCCTCCTTGTGCTTTTTTCCTTTGGGGAATCCTCACCGCTGTTCCCAGTTTTGAAGCCTCTCTGTTCGTGAAGAAGAATGCCCAAAAATGCCTTTTCCCTCTTGTTTCATTCCCACTTAACCTCTACCTCTTCACCTTTTCCCCCTTTCTTAGCTCTTCATTAACCCCTTAAAATCACCCAAATCCCCTTTTAAACCTTACAAATACCCTTTGTTGGTCTAAAAATCCCTTTTCCTCTCTACCATTACCCCTTTTTCGGCCTTAAAATGCATTGAAAATAGGCCAAAGACCCACTTTCCTTCATATATCAGGCCTAGCACCTTTCGTCCAGCCTCCTTAACCACTTCCCCTCCATATGCCCCATGATTGAGACCAAGCGCTTAAGGCCTAGGCACTTATCACAATCGGAGAAGCGGACGAAAGTGCATTCCTGTGTTAAACGAAGAAAAACTCCAATGCGATGACATTGCTCTGTGATTCTCGGGTATAATCTCCACCGTTGATTCTCATTCCAATCCGACGGTCACCGCACTGTCACTCGATCGCTAATCACAAATCATAAACAGTGCTACCCTCCGCCCTTTGAGATTGCGATCCTTCGATTGATATCCCGACCGTCGATTTCCCTTTTTATCCGACGACCCTCGCTTCCCTGATCCGATCGCAATTGCAATTTTCAGATCGAACCACCTTTCGTTCCTCCTGATCTGCGATCCTCCAATCTGATCGCAGATGTTGATCTTACGAGATCCAATGGTCCAGTTTTCGTCGCTCCTGCTCATCACACCAACCTCCCTCCCCACCGATTTAATCTCTGCCATCGATCTCGTCCTAGATCAGATGGCTAGTGCTCAATCGTGCATCGCCAATCGCAAGTTCTAAAGGTGTTACCCTCCATCCCTTCCGATTGCGATCCGCCGATCCAATCGTGACCGTCCATTTGATCAAGATCTGCAGCCCACAATGTATCACCCATTTCACCATTTATCTTCATTGGATGTCCCCATTAACTCCATCAGATGATCCCAACCATTGATCTCCTCCTGAGATCCGACGGCTCACATTAAATATCCCTCTGCCTTAACCAGGTCCCACCATCAAAGGTATAATTCCATGCGTTCGATCCATTTCCTTTTTCCCGGGACTCAAAACTCTGGGATTTACACTAATTATCTTTTATTCTCTCGATTTCACCATTCCTCCAGGCCTCCACAGCATTCCTTCTGCCAGTCCCTGGATTTCTTGATGAGTTTATCGTATTGTGCAGGGTTGTTACAGAGTGATGAATTCACTCTAGGTTCCAGAATCACGGTCACTGTGATTCAGAATGCAGAGAGGTTATTGTAGCAGTAGTCCGAGTATTAGTGTCAAAGACCTGCCATGGCAGAAATAGAATATTGAAGACAATTTGGGGATTTCGACTAAGATTGATTATCAAAATCCCATCCTCCAAGTTAAACTGGAATTAAAGAAAATCATAAATATCTACAGGCAGAAAAGCCTCGACCGCCATATCTGAGGCAAATCAATTCCACTCAGCCAACATTCCGCCATCTGTGATAGAGACCACCTCAACTCCACCTCGTCAGTGAACATCGTCGATTCATGATTCGGCCCTAGTGGCCTTTTACTTCCATTTTAGTTTGTTACTTTTAAATTTTGGGTGGAATTCACTTTCCACTCCTGCATTTTACTTTCTATCAGAAACTGTTGTTTAATATTTTTGTTTAAAACAACCATGAGCCTAACTGTCAATGATGAGATACCCCTATTCCTCATCATTATTTTGGTTATTTTTGATGGATACCTCAAACTGATTTCCAGCATGCGAGGATGATATTTTTTTCCACAAAAATATCTTCTCGCTCATGTTTCTGAGGCTTCTATATAAGCAAGAAATGAAGAGAAAAACAGGTTCCAATTTTTTTGAAGAATTAGCTGTGAAAGAGTTTCTTGTATGCATTTTGTTGAATTTTTAATACAAATGTGAGGATCCCATTGGGTCTCAACGATAAGGAGTTTTACCTTTAATGAGGATTCTGGTCTTGATGCTTTATAATTTGTAATTCTATATTATGTGATATAGTTTAAATGTTCATTTCACTATTTCCATCCTTCTTGTATCATGCTCTGGAATGTGAGTGGCTCACTAGTTCTGGTATGAATTTATCACAATCGATACTCATGCTAAACCTATCTAGTGCTTTAAATATGGCTTAGTCATGATATGCTGTTTCATTTTCAACCTCATCCACGTTTATTCTATATTAAGTGCTATGGGATGTTATTTTTTGAAAGCTATGGACATGTATGGATTCTTATTATCTTAAGCCCATCTCATGTTTAGATATGTTTATGGAATTTCATCTCATTAGTAGTTAGTATTCCTTATATATTTCTTACACAGCATGCCATCTGATTTTCAATCTCTGTAAGCAATTTTTAGAATCTAGCCCTCCTTACAGCAAGCTGTATTTGAGTTGTCTAATACATTTATATTTAGAGTTCACTCCTTGCCTCTGTAGTGTTCCTTTCGTTATGCTGAGTTTGTGAATATTCTGGTTCCATCTACATTGATCTTTCCTGTTAAAACTGAAATAGCAAAAGAGCCTTGTTCTGCTAATTGTCCTTGTTATATCATATTGCTCCTTTCTATATAAGATGTCCTAGGCACTGGTATTTCATAACTCAAGGATGTTTCTAGGATTGACAACATCTTTCTGGCACCGTTAATGGGGAATTGAAGTTGAGAGAAGTTGAATCCCAGGGCCTCGAAAAAATATTATTCACTCTTCAAATAGGTGAGCATGGAGAGTTGAGAGTTGTAGATCCCTCACCTTGGCAACTCCACATTCATTTATCAGAAAAATTTACTTGCAGTCCTGGCTCCTCGTAAGCCACACCTGAGGTCAGATACGTCTCAGCCAAAGACACATTCTGTGTCTGACCCAGAGAAGATCCTACATAGGAGTTGGACGGAAAGACAATCAGTCCATACTGAGATCTCTGAATTCTCTTTAGAATACTTTCCATCCTCCTCCTCTCAAGTTGTCCAAGTGCAAGGTCCCGACTCCACTGTGAGAGATATAGATTACTACTCAGATAGTCCACCCTGAGGAGGTGTCCGAATTAAAAATGAAGCCGAATCAAGGGATACCGCATATTACACCTTCCACCCTACTCCTGTGGTTGAAGAAGTCAAATAAGTCACTGAAGTATCTGCTATTAACAACTCGTTGTTCCTGTCAACACCTCAAGTTGTTGTCTAATACATTCCTATCGTCATTCATACTTCACTTCCACTTCCTCCTCCTCCTTTTACACCTCAAACTCTTGCACTACACCCACCTCCCCCAATGGCCAATGTTCCTGGTTTCTTGTTGAATAATTATGCCCCCCTCGCATTACCTCAAGTGTTGAATGATATGCCACAGGACTATTTGAATATCTTACCCCGATTCAATGGGGAAAATGAGATTGAAGCTCAAAAAAATCTTGAGGTCTTATATTATTTTGTAGAGAACTTTAATGTGGAGCATCTAGATGTAGGCTTAATACTGTTTTTTCAATATCTTGATGGCGAAGCAAGAAAGTGGTTTAAGACATTGGGAGACCGTTCCGTCGCCACTTGGGAAGGAATGGAAGATGCTTTTCTCAGAAAATGGGGGGAGAAAAAATCTCATGGACATTGTCTTACTAAGTTTAACACACTCAAGAAAATACATAACGAAGGGGTGTCAGATTTCATCAAGAGGTTTAACAAATTGTATTTGAGCCTTTCTGCTGACATGAAACCTCATCAAACCACTGCTAAAGTTGTTTTCGTAGCCGATTTTGAGTCAGAATTCGGATTCTCTTTAAGAGAAAGGAAGTCTGCTACTTTAGATGAAGCCCAGATTGATGTATTGGAAGTGGAATCCAACTATTCTTCTACAGGTAAATCGCAAGGGAGGTCAGACCATGATGCTATACAGAGAGGGAAAGAAGAATCATCTACCTCCAGTCAAGATAGAGAGGTAGTAGATTACAAAATAGATGAGATGAATAAAATGATCAAAAAAATTTCTAGAAAGCTGGTGAAGCTTGAGCTCGAAGTAAAGAATTCTTCCTCTAGGCCACTCCAAGCTGCTCCGAACAGAGGTTATAAGCCCCAATACAAAAAGCCTGTGCTGAAAATATTACAAAGAGATCGGAAGGAGCAACAAGATCACATACATCCTCCACTGTATCTAGAGGGGTAGATGGATGGCCCTACCGAAGACATCCCTGATGGGCAAGATGATCAATATCTTGCTTACTCAAATGGTGATGAAGTTGAGTCTTCTTTTCAAGAAAGTGAAGGAGTGGAGCTTTCCTTGCAAGAAGAAGAAGAAAAAATAAGTGCTGCTGAAGATCTAGAGATCGATGATTACTGCAAGCAATTCGAAGACTTCATGCAGGCACAGTTCAACAGAAAATATGATCTCAGGTGCTCTAGGAAGAGGACGTGCACATAAGAACAAGAAGAAGAAATGCCTCAGAAGGAGACTGTCGCTCAGAAAATTGAAGATAAAGGTAAGAGACCTATAATTGAACCTTTACATTCTAATGACTCCATTCCTTCTTCTTATAAGTTGGCCTCTAATCCAAATGCAAATGTTAAACCCATCCCAAAGGAAGAAAAACCTCCAGCCAATAGTAAAGAGCCAAAGGAAAGTATCATAGAGAAGCCTCCTCCTGTGTTTCGCCTTCATAAAGAGCTAGAAAAAGTAAAAATTCTTGTCCCTTTGACTGAACTCCTGAAGCAACCAGCCTATCAGGCTCAAGTGTCATCATTCATGCTTCCTCAAGCAGCTGCTCCAATCCCAGATAGTTTAAGCCTCCAAGAAGAAAGGCCCGTGGTTGTGTTCGATCCCCATGTTGAGGAACTCGATTCTTCAACTTCCCCTTTCTATGTCTCCTTAGTAATCCATGACCTGTTATTGCATAACTGTATGTTGGATTCTGGATCATCTCATAACCTCCTGCCCCTATCATTGATGGAACCATTGGGGCTGCAGATCACTCACCCATATAAATATTTCTAATCTTTCGATTCTAAAAGAGTCAAATGTTTGGGGATGATCAAAGACTTGGTGGTAAATCTAGCCCAAATCCCAGATAAGAGCGTGGTAATGGACATAGTAGTGGCTGAAATCCCAGCTTGGTTTGGGATGCTGTTATCAAGATCATGGGGTACAAAAATTGGAGGATCTATAAAGCTGGACCTAACCTATGCGACCATCCCTATGTTTGGAGGCCAAGAAAGGAGATTATACCGGGAAACAAGGTTTTTGAAGATGGTCACTAAAGCTGAAAATTCGGTGAATTCACCGATGTACAACAAAGAGGGCGAGTTTTCTTGTCTAATGCTTGAAGAAGACCAAGATTATTTGCAGAAGCTATCTTTCTGTCAAGTAAAGACTGAGTAGTCTTCAAGTAATGAAGAAGGTGGAATTTGGACCTTGCACTTTGATGGAGCCAACTCAAAGGAAGGATATGGAGTCCCAAGACTGAGGGCTTACAAAAATAAGGAAGGTCATGAACAACCCATTGCCTTTTTCAGCCAAGTGCTTCGCGACGAAGAGCCAAAATATAAAATCCTGGAGATACAGGCTTATGCTAAAGATAAAGAGATGTAGGTCAAGGATCTGGTGCTAAGATGGGACATACGAAGGGCTAAGCAAGGAAAGCATGGAAAGTTTGATCCTCTATGGTTTGGACCTTTCAAAATCATCGAAGCTGGAGGAAATAATACTTTCAGACTGGAAAATTTGCAGGGTGATTTGCTCGAAGCCCCTGTGAATGGGAAATTCTTAAAACCTTTGTTCCAATATAGATTCAGGCCGAGAGAGCCTGATGTATTATATTGTACATTAGTTTTATCTTTTCATATTTGTTAGAATGATGTCTATGTCGTGATTAATCATGAAGAGAAAAATGAAAAGTGCTAAAGAGTGGTGTTCACACAGAAGATTAACAGGTGGTCTGTGAAGTTCTCAACACGCCAAAGGATGAACGTGCCATCCCCAGGTGGAGCCAATGTTGATCATGTTAGCCCCCTATGAATTTTTTGACAACCAAACAAGGGGTCAAACTGTCTTTGAGCTTTCAAGGAATGCATTTCATCTAAAAATACATCATCCTCGAAGCCTCCTTGTGCTATTTTCCTTTGGGGAATCCTCACCACTGTTCCCAATTTTAAAGCCTCTCTGTTCATGAAGAAGAATACCCAAAAAGGCCTTTTCCCTCTTATTTCATTCCCAATTAACCTCTGCTTCTTCACCTTTTTCCCCTTTCTTAATTCCTAATTAACCCCTTAAAATCACCCAAATCCCCTTTTAAACCTTACAAATACCCTTTGTTGGTCTAAAAATCCCTTTTCCTCTCTACCGTTACCCCTCTTTCGGCCTTAAAATGCATTGAAAATAGGCCAAAAACCCACTTTCCTTCATATATCAGGCCTAGCCCCTTTCGACCAGCCCCCTTAACCACTTCCCCTCCATATGCCCTGTGCCTAAGACCAAGTGCTTAAGGCCCAGGCACTTATCGCAATCGGAGAAGCAGATGGAAGCGCATTCTTGTGTTAAACGAAGAAAAAATCTGATGCGATGACATTGTTGTATGATTCTCAGGTGTAATCTCCACTGTTGATTCTCATTCCGATCCGATGGTCCCCGCACCGTCGCCCAATCGCTAATCACAAATCATAAATGGTGCTGCCCTCCGCCCTTTGCGATTGCGATCCTCCGATTGATATCCCTACCATCGATTTCCCTTTTGATCTGAAGACCCTCGCTTTCCCACTCCGATCGCAATCGCAATTTTAAGATCGAGCCACCTTCCGTTCCTGCTGATCTGTGATCCTCTGATCCGATCGCAGCCATTTATCTCTCTAGATCCAATGGTCTAGTTTTCATCGCTCCCGCTTATCGCACCAACCTTCCTCCCCACCGATTTAATCTATGTCATTGATCTCATCCCAGATCGGACGGTTGGCACTCAATCGCGCATCGCCAATCGCAAGTTCTAAAGGTGTTACCCTCCGTCCCTTCCAATTGAGATCCACCAATCCAATTCTAACCGTCCATTTGATCCAGATTTGCGGCCCACAATGTATCGCCCATTTCACCATTTCTCTTCATCAGATGTCCCCATTAACTCCATCAGATGATCCCAACCGTCGATCTCCTCCTGAGATCCGACGGCTCACATTAAATCGCCCTCCGCCTTAACCGGGTCCCACCATCAAAGGTCTAATTCCATGCATTCGGTCCATTTCCTTTTTCCCGGGACTCAAAACTTTAGGATTTACACTAATTATCATTTCTTCTCCTGATTTCACCTTTCCTCCAGGCCTCCACAGCATTCCTTCTGCCACTCCCTGGATTTATTGATGAGTTTATCATATTGTGTAGGGTTGTTACAGAGTGATGAATTCACTCTAAGTTCCACAATCATGGTCGCTGTGATTCGAAACGTAGAATGGTTATTGTAGCAGCAGTTAGAGTATCAGTGTCAAAGACCTGCCATGGCAGAAACAGAAGATTGAAGACAATTTGGGGATTTCGACTAATATTGATTATCAAAATCCCATCCTCCAAATTAAACCAGAATTAAAGAAAATCATAAATATCGACAGGCAGAAAAGCCTCCACCACCACATCCAAGGCAAATCGATTCCTCTCAGACAACACTTTTCCATCTGTGACAGTGACCACCTCAACTCCACCTCGTCAGTGAACATCGTCAATTCATGATTCAGCCCTAGTGGCCTTTTACTTCCATTTTAGTTTGTTACTTTTAAATTTCGGGTGGAATTCACTTTCCACTCCTGCATTTTACTTTCTGTCAGAAACTGTTGTTTAATATTTTTGTTTAAAATGGCCGTGAGCCTAACTGTCAATGATGAGATGCCCCTATTCTTCATCATGATTTTGGTTATTTTTGATGGAGACCTCAAATTGATTTCCAGCACACAAGGAAGATTTTTTTTTCCCAAAAATATCTTCTCGCTCATGTTTCTGAGGCTTCTATATAAGCAAGAACTGAAGAGAAAAACAGGTTCCATATTTTCTGAAGAATTGGCTGTGAAAGAGTTTCTTGTATGCATTTTGTTGAAGTTTTAATACAAATGTGGCGAGCCCGTCGAGTCTCAACGATAAGGAGTTTTACCTTTAATGAGGATTCTGGTCTTGATGCTTTATAGTTTGTAATTTTGTCTTATGTGATATAGTTTAGCTGTTCATTTCACTATTTCCATCCTTCTTGTATCATGCTCTGGAATGCAAGTGGCTCACTGGTTCTGGTATGAATTTATCACAATCAATACTCATGCTAAACTTGTCTAGCGCTTTAAATATGGCTCAGTCATGATATGTTGTTTCATTTTCAACCTCATCCATGTTTCTTCTATATTAAGTGCTATGGGATGTTATTTTTTGAAAGCTATGGACATGTATGGATTCTTACTATCTTAAGCCCATCTCATGTTCAGATATGCTTATGGAATTTCATCTCATTAGTAGTTAGTATTCCTTATATATTTCTTACACAACATGTCGTCTGATTTCCAATCTCTGTAAAGAATTTTTAGAATCCAACCCTCCTTACAACAAGCTATCTTTGAGTTGTCTGATACATTTATATTGAGAATTCACTCCTTGCCTTTGCAGTGTTCCTTTCATTATGTTGAGTTTGTGAATATTTTGGTTCCATCTACATTGATCTTTCCTGTTAAAACTAAAATAGCAAAAGTGCCTTGTTCTTCTAATTTTCCTTGTTATATCATACTACTCCTTTATATATAAGATGTCCTAGGCACTGGCCTTTCACAACTCAAGGCTGTCTCTAGGATTTACAACACATTGCAAGACTTCAAGGTCTCTCTAGTCTATATCTTCAAACATTTCTGACTTACAAATATTAACAATCAAATTTATATCAACAGTAGAAGACAAATATGTTTTATTGGTTTGTTTTTCAGAAAAAATATCTTCATCATGTTCTAAGCTTGGTCTTACTTGGGTAAATTCACTCCTAGATTGTAAAAAGTCATGAATTTGTTCATCACCCTCAAACACCTGCCAATGGATTATGTTGTCCAAAAATGTGGGCATGTTTTTTACTTTGAAAATGTATTGTTAAGTTGCATGGGGTTTTTGGCAATTGCTGGCAGGAAAGGCAAGCTCATTGGCCAGAAAGTTTTGGGCTCTATGGATGAAAATGAGTTGATATTTATCAAAAGTTTTGAGAAGGTCTAGGACAACATTTCTGTATTCTCTCAATCTTGGGAATAATCACCTTTGATCTGTTTAATGATTAGCTCTAAATCCCCTTGGGCAAAGATTTTCTTAGCTCCTAAGTCTTTGAGAAAATCGAAGCCAAGGAAGAGAGCCTCATATTCAGCAATGTTATTAGTGCACTGGAAATCTAGCTTGTATGAATAACCCTCATTTGTGTTATGTATCCAGACACCAACTCCTGAACCTTTTTTTCCACAAGAGCCATCAAAACTCATGTTCCAAAGTGTACCTATTTCATGTTCGCCACCAAGCTGTTTTTCAGGGTTGTTAGAGTTTTGGATGACATATTCTTTATTGGAAGATAGTTCAGATTGTATTGGTGGGCTTGGATATTTGTCATTTTCATTTACTTGTTTATCAATGTCATTTTCATTATACATGATGAATGAGTCTAATTTTGAATGAATTGAATATAGGAGAGTGTTATTATGCCTCTCTTGACTGCTAACCATATATTTCATGCGTGACTCTAGGTATAGTCTCCTGTTTTGGTTGAAAACAAGGATGGTAGCATATGAAATGTCAAGTTGGAGGTTCCCTTGAAGCTTGGCTCCCAAAGATCGGGATAAAAGCATTCCATATTTATGAGGAATGTTAGCAACCACTATTTCCATGACAAGACCCTTAGTAGGTATTTGTGCCAGATTGACACAAAGATCCTTGATTAAGCCCAGACACTTGACTCTAATCGAATCAAACGAGTACAAGTCTTTGTAAGGTTTAGTTATTTCTAGGCCTAATCTCTCCATCAAAACTTTGGGCATGAGGTCGTGTGAGGCACTGGAGTCTAGCATGTTATTGTGAAATATCTTTTCATGTATGTTTAGGTTGATATAGAAAGGAGGGACAACTGCTTCTTGATACTTTCCCTCAAACTTAGGTCCAAACAACAACTCAGGTTCATCATCTGTCAAATTCAAAGTGCCAGTGTCATTTCCTAAGTGGAAGACCTTAATCATTTGGGATTTATACACTCCTTGAGTTAGCAGTTCAGTGAGAGGCATGGTTATTTTGATTTTGGAAATCTCTCCTTCAAAACTGAAAGGTATTTTTATCTTAGACATATTTACATCAAATTTCTCAGGCATATTCTATTCCATAGGTTTAGTTTTCTGAATCTGATTTGGGCCTCTAGACAACATCATTTTTTCAAGGCCACTAGTAGAAGTACTGGGCAGCTTGAGACACTACTTTGTTGGCTGATTGTTTCCTTGTTTTGATCAGTTTTCTTAGCTATAGTATTCAACCTCTCTTCCCTCTTCATGTACATAATTATCCTGGAAGGGAAGCCTACTTGGTTGATCATTTTCCCTTTGTTTCATTAGAGGAGTGTCCCTTTTGAAGTTTTGAGCTCCATTTCTATTTTTAAGATTGGCTTGGTTTTCCCTAGGCGATGTCCTTTCATTTAAGTTTATTCTTTCTATCATTCTCTCAATTGTTATCATTAGGCTGTCTATTTTGGTATCAGATGAAGAGGTTGAGGGCATGGTTTCATATTTGTAGGTCACTCTCTTTTCTGATCTAAACCTAGCTCTCTTTTCTTCTAAAATTTCAGGGTCTCTTTATCTCAATTGGAAAGTCATGTCTGGGTCAAAGCCTTTAGGGAATTTTACTAGTGCTAGGCCTTGTGGGGGTTTCATGTGAGGTGGGAAGGCATTGTAGACATTGTGAAACCTGGTGCAATAATCTTGCACACTTTCCCCTACACTCCTTCTAAGATTTTTATATTCAGACATGATTTGGAGGGGATTTTTCTTGATTTCCCACTTGTTTATGAAAGTTTGGTAGAGGGAAGGGAGATCATGTATTGTGTCAGGAGTTAATGCTTTGAACCACTTTTTGGCCTCTCCTCCTAAGCTTTGTGCAAAGATCCTCATTTTAATAGTTTCTTCTTCTATTTCCATATAATCAAAGGCATCATTTATCCTATCTACATGATGTTGGGTAGTGATGGATTCAGATCCTGTGAAATGAGGGATATTGGACTGATAGGTATTTTGAAAAGGCACTAAAGGTTGATGTAAGGCCAAGGGGTCATATCAAGTGGCCATGATGGGAGCTACTGGAGGGTTTACAAGAGGAGAGTTAGTGAAAGGAGATGTATGATGAAGCAGAGTGGTTTGCACAATGGTGGTATGGATGAGTGTGGTGGAAGTTCTTGGACCAACAAAATGATCTTGAATAGATTTGGTATGGAAAGAATTAAAGTGACGGAGAAGCTGAAAGTCAGGTGGTGTAGAAGGAGAAGCTTCTCTACTGGAACTCTAATGCAAATCTATGGGTTCAAGGTTGGTCTGGTCAATATCAATTTGTGACTTGGTTCTGAAAAGGTTCTTTGTATGGTGCAAGTCAAACTGAGGATCTTGCAAAGCTACAATATGTTTAGGTACAGATCTTTCTCTGTGTATGGTACTAACAGTGGTTAAGTTTCCAAATCTAGAAGTTTGCCACAAAACCTTCTCTGGGTCATCAAATATGTTGGGAGGGTTTGGGTCTGGATGAGATCTGGTATTGATCCTATGTGAAGCCATATTTAAAACCTGAAAATCAGAGAGGCTGAAATTTTTTAGGACTGTTTTCTGAAGGTTGACCTATCTTAGTGTTTGGTAAACTCCCATAGTATATAATTGGGTTCATAAACTTCACAGGGTTCGCTTGACACAAATCCAGGGAGTCATATGAATATTAGTGAAGTAGTAGGCCTACTGGAGGCTATTGGAGTTTCCAGGTGGATATTTTTTCAGTTTTTAAGGATGTGTGTTTATGGTACACCACCAATAACTAACAAAAAACCAATCTAGGGATGTTTTGGGGTTTTCTGAGTTTTATTTTTATAGTTTTAAGGTTTATAAGAGTATCCTATGGCTGAATCATCATTTTTCTAAGATGTTGAAACAAACCAAATCTACTCTTGGTTATCAGTTGATTTATCTATGATTTAACAAAGGTTTTTGAAGTCGTAAGGGATACTTAGATTGTCACTTACTCAGAAGGTTCCACTGTGATCGCCAGAATGGTAGGGTAGCGATGAGGTGGCAGATAAACCACCAGATACTATCAGTCAAGGGTTTCTAAATCTTTTAAGGAATATTTAAGCATGAAATTACTCAGAAGGTCCCACTGTGATCGCCATAATGTTGGTGTGGCGATGAAGTGGCAAAGAATCAATGGGTACAAAATATTTCAGCTTGTGACTTACTCAGAAGGTCCCACCATGATCACCAGAATGTTGGTGTGGTGATGAGGTGGCAATGAATCAATGGGTACAAAATATTTCAGCTTGTGACTTACTCAGAAGGTCCCACCATGATCACTAGAATGTTGGCGTGGCGATGAGGTGGCAATGAATCAATGGGTACAAAATATTTCAGCTTGTGACTTACTCAGAAGGTCCCACTGTGATTGCTAGAATGTTAGGGTCCTGTGATTTGGCAGATTGGTATACCAAATGACAGGGTAACATGGAACCAGTCCTTGGAGTCCTAGGACCTAGCCTTCCTGGACTTAGAGACAAATATCTCTATTAGATGCAAAGGATGTATTCTTGTTTGCTTTAGATGGTTGATTTTAGGTTAGTTGTTAAGTTTAGGGTTTGTTGATTGTTTTGGTTGGGTAAGATGGTCAAGTGGAATAGTTGGAGTGAGAGGTATTTAAATCATTGGGATATGGATTCAATGACAATCACGAGTGTCTCAATGATGAATCAGAGTGTGTTGTAGGGCCAATCTAGCAAGGTTAGTGGATCCTTAAGGTAATGTGTGAGGTGAGGTGGACATCAAGTTTGGGAAAAACAAGGTAGGGAAAAGGGCAGTGAAGTATCCTTTATCATTTACCTATGAAAAAGAAGGTCTTAAATATGATAATAAAAAGATACTAAGCATGAGATAGGGAAAACCCTTTACTCAATGATGATACTTTAAAAAAATAAATATCTAAGATAAACATTCCAGTGAAACATAGAAAGCATAAGAGCTTCTAACTTTAGTAAATTCACCTTCAGAATTGGGAGAACATATAAGATAGCACAATAACTTTAATCAAGCAAAGAGGGAACTCCTAAACATTGTTGATCAAGCTATAAATAACTCTAAGGCAAGCTGATAGGTATGGAAAAAGGGCAATATCAGAACAAGACCTCTTTGACTTAATCTAGCAGGCAATACTTCAAAGAAAGGTTCCAAGATAGAGTTTAGATAGTCTCAAATAAGCAGGATTTACCGTGAATCATATTTTTTAACCAGTATATTAATTCATAAATGAAACAAAAAAGCATAAAGAGGCTTGAGGAGTAGTTAATAATTCTTCAAACACACCGAACAGAGGAAAACATCAAGGCCATAGAAAACAGGAGGACTAAGGTGCTTCAAGGAGCATTTATCAACCTATACTTTTATGTTCTATAGCAACTAAGAAGAGTGAAACATAATGATAACAAGAAAATATAACAAAATTAAGAAGACATCACCATTAACCAAGCTTAGGAATCCTGCAAACAAGCTTCTTTATCATCAGTCCAAAAAAGACATTCATCAACTTCACAAAACCAATTTCTTCTCCAAGCTCATAAAAACCATATATTGCTCTACAAGTTCATAAAATGTCAACATTTACAATGAAACCCTCATGCTCTATTTATCTTAGCAAGAGAGGGAAAAAACCATAAATAAGGTAGGAAAATGTCAAATTCACCCATAAATGTCATTTATGGCCAAGAGACCATGCAAGGCCCAAGGCACATAATATCCGAAGAAATAAATGCAAAAATAAGTTCTTGCACATAATTCTAGAGTTTTTTTTCTCAAAACACTCAAAAATATCATTTTTCAATAAATGAGTGTGTTTTTTTTACATTTGGTCGAAAACACACTACATAGCCCATTTGCGCAGTGCCACCTTCAGCAGAAAATAGGGTCTTTTGTGACCAAGTTTTGGACCCCTTCCCGATGTTGGATTTAGCTCCATGATGAATCGTTTGAAAGCATGATGAGTCTAATTTCAAAAAATTCTTATAGTTTCCAAATCTAGCTCCTGTAGCCTAGTCAAAAAGTAAAAAATACCCAGACTATCATTTACGCAGTGCCAAGCCCAAAACAATGGCAGAAAGGTGAGAAAACTCAGGTATTTTGACCTTTTGAGGGGCCAAACCTACTCCAAATCATCTGAAATTTGGTGAGAATGATGTGAAGGTTGAGAGAAATCCAAAAATTTCAAGTTCTTCTCTTGGGGATGCTCCATGTGTTTTCATAGTGCTGCACTAATGAGGCTAAAAAATCTCAAAAAACAAAATTTTCTCCAAATCCTCTCAAATTTGGTGGAGACCTTCCTTAAGGTGTCTTGGACAACTGCTGAGAAGATTCAGCTAAAACTCCAAGGCTGTCATGCTCTTTTTCCTCATTTAGGGTTGGGACTTCAAGTAGGATTTCCTTTAGTTTGGCACAAACAAGCTTGTGCTTCTTGGCATAATACTTTGTCATCTTCTTCTGGAGGGCCAAACCCCTTTTTATCTTCTTGAAGTGTTTGTGCTCATTCTTATAATACTGAATGATGTATTGGTCCATACCAAAATCCCTCTCCAATTCCTTAATTTGAGTATCCTTGCTTTGGAGTAACAGTCTAATGGCCATCTCCTTATCTTCAGTGTCACTGTCTAGGTCTATAAATTGAGGCTCTTGAGTATTTTTCTTGCTTCTCTTACTTCTCCTAACCTTTTCCATATTTTCTTTACCCTTGTCAAGCCTTGGAGTTGATGCAGATGACACGGTCCCTTGCATTTTGGAGGCAACAAACACTTTCCTTGACCCCCTTTGATATGTGCATGGAAGAGGTGTGATGGTGGTTTTGGAAGTGTTTTCATCATGACTATGACCCTTGGCGTTGTCATCAATGTTAGCCACCTATAAAAATTTTCATATCAAATGGTGGCTAAATCATTTTTTGAGCCTTTAAGAAACAAGTTTTATTGCTAAAAATGTTATCTCTTGAAGTCTCATGATGATATCTTATCATATGATTAATCTTCACTGTTGTTTCCCTTTCAAAATTCTAAAAATATGTTGTTTTCATGAAGAAAAGACTGCTGCAAAAATCCCCATTTTCCCTCAGTTTACCCCTCCTTTCACTTAAAAATTAACCTCCATTTATTCCCCTTTCTCCTTCATGAAAATCCCTTTATAAGGTTTAAAACTCATTTTTAAACCTTACTGAAACACCCAAATCCATTAAAAAACCTTGAAAATTTCATAAAAAATAAGTTTTCTAACTATGGGCCTAAGCCCCTTTGGGCTAAGTCCTAAACCACTTCCCCACATGTGCCCTAGCGCTGGAACCAAGTGCTAATAGTCCCGAGCACTTATCGCATCGGAAGCAATCGGCGAGCGCAAGTCTTTTTGTTTTATGAAACCTCCGATCCGATGAGCCCCTTTGTATTTAACCCTCGATCCCTTGTTTCATTCGCATAACCTTGGGCCCACAATCTAGCGCTAAAAACGTTATTTAAACCATTCCCGATTTGTTTTTTCCTTTTTAAAATCGTCAAAACCCACTTCTCTTATGTTTATATTAAAACTCGCCAGTTCATGTTTTTAATGAAAAGAACCGTTGATATTTTCCCAGTCAAATGGTCAATACAATCTCGCATCAGAACAAATTGGCAAGCACAACTCTTTTTTACATATAAACCTCCAATGCCGATTGGCCCTTTTGTGTGTAAACCCTGGTTCCTATATCATTTTCATATAACTAAACAGCCTCGCAAACGGGCGCTTAACCTCAATTAAAACCCTCCCCGATGCAATAAATCCTTTGTATTTCATAAAAATATGTTTTTTATGTTTTACACGTAACCTGCCGTTCATTGTTTGAAGCTCTTCTCCACCATTGATCTTCGACCAATAAAACAGCCAGTGCAATCTCGCGTAGGAAGTTTTTATTGGGCACACTTAATATTTTATTCACAACCTCTGATTGGCGATCCCCCGATTCATTTCCCATCATCGATCTGATCCACAGATTGATGATCCACAACCAATCGCATCGACGCTCCCCTATCCATTGCCCCTGCCGATCACAATCCTCCGATTGCATCTGGGTCGTCCATGCCCTGAGATCTAACGGTCCAGATCAGTCCTTCCGACCTTGGTTAAAAACATGAAAACCCCTGTATAATGTTCTTTTAACCGATCTCCGTCGTTGATCTCTGTAGATCAATGGCCCATATTAACTCTTTCTCTGCTTCATATATTGTTCCATTTTATCCTAGATTCAATCTCCACCGTTGATCCTTTACATCTAACATCCTAGATTAATCCCGACATGCCTGACTCCTATGGGTCCTGCCTTCCTTCAGATTTGATCTCAGCCATCCAATCTTAGATCTAACGGCTCAGATTAAAACTTCCTTCCCCTGCCCCCACCTGCTACCGCCATTGCATCTTATTGATATCACGCTCTTCCCTCAGCCGTCCGATCTAAGACCTTAGATCTAATGGCTAGAGCGCATTTCTGCGCAGATTTATGCCTGAGCGTTAATTCTCAGAAATCACGCTATATGGGTGGTTTCTAAATGCCACGTGTCAACTGATAACATATATCACATTCGAACAGGGAAAACCACCTATTCCCTTTTTGGCTACGCGATACCACTGGTTTCTCATCCTGAAACCGCTTTCCCCATTTGCATTGTGTTTTATCGCGTTCGCTCCCCGCCATTGATCTCTGTAGATCAACAGCTCATATTTAATCTAGCCATTACACTAGCGCCCTCTGCCATACACCAAGGGATTTCACAATCAACCACAACCGTTGATCTCTGAGGCCTATCGGATCTAACGGTTTAGGATCACCACGAAACCCCAATTTTCCTCCGTGCCTTTTTCACTGCTGATTAAGGTTTTAAACCCATTCCTTCGCATTTTTCACCTGTGTTATTGAAATGTGACCCTGTCGCATTATGTTATTACTTTTGCTTCCGACCATTGATCTATGCAGATCAATGACCCTAACTTAATCCTCTGCACCACTTCATCAATCACTTTTCTTTTTTCCCTCTACGAATGATCTCCACCGTTGGATGCTTTCATCCAACGACTATGCTCCAAAACGAAACCTCCAAAGTAGTCTTACCCAAATAACGCAGGATTTATTAACATTTCCTGGTTTATGCAGGTTTTTAAAGGTTTTTCAAATAATTTTAAAAGCAAATAAAAGCCAAGGATGATGATCCTCCATGCCTTTGTTTATCAAAGAGATTTTTCCACAGGGTTGCAACACCATGTTTTCCAGTGTCTCATGAACACTGGCAGCTCTATAAAGCCCCTGTCACACTTGCACATGAACAAGACACAACAAAGATTAAAGAAATAGAGAGTATCAGTGTTGAAGACCAAATCAAACCAGGGATGAAGAATTGAAGATCTTTTACCCAGTTTTGAGGGATTACGGCTAAGATCAACAATCAAAAGCCTACTCCACTAAATCAAACACAGTTAAAGAACAGTAAAATAAAATTAGGCCTAATTAAGCCTAATACACAGAACTAAAGCAGATTAACAGTGTCTAAATAAAATCAATAATATCTATCAGACAGAGAATGCCTCCACTGCCACATCAGAGGCTAATTGATTCCTCTCAGCTACCAGAGCCACTTGTAGCCTCAAAGCATTCAACGGGAGGCCGAATTATTATCAGAACAGAGCATATCTACCCCAAGGTAGCTGAATAGTTATTACGAATCAAAGAAACTAATATAAACTATCAATAGAGTTATTACAAGATGACACAGAGCCTTAAAGTCAACAAAAGCTTCCAGCAAGCTTAATACTTAATGTAAAACAATTAATAGAGAGGAAATATCTGTAAACTTCTCCATTGAGCCCCTCAAAGGCCGAGAAGCATTAATTGTATTAATTGAACTTAATAGATCTTTTCTCTCTTTGACTTCCTCATTTTTCTATAAAATCTTCTTGAGGAGCTCATTGTAAAGGGTTGGTTGCAGAACTATGAAATATACTTGTGCTCGAAACTTTCTATGTGTAAATAGTGTTCAAAGGCTCTTGAAACTCTGCTTGTGATTAAATAAGTTAGGCTGAGAAGTGAAGATGATTGCTAAACCGAAACATTGGACTTGAAGAATGTAACTGGTTTGACATCAATATACAAGCTGTTCCTTGGGATCCTGGTCTATACCACTGGTGAAGTGCTTCTTTCTATGTTATTGTTTTTCCTTTCATGTATGCCATTTTGTCCATTATTCTTTGATAAATAACAACAAGAATAGAGTTAGGATTTACTGTTTACAGTACCCTTCTCTGACTGATAAGCTTTATCTCAATTTTTTCGTCTAAATTGTTTATTTAAGAATGATTTAATACAGTTCAAGCAGTTAGGAATGTTGGCGTTCCCTCGTCCTACTGTTTGCTTTAAACATTGTTCTTGAATGTTATTTTCATTATATGCTCAGTAAGGATAGACTAGAAAAGTGATGGTGTGTCCTGTTTTCTAGCTTCTTTATCCAAAGGTAATTCTGAAAGTTTCCCTAAGTGTATGCTGAAAGTAGGCTAGATTTAAAAGTATCTTATCTGATCTTAAGTTGCACTTTGTTTCTCTTATCTGTTTTCATCCCATCTGAAATTAATTATGCATATTACTGGATTGTTTGTGTCTTGAGTTATCTTTAATACGAACTTGTCCAAAGAGGTTTACAGTGAGCCCTACCCTTTGGTTGGTTTTAAACATTTGCTTAAACGACTTTTCTTTTTTGGACAGACTATAAATCCTAGTTGAAATTATTATCTGTTTCCACCCCTCCAACACTTTTATTGTTCCATTCCATCATTTTTATCTCAGAGATCTTGTGATATAGATGACTTTCCCCTTGGACCACTCTTGAAATTGTTGCACAATTAAAACCCTTTTATGACTCCATAGCCCAATGGACTAAAAACCAGCGTTATATCTATCTTTTTAGCCAAAGATTGTTCTGATTGCTTGCAACTTCACACATTTGAAACTCTTCCCATTTAGGACTTTCCACTCAAATAATAATCATGCTCAACCATCCAAAATAAACAAAAAACCTCGTTCTTCATAACTAGCCTAATATCATACCCAAAAAGCTTTAAAGATAAATCAATCTTTGCACTTATTGGAGAGATCCCTCTCCGGATTCAGGAGGGCTAGATCCTAGAATCCTAAAGTGGTTCAAGTGTTCTCTCTGCATTTTTAGTCTTACCAATCTACTGAAACTACAGGGAGCTAACATTTCTGGTGACTCCGCTGGGAATTTTGAGTGTTTTTTATCCTATATACCTTTAAGACCTCAGGAAACCCTTTATTCAAGAACATTGTGCAGTGACTAAAAGAAGTCCTCTTCAAGCACTACCAAGCATGGTAATCATGATGAAACTTATTTGAATCAGTGACAAACTAATGAAACCTTAGGATTCTCTTAAGAGCTTATCAAACCTTGAAGGATCAGCTAGCTTAGCCATAAGATCAGACTGTCTTTGTCTCATAATCGTAGCTAAGTTTTGAAACAGATTTAGGACACTCTTAAGAACCAATAGGACCAAAAAACAACTCAAAAAAACCCAAAAATATTTCAGATTGGTATTTAATAAACATGGTGGTGGACCATAAAACATTTTACCTCCAAAAGAGCTAAAAAATTCCACTTGGTGACTCCAAAATCCTAAATAGACCTTAAGACTCAACTGGGAAGTATCATCATAACATCATTTAAACTCAGTTAGAGGATTTTAGGATTAAAATTTTCTTGTTTAAAAGATTAGTTTGCCCTTTATAGATTGTCATATCAAGTAAAAATTTTCTTGTTTATTTGGGTCTAAAAAACACAGCATAGTGGCTCCTAGAAAGATTCATACTAGAGCTTATCCTGACCCAAACCCACCTGAGATAGTTGATAACCATGAAAGTATACTTAGGAAGTAACCTAAGATTAAATTTTCAACTATTTTTAGATCACCCTTGAGAGCTAATTCAGTTCCTGAAAAACTTGCAGCTCTTCAACAATCACAAGTAGACTTAAGAAATCCATTTAGAACTAGGTCTCTTGATGATTTATATCAGCTAGATTCAGAGTCTTCACTTTCATCCCCAGAAACAAGTGAACATCCTGGTAGTAGAGAAACAAGACCACTTGATTTACATTTCCTTCACAATTTAGGTGTTTCTCATCCATGATCAGCTCAACAATATTTTCTTGGTCCATCCACATTTGTTCATCCTACATCCACTATCCAAACCACTCCATTCTAGCCCACTTTCCCCCTTGTTAATCCACCTCTTGTAAATCCACCTCCACCTCATATCATGGAAGCATGGTATGCCCCGTTGGTCCTTCCTTTGCCCTTAGTCAATCTCCCATAGGACTATCAGTCCAAAATACTATTGTATGATGCCAGTAATGCAACTACTGCATCACAACACGTGGATAAGATGAATGACTACTTTGACAGAAATGAAATTGATGATGAATCTGTCAAACTTAGACTATTTGATCAGAGTTTAGGGGGAGAAGTAAGAAAATGGTTCAAAGGCTTAACCCCTCATAGTATCAATGATCTCCAAGCCTTTCATCAGACATTCTTAAATAAATGGGACATAAGGAAAAACCCTCTTCAAATAGTGTCTGATTACAAGAACCTCCAAAGAGACGTAGGGGAAAGTGTACAAGTTTACTGCACTAGATTTAATAGTGTGTACAATGCCCTTCCCCCAGACTTAAAACTCCACAAGGCTAAGCTTTAAACAAGTTTCCTGAAGGATTTGACCCTGAGATGGCCTATCAACTAAGAGAGAGAGATCCTTTAACCCTTGAAGATATGCAAAACGGAGCTCTTGCTGTGGAAGTTAACTTAATGGAGAAAAGAGCAAGAATGAAGAATGAGAATAGAGTGTCCTTCAAAGAAGAATCCACACCTTCTACTTCCAGCTCAAATATGGAAAGAATGATGGAGGAGATGATGAAAAAGATGAGAATTCTAGAGAGAGCACAAGCTAGTAAAAACCAAACTTCTCCTCAAAATAGAAATTAGAACCAAAATCAAAATTTCAGAAGAAATCAACCTCAAAACAGACCAAGGGAAGATGATCAACAAATCACTCCTCCTTTCCATCAAAATTATGTGAGTGAGGTTGAAGATATGATAGAACAAACAGAGGACGATGAGATCAATATGTTGGGAGTAGATAATGATGACTTTGAAGTTCATTATGATAAAAAACAAGGTCTATATACACCCTATGATGAAAAAAGGGATGATGATGAAAGTTATTATCAAGACATGGAAAATGTTATCATAGAGCCTCAAAAAGAGTATGATCTTAGAAGTAAAAGCAATCAACAAACTCCCAAGACCAAAACCTCTGATAATTCTTCACAAAACAACATTGTAAACAAACCCAAAATTGTAAAATATAAGGACAAGACAGTGGTTGTAAATTCTAATAAGAATAAAGAGAAAGGCACTCAAAACAATGAAAAACAGAGTACAAACCTTAGTAGTACTAGTACCTTAGCTAGTACTCCTGTTAAAACAATTTTGTCAAATGTAAATAGAGCAAATAAGCGAACTGATTTTGCTGATAGAGTGGCAGTTAACAAGGCTGAGACAAGTACTTCAAATAATTAGATGCCTTTTAGTTTGTAGCAGGAAATTTCTAGGATTAAAATCTCTGTTCCTCTCACTGAATTAGTTACCCAAAATGTATATAGAACCCAAATTTTGAAGGCTTTAAACATAGAGGAGAGTAATGACACTGTCAATTTTAACGATGACCAACCAGAGCTCATTTTTTGTCCTAATATTGAAGGTAGATATCAAGAGGGACCAGTTCTCCTTTTTACGTTAGTTTAAATGTTCATGAATTTTTTTTACATAACGCTATGCATGATTCAGGGGCCTCTCACAATTTAATGCCCAAAGCTATAATGGAGAGCCTGGGTCTAGAAATCACCAGACCTTATAAAGACCTTTACTCCTTTGACTCAAGTAGAGTAAAATGTTTAGGATTAATCAAAAATATTTGTGTGAACTTAGCACAAATCCCAGCCAAATGCTTAGTAATGGATATTGTTGTGGCTGATGTACCCCCAAAGTATGGTATGTTTTTATCTAGATCTTGGGGAGCTAATTTACAAGGAACTATGCAGATGGACATGACATATGCGACAATCCATGTTTTTAATCATACAAGAAGACTTTACAGGGAGTTCCATATGCAGTACATGGTTACTAGCCAAGAAAGAAAAACTCTCCTCTTTATTCTGTAAACACAGGCCTTGATTCATTTATCCTTTTCAACGATGAAAAATTCAGTGAGAAAGTAACTTTAACTGAATTAATGGTCGATAGAGAGGAGGTGGAGGACAACACAGAACTGTCAAAATAGTTTGTTGGACCCATAAACTACAACAAACCAAACACGGGTCTTGAGCTACAAATCATGCATCCTTCCCTTTTTAACCTTGAGAGTCAAGAAATTATTCCTCAATACAATGAAAAACCTGAGGAATTAAAATAGATTCAACAGAGTGTTGACCTTCAAGAACAATCCGAAAGCACACTTGTTGAAGAGGATATTAACCAAGTTGAACCTGAAACTAATCCTCTGTGGAGTATGAACTTTGACAGGTCCTGCACTAGGAGCAATGCTGATGCAGGGTTCTGGATACACAACACTGATAACAACCACGCAAAAAGCCTTTCCTATAGATTAAACTTCTAGTTTTTGAATAACATAGCGGAATATGAATCCCTTCTTTTAGGCTTACATTTGTTGAAAAAATTAGGAGCCAAAAGAATTAAAGTGCATTGGGATTCAGAATTAATCATTAGGGAGGTCAATAGGGAATACAATGCTAATCACCCTAGAATCAGAGCCTATCGAAACGATGTTGTGGATTTATTGAAAATTTTTGAGGAATCCCAATTGATTTTTGTCCCGAGAAGAAAAAATATCATGGCCCACAACTTAGCTTTTTCTACTAGAACATGCTTAACGCCATATGAAACCAAAGAATGTACAACTCAAATTAAATTCAGACCAGCCATTGCTGATAATGAGAAATATTGGCAAGTGTTTGAGGGAGACAAATAAATAGAAGACTTCATGCAGTTCAAAAACGAATTTGAACTACCCAGTTCAGATTCAGACTATGAAACAAACTGCCCTAGTGAAGAAAATTTTCTTGATGAAGAAGAAAAGTCTCCTGAAGTGGCTGATATTAATCTTTTGTCTAGTAAACTTGAAAACAAAACATAAATGATTGCAGAGTTAGAAACAAAGGACTTAGAAACCCTGCAGTCTAACGATCCAAGTTTGCCAAAGGGTCTGTCCCCTTTGGAAGAGTTTTTTGATTTCAATGATGTGGCCAAGAAGCCAAAACTAGAGCCTGTCGAGATTGAAGTTGAAGAGTGTAATATAGGCAGTGAACTAAAACCTATGATGATCAAACTGTCTAAGACTTTACTATATCACATTAAACTCAAATACATAGAGCTAGTTAAATAATTTTCTGATGTTTTTGCTTGGAGTTATGAGGTTCTGAAATCCTATGACACTGAAATAATTCAGCACAAAATCCCTCTCAAGGAAAACCAAAATCCATTTAAACAAAAACTGCGCAGAATAAACCCTGTTCAGTTACCTTTGGTTGAGAAGGAGATTAAGAAAATGTATGAAGCTGGTATTATTGTCCCTATTAGACATTCTGAGTGGGTGTCTAATCTAGTGTTAGTTAGGAAGAGAACATGGGAGATTAGGCTTTGTATAGACTTTAGAGACTTAAACAAAGCTTCATTGAAAGAAAACTACCCTTTACCTAAGATGGACCATATTTTACAAAAGTTAGTTGGTTCTAAAAGAATTTATTTTCTTGATGGCTACTCAGGATACAATAAGATTTTAGCTCATCCTGATGATCAATTAAAGACAACGTTTACTACACCTTGGGGCACTTTCATGTATGTGAAAATGCCCTTTGGTCTAATGAATGCTGGTGCTACTTTTCAGTGAGCCATGGAAATATCATTCTTGGAAGAATCAGGCTACTTCATCATTATTTACCTTGATGATGTCACTGTTTTTTCAAAGACAGATGAAGAGCACTTAGAACACATGAGAGAAGTATTTGAGAAATGTAGAAAGTTTGGGATATCTTTAAATCCTAAGAAAACATTGTTTGGTCTCCAGGAAGGTAAAATTCTTGGGCATATCATTTCAGAAGAGGGAATAATGATAGACCCAAAGAGGATTGAGGCCATATTGCAGATCTCTCATCCTTGAAACATCAGGGAATTACAATCTTTCATTGGAATTATTAATTTCTTGAGGAGGTTCATAACCAACTTAGCTAAGCTCCTTAGGAACATAAAAAACATGCTGAAAAAGGAGCAAGGGGTAAAATGGACCTTGGAAGCAAAGAAGTCCTTTGAACTGGTTAAACAAGCATTAACCAAAACACTAGTTCTAATCAGTCCTAATTTTTCAAAATATTTTTATATTTTTTCATTTGCATGAGAACATACAATAGCTGTTATTCTTTTACAAAAAAATTCACAAGGACAAGAGCAGCCTATTGCATTCTTTAGCAAGGCATTGAGAGATGCTCCTTTGAAGTATAACATTATGGAAAAACAAGCTTTTGATTTGGTCAAAGCTTTAAAAGACTTCAGAGTATACATCTTGCACTCTCACATCATTGCCTTTGTCCCAAATTTAGTTGTGAAAGACATTATAACACAGGACCCAGATGGTAAGAGAGGTAAGTGGATTGTTGTTATACTTGAATATGACTTAGAAATCAAGCCCACTAAACTCATCAAAGGCCAAGGTCTAGCTAGAATAATGGCTGAATCAAATTTTGAAGTTCTTGATATTAATATGATAAATGCTTTAGATTACCAAGAAGAATTCACAACCCCCATTGTTGAAGACCATTTTATGAATTCCTCTTGGTATGCTGATATTTTATTTGTTTTGATTAATTTGAATACATTTCCCGGTTTATCAAAAACAAAGGCAAGGTTCTTGAAGTTAAAAGCTGTAAACTACTGCATTATAGATAAATGTCTTTATTGGAAAAATGCAAGTGGAATATGTTGAACCCTTAGTTAAACTGAGAGGGGGGGGGGGGGGGGTGAATCAGTTTAACACATACATGGACTTTTAAAAATTTTCCCTTAAATCTTATTTACACCTTTATTTCATGGTCAACTTAATAAGTGAGCAATCTTAATCTGTGAGCAGCAAGTATCAAGCAGATTTGTTAATGTAACAGCAGTCTTAATATGCAAGCAACATGTATTAAGCAGATTAGATAAACCACATCAACACATAAACATTATACACAGAGGTACCAGATATAAGTGGAAACCCATAAAGGGATAAAACCACATTTTATTATTGTTGTGATGCAAAGGCAAGCTCCAACTCCCTCTCACCACTGATTTTCTATAGGCACCAACCTACAGGAGGCTCCTACCTCAATTCTGCAAGCTACGACTTGCAAGGAAGCTCCAACTCCCATCAATTTTCTACAGGCACCAACCTACAGGAGGCTCCAACCTCAATTCTGCAAGCTACAACTTGCAAGGAAGCACCAAATCCCTTCATTTTTCTGCAGGCACCAACCTATAGGAGGCTCCTACTTCAGTCAGCTACAACTGACATCTATCAAGCTACAACTTGATAGGGAAGCTCCAACTTCCTTACTCTTTCAAAAGAAAAACTCTTGCTGATTTACCTTGGATATCAGCTCTGTTCTATACCTTCTTCTCTGTTGTTCATCAACTCTTATATCAGACCTGCATCATCTCTGCTCAGCCTCTTCTTCTTCTTTGCTCAGCTCCTCCTTATTCACATTCTTCTTGCAGCTTGTTTATTCTCTTCAACTCTCTTTAATTCTGCTGCACACTCTCTCCTTTTCTCATTCTTTTTTCATCAACACCTCTCCCTTTGGATATTACTCTGTTTTATACGAAATAGCTTCATGGCTGTTTGTATTCTACTAGGAATTTGAAATGGACAGTCATGTCTCTTTTCCTTTTGCCTTCTCATTTCTTTTCCAGCTCACTCAGAAAAATGTAACTGTAGGTGCTTATTTTAATCTAAAAGTGGGATATTTGTTCTCTTCCGGAGACTTGCCAATGCATCACAAACAATAAAAGTCAATTAAAACATTTACATTCAAATTACATGCGAACTCCACCTCAACTCATTTAGTCTTTTGGCTCGCTGAGCGTTTGTCTTTTCTTTGACTGTGTCTGTCTTTTCTGTGACTGTGTTTTATCTCTTTTTAGCTCTTTTTTCTCTTCTACCCTCTGCTGTAGTGTAACTGTTGCATACGTGTAACTATGCCTTTTATATCAGTGTATTTTATATAAATATGTAACAGCTGGCAATAAGTCTGGGCAAATTCTAGCCCTTTACACACAGCAAGTGTCTTGTTGATGTGGCGAGTTCCGCAAGCGGAACATATGTTCATCACAATGGTTTTATATTAATAATCACCCTCCCATTAAGCCGAGGCATATATATAACCCACGGACCACATGGCACTTTTTAATACAATCGCAACAACTTTACGTTAACAATCGCCCTCCACCTTAAGTCTTTGGTATTATATTACAATCCAATAAATCGAATCACAGCCTCTAATATATGAAAGGGTCGGGGCCCACATCCGACGGTGGACAACACATCGCAACGGTGATCGACGGATCAAACAAAAAAAATGCGCAATGTAAAATTTGCGATGTGCGCTGTTGTGATGGTGCGATATTGCGATTTCGCGATGTTGCGATGGTGCGATGGTGCGATGGCGTGATGTTGCGATGTTGCGATGGTGCGATGGCACGATGTTGCGATGTTGCGATGGTGTGATGGCGCGATGTTGCGATTGCATGATGTTGCGATGGTGCGATGGTGCGATTGCGAAAGGGTCCCACCATATAAGGCTTTGTTACCTTTGTTTCTTTGTTTACAAAGCGCTCCATATAAATATATATGTATGCTTTGGACCTCTATGCATAAGGCGCAATATATGTAATGCGCTGCATATATACTCCAGCGTGGGTAGCGATTCCCAAAAATTTGTGATTATGTTATATGTAACGCCCGACTGGGTAGTGATTCTTGGAATAATGACTCCGCCTCTATATGCGCTGCCTCTGCCTCTGCCTTAGTTGCTTCTGCTGCTGGACCTCTACCTCTACTACTGTGATAACGGTTCTGCCTCTATGTTCATGACTCTACCTCTGCCTTAGCTGTGCTTTTTTTTTTTTCTGTCTCTACCGTTGCTTCTGTTCTGCTATTTGACTGTTACATTTCAACATTCTCTCCCGCCTGTCTCCTTTGCTTCCTTTGTTCACTTCTTTGCTGCCTCTGCTACTTGTTTGCTGTCTCTACCTCTATGCTACTTTGCTTCTCTCTTTGTTTCATTTGCTCCTTGACTTTTGCTACTCCTTAATGAACCTATCTCTATTGCTCGACTATTTCACTGCCTCCATGTTCGCTGCTTCCTTTACATGTCTCTATCTTTTTTGTTTCTGTTGGTCTCTTTTCTGCCTCAATTCCTTATCGGCCTTGCTTCCTTTGTTCGCTTCTTTGCTGCCTCTGCTACTTCTTTGTCTCTTCAATCAAAGTCTATGCCATACAAAGTCAATTAATGAATAATTGCTCAATAATTCATCTGAAAACTGTATTGAACTCCTAATTCATAAATAAACCTCTCTATTACACTCCTTCAGGCCCTTTCAACTCCACTTCTCTGTCTCTAATTCCTCTATTGCTTCTACTTCAATTCCTCTGTTTCACCTATTGCCTCTACTACCTCTCTGTCTCTTTTGCCTTATGGATAGTTTAGGTGCTGCTCCTATCTTTACCTTTGCCATCAATGACAACATTTCCAACAGTCTCCCCCTTTGGCATTGATGGCAACACATCCACCAATAATCCAATGCTTCCTCCAAGTCTTCCTTTGCCTAGCTTCTTTTAGAAGACCCTTTCTATTATTTCCTACTTTTCCTCCCCCTTTGACATCAATGGAAAAGGGTTGCACATTGCTCAGCGTAGATTCTGTCTTTGCATTTCCTCTCTCTGATTTGTCTTTAGACCACCTTCTTCTGACTTTTTACCCTGCTGCTTCAGACTGGTGTACAAGAATTGTTGAGAAAACACTTTGAGGATTATTGATCTTGAATGTACACTTCAAGTTGATACAATCCCAAAGCACTGACTCCTTTCACTTGTATAAAGCAGAAAGTGAGGATAATGACACTTCATAGAACACATTGTACCAGATTTATCTTATCAGGGATGCATCGCTGGATTAAACCTAAAATACTGAGAATGCTTCAAATATACTCTAGTCTCTATCTGATGTAGTGCGGCAATACATTTCTGTTGAGGAAGATTGTGGATGGAATATGTCTTCTCCTGCAATACTCATCTGCATTACCACACCTGTTCAATTATGATAATGATGCCAATATATCTTTGGTTGCTGTGGTACACCTTTCCTGCCTGTTGGTGATGATATGAACTAGGATGCTGATAGGGATATTATTCTTCAAGACTGAAAGGTCCTTATTGTTGTTGTGAACAATGAATCAAACCAGAGTTTACAACTTATTATGAGATTACACAATATCTTTCAATATAAGAGACCAAATGACTTTTACTGCTTGCACACTGTACTTTCAAAACAAATCCTTCAATGTTTTGGTCAGTCTCGTTTATCAATCATGCAGTTTTATTTATGACATGAGGAGGTATGCATGTCAATGATCAATATCTCTTTAAAGGTTAATTATCAAAAAATCCCTTGTGCTGAAGAAGGATTTAGATGAATTAATAAAAGACTTTTGAGCTTCAAATGGTAATCACAACTAGTCCTTTATGCTTCAGATACTTTGACTATTCTATCAGGATGATCTTCCACAAAACATTCTCATGAAGTTTAATTGATATCTTTGTAAACAGAATTCACAAGGTGTTGTGAATGATTTCAAGAGAGAGACCTTTTCATGTTGAATGCAGATAATACTGGGAATATTACCTTGAGGTTCTTTTGCCATAGTTCTTTGATCCTGAGGAACAGTTTTATGCTTACCTAACTGGCTGATCTCCCCTTGGAATGATATTCTCGTTTCTGTTCTCGCCCTGAAACTGTGCTTTCTCTTCATATCAGAGAGTAGCATCTACAGATACTACCCCTAATCTATCTCTCAAATATTCAAATGGCTCTCTAGCAAGTGGTTTGGTAAACATATCTGTTGTCTGTTCTTTTGTTGGTACATACTCCACTCGTAAGGTTCCACCTTCAAGGTTCCGCTCTTCTCCTTTAATGTATTATTATAATTAAGCTCTTCTTTAATGTTTTGCCTTTTATTACGGTTCCATCGCGAAGTTTAACGCTTTGTTCACAATTTCATTTGATTCTTTTAACACAAATTCTTTACATCGGTTGCTGCCTTCCGACCTTGATGAAGCACAATGCCATTCTGTCTTCAATTCTTCTATGACATATAATATATCAACCTTCCATTGCATGTCTGGGGTTCTACCCTGTCATTGTTCCCCTTCTAACTGCACATTCAAGTTCTTGATTCTGGGGACCTGTATCATACTGCTGCTCCACTGATAATGCTTGGTAATCTGTTGATAAGCATGTTGCTTGTACCTAAACACCAATTGATATTACTTTGATAAACCATGCAGATATTTTACTTCAGCTTGCATATTTACCCGTAATTAAGACGTCTTTCATAAATTCTATTATTGAGCTCTCCACTGTTTTCAACAACAATCATCAATATACTGAATCTGATCTTGGCATCATTAATCTTTTGCTTTTTCTGTCATTTTATTCAGAGGAAGTCACAACATTTTCTTTTCTATGACAGTTCCAGAATCATTGCTGCTTTATATATTGCTTTATATACCAATTCAACTATTCTGACATGATGATCTTTGGATAGACATTTTCAATTTCTTTTCTTGGAATCTTCATGGGTAGATCACTCACTTAACTGTACTCCTCCAAGGGACATTTTCATAGATGAAGGAAGTAATGATACAGTGATGATAGGCTCTTTTCTTACTCATCTTTCTTAATGTGAATCATTGTTCATACTAGCAGAATGTTGCACACTGTGATCATCAATTAATGTGCTGATGTTTTCTTAACTTAGATGATCATGGCTACTGTTTCCACTCTACCACAATGGTTGCTTGCTATATTTTCTTCTTTCATTACTCTGTCAGCTATTTAATGCTTCAGATATTCTTCTTCCTCTCTACTTCTCTTGTTAGAGGAATTTTCCTTTTTCTTCCTGATCTCATAGCTATTCTCATTTCATGGATATCTTCTTAGACTACTTTTGTGGGGACTACATATGAACTGCTCTCCCCCTGGGATGTTGCTTCATATTTGTCACTAGATGGATTTTTTCATTGCTTCCTAGAGTAGCTCCCCTTGAGACTATGGATAATTCGTTATGTTATTGAGATAATAGGCTCCCCCTTTCTCTTTTCCTTCCATACTTTATTGGAATTCTTCATAATGTCTGTACTTCTTATAAATTCATAGTTTTGTTTGATTTGCTTTGATTCCATCATCTGTCTAGAGTTCTTTAGTATATATGTTAGTTTACAGTCCTTTGCTTTGTGGCCAAGCTTGAGGCATATATAACATCTTATTTTATCAAAGTACATTTGGGCTGATGTATAATAGTTTGTTCCCCTTCTTGAATATAATTTACAATAAACAAGTTTATGTCCAAAATTATGGCATGCATAACAATAGCCATGGAAATGATTTGTGTACCTGGTGAAATATTGTCTTTTCCCTTTGCTTGCTTGAGGTGCTCTTCTTATTTGCTGCATCTCTTGCTGGTAATCATTGATTCTCTTTGTCTTGCAATGTGCTGCATCATGTCCAAGTTTGTGGTAGGAGAAACAAGTGATACTTCTCATAGGTGGAAATAAACTTCTTTGACTTCTTCCAAATTTATTCAATTCATCTTTAGGAGCATGTGCGACTTTAGCAGCTGATTGTTTCATCCTTTCATTCTCTGTCTTTTCATGTTGCTGCTTGATTCTATATGTTTCTCTGCAACTCATGTTCCTGCTGGTTTCTTCTTTTGTAGTAATCTCTTGAGCTACTTCACTGTCCTTTACAGCTTTTACAAAGATGATTTTCTTGTTATCTTTAACCTTGGACTTACTGGTTTCACCTTCATATCCTATCCCAGCCTTTATGAGAGGTGACCTTTTAGCATTGATAATTTGCTCCAACTGTCCAGAGCTTTTCATTAGAGGTGTATTCATTAATAAGTCTCTTTGGGCCTTTTCTAAGTTCTTTCTTAGGCTTACTACTTCTTCTTCCATTCTTTCACATTCCTGACTTTTATCTCTCATTTGTTGCAACAAAGTGTCTTCTAGTTTCTTTGCCTCTTCAAGTTGTGTCTTCAGGCCAATAATTTCTTTCCTATCTTCATATTCTTTCACATCACATATTTGTAACAATATCTTAAGATATTTGTTTTCATTCTTCAATTTTTCTATTTCAGTCAGAGTTGTGTCAATTTTGGCTTTTTCTCCATCTGCAATTTCTTCATGACTCTTACTACCATTCACACTAGCAAGTACCTCATTTGATTGAACATCTTCCTTTTGACATGAATTTTTCTTCTTCTTGATTCTCTTCTCCTTCTTGACAATGAAATCCTCGGTGTCTACTCCATGGATGAAATGCAATCTATCCCAAATTTCTTTTGTAGAGTCTAGATCCATTATCAACTCAAGGTCCTTGTTATGAAGACTGTCATATATCACACATTTTGCCTTGGCATTCCTATGTTGTTCTTTCACCGTGGGGGAGTTTGTGCAATAACCATCACAAACAAGCTTCCAAACCTCAGGTTCATAGGCCACTAAACCTGTTTTAACCTTATCTCTCCATTCAGGAAAGTTTGTTGTATTTAGCACAGGTACATTTTGATAGTCCATGACTTAACCAGATCTCCTTCAAGCTATTAAGCTTACACCAAAGGAACCCACTCTGATACCAATTGTTGAACCCTTATTTAAACTGAGAGGGGGGGGAGGGGTGAATCAGTTTAACACATACATGGACTTTTAAAACTTTTCCCTTAAATCTTATTTAGACCTTTATTTCATGGTCAACTTAATAAGTGAGCAATCTTAATTTGTGAGCAGCAAGTATCAAGCAGATTTGTTAATGTAACAGTAGTCTTAATATGCAAGCAACATGTATTAAGCAGATTAGATAAACCACATCAACACATAGACATTATACACAGAGGCACCAGATATAAGTGGAAACCCATAAAGGGAGAAAACCACATCTTATTATTGTTGTGATGCAAAGGTAAGCTCCAACTCCCTCTCACCATTGATTTTCTGTAGGCACCAACCTACAGGAGGCTCCTACCTCAATTCTGTAAGCTACAACTTGCAAGGAAGCTCCAACTCCCATCAATTTTCTGCAGGCACCAACCTACAGGAGGCTCCAACCTCAATTTTGCAAGCTACAACTTGCAAGGAAGCACCAACTCCCTTCGATTTTCTGCAGGCACCAACCTACAAGAGGCTCCTACCTCAGTCAACTACAACTGACATCTATCAAGCTACAACTTGATAGGGAAGATCCAACTTCCTTACTCTTTCAAAAGAAAAACTCTTGCTGATTTACCTTGGATATCAGCTCTGTTATGTACCTTCTTCTCTACTGTTCATCAACTCTTATATAAGACCTGCATCATCTCTGCTCAGCCCCTTCTTCTTCTTTGCTCAGCTCCTCCTTATTCACATTCTTCTTGCAGCTTGCTTATTCTCTTCAACTCTCTTTAATTCTGCTGCACACTCTCTCCTTTTCTCATTCTCTTTTCATCAACACCTCTCCCTTTGGATATTACCCTGTTTTATACAAAATAGCTTCATGGCTGTTTGTATTCTACTAGGAATTTGAAATGGACAGCCATGTCTCTTTGCCTTTTGCCTTCTCATTTCTTTTCCAGCTCACTCAGAAAAATGTAACTGTAGGTGCTTATTTTAATCTAACAGTGGGATATTTGTTCTCTTCCGGAGACTTGCCAATGCATCACAAATAATAAAAATCAATTAAAACATTTACATTCAAATTACAATGTGAACTCCAGCTCAACTCATTTAGTCTTTTGGCTCACTGCGCGTTTGTCTTTTCTTTGACTGTGTCTGTCTTTTCTGTGACTATGTTTTATCTCTTTTCAGCTTTGTTTTCTCTTCTACCCTCTAATGTAGTGTAACTGTTGCATACATGTGACTATGCCTTTTATATCAGTGTATTTTATATAAATATGTAACAACTGGAAATAAGTCTGGGCAAATTCTAGCCCTTTACACACAGCAAGTGTCTTGTTGATGTGGTGAGTTCCGCAAGCGGAACATACGTTCATCACAATGGTTTTATATTAATAATCGCCCTCCCATTAAGCTGCGGCATATATATAACCCACAGACCACACGACACTTTTTAATACAATCGCAACAACTTTACATTAACAATCGCCCTCCACCTTAAGTCTTTGGTATTATATTACAATCCAATAAGTCGAATCACAACCTCTAATATATGAAAGGGTCGGTCCCCACATCCGACAGCGGACAACACGTCGCAACGACGATCGGTGGATCAAACAAAAAAAATACGCAATGTAACATTTGCAATGTGCACTGTTGCGATGGTGCGATATTGCGATTTCGCGATGGTGCGATGGTGCGATGGTGCGATGTTGCGATGTTGCGATGGCGCGATGTTGCGATGTTGCGATGGTGTGATGGCGCGATGTTGCGATGGTGTGATGGTGCGATTATGAAAGGGTCCCAACATATAAGGCTTTGTTACCTTTGTTTATTTGTTTACAAAGCGCTCCATATAAATATATATGTATGCTTTGGACCTCTATGCATAAGGCGCAATATATGTAATGCACTGTATATATACTCCAGCGTGGGTAGCGATTCCCAAAAATTTGTGATTATGTTATATGTAACGCCCGACTGGGTAGTGATTCTTGGAATAATGACTCTGCCTCTATATGCGTTGCCTCTGCCTCTGCCTTAGTTTCTTCTGCTGCTGGACCTCTGCCTCTACTACTGTGATAACGGTTCTGCCTCTATGTTCACGACTCTGCCTCTGCCTTAGCTGTGCTTTTTTTTTCTATCTCTGCCATTGCTTCCGTTCTGCTGTTTGACTGTTACATTTCGACATTCTCTCTCGCCTGTCTCCTTTGCTTCCTTTGTTCACTTCTTTGCTGCCTCTGCTACTTTTTTGCTGTCTCTACCTCTATGCTACTTTGCTTCTCTCTTTGTTTCATCTTCTCCTTGACTAATGCTACTCCTTAATGACCCTATCTATGCTGCTCGACTATTTCATTGCCTCCATATTCACTGCTTCCTTTGCCTGTCTCTCTCTTTGCTGTTTCTGTTGGTCTCTTTTTTGCCTCAATTCCTTATCCACCTTGCTTCCTTTGTTCGCTTCTTTGCTGCCTCTGCTACTTCTTTGTCTCTTCAATCAAAGTATATGCCATACAAACTCAATTAATGAATAATTGCTCAATAATTCATCTGAAAACTGTATTGAAATCCTAATTCATAAATAAACCTCTGTATTACACTCCTTTAGGCCCTTTCAACTCCACTTCTCTGTCTCTAATTCCTCTGTTGCTTCTACTTCAATTCCTCCGTTTCATCTACTGCCTCTACTACCTCTCTGTCTCTTTTGCCTTATGGATAGTTTAGGTGCTACTCCTATCTTTACCTTTACCATCAGTGACAACATTTCCAACAGAATATTGCTTAAATTTTTTCCTGAGTATGATGCAGAGAAGGTTAAGCACGAGTTCCATGAAGGAGAATGTGGAGGCCACCTCTACTGGAAGACAGTAGCCAACTAAATCCTTAGAGCTGGTTACTATTGGCCCACACTCTTTGTATATGTCCATAAAATGATCATTACCTTTCATAAATGCCAAATTTTTGAAGGCAAAAGAAATTTTCTGCGCTTACCTCTGCATCCAATCACTGTTGAAGCTCCGTTTCTATAGTGGGGACTTGAATTCATAGGAGAAATCCATCCACCCTCATCTGCCCACCATAAATGGATTCTCACTACAACAGACTACTTCACCAAATGGATAGAAGCTATCCCTTCTAGGCAAGCCAATGACTCTGTCATTATAAAATTAATTGAGACTCATATCCTCTCTAGATTTGGTTGTCCTAGGAAGATCATTACTGATAATTTAGCAACATTTGGATCCAAGAAGATGGTTGAATTATGTCACAAATATCAGATAACATTGGGTCATTCTACTACTTGTTACCCTTAAGGTAATGGGCTAGCAGAATCCTCAAACAAGAGTTTGGTGAACATAATCAAGAAGTTGCTGAGGAAAACAAAAAGTCTTGGCACACAAAGCTAGTTCATGCACTTTGGGCTGACAAATTGATACTTCAAAAATCTATTGGAATGTCACACTACTAGCTTGTGTATGGAACATATGCAATTTTTCCAACCAGCCTTAGTGTGCCAGTTATGAAGTTGATTCAGGAGGTGCAGTCTGAAGACAATGACATGATCAGAAGGATAAATGAGACCATTCACCTTCAGAAAACCAGAGAGGAGGTTTATAACAAAGCATTACAAAAGCAAGAGAGCATCAAGAAGATTTTTGACAGAAGAACAAAGGCCAACAATTTCAATCTTGGGGACAAAGTGTTAAAGTGGGATTCAAGGAGAGAAGATAAGGGCAAGCATGGGAAATTCAACAACTTATGGCTTGGCCCTTATCTCATTCATTCCACTGCTGGTAACAATGCCTTTTTCTTTCAGGAGTTGAATGGAGCTGAATTGTTTGGGGGTCCTGTCAATGGTAGGATGCTCAAGAATTACTTCTCTTGATCCTATCATGTTTTGAAAGCATTTTTATCTTGTTTTTCATTATAAATATTTCATCCATCATTGCATTCAAAGTTAGAAAAATAAAAAATACAAAAACAATAGAAGAAAGAAAAGAGGGCAGGTTGTAAAAACAATAAAGGTACAGCGCTATACCAAAAAATAGAAACAAAGTCTGAAAGTGTGCAAGCTCAAATGCCACTCCTGAAAACACACTCCTAGTTAGTCATACAGCCTAATCATGACTAATTAGTTTTAAATTTACTGCTGATAGGGTAGTGAATTCGATTTTCCAAACAACTTAATCTTGGATTATCAGTTAGGTAGATTAGGCTAGAAAATAAAGGTTCAAACAAGCTCAAAATCTAAACCTAAGTGTCCAAAAGAAGAATGAATCCTATCTGTTTTAATTTTGAGTAAAAAACAGAGGTAAATTGGTTCTAATAAGTGAAAAATCTGAACCAGATAACAAGGAAAAAAAAGCTCGAATAAATTCAAAAAAAGAGCTAAAGAAAAGAGAAGGCCGTGCTCAGAACTTTTAGATCTTAAGCCTTCCATTTTTTATTTAATTTTCTGCAAAATAATATCTATGTGTAGCTTGTTTTTCATGCCATACGTCAACAACAATTTAGACTATTCAATCCTGACTTGTATGCTTTTAAATTTCTATTTTAGAAATTAGTGAATAAAAATCTTTTAGACTGTTTAATCCTAACAGATAGTAGATTAGGTAGAGAAGCTTATGAACTCAACTGTTTAATCTGATTCCATGGAGAAATAAGAAGTAGATTTAGATTAGTTTCTTTCTTTCAAAAGAATAAAATGTAGTGAGAGAGTTTGCCAATCCAACTGCACTCTAAATAAGAAAAAATGTTAGATTAGTAGGATTGGGTAGGTAGAAAGCTTGGTTTGATGTTATTCCATTGTCTTTCATGGCTGCTAATGTTTTTAGAGCAAAAGAAGATCATGCAAGTAAAGAAGGTTGCAGCCCAATGGATGGGGAACTAATTAGCCCCACAGAGAATGCAAGTCTGAAGTTCTTGATGCCTTCAAGAAGGCACCATCCCCATGTGGAGCCACTGTTAGCCACCTATAAAATTTTTCATATCAAATGGTGGATAAATAATTTTTTGACCCTTCAACAAACAAGTTTTATTGCTAAAAATGTTATCTATTGAAGTCTCATGATGATATCTTATCCTCTGATTAATCTTCACTGTTGTTTTCCTTTCAAAATTCTGAAAATCTGCTATTTTCATGAAGAAAATACTGCTGCAAAAATCCCCATTTTTCCCTCATTTTACCCCTCCTTTCACTTCAAAATTAACCTCCATTTACTCCCCTTTCTCCTTCATGAAAATCCTTTTATAAGGTTTAAAACTCATTTTTAAACCTTACCGAAACCCCCAAATCCATTAAAAAACCTTGAAAATTTCATAAAAAATAAGTTTTTTAACTATGGGCCTAAGCCCCTTTGGGCTAAGTCCTAAACCACTTCCCCACATGTGCCTATCGCTGGAACCAAGCACTAATAGTCCCAAGCGCTTATCGCATCGGAAGCAATCGGCGAGTGCAAGTATTTGTGTCTTATGAAACCTCTGATCTGATGAGCCCCTTTGTATTTAACCCTCGATCCCTTTTTTCATTTGCATAACCTTGGGCCCGCAATTGGGCGCTAAAAAATTTATATAAACCATTCCCAATTTGATTTTTCCTTTGTAAAATTGTCAAAACCCACTTCTCCTATGTTTATATTAAAACCCACCGGTTCATATTTTTAATGAAAAGAACCATTGATCTTTTCCTGATCAAACGATCAATACAGTCTCGCATCGGAACAAATCGGCAAGCGCAACTCTTTTTTACATATAAACCTCCGATGCCGATTGGCCCTTTTGTGTGTGAACCCCGGTTCCTATATCATTTTCATATAACCAAACAGCCCCGCAAACGGGTGCTTAACCTCAAATAAAACCCTCCCCGACGCAATAAATCCTTTGTATTTCATAAAAAAAAATGTTTTTTTATGTTTTACACGTAACCCGCCGTTCATTGGTCGGAGCTCTTCTCCACCGTTGATCTTGGACCAATCAAACGACCAACACAATCTCACGTCAGAAGTTTTTATTGGGCCCAATTAATATTTTATTTGCAACCTCTGATTGATGATCCCTCGATTCATTTCCCACCGTCGATCTGATCCGCAGATCGACGGTCCACAACCAATCACGTCGATGCTCCCTTGTCCATTTCCCCCACTGATCGCAATCCTCTGATTGCATCTGGGCCGTCCATGCCCTGAGATCTGATGGTTTAAATCAGTCCTTCTGACCTTGGTTAAAAACATGAAAACCCCTATATAATGTTGTTTTAGCCGGTCTCCACTATTGATCTCTACAGATCAACGACCCATATTAACCTTTTCTCCACTTCGTATATTGTTCCATTTTATCGCAAATTCAATCTCCACTGTTGATCCTTTACATCTAACGGCCCAGATTAATCCCGAAAGGCCCGAATCCTGTGGGTTCTGCCTTCCTTCAGATTTGATCTCGGCCATCAAATCTTAGATATAACGGCTCATATTAAAACTGCCTTCCCTTGCCCCCACCTACTACCGACTATGCATCTTGTTGATATCACGCTCTTCCCTCAGCCGTCCGATCTAAGACCTTAGATCTAATGGCCATCACTCATTTTTGCGCAGATTTATGCCCGAGTGTTAATTCTCAGAAATCATGTGATATGGGTGGTTTTTAAATGAAACGTGTCAACTGATAACACATATTGCATTCGAAAAGTGAAAACCACCTATTCCCCTTTGAGCCGCGTGATACCGCTGGTTTCTCTTCCCGAAACCTCTTTCCCCATTTGCATTGTGTCTTATCGTGTTCGCTCCCAACCGTTGATCTCTGCAAATCAACGACTCAGATTTAATCTGGCCATTACACTATCACCCTCCGCCATACACCAAGGGATTTCACGATCAACCACAACCATTGATCTCTGAGGCCTATCGGATCTAATAGTTCAGGATCATCCGCGAAAACCCAATTTTCCTCTGTGCCTTTTTCACTGCTGATTAAGGTTTTAACCCCATTCCTTCACATTTTTCACCTGTGTTATTGAAATGTGAACCTATCGCATTATGTTATTACGTTTTCTCCTGACCATTGATCTCTGCAGATCAACGACCCTAACTTAATCCTCTGCACCACTTCATCAACCACTTTTCTTTTTGCCCTCTGCGAATGATCTCCACCGTTGGATGCTTTCATCCAACGACTATGCTCCAAACCAATACCTCCAAAGCAGTCTTACCCAAATAATGTAGGATTTATTAACTTTTCTTGGTTTATGCAGGTTTTTAAAGGTTTTTCAAATAATTTTAAAAGTAAATAAAATCTGAGGATGACGATCCTCCACGCCTTTTTTTATCAAAGGGATTGTTCCACAGGGTTGCAACACCATGTTTGTCGGTGTCTCATGAATGTTGGAAGCTCTATAAAGCCCCTGTCGCACCTGCACATCAACAAGACACAACAAATATTAAAGAAATAGAGAGTATCAGTGTTGAAGAACAAATCAAACCAGAGATGAAGAATTGAAGATCTTTTACCCAGTTTTGAGGGATTACGGGTAAGATCGACAATCAAAAGCCTAATCCACTAAATCAAACACAGTTGAAAAACAGTAAAATAGAATTAGGCCTAATTAATCCTAATACATATAACTAAAGCAGATTAACAGTGTTTAAATAAAATCAATAATATCTATCAGACAGAGAATGCCTCCACTGCCATATCAGAGGCTAATTGATTCCTCTCAGCTACTAGAGCCACCTGTAGCCTCAAAGCATTCAACACGAGGCTGAATTATAATCAGAACAGAGCATATCTACCCCAATGCAGCTAAATAGTTATTATGAATCAAAGAATCTAATAAATCCCCCTGTCTTGACCATTGTTTTTATTTGACACTTAGGGCTCCCCCTTTCGGCGCTAACATTCACCCTACTTGCATAACCTGATCACAGTTCCTCATCCAGACTCTCATGGCCTGTACCTTGCTCCAAAAGCTCTCCTCTTGCTCTTTCAGGGCCCATTTAGTCCTGTAATTTTCAAGTTAGAGGGAAAAATACTTCACGCGGCGCGTGCCAAAATCCCGGCAAGCCCTAATGCGACTTGCGACCTGTGCGACCCTGCGACCCAATCGCTAAGTCGCCAGGTCACAAATTGCTCTTCAACCTGTTTTCTCACGACTTCATGACTTAGCGACCTTGCGACCCCGTCGCAGGTCGGAGTGTCACTCTCTCGTCGTTTTTCTAGATTTTGCGACCCTGCGACCCTGCGACCTGCGACCTAGTCGCAAGGTCCCAAAGTCGCACTTCCTTCATTTTCCCATGAATAGCGACCTAGTGAACTCGCAACCTTGTCGCAAAGTTGCAAACTCACAAATTATCTAATAATATCAACATCGTGACCTTTGCGACCCTGCGACCCAGTCGCAGGTCACTGATTCAGCTCTGCCTGTGTCCCCTGTTGAAATAATTAATAGCTGTACCTAGTTTTGTATCATCATGGCATATTTCTTATCCTGGGATTCTTTCATTAACATGACAGGTGAATTTGAAGCAGACTTAGAGTGTATCCCTGTTGCCTCGGATTCAAGTGACCTGGGACCTCCAGTATCTCGGAAAAAGGGCAAGAGCTTGGAAGCAGAAGACATAGAGATGGACATACCAATGTCCCTGCCCCTGATCTACATAGATACCCTATGCACATTTTCCAAAGGGGACAATATGCATTGGTACTAGGTGTACCAGGAGTTCACTTGATAGGAATTCCTAGAGGACCTCCCCGATCGGGAAGTATACACACAGGTCAAAAGGTCAAAGCTCCATCTTGCAGGTGCCCATCCGGCTATATTCCCATGCGCGGAGGTTATAGATTGGATTATACAGAACAATGACCCTAAGAAGTTTGTAATCAGGGACAACGAAGGCAAGGCTTTCACGACTCTCAAAGGCTCAGATGCTCACGTTTACTACTCATTGTATGAAAGAGAGGAGAATTTCACAGAAGATTGGGCCGTCGCCCATGCAGTCCCCATAGTAGACACTCTAAAAAAGTGGTGGGAGGAGCCTGAGAAATTCAAGGTCAAGAAGGATCAAGAATATCCAGTGGCAGGCCTTAGGAAAGTGTACAAATTGGTGGCTGCTATGCTTTGCTGATTGTACGGGCGCCTCGATTCCACCACCTTCAGGAGCACATGGGCAAACCTCATGGAGTATGTCACAGTGCATGGCATCTGTTTCAACTGGGCCAATATACTGGTGGCCTCCCTTCATACAAAAATATCCTCGGCATTGGTACCAGATGAAGGATTGCCTTGTGAATTCTACATGGCCTCTTATTTGTTGGATGTTGTTTATTCAAGATGCCACTTTGAGGGATGGGTGCACAATTGGGATCCAAAACAGACCCGTCCGATCCACTTACAAACCAAATTATTTTGGGATTCCAGATATAAGCAGGACATAGAGTGGATCTCTAAAGTTTTCATCCCAGCTCTTTACAGAAAATTGTTTGGCCAAGACACTCCTTGCATGTCTTGGCGAGCCATAGAGATTCTAGGCAAGGTGGCGCATTGGTTCCCATTTTCCGAGTACACATTCATTCGATTTTTTGGCTCGTACAAGGCTCCCCATGCTATGCCTCGATATGTCACAGACAAAACGATCATGCAAGAGGTCTGTTTCCAAATTTCTTTCGGTTTCTCTAGGGTCCTGACCAAGGGTAAGAAGAAGTCGTGGCCTACGCTACCCCTCACTATCGGTAGTTACACAGTCAAAGATTTCAGGGAGGTAGAGGCAGAAGCGAAAGAGATGAAAAGTTATCACCTTGGGGCATTAGACCACCGGACATATGACCGAGAAAGGATAGTCCCTGATCACTGCAAGCGGGCTAAGTTCAAATGGAACTACCGACACACAGAATGCCCGGGCGATGATGAAAGAAGAAATTGGTATAATGCAAACCAACAACTTGCTCCGGGGGCGTACTCTTATCAAGAAGACCCAGATGACCAAACATTGGAAGACAGGAGCCATGAATTGGGAGGCGCTTGTTCTTCTCTGGCTAAAAAGCATCGAACTAGTATAGGGCACAACACTTCTACCCAACAGAAAGAACTAGAAGCCAAAGCCCAACAAGAAAGGGAGAAGAAGATGAAGATAAGTGCAAGAGGAGTCTAAGGTCAAAGCAGAAGAAGAAGTAGGCCAAAGAGTTCAGGAGAAAAAAGGAGGAACAAGAGGTAGAGGCTGCGGCGGAACAGGAACTCAAGAAATAATTAGATCAAGTGGAAGCCGAACGCCAGAAGAAAGTAGAGCAAGTAGCAGCAGCTGAGCGTAAAAGGAAAGCCGAACTAGAAGCGACAGCAGAAGCAAAGCGCAGATAGAAGAGAGAACGTGAAAAGGTAGAAGCCGAATGCCTTTGAAAAGAAGAGGAAGAAAAGAAAAAGAAAGAAGAGGAGGATAAAATGCTAGAGAAAATCGAGGCATCTCCCTAGGGCGCAGGATCACAAACTGAGCTACCTCCGCTAGAGGTACCTATAGTCAGTACACGCGCTACACTCTCTGATCTGAGTTCTTACGAAGGGCAGGAGGAGGAGGAGGTATTCAATCTTACGGCCAGGCTCACATACGATCAGTTCTCCTTCAAGATTCGACAGGAGAAAATAATATGCCTAGCATGAAATCCTTCTGCCTCATCCATGGTTGCAATGGAGAAAGACATAGTCTTAGACACTAGGACTAACCTGGTGATGATAGCATCGGCTGGCACAGCTTTCACCGCCGCCATAGAGGAAAATTTAAACAGAATGAGCAGAGAGATCCTCTCTCTACAAAATAAGTTACAAGAAGCGGAGCAGAGGGAGGAAATGGCAGAGAAAGAAAAGATAGCATCAAGAGAAGAGATTCAGCAACTCCAAAACAAAACTACCCCTATCAATGAAGTACCGCTTATTGTCCAGAGGGAGTTAGATATATTAGAGGCCACCATGAGACAGGTCTATGGGGAAATGTTTACTATAAAACAAACAATTTCCCCTTTGGTGAGAGCCCAAACAGAAACCAAGCGGAGGAACGAGCAGTTGAGGGAAGCCTCAACCGCCTTGGACAGAATGATATATTGGATAGTTCAGTACCCCCAGGCTCCCAAAAACCTACCAAAGAAAGACTAGATCCATACATAAAATGCCAAGGTCCAGATCCAGATTAAAATGCAGTCTAAAGATAAGCTATCCAAGGACCTAGATAAGGTGATGTCCGCATACGAGCATCTAATCAGCGGCATCGATTCAATGCACATCCTACATCACATTCCATCGCTAGGCGCATTGGACGAAGAGAAGACATGGGCACAGGTGGATCAGGAAATCCAGGCATTTTTGTAGCCCATTAAGCAAGCCGCCGCCACTTCCGATCTTGCAGCATCACAGGAGAACCTGGGCAAGTTTCTTGTCACACCAGTCTGGATCTACACCAACTCACCTGCCTGTCCAACCTGGTCACACAGAAAAGAGAGACTTTAATCCCAAATGCCTTGGAGTGTCTCCATCGGTTAAGAGAAGAAGTTCATTTGATTTCCCCCATAGTGGAAGATTATCAAGCTTGGCAGAACTTCCTCAAAGAACAACAAGTAGATGCTCCTGACCTCACAATCACGCGCACATCTTCATGATAAAGTGGCAGCGGGTTGCAGGTTGCATTTCCCAGCTGGGTCGCAAGTCTCATTTCCTAGCTTGGTCGCAGGTCGCAGCTCCCAATTCAGGTCGCAGGGTAGCTCAACAGTTGGGCAGGCGAAAAGTCAGGAAGCCCAAAGGGAAAATTTTGGTCTATAAAACTCCCTCTGGGAAGATTGTAAAAGATCTTTTTTTGGGACTCAAAAGTGAGAGAGCATTGTATAGAAGGATAACACTCTTTTGCACATGAATACAGATACTTGTCAAAACTCCTTTTGGATCTGATGTGTTTTACTGTGCGAACACTATGAGCATTTCTTATACAGTTTCAAACATCTTTTGATTAATGAAGCTATGCTTTTAGTGGCATATTTTATGCATTATAGCCCTCTGTACTTGTGTTAATGATGTTTAGTTCATTTCGCTTTATTAATGAATGTTAATGACTTTTTTTATTATCATTTGTATTATCATTTAATCTTTTAGGAAGTGAAGGGTGTTTTTCACCATAAAGAATTGTTTTCTTTTGTGGTCATAACAGCCTACAAGCATGAATCCAATGGGGTGTTGTTAACGACATTTCCTTTGGAACTGGTGCTTTATTTTTTGCCTTCCTACGCATAGTGTTACATACGTGTTTAACTCATCAATCATGTATCTTGTATCATTTGAATAAGTGTGTGTCTATAGGTTCATTGAGTTCTTTTGAGACCAAAGGAAAGGAGACCTAAGTGGTAGCCAGACCCACACCCCGGATGGGATCCCTATTCCAAACTGTTTAGAGTCTAATTGGGACTCTTAATCGGGGAGATCCCTTGCTGTTGGCCGGAAAAATTTTCTCATCAATAGAATTGGCGCTAGAAGGAGGGTGGAATCCTCCCAGCACACAAGCAACATTCCATCAAAAAATCCCCATGGGGAGGTCATAAACGATGATACTCTCCCTCCTTCTTTGGAATATGTTCAAGGGGAGGAGGCTCCATATTATGAAATCACCAGAGAGCAGTTGAGAGCCCTACGCCCGGTTGCCCGCAATCTCATTAGGGATTTCTGATACACCCCAATCATGAATTTCTTGACCCATACTAGGACCCCTGCTGATAACCTTACTCGCAAGGGTGCTCTGGTGAGTTCCATACCTCATTTGGTAAATTTGATGGTTGAAGACCTCGCCATTGCTGTCCAGAATAACGAACCGATTCTTGAGCTCCAAGGGGGCGAAGAGGAGGAACCTAGCATGAGTGAACCCCATCCTAACCCTTAGCTTAACCAAACATGACATAAAAACAACCAAGTCCACTCCCCACCTGGGGGAGATGAGGGAAATAGAGCCGGCCGAGGAAATGAAGGTGAGCCAAATAGAGCCCGTTGAAATGAAGGCGAGGGAAATAGAGCCCTCAGAAATGAAGGTGAGAGGAACAAAGGCCTAGGGAATGGAGGTAGGGGAGATAGAGGCCATGATCAAGGACACCATGCCACCCACCATCGTCAAAACCAAAATAGTCCACCTGTCTACAATTGGGGATATCTCAGAAATATGGCCAACCATGAGGGATATCAAGAGGAAAACTCTCGCCATGGGGGAGAAGCATCTGCGTCAGGCACGGGGAGTGAATCTGAATCTAAGATCAGGCACCATGAGAATTCCAGGAGGGTGAAACCACTTTCCTAGATGGCCCAGTCCCCATTAGATCTTTTGGGGCCCCTCCATGACATGCCTAGGCACTCGGAGAAGCGTCTCCCCAAGTTTGACCCGGAGAAAGGCACGTTGGCCAAGAATCATATAAGGAGATTCTATCTTTCTCTGCAAATTATGAGAGTTCAAATGGATGACGTTTCTTGTTGCCTTTTTCCACACACTCTTGAAAACAAAGCATCCACCTAGTACGGATCCCTCCCAAGTGCCTCCATAACGTCATGGGACCAATTCCGTCGCGTTTCTTGCAGAAATTTTCGGAGAACAAAACCCCTTCCATTCTCCTCATAGAGTTAAGCACCATTAAATGCCATAAAAAAGAAAAGGTCAGGGATTTCAATCAGTTTTTTGCTACCATTCTGCAAAATTCCCCCCCCAAATTGGCATTAGACAACTCCATTACCATAGACTACTATACAAAATCTCTCCCCAGGGATATTTCCATCTTCGTAAAACATGAAGCTAGGGCCACTCTTGCGGAAAATTACGTGGCCGCCCTCACTGTAGAAAATGAAATTCTTTCTATAGGAGCCATCGATCACGAAGGGAGAGATGACCACAATCTAATCACGAAGAAAAGTCAGTCCTCCACACCCAAGACCATGGATAAGGATAGGTATACTTTTGACTTCAAGAGTATAGCAAAGACCCTTAAGCTATTGAAAAATGAAGTCTTTGACCCGAAGAGAAAGGGCATAGAATATACGACTAACAATAAGGCCCAAAAGCCCTTTTTCAGAAAGAGTAACCCCAACACTAGCCGACCTCCGTCTAACCCAAACACTGTTCTCAATGTGGAAGAAATAGGAAAAGATAACTTTTGTTCTTTCCACCAGGCTGCCCACTCTGAAAAAACATGCCCACAATGGATTGGCAGCATGACTGCAGTAGTAAATCAGATTCTGGATGATCAAACCCCAGGGGATGCAGGCGAAGATGATGTTTCTGACCATGAAGAAGATTTCCCCCCTGATGAAGAACCAGGGTCCTCTATTCTTATGTTCGACATAATCCGCAGGGAGAACAATCATACCATCACTGATATCAATATGGCAGACGATCCTAAGGTCAAACCTATATGAAATTATAGCCTTGGAAGCAAAGGACCGGTCCCTAAATAGTCCTTTGAAGAGAAGAAAAGGGCTTTCTTAAGGAAAATTCTTTCCCCTAGAAATGAACAACAAGCTGTTCCTGAGAAGTCCACAAACAACAACACCCGAGTAAATCAAAAGAGCAAGCTCCCGGTGGGGTCCCCCAAAGCCACTCTAGAGCCTAGTCCTTAATATGATTCCGGTTATAATATTTTTGAGGACATGAAAAAAACCAAAGCCAACATCTCCCTCTACGAGCTTGCCTGCATCACCAATCAACGAGAACTCATTCTCAAAGCCTTCACCAATACCTCAACTACTAAGCCTGTGAGAAATACATATGCGCAAGCTGGTCTGAGTGTTCAGTCTATTGTAAATGCCATAAATGAAAATTCCAGGGGATCTACTCCTCCCTTCCTCTTATCATTTGAGATTTTTAACTTCAACATCCATAACTGTCTAGTTGACTCCGGCGCATCTACAAACGTCATGCCCTTGTCTATTTGTAAGAAGCTGAACATCCGTCCAGAGAAAACTAACGCGAGAATCATCCAAATTCAAAAATCGTAGGTGCTGGCTATAGGAGAGTTGAAGAATGTCATCATCTACCTTTCGTCTGACTCCAGAGTCCACCAATGTATAGACATTGTAGTTGTAGACATCCCTGAAGCCTATGGCCTATTACTTAGCAGAGACTTGTCCAACAAGCTGCAAGGGTATTTTGCCACTGACTGGTCCCACCTGTGGCTTCCTTACAAGGGTCAGAACAACCAAATCAGGGTCAAAAGCGAACCTTATATGAAATATAATGTGACTGATTTGGATGCTACTAACGAACCTATCAGCTTTGCCCAAGAGGAGCTTGGCATGTGTTTCTTGGAGGCCATTTTTGGATGTTACCATCCTCCTTAGTCTCTAGTAGGCCCTGAGATCCGGTCTGAACTAACACTCATCACAGAAGAAGAAGCCACCCCCATCTCACACCAAGCCGAAATCCCTCCCCAACCTACAATCCTGAAGGAACCAGAAAATGATGTGTGGACCCTATATTATGATAGTTCCAAGCATGACGGATCTGGCACGGGCTGCATCTTGCTGGACCCTCAGAAGAGCAAGTTCTTGACTTCATTTTGGCTATAGTTCCAATGCACCAACAATACTGCTGAATATGAAGCTTTAGTCCTCAGACTGAAGAAGGCATTGGATTTAAAGGTAAGATGTTTACAGGTCATTGGAGACTCTAAGATTATCACTCGGTATGTACGCAATAACATTCATTGTTTGTCTCCGCACTTAAAAGCTTATCAACAAGAGGTATGGAGTCTTATTTATGCTTTTGATGTGTTTGGAATCAAATCTGTTCTTAGAATGCATAATGCAGCAGCTGATACTCTAGCTAATGCTGCTGTTAGATTTACCCCTTTGAGGGATGGATTTTCTATTGAAGTTATGTATAGACCCTCTGTGCCTGATAATACTACTAATTTACGCGTTTTTGATGATGACCAATAGATATTGGAATTCATGCTCAACACTGAAGTATTCAAAGACGCTATAATAGATGAGGTGGATCACGATCAAGCTTTGCAGGAAGAGCATGATAAATGCAAGGAGAACCCCATGCCCAAGGGGATAGTGTCACTTGAAAAGCTCTTTGATCTACAAAGTTGTTTCTGTGGGCCCCCAAATAACAAAGTACAAAGTTCCACCTTGGCACATTGGCAGGTGAACTTAGGATCAGATGAGAACTCGAAGTTCATCAACCTTGGGAAATACTATTTCGACCAGGAGACACAGGCTTTCACCCAACTATTCCAGAAGTATCGAGATGTATTTGCTTGGATGTACGATGATTTACGTACGTATGATACTTAGATTATTCAGAACGTGATACCCATGAAGGAAGGAGTGAAGCCTTTCCAACAAAAGCTTATAAAAGTGCATCCTACTTTGGAACCGATGATTCAGAAAGAATTTAAGAAGCTTTTGGATGCACGCATCATCTTCAAAGTTCGCCACTCCACTTAGGTGTCAAATTTGGTCCCAGTACGGAAGAAGTCTAGCGAGATCTGCTTGTGTGTGGATTTCCGGAATTTAAATCGGGCCTCAGACAAAGACAATTACCCGGTGCCTCATATGGAACAAATATTGCAAGCTGTGTCTGGATCCGAGATGTTCTCCTTATTGGATGGGTTCTCCGGCTACAACCAAGTGCTGGTAGCTGAGCCAGACAGATTGAAAACTAATTTTTGGACTAAATGGAGAACGTTCACTTTCAGACGCATGCCCATCGAATTAATAAACGCGGGGGAAAATTTCCAATGGGCCATGGATATAGCTTTCTGTGGTTTGATAGGGCGGAGTGTGGTAGTCTATTTTGATGACATCACCGTGTTTTCGAAACACCAGGGTGATCATTTACGCCACCTCAAGTAAATTTTTGAAAGGTGCAGGAAGTACGGGATCTCACTCAACCCGAAGAAGAGTGTTTTCGCCGTGGCAGAAGGGAATTTGTTGGGCCACATTATAACTAAGAAGGGCATTGTTGTAGATCCTGAGCGGGAAAAATCCATTGCCTAGATTCCACCCCCTAGCATTAAAAGGGCTATGCAATCTTTCCTTGGGAAAATCAACTTTGTACGTAATTTCATATCTGATTTCGCCCAAATAGTTAGGCCTTTGTAGGGGATGATCAAGAAGAATGCGATTTTCAAATGGAATCTTCCAGAGAAGGAAGCTTTTAACAAAATCAAGAAGGCTATAGTTGAAGCACTATCCCTCCAAAGTCCAGATTTTAGCAGAAGCTTTATCCTGTATACTTTTGCTTCGGATTCATCACTTGTAGCTGTCCTCACGTAGAAAGATGGCAACAATGATGAGTGGCCTATATCTTTAATGAGTACTGGTTTACAGGGAGCTGAATTGAACTACCCTGAAATCGAGAAGCAGGCTTTCGCAGTCTACAAAGCAGTCAAGCATTTCAGGCCATACATCTTGAAAAACCATGTTACAGTTTTCATCCCCCGCCCAGCTATCTGCTCACTGTTTGTGCAGGAGGAGCTAGGTGAGAGATGAGGCAATTGGGTGACATGCCTGTAAGAGTACGACTTAGAGTTTAAACCAGCACACACTGTTAAAGAACAAGGACTCTGCCAAATGGCTGCATAGGCTGCAATCTCACATGGGGTCGAAGAAGAGTGGTGGGAACAGGAAATCAATATGTATTAGAGTGATCACGCACCTCAGCAGAGAAGCCCTTCTTGGTACTCTGACATTTTGGGATATTTAGCCCATGGCGTCTTGGACCCTGCTTTGACTGCCTGGCAGAAACACACAATAAGGTTCAAGGCTGCATCTTACCAGTTGATCCAGGGTAAGCTTTTCAAGAAACATCACGATGGAGTTTTGTTACGCTACTTGGGACATGATGAAGCAGATAACATCTTGAATGAGCTACACAACGGACCAAATGGAGGGCAGTTTGCAGGCGATACCACCGCCCACAAGATAATCCGTGTAGGATACTATTGGCCAACCCTTTTCAAAGATGCGCATGCATATGTCCGGAAGTGCACTTAATGCCAGAATTTTTCAAATCGGGAAGCGCGGCCAGCCGCTCCCCTACAGTCAGTGGCAGTGGAGGAACCCTTTCAGTAGTGGGGTTTGGATGTGATTGGTGAAATCCTACCTCACTCCTCCAAGCAACACCAATACATTCTCACTACTACCGATTATTTCATCAGGTGGGTCGAAGCAGTACCTTTATGCCAAATCAATGATCAAGAGGTAAATGAATTTGTCACTCATTCTATCATCACCAGGTTTTGCATTCCAACTTCCTTGGTTTTCGATAATGCAACTTACTTTTCATATTTTAAGTTGTATGATTTTGCTCTGGAAAATGGTATTGTGCTTAAACATTCTGCAAATTATTATCCCCAAGGAAACGGGTTAGCTGAGTCAACTAATAAAAATATTATCCGCATCATTAAAAAGACTTTACTATCCCACCAGCGAAACTGGCATAACGCCCTTCACAACGCTCTTTGGGCCGACCATGTCATGCCCAAATCTTCACTTGGCACCTCCCCGTATTTTCTTGTGTATGGAAAAGAAGTAGTTCTTCCTCCCCACTTATCTCTCCCTACCCTTTAGTTGTCCCAAGAAAGCCATGGTACCCCATGCCCCACCTTGCAAACCTGGATCGACACACTACTAAAGTTGGAGGAGGAAAGGCAAAAAATCGGGGAAAATTTCGCCATCCACCAAAGTCGGATCAAGAGATGGTTTGATAAGAAATATGCAGGGAGTAAAATTTTTGAAGTAGGAGACCTAGTCCTTAAGTGGGATAAAGCTCATGAAGAGAAGGGAAAACATTCCAAATTCCAAGCACTATGGATAGGTCCATTCCAGGTCAAGGAAAAATTGGGTTCCCACACGTTTAGACTGCAAACTCTTGAGGGAAGATTCAAGGTCCTCTAGGTAAATGGGCATGACCTAAAACATTAATTCACTTAGTAGCCCTCAGAGTGCCGTCCTACCCCTGTACCATAATTTTTTTCTTTCATTTCATATATATATATATATATATATATATATTAAAAGGACGGAAGGCCTTGTCGGAGCCATGCAATTGGCACACTGCACCAAGTTCTATGCTGATAGGAGGCCTTTCCTTAAAGACACAAAGGTGGCGAAAGATTTCTTGTAATTGGCACCCAAGGGTAGTACATGACCTAGCTCAAGCCATCAAGTGTGGGGAGCTCACCTAGCGAGTTTGAAAGGGTGTCTGCGAGAAGAAAGTTCGATACAACGACGACTAGATCGAAAGGGAACAGAGTTAACTCCAGGTGACGTCAGGACATCCGAGAAAAACCAAGGTCCTCATATCAGACTAGGAGCAACCTCTCTGCAAGTAAAATAAGTCAGGATCCCTCATCCACCCAGGAAAAAAAATTGCCCCTCTCAAATAAGTGCCATGAGCACATCTAAATAAGTGCCTAGGCACATTCAAAATAAGTGTAATAGCACACCAATAAAGGGTAAAGGATTGATAAAGGCTTCCTGCGCAGAGAGGTGATGTGACAACTCTACTAGGGTACTGATGAGGCTCGCTGGCAGCAGAGCAACGTTCATGACTCCTAGGCAGTAAGTCCGTTGGGACCAAGAGGTTCGCAGGCAACGGAGCAACACGATGAGGACAAAATAATCATACCGCACCCTATGGCTGCCTGGAGTTCTCCAACCCTTTCAGTTTAGAAACCTGAAGAAATGAAATTCGGTTAACTAGCACCCAAAAAAGCCAGCAGGCCAAGCAACCTCGCAAGGTGCCAAAGACAAGGTAGTGTAGACCTTAAGGTGAAATAACAGCTAGTGAAATCCCCTCCCTCCCCCACCAAGGAAAACCATCGGTAGAGACTCTAAGTCTGACCAGTGAATCACCATTTTTTGTAGCCTCTACAACACCCTACAAAAAAATTCACACTTTTAAAAAATTTTCTGGAGCCCCCTTGAGCATAAAGAAAAGTTAAGATCTGGGAGGGTTAAGTCGCTGAGTCGCAGATTTCTGAATTTTTGGAAAATCGTGATCCCACAACCTTGCGACCCCACGACCCTGAGGTCGCAACGTCGCAAGATCACGAGGTCGCATCTCTCTTAAATCACAGCCCAATGCAACCCTGTGACCTCATTAATGGCCCACATGTGTGACCTTTTTATATATAGGAGGTCGCTAGATCGCATTATGCACATTCAGTGGATAGAAAAAAATGCCTCTGACAGGTCGACTGGAGCCCGATTTTCTAGGGTAAGTTGCCGTTTTCCTCTTGCTGTTTCCTTTTATGGTTTTTCTTGCCTAATGTTTCTTTCCTCAACCTTTAAATTGCCCCCTGTCTTGGCCATTGTTTTCATTTGACACTTAGGGCTCCCCTTTTCAGCTCTAACATTCACCCTACTTGCCTAATATTATCACAATTCCTCATCTAGACTCTCATGGCGTGTATCTTGCTCCAAAAGCTCTCCCCTTGCTCTGTCTAAGCCCATTTAGTCCTGTAATTTTCAAGTTAGACGGAAAAATACTTCACGCGGCGCGCGCCAAAACCCCAACAAGCCCTAGCGCAACTTGCGACCTGTGCGATCCTATGACCTAGTCGCTAAGTCACGAGGTCGCAAATCGCTCTTCAGCCTGTTTTCTTACAACTTCGCCACTTGGCGACCTTGCGACCCGGTCACAGGTCGTAGAGTCGCTCTCCCATCATTTTTCTAGATTTTGTGACCCTGCGACCCAGCGACTTGCGACCTGGTTACAAGGTCGCAAAGTCGCACTTCCTTCATTTTCCCATGACTAGCAACCCAGCGACCTCGCGACTTGGTCGCAAAGTCAAAAAGTCACAAATTCTTCAAGAATATCAACATTGCGACCTTTGCGACCCTACGACCTAGTCCTAGGTCACTGATTCAACTCTGCCTGTGTCTCGTGTTGAAATAATTAATAGCTATACCTAGTTTTGTATCATCATGACATCTTTCTCATCTTGGGATTCTTTCATGAACATGACAGGTGAATTCAAAGCAGACTTAGAGTGTATCCCTTTCCCCTTGGTTTCAAGCGACATGGGACCTCCAGTGTCTTGGAAAAAGGGCAAGAGCCTAGAAGCAGAGGACATAGAGATGGACATACCAATGTCCTCGCCCCCGATCTACATAGATACCCTATGCACATTTTCCAAAGGGGACAGTATGCGTTGGTACCAGGTGTACTAGGAGTTTGCTCAACAGGAATTCCTAGAGGACCTCCCTGATCGGGAAGTATACACACACATAAAAAGGTCAAAGATCCATCTTGCAGGTGCCCATCCGACTATATTCCCATGCGCGAAGGTTATAGATTGGATTATACGGAACACTGACCCTAAGAAGTTTGTAATCTGGGACATAAAAGGCAAGGCTTTCGCGACTCTCAAAGGCTTATATGCTCACATTTACTACTCATTGCCTGAAAGAGAGGAGGACTTCACAGAAGATTGGACCCTCACCCATGCAGTCCCCATAGTAGACACTCTAAAAAAGTGGTGGGAGGAGCCTGAGAAATTCAAGGTCAAGAAGGATCAAGAATATCCAGTGGCAGGCCTTAGGAAAGTGTATAAATTGGTGGCTGCTATGCTTTGAAAATTGTATGGGCACCCTGATGCCACCACCTTCAGCTGCACATGCACAACCCTCATGGAGTATGTCACGGTGCACAACATCTGTTTCAACTGGGCCAGCATACTGGTGGCCTCCCTTCATACAAACATACCCTCGGTGTTGGTACCAGATGAAGCATTGCCTTCTGAATTCGACATGGCCTCTTATTTGTTGGATGCTGTTTGTTCAAGATTCCACTTTGAGGGATGGGTGCACAACTGGGATCCAAAACAGACCCATCTGATCCACTTACAAACCAAAGTATTTTGGGATTCCAGATATAAGCAAGACATAGAGCCGATCTCTCAAGTTTTCATCCCAAATCTTTACAGAAAATTGTTCGGCCAAGACACTCCTTGCATGTCTTGGTGAGCCATGGAGATGCTAGGCAAGGTGGCGCATTGGTTCCCATTTTCCGAGTACACATTCATTCGAGTTTTTGGCTCGTACAAGGCTCCCCATGCTATGCCTCGATATGTCACAGACAAAATTCTCATGCAAGAGGTCTGTTTCCAAACTCTAGGGTCCTAAGCAAGGGTAAGAAGAAGCCATGGCCTACGCTACCCCTCACTATTGGTACTTACACAGTCAAATATTTAAGGGAGGTAGAGGTAGAAGCGGAAGAGATGAAAATTTATCACCTTGGGGCATTAGAACACCGGACATATGACCGAGAAAGGATAGTCCCTGATCACTGCAAGTGGGCTAAGTTCAAATGGAAATACCAGCACACGGAATGCCCGGGAGAAGATGAAAGAAGAAATTGGTATAATGCAGACCAAAAAATTGCTCCGACAACGTACTATGATCAAGAAGACCCAGATGACCAAACATTGGAAGACAGGAGCTGTAAATTGGGAGGTGCTTCTTCTTCTCTGGCTAAAAAGCCTCGAACTAGTACAGGGTACAACACTTCTACCCAATAGAAAGAACTAAAAGCCAAAGCCCAGCAAGAAAGGGAGAAGAAGATGAAATAAGATGAAGATAAGCGCAAGAGGAGTCTAAGGTCACAGTGGAAGAAGAAGTAGGCAGAAGAGGCCAGGAGAAAAAAGGAGGAATAGGAGGCGGATGCTGCGAAGGAACGAGAACTCAAGAAAGAATTAGATCAAGTGGAAGCCAAACCCCAGAAGAAAGCAGAGCAAGCAGCAATAGCCGAGCGTAAAAGGAAAGCCGAACTAGAAGCGATAGCAGAAGCAAAGCGCAGATAGAAGAGAGAACGTGAAAAGGCAGAAGCCGAACGCCTTCGAAAAGAAGAGGAAGAGAAGAAAAAGAAAGAAGAGGAGGATAAAATGCTAGAGGACATCGAGGCATCTCCCCAAGGCGCAGGATCAAAAACTGAGCTACCTCCCCTCGAGATACCTATAGTCAGTACAGGCGATACACTCTCTGATCTAAGTTCTTACGAAGGGTAGGAGGAGGAGGTATTCAATCTTACCAAGATCACATACGATTAGTTCTCCTTCAAGATCCGATAGGAGAAAAGAATATGCCTAGCACGAAATCCTTCTGCCTCATCCATGGTTGCAACGGAGAAAGACATAGTCTTAGACACTAGGACTAACCTGGTGATGATAGCATCGGCTGGCGTAGCTTTCGCCGTGGCCACAGAGGAAAATGTAAACAGAATGAGTAGAGAGATCCTCTCTCTACAAAATAAGTTACAAGAAGCGGAGTAGAGGGAGGCAAGGGCAGAGCAGGAAAAGATAGCAATAAGAGAAGAGATTCAACAACCACAAAACAAAACTGCCCCTATCAATGAAGTACCGCTTTCCATCCAAAGGGAGTTAGATATATTAGAGGCCACCATGAGATAGGTCTATGGGGAAATTTTTACTATAAAACAAACAGTTGCCCCTTTGGTGAGAGCCGAAATAGAAACCAAGCAGAGGACAGAGCAACTGAAGGAAGCCTCGGCCGCCTTGGACAGAATGATAAATTAGATTGTCCGGTATCCCCAAGCTCCTGAAAACCTGCCAAAGAAAGGCTGGATCCATACACAAGATGCCAAGGTCCAGATCCGGATTAAAATGTAGTCTAAAGATAAGCTATCCAAGGACCTAGATAAGGTGATGTCCGCATACGAGCATCTGATCAACAAAATTGATTCAATGCACATCCTACATCACATTCAATCGCTGGGCACATTGGACGAAGAGAAGACATGGGCACAGGTGGATCAGGAAATCCAGGCATTTTTGCAGCCAATTAAGCAAGCCGCTGCCACTTCCGATCTTACAGCATCACAGGAGAACCTGGGCAAGTTTCTTGTCACACCAGTCTGGATCTACACCAAGCTCACCTCCCTGTCCAACCTGGTAACACATAAAAGAGAGACTGTAATCCAAAATGCCTTGGAGTGTCTCCATCGGTTAAGAGAAGAATTTCCTTTTATTTCCCCCATGGCGACAGATTATCACGCTTGGCAGAACTTCCTCAAAGAACAACAAGTTGATGCTCTTAACCTCATGATCACGTGCACATCCTCATGATCAAGTGGCAACAGGTTGCAGGTCACATTTCCTAGCTGGGTCGCAGGTCACATTTCCCAGCTTGGTCACAGGTCGCAGCGCTCAATTCAGGTCGCAGGGCAGCTCAACAGTTGGACAGCCGGAAAGCTAGGAAGCCCAAAGGGAAAATTTTGGTCTATAAAACTCCCTCCGAGAATATTGTAAAAGATATTTTTTTGGGAGTCAAAAGTGAGAGAGCATTGTATAGAAGGATAACACTATTTTGCACATGAATACAAATACTTGTCAAAACTCCTTTTGGATCTAATGTGTTTTGCTATGCAAACACTATGAGTATTTCTTATACAGTTTCAAACATATTTTGATTAATGAAGCTACACTTTTAATGGCGTCATTTATGCATTATAGCCCTCTGTACTTGTGTTAATGATGTTCAGTTCATTTAGATTTCTTAATGAATGTTAATGACTTTGTTTATTAGCATTTTCATTATCATTTAATCTTTCAGGAAGTGAAGGGTGTTTTTAGCCATAAAGAATTGTTTTCTTCTGTGGTCATAACAGCCTACAAGCATGACTCCAATGGGGTGTTGTTAACGACATTTCCTTTAGCATTTGTGCTTTATTTTTTGCCTTGCTACACATAGTGTTACATACATGTTTAACTCATCAATCATGTATCTTGTATCATTTGAATAAGTGTGTGTCTGTAGGTTCATTGAGTTATTTTGAGACCAAAGGAAAGGAGACCTAAGTGGTAGCCGGACCCACACCCTGGACGGGATTCCTATTCCAAATGGTTTAGAGTCTAATTGGGACTTTTAATCTGGGATATCCCCTGCTGTTGGCCGGAAAAATTTTCCCGTCAACAGAATGATTTAATACGGTTCAAGAAGTTAGGAATGCTGGCATCCCTCACCCTATTGTTTGCTTTAAACATTGTTCTTGAATGTTATTTTTATTATATTCTCAATAAGGATAGACTAGAAAAGTGATGGTGTGCCCTATTTTCTAGCTTCTTTCTCCAAAGGTAATTCTGAAATTTTCCATAAGTGTAAGCTGAAAATAGGCTAGATTTAAAAGTATCTTATTTGATCTTAAGGTTCACTTTGTTTCTCTTATCTGTTTTCATCCCTTCTGAAAGTAATTATGTGGATTACTGGATTGTTTGTATCTTGATTTATCTTTAATACGAGCTTGTCCAAAGAGGTTTACAGTGAGCCCTACCCTTTGGTTGGTTTTAAACAATTGCTTAAAAGGATTTTCTTGTTTTGACAGACTATAAATCCAGGTTGAAATTATTATCTGTTTCCACCCCTCCAACACTTTTATTGTTCCATTCCATAATTTTTATCTCAGAGATCTTGTGATATAGATGACTTGCCCCTTGGACCACTCTTGAAATTGTTGGACAATTAAAATCCTTTTATGACTCCATAGCCCAGTGGACTAAAAACCAGTGTTATATCTATCTTTTTAGCCAAAGCTTGTTCTGATTGCTTGCAACTTCACACCTTTGGAACTCTTCCCATTTAGGACTTTCCATTCAACTAATAATCATGCTAAACCATCCAAAATAAACAAAAACCCTCGTTCTTCATAACTAGCCTAATATCATACCCAAAAAGCTTTAAAGATAAATAAATATTTACACTTATTGGAGAGATCCCTCTCCGGATTCAGGAGGGCTAGATACTAGAATCCCAAAGTGGTTCAAGTATTCTCTCTGCATTTTTGGTCTTACCAATATGCTAAAATTAAATGGAGCTAACAATCAGCTTCTTCATCTTCACCATGGTTTCCATCAGTCATCTCATGCTCTGTTGTATCATTTCTTTCTTGACCTTCAGCACCACCATCATCATAGTGTTCTTCAATGCCTTCTATACTATCACTTTGGTCTTGAAATTTATCACCAGCCTCTGCACTTGCTTCACTTTGGCCTTGTTCATCATTAGGGCCCTCTTCTTCATCATCCTCTGCAATGTTATGATCTAGATTATCATTAGGAGGCTGACTAGTGTCATGAATGTCTTCTTGGCTGTCTTGTATTTCACTTGTTGCACTATCAAAGTTACCTTTTCTGTCACTATCTTCATCATGAATTTGCTCACTATTTTCATGCGCAAACACATTTTCCTCTTGACTGCCATGCTCACTGTCTTTCCTTTATCATCACTCCCTTCTAGCTCTTTCTCATCATTCTCTGTCTCTACCTTACTGATTTCCTCTTCTTGACCATCAACATTCTGTTCATCATTGCCATGCTCAATGCCTTGTTTTTCATCATTATTCCCTCCATTAGTTTCCATGTCCTCTACCTCTTGCTCACTAGCTGCAGGCTCATGCTCATGTTCATCATTTGTGTCCATGTTCTTTGCCCAATCATGACCCTCATCACTTTCACCTTGGTCATCACTTTGTTCATCATCACCATCCTTTTCTACACGTGGGTCTCACTCATATGCATCAATACCATCAGTACCTCCTACTGACTTGTCACTATTTTTGTCTTCACTATGGATGTGCTCATTTCCTTCTTCTTCATCATCATTATCCACCTTCTCTTCCTCATTAATATTTGTCTCTACATCACTAATTTCTTCATCTCCACTTTCATCCTCTTTTTCTTTATTGCCACTTTCATCCTTTCATCTGATGCATCAATAGAAGGGGAAAGAGGGAGATTTTCTTAGGGTGAGGGCACTTGTGCAAATGAGGGGGGGGAATTTGTTTGAGGGGGAGGCTGGGGGGTTGTGAAGACTTCATGTGCTATCAATACCTCCCAAGGGACACCTTGATTCTCCAACTGATGTAAGACCACCATCTTGATCAGGGAATGGTGGAACAAGCTATTCATTTGTTGTGTGGGATTCCTCCTCCGAACAATAGAAGAAATCTTGTTAATGTTCCTATAGAGATAGTAACGAAAGTTTAGAACCTTGACCTGTGTGAAATGCATGAGGAGTATGACATGTTAGGTATAGGGCCTAGAGTACCTCCCCTCACAGGTGAAGTATTTCATGATAGCCAACATCAAGGAAGCAAATATGTGTTTGAGGTGTGAGAAAGGGAAAATTGTTTTGGTGCCTTCTCTATACCTTGTTTTGATAAATGTGTCTAGGAATCCTTTGTCCAATTTTTCATTTTTACATCACTTTTCACCCACAACTAGGATACCGATGGCTTCAGAGATGGCACCTACTGAAATCTCAAAATTCACTATTGCAAGGTTTGAGTGCTTATTATGCAGGTTGAGAATGAGGAGCCTTGTGAGCTTAGGGTGGCTCTTCACCTGTTTGACCTTCTCACAAAACTGAAAACATCTTGTATTCTGGAAGCATGACAGGATCCTAGGAGAGGAGGTGATGTCTATAGTGGTTTGAGGCTCTAATCTGTTGAATTTTCCTCACTTATTTTTTGGGCTCAAAGGCCTTTGACCTTCATTACCATCACTACTATTCTCAGCTCATGACATGGTGATGGGAGACAATCGTTTGCAAATTGGGGTTTGATGAAACAAGGTGAAAATGATGATAGAGTCAACTATGGAGAATGAGTGGTGTGTAGGCTAGGGTTCTTAGGTTTTAATTGCTTCGGAGCTTAAGGAGGCCTTCTCTCAAATGTGTTTGCAAAACTTTAAACTCATTGACCCACTCATAATATCAAAATGGTCTCAAGGAAGGCTTAAAAATATAGGTTCCTTTGTTGGCAAGACCTAGGGTTTACCCACCTAGGGATTTAGCTTTAAAAACCACTAAAGACAAAAATTAACTTGAAAATTTACTTAGGGACAAAGAAAAGGTCCACATACCAATTTTTGGCTCTTCCACAGACCTTAGAGGCAGCTCGAAGGATGAAAATTTGAGTTAGGGCAAGACCTTTTTTGCCTTCGAAGGCTCTCTGCATTTGTGCAGTGCCCTTCCTGAGTTGTCGGGTCAGCCTCATTTTCACAATGTCGACAAGGTCTGCATGGCAGTTAGTGCAGCGTCGGGTGGGAGGTAGTGTCTCCCGATCTCCTGGGCGATTTGGATGGCGTTATTTGTGTAGCACCCAAAGACGTGCAGAGTGGTGTCGGGTGACCTGCTTAGGGGTGTCGGGTGACTTGTTAATGCAATGTTAGGATGTGGCAGTGTTCCGTCAGTATCCGAGTGAGTTGGGCCCGCGTTTTCGCAGTGCCGTTCAAAGTTTAATGGGCAGAGGGCCAGTTTGCGTAGCGCTGCCCTGTACTTTTGCAGTGCCTTTGGTTTGCATAGTGCCAGAACACTGCCCAGAATCAGCCTAAAATCCCTAGTTTTTCTCCTTGAAACTTATTTCTCCTTTGCAAGTTTTGAATGAGCTTAAAAGTGACATTTAAAACACCTTTATACCTTTTGGGAGAGATAAATTAAACTTAAGAACCCACTTTTCTTATGTTTTAATATTTTTTTTCACTTGACTGATACTCTTTATGTCTTTTGCAGGGTTTTGAAGACTTCCTCAAGGCATCTTTTCTTCTTCTTTTGGGTTGATGACTGGCTCCTATAGATATTTTTTTCACCCCTTTTCCTTTTGGAAATTTGGGCATTGTTGACACTATCTTTGGCATGCTTTTAGCAAACTAAGAACATTGTTTTTATCCTCTTTGGCCTCCTTGGTTGCAGGTGACCTGAAACATGACTTTCTCATATTTTTCTGATGTTTCTAACAAGGAGGTCCTTTGGCATAACTGTGTGCATCAGTTTCACCATGTTTTCCCTTTGGCCACTTCTGATTTTTGTAGGTGCCACAACGTAGGGTTTTTTGTCTGCTTGTCATTGTTTGGACTTTGACACTCATTTTCTTGAACAGTAAACTCATGTTTCAAATTGATTCCTCTCTTTGATATTAACCCTGTTCTTGCCTTCTTTTGTTTAATTTGAAGACCTTTGACTGTATTTTGGAAGTTGGCCTCTTATACTGATATTCTTTTTCATTTATCTCTTTGATGCAGGTGAAGCAGTGCTGCCTTTGAAAAACCCTAAGGGACACCTTGGATAACTTTTGGATGCCATCTGCTATTATGAAGGACTTATCATCTTTCTTGAACCTGTTCTATCAATCTTTCCAAAATCTCAGGTTTTAGGGATGTTATAGAAAATTAAATAGTGTTGTCTTCTAAGTTCTCTATAACCTTTCAAAATTCATTTATTATTTCTAAAAATCTTCAATTTGTATTAGGTGGGGTTGAGGTGACTTCTGTCCTTATGGTTCTTGTACTGGCTTCTTGCTTTGGCAACACTATTTTGCCAATTAGTCACAAAAACCCTGATTATCTTTTAGACATAAGCCTGCTGCCTTTTTCTTTGATGTGGATGTGTTGTGGTGATGATATTATCCCATGATCTTACCTCTCCTTGTGCTGATGGCAACCTTGATAATTTTTGCAGAAATGTGAACAAGGGCAGTTGTCCCTTGAAGAATTTGTGCTTTATGCCAAAGAGGCCTTTCTTGGATGGCCTTTTGATTAGTTTTGGACAAAGTTACTTTTCCTTCTTCTTCTTTGAATGCAGTATCCTTACACAGAAAAAACATAGGTTTTAGGATACCAAATCCACCCTATGACCTGTGAAATCCTAGGTGACCTAGTTGAAGGTTCCTTGGACTTGGCTTTTGACTGAAAACTTAGACTTTGGAATATTTAGGTGTAAAACTGAGTTTTTGATAGACTGATGTATTGAAGATCCAAAATCCAATGTAATTGATTTATTTAAAGAGCCTACAGAGACAATTTTGAGACCATCAATGCTTGAGGCATTTCTGGAGATGTAAGAGAGATGGTTGTTTGGTGGCCCTAGGAAGTAGTGGAGGGTTTTAGGTTAAAACAAAAATAGAGGATTGAGGCCAAAGGTGACACATCATGGACCAAATGAGTGACACGAGCCCATGATGGTTCTTCTAAGACAGGTGAGCTAAGCTTGACATGATGGGATGATGAAATAGTGAAAAAAAATCTTAAGGATAATGAAGGCAGTGAAATTTCTAGAACTCACAATGTTCATGAACTTTGTTTCTAGAAATATAGGGCAAGAATTTTGTTGTCTACAAAGGAAAAAATTACTGATGACTAAAAATAATGACGCAGAAGAACGAGCTCTCACTAATGCAAACAGGGAGCAATGGAAGAAAGACAAGAGGAAGAATGCAGAAGCGTTGCTTCTTATCCAGCAGGGAGTGGACCGAGCAGTGTTCCAGAAGATAATGATCATGTCTTCAACAAAGGAAGCATGGGAAAATTTGGCGACAAGCTATCAAGGAATGACTAAAGTTAATATTGTTGAACTACAAAATACTAGGAGAGACTTTGAAAGTCTGCAGAGGAAATTGATTCAGTTAAAAATCTATGGTGAAGATATTAAAGATTGAACAATGATTGAGAAGGTTCTTAGATCTTTGTCGACCAATTTTGATGTTGTGGTAGCAGGCATAGAAGAAGCGAACGATTTTGAAAAACTGACAGTTGATGAGTGGATGGGATCCCTTCTACCGCATGAGGAAAGGATAGACAAAAATAAGGATTCCACTTTGGAAACTGCCTTCAAATGTCAAGTTTGTATTTCAAGAAGTCGAGGCAGAGGTTGATCGAGAGATAGAGGACGAGGTGGAAGCTATGGTGGTCAGAGAGATGGCCGAGAAGAGCATGAGAATCAAAGTGGGAGCAGCAACAACATAAGCTTTCACAATAATGAAAGGTTTGAAAAATCAAAGGTGAAATTTTATTATTGCAATATATTTGGTCATTATGCTCGTGATTGTAGGAAGAAGATAGCTGATCAAGGAAATCAGAGAGCTAATGTTAGTACAGAGAATAATAACTCGATGTTTCTAGCATGCAACACCATGCAAAAACTGTCTAATAAGGTCTGGCTATTAGATAGTGGTTGTAGTAACCACATGAAAGGAAACAAGAATTTGGTTGCAAATTTAGATGAATCTGTGAAGACATAAGTAAAGTTGGGGACTGACAAAACTGTGGATGTAGATGGAAAATGAATGGTTAACATTGTGACCAAGCAAGAGGAGCCAAATACCATATTAGAGGTATATTATGTCCCTGGACTCAAACACAATTTTATAAGTGTTGGTCAATTGACGCAGAAATGATACAAAGTTATCTTTCAGGGGTAACAGTGTGTTATTTACGAAAAATCCCTAAGCAAGCAGCTGGTAGAAAAGGTGAAGAAAATGAGAAACATAATCTTTCCTCTAATTATGAACTACAATGATCAGGTTAGTTCTTTTACAGCTGCATGCTATAATGATTACTGGTTATGGCACTTTCAGTTTGGATACTTGCATTTTCCTGGTTTAAGATTGTTGCAGCGGAAAAAGATGGTCAGAGGTTTACCTACCATCAAAGAACCTATTATCACTTGTGAGTGTTGCATCTTGGCAAAGCAACACTGTGAAATTTTTCCGAAAGGAGTTTCATACAGAGCAAAGAAACCACTTGAGTTGGTGCATACAGACTTGTGTGGACCTATGAGGACACAGTCGATTGGTGGAAATTGTTACTTCCTCACTTTTATTGATGGCTATAGCAGGAGGACTTGGGTTTACTTCTTGAAGCAGAAGTATGAAAATTTTGCAAAGTTAAAAGAGTTGAAAGCCTTAGTGGAGAACCAAAGTGATCAACAGATCAAGGTATTGAGATTAGATCGTGGTGGAGAATATGATTTGAAAGTATTCCATGAGTACTGCAAACAACATGGAATCAGAAGATAGTTTACAACCAGATACATACCGCAGCAGAATGGTGTAGCAGAAAGAAATAACTGAACAATTATGAACATGACAAGGAGCATGTTGAAAGCAAGACACCTGTCTAATGAGTATTGGGCAGAAGAAGTTGCATGTGTTGTTTATGTGAAAACAAAAATCTCCTACAAAGAGTGTGATGAACAGAGTTCCAGAAGAAGCATGGTCAAGTATGTGATGTAGTGTATCTCATTTCAAAGTTTTTGGATGTGTAGCCTATGCACATGTGCCTAAGAAAATAAGAGGAAAATTATATGATCAAAGTGAAAAATGCATATTTATTGGTTATATTGAGCAATCAAAAGCTTACAAATTGTATAACCCTATCACCAAGAAGACAATAATCAACAGAGATGTTATGTTCAAAGAACAAGAGTCATGGCATGGGACTATAGAAAAAACAAATGATGCACAAGCACCATTGATGGAAGAGAATGATGTAGCAGAATGGGAGCAACAAGAATCAAGAGAGCAGAAACCAAACAGAGACACACTAGCAAGGACTCCAAGATTTTCAGAGCAGCATAGATCTTCAAGTAGATCAACAGACCAAAATTCTCCAAGTAGCCAATCAGGTAATGAATCAAGCAATGATAAGAAAAAGATGAGAATTTTAAAAGATATTTATGATGATTTGGATGTTAGTTAAAAGTTTTCATTACTGGAATTCCAACCTTCTTCATTTGAATAAGCAATTAGAGATGAAAATTGGGTGCAAGCCATAGATGAAGAGATGAATTCAATTGAAAATAATGATACATGGGATTTGGCCGATTTACCAAACGATAAAAAGCTCATTGGTAGTGGGTTTAAAAGACAAAGGTGAATGAGAAATGTGAGATTGACAGATTTAAAGAAAGACTTGTAGCAAAAGGATTCTCGCAACAACCAGGAATAGACTTTGGGGAAACATTTTCGCCGGTAGCTAGATTGGATACTGTAAGAGAAGTTCTAGCAACACAAACTCAGAATAAGTGGAAAGTATATCAGATGGATGTCAAATCAGCCATCTTGAATGGTATTCTAGAAGAAGAAATTTATGTGCAGCAACCTCCAGGTTATGAAGTTGAAGGTAAAGAAGATAAAGTTTACAGATTGAAGAAAGCACTCTATGGGCTGAAGCAAGCACCTAGAGAATGGTATAGAAGAATTCATAGCTATATGATTAATAATGGATTTTGCAGAAGCAACATTGAACCTACCTTATACTCAAAGGTAAATGAACATGGACATATTTTGATTGTTTTCATATATGTTGATGACATGATTTTTACAGGTGATATTGAGCTAGATGAATTTAAAACATCCATGATGAAAGAATTTGAGATGATTGATATTGGTCTCATGAAATATTTTCTTATCATTCAAGTTGAGCAATTGAAAAAGGAATTTTTATTTTCCAAAATAAGTGATGCCAGAGATTTGCTGAAAAGATTCAGGATGGATAATTGCAACCTGTACCTACACTAGTTGCAACAGGTACAAAGTTAAGTAAGGATGATGAAGGAGAAGATGTCAATCCAACTCTATTCAAAATATTGGTTGGCAGCCTCATGTATCTCACAGCTACAAGACAAGATATTATGCAAGGAGTGAGTTTGATTTCCAGATTTATGGAGACTCCAAAAGATACACATTGGAGTGTTGGAAAAAGAATTTTGAGATACATAGTAGGAACCATAGATTATGGCATAATGTATGCAAGTACATAAAAGAAAGAATTAATTGGATACACAGATAGTGATTTTGTAGGCAGTTTGGATGATCAGAAGAGCACATCTGGTTATGTGTTTCAACTTGGTTCAGGAGTGATAGCATGAGTATCTAAGAAGTAGCCCATTGTGACACTATCATCAGCAGAAGTAGAATATGTAGCAACAACTTCATCAACATGTCAATCTGTATGGTTAATAAGAGTATTGGATGGACTCAAGCAGAAACAACAAGGATCAACAACGATATACTGTGACAACACATTAGCGATTGCACTATCCAAGAATAGTGTGTTTCATCAAAGGAGCAACCATATTTATACTAGATATCATTTTATTAGAGAACTTGTGAGAAATGGAGAAGTTCACTTGAAGCCTTGTAAATCTAGTGATCAATTGGCTGATATATTTACAAAGCCATTAGCAGTAGATTTGTTTGAGTTTCACAAAAGAAACTTGGGTGTTGTAAGCCTAGCTGAGACATAGACCAACAGACATGTTTGAGTTGTCATGAGTTATGTTTTAGTTTAGCGGTCGTAATTAAGGGGGAGTGTTAAAATATGTAATTACCTCTCGCATGCATTGTTAGACAATCAGTTAAGTGAGTTAGTTGAGTTGAGTGATAGATATATTTGGTGAGTGAGTTAGAGAGTGAGTTAAGTGAGAGTTGATCAAGTTGATTTATGTGACAGTGTGTGCATGTCAATTTAGGTTAAATACCCTTCACCGTGTTCATTGTATTCATTGTGATTGAGAGTGAGATTAATAAAAGAGCATCAACTTCTGTGTTTTGTGTGTGATAGTTGTGTTATTTGTGTGTTTATATCCTCTGCCTATCCAACATTCTCCATAATAAGCTAAAATAATAACTATTATTTAGTTACAAGGGTTAAATACATGTAGGTAATTACTTCAAACCCTTACCATCTCAGAAACAAATTCTGAGCAGTAATAATCTAAATAATAGTAGAAAGAAAGTCATCACTCATATGTAGAGATTTATTTAAAAAACTAAAAAAAAAAAAAAACTACTACTACTAAGTTCAATTCTTAACCTTTCCATGCAACATACTTATATTAAAATATGGACAAACTATAATAGTGGAAGATTTAGATAACTATTGGCTGTGCATAACTAAGTCCTTAACTAGAACAAGGCCAAAGGCATGCGAAAATGTACAGTTCCAAAAGTAATCCAATAACTTAAAATTCAATAGGAATAATGATCAATTCCTTAAAGTAGTAATTCATATGGTGAATCCAGGTAAATATATGTATTAATAACTTCAGAAACTTACATAAAGAGATAAATTATGAAACAACCCTTGTATCTTACAATGCACTGACAAAAACGAATTTACCTCTCATTTATGGCATGCATAGCAAAATTAATTAAATATTATAGGAGTTATTATCTCAACTCAGATAATCCCTTAGCTATCCTAGACAAGAAAAACCCAGAAGCACACATTTTAATATAAATCTGGCATAGCGCAAATACCCAAAATTTATATGAAAATATATACAATGACATCATGACTGTCACCATGTTCTTAAACAATACGCAAAAAAGAACAGACTCAAGATTAAGCAGCTCTATGAAGCTTGTAGCTAAAAACCCTAGAATAAATTTGGAACATAATGGTTATCTGATAACCATACTCGCGTGAAAACAAAATAAACCCAAATTATTTTCAACCACAATGAGGAACCCTAAGGGTTTTTCGGAATACCTAGCAACCAAAAAATGAGAGAGTAAACATCAATCGTGAAATGAAATCTGGAGTTGCAGAGAATGGAGTCGATAGGGTTGGGTTGTAGCTGCAAATGAAATACCGACCAATATTTAGTTAGATCACTCTCGCATGAGTGAGAAAACTATGTAGAACTACAAAAGAACTTATAGGCATTAGAATAAATCTTATCTAGAAAATGAGGGCTCCAACTCTGCCAGGTGAACCTGAAAACAAAGATACCTAACCATTTCCATCACAACACACACAACGAGAAAGAAGTAAAATTGTCATATATGTTGAGGTTAGGTTGTGACTACCTCTTCCATCTAGAACAACGTTTACCATTCGGATCATCACCTCCTTGGACCACACGGGAAACTTGTGCAAATAATTGTCCAAACAGTAGATAGAATATCAAGAACAACAGAAGAAAAGTTTCAAAGTAAACAAATATAGTAGGAAGTAGTTAGGGAGTCATACCTTAGAGAAGGAGACCAAATATGGCACTAGTCACATGGGCACCGAATCCCTCGGGTCAAGTAAGAAGCCAGAGTTCTAGAGCATAATCCATATTCAGAGTGAGGGAAAATGGAGTTCTCGGTAAGGGTTTGGGTGGGGGTAACACCCTAACCACTTTCCAAAATACCTTGACCGTCAGATCAAAGGTAGATCGATTGTGTGAAATGTTTCCAAATGCCCAGCACACAAAGAGCCAGCACATGTTCGAAAAACTTTGGTGTATGCAGATAGTTTAACATAAGTTTTATTGAGGAATGTGTTGAGGTATAAAAGGTGTCTTTTTAACGCCTATTTATCCTACATTAATTATCAATCCGAGAAAGAATTTTTATTTCAAGAGTGTACTTAGTCTGAGGCGGAAATTTATCCAAGAGTAATGCCTTGCAAGATGTAGTATAGTGTTTCAAATAAAAACGTAAACAGATGCTTGAAAAAGAAATCTTACAACAACATAAACTCAAATGCTTTAAAATCCAACTATTCACTCAACAAACATCAATCGAGGATACAGCAGCAATAAATCATTTCTCTAGAAATTGATGCAATTGAAATCAAACTGGAACAAGACAATCAATCTGGGAACGAGGAAGCAATAACCAGTGTTCTCTACAGTTGATAGTCCTGCTTTAAAGCAATTAAAAGGAAATAGAAATCAAACTAAAGCTGCTATTGAAATTAAACTAGGAAAAAACTTTAAAAGAAAACTCTTGCAATCTGTAAACTAATTAATCTGAAATGAACAACAATGTAAATGGATAACAAACTATAATTAAAGGAATTGAACAAAAAATCCTATTTAATAAATTTGAACAACAAAATTTAATTAATGGGATCGTATGGAAAATTCTATTGAACAACAATCTATAATGGACACCAAATGGAATCAAATGCTGAACAACAAAGCTTTGTTAAAGCGTAACACGATAAATGATATAGGCATGAGGATTCTTGTCAGAATGGAACAATGATGCGATTCATCAATGTAACACACCAATATCCATAAGCAATTAAACAACAAACCGATTAACTTGCAAACTGTAATAAAAGAAAATATGAAATATCTCACAACAATAATGAAAAGATAGAGATACAAATAGCGAATTGATCCACCAGGGCCGGGCCCGTAGCCACTATTGAAACACCGCTAGGCTTTACTCTAGAGTTAAGAAATTAGACGGAAATGAAATCTTGTATTAATCAGGCATAAATCATGTTTACACTAGTCGCTCTCTGATCACGAGAGTTAAGAAATTATAGAGTTACAAACGAAATTCCATAATCCTCTCCATAGTTCCCCCCAATACATAATACATGCTCTCCTTTTATAATCAGAAAGAGGAGAAATTAAATAGTAAATATGATCCCTCATAACAATATGGGATTGTCCCCAACAGCTTGATCAACAAGAAAAGATATTTCCATCAATATTTCAACAGGAACAAGTCAAATTTGGATTTGCGGATGAGATAATTTGGAAGATGGATGCAACAGTAAATCCAAGAAAATCGTGATCAAAGAACCTTTCGTTTCTCTCAATACATGCCGAATTTGGGAAAACCATTCTTTAAAAAGTTAAGTCGGTCCGTTCTGGACAAAACCCATGTTCTAGATATTCCAGATTCTTCTCCATTTTCCCAGAATATCAATTGAAAAATTGTCACTTCTTATTCCAGCGAATTTCTGAGTTGGAGTATTGAATGATGTGCTAGAGATCAAATCTACAATCTAGCAAATATCTTGGAGGCTAAAATGGTGAGTGCTATTACAAAATATATTAATAAACCATCAATGATAAAATTATGCATAATAATCATCAATTTATTAAAAAATAAAGGAGAAAAAATAATATTTATTCATAAGAGCATAAATAATTATAAAATGGATTTATATGATAAATTATGATAAATTACATGATAAAGAAGAGTAGAAATGGATGAAATAAGTGTTAGAAAGTGGTTGTATTCACGGCCCAACATACCCCAAAACTGAATATATTGCATGTGCTCATGCAACCCAGAACTGAATATATTGCATGTTCTCATGAAACCCAAAGAAAAAAAACCCATGTGTTAACCAAGAAAAAAATTGTTCATCCCAACTCATGAAATGGATGGAACAAATGAATTTTTCCTCAAATAATGAATATTCAATTTTAGAAATCTTGATGAAGGCATAACAATTTTTACAGTTGACGTTCAACTATATGTATATGAAGTTGCAGAAGAATGTGACATCAGTAATAGAAAACTTCATTAACCATTTTCTGAAAAATCAGATTGTTTTGATGCACGGATCATGAGATATAAACAAAATGGTTATAGGTGATAGTGCATAATTTTTGAAATTTTATGAACTAATTTTGGCTTTGTGTATTTTAATGATACCTCTTTGTTATCCAGAAATCACAAGAATTGAGTTCATAGTTATAAAGATATATGCAAATCAATTTCTGCACTGTATACAAACGAAATTGTATGCCTTAAATGAGAAATAAAGTGGAAAACATCCATAATGTGTAGCAATTCCTCCCCCAAACTGAAGAATTAACATGTCCTCATGTAATGCCAGAAGACAAAGAGAGGTAGTTGCTACAATTTGTTGAAATCTATGCTTGGTGTAAAACAACATGGAATAAGGGAGGTGTTGAGAATGAATAAGAATATCAATGGATGATAAAGAATATTACTGACATGGTAAAATTAAATAAATGAAGGAAATCAACACTCCCCCAAACTGAAAGATGAGACATCTCTAAAAAATGGAAAGTGGTAAAGATGTGGAATGAATGATGATAAATAATGCTCAATGGATTTTCATGAAATTCTCCTAAATTCATAATAAATTAGAAAATTATGCTATTTTACCTCAAGTGTTACTTTCGAAAAAATGTGGAATGACATGTAGGGACTGACCTTTATTGAAGCTGATGTAGGTTGAGCGGATACTGAAAGTGATGAAAAAGGTGGAAGCCATGCAAGCACATCATGTCTAAAGAATTGTGCGCGTTCGCGAGCCTTTGTTGTTAGTTGCAATAGTGTGGGCGTGCTGCGAATAGAATCCCCCCCCCATATTTGTTGTTCTCCTGTAAACAAATCACGATTTTGTATGCAATTTTCTTGCATCCACAGTTTTAGTTTTGAATGGAAACAGATAAGATGCATGCAAAAATTTTAAGCAGAAAAACTTCTGTAGAAATTCACTATGAATATTGTGGCAAATAGAAGAGCAGCGTACTGCACAACAATTGTACAACACGGAAAGGCATACATACTTATGATATGATCAACAAATTATCGCATTACTGAAATCAATGCATACTTTGAAATCGTGAGTAGATATGGAAATGTTTATGTAATGATTCGAAAATAAGGGAAAATGATAGCTGATGTGAAAAAAGTACTTATGCAATCATTATCTACATAAACCATTATGATCGATTTATAAATAAATTTCATGCATAAGAGGTTTCAAACAAAGGGTTTAGGAGCACACTCTCATTTGATATTAGATAAAGATATAAGAAAATGATTTATCATTACTATTGATTTGTGAAAAATATGACTCCAATACCATCAACAGAGCTCTGTTGCCCACAGGAATCTATAACCTTGACAAAGTTTCTTTCTCACCCTTGGAATCATTATCCTTTATTTATGCCTAGGGAAGTGCTGTGTGATGTCATGATGGAGGCCACTGTGCTAGCTTGGAAACCATATGAATCACAATGCCATTCACCAGGAAGGAGTGAAAGATGGGCAGACCGATTCGTGATGAGACCTCCTGTTCCAAGGACTTTTTATTTTTCTGAGTTGTCCATTGGATCATATCCCTGGTGTGGTGGCCATAATGAGAATGCCACTTCACTGCTCCCTTATGATCATGGTAGGCTAGCTCTTGATGAGACCCCCTATCCTCCACTTGCCATATCATAGAATTGTTAGTAATCATATAGAGATTTTTTTCTTCTTTTTTCATGTAGCACTTCCCTATTTATGTATAGAGGATGGCTCAACACTCCTTAAGAGTAGGGATGGTGGAAGAAGTCCGAACATATCAATAGAGAAAGTATGACCTTATTCTTATTCAATAAATAAAAATAAAAAAGAGTTATGAAAATTTAGGGAAGAACTAACATGATAAAGATAATCGATCATATTAATTTTAGTGAAAATAAAGACAGCAAAGTGATATAGATGGTTGTGTCATTTCCTTTTCTTATCACTACAGAACAATTTCTTAAAAACTACAATTTATTTTGATTTGCTGATTCCAGTAACCTCTAATTTTTGTGTCTTTGCATAAATTGTATGTTTGCATTTAGAAGAATTCACAAAAATCCTCAAAAACAAGAAAAATGCACTCAAAAAGTGTTGTTCCTTTAGAAAGGAACATAAAAAATAATCTGCGAAAATGTTGTTCCTTTCGAAAGGAACATAAAAAACAATTAGTGGAAATTTTGTTCCTTTGGAAAGGAACAACAAGAACAGTGAGCAAAAACATATTCTTCCTTTTGAAAGGAACAACAAAAACAAGTGGGAAAAGTGTTGTTCCTTTTGAACGAAACAACAAAAAGAAACATAAAAACACGCTGTTCCTTTAGAGGAACGACTGCTATTCCTTAAGAGGAACAACAAACAAATATAAGCACGCAAGGATGTTTTTCCTTAAGAGGAACAACATGAAAAATAAAAGCACACAAAAAAGTGTTGTTGTGCTGTTCCCTATAGGGAACAAAAAAAAAAGCACTCAAAAATTGCTATAGGGAACGACAAAGGAAGAAAAATAGAGGAAAGAACAAAGCTAATGTGCAATCAATTGTCAAGCAAATCCAATCAAATAAAAAGGAAAATTTATGTACAGGTTTCAAGAAAAAATAATTTTTTGTAGAATTGGTGCTACCGAAGAATTGCCTTCTACAATTGAAACTTGCATGGTGAGGTCCTTATTGTTCAATTTCCATTGTGTTAGAGTCGGTCCTTGCAGCCCTCCGTCAGTGATCATTTTGTCTTTTGCATATTCATTATTAGGTGTCTCGCTTGTTCCACTTCGTTGCATTTCACTAGGATCATGCCATGAACTGACGAAGGGGTCTGTCGTCCTATGTTTCCTCATGTTTATACCTGCAGCGCTATTTTAAAAAAAAAACTTTTCCTCAAAAAATTATTCATAGTTATTGTCATTATATATATGGTCATTAAAAATGTCAATAAGTGTCCTAGGTCTTGGTTTCTAGGGTTTTTGAGTCATTTATATACTAGTCATAAAGCCTGCAAGGTGAGGAAAGTCCAGCACTTGTGATTTTTATTTTATTATCATCAGCATTTAAAAAAAAATATATTTCTAGTCCAAAACTCTGTTTTGGAACTAGAAATTTGTCATTATCATTTTGTAAAAAATTGTAATTGTTCCGCCATGAAGACATTGTCAAAAGCAGACCCCTGGTCTTTTCTCTAGCCAAGATAGCCATATCCCTGCAAGAAGACAACAAAATCATTAGTATCGACCTCAAAAAAGCCAAAGGAAGTTTGTATTTGAAAAGCCAAAAGTGAAATTACAAAAAACATTTGTAATATGGGTTTGAAGTTTGATTTGAAATAAAATCTGATTGTGAAGATATTTTTGACATGTATAAAAGCCAAACAAGTTTCATTTGAACCAATTCATAGCTCCCAAATCGTGTTTGCAAAGTGGAGGGCCGATTTCAGAGTTTTGAAGTGCGTGGACAGAGTTTTGGGGCTGCGCGACCCACGTGGAGGCAGAGCGACCCCCCTGGGCAGCGCGACCCACGCAGAGTCAGTTCAGCAGTGTAGGTTTGCAAGCTGCGCAACCCACCTGGGCTGAGCGACCCACGCAGAGGCTGCGCGACCCACGCAGACACAGGGTTTCGAAATTTAATTTGAGCGCCCAGTTTGGCTTGGAATCGACTCAAGCTGCCTTCAAACAGGTTTCTATCCATTGTTTGATGTTTTTGAACGCATTTGTGGCATCATTGGTGGTTTCCAATATTCAAATGAAGGATTTAAAACCCCACAGTCATAGTATTATTGTTTTCAGGGTTTGAAATGAAAATGAATGGTGGAAAGAATGTGTTTGCTATCTTAAGGCAGTGATATGGCCAGCCTTCCATATAACATCAAAATCAATTTGCTCTCATACCCATTATACCACTGTCACCATTGTTATTTTTATCCCATGATTAAACCCTTTGAGTCACATTTCTCATGTGTGTAATGAGTCACATTGCCCAATGTTAGCATTTGCTCATGTTTTTGTTTGCCCAATGTTAGCATTGTTTCAAATGACCTATTGAAACCTTTATGGTCATAAACTCGTAGGCAAACCTATCACTGATTATACCATGCTCTCCTTTGACTAGATGTGTCCAAACTTTTGAAGGTTGCCTACTCCTATTTTTTCAAAATTTCATTTGCATTCAAAACAGAGATGCTGCCTTTCAGCCCATTTGAAGCAGAGATTTTATCCATAATTTGATTCCTTGATGGTGTTTTGGCGGTGGGATATTGATTGAATGTTAAACATACGTCCTAATCTTGCTTTCACTGCATTCATATCAGTGTACACATTGCCAAAAGTTTGATCAGAGATATGTCAGAGACAGAGTCAGAATATGAGCCGGGGTCAGGCAGTGATTCGGTGGCTGAAGGTAATGTGCCACGGGGTTCCCGCAGAGAAAATAGAAGTGGTGATCATCGCAGAGAGGAGCCTACCTCTTTGGCTCGGTTGCAGGCATGTCCATTAGCTATGGATTGTTTTCGATTCTTGTCATGTTTCAGATTTTGTGAGATGGTTGTACAAACCCGGCCTCATCGTGAATTAGCACGTCTGTTTGTTCTTCATTTGCGGGGTGATCGGGTAAACCTTGCTGGGGTTGATTTCATTGTATCACCTTTGACTATTGCTCAAGCCACTGGCATACCGAACATAGGCGAGGAATGGAGCAAGGGTAAGCAATTAGAGAAATTTCACTATGAGCCATACATTAAAACTGGATATGTGGCTTACTTGAGCAGAGTTTTTCCATTCAGATTCTTGAGAGATGAGTATGCACCGCTCATGAGGCTCATCATTCAGTATTTTAGTTGTGAGGGCAGGTATGCTCGTCTTTTCGCGTTCCATATTCGTTTCTTGATGCACTTCACAAGGGTACGTATGATGAATATTCCGTATTTCATACACCGCAACATAGAGAGGATGGTGACATTTGTGCAGAAGAAGACGAGCCCAGTGCAGCAGTACAGGAGTATATATCATTTCACTTTGATCAAAATCTTGGTGTCACATCAGTTGGCAGAGCAGGGCATCACTTGGGAAGATTTCATTTCTAGAGACTTTTTCAGAGTGCCACAGCAGCCTCCCGAGGCGGTTCATGATGCAGGAGAGCCCTCACACCAGCCGGACATGCTTGAGGTTGAGCATTTTATCACTCCTTTGGTTCAGACATATCAGCGAGGCCACAGGGCCTTATTTGCAGCGACACGGCGGGTACTATCTCCACGTGAGGTGGAAGGGGTCCTACCGACTTCATCGACACGGCGAGTATTATCTCCACGTGATGTGGAAAGGGTCTCGCTTTCTTCTTCAGTGCAGGTACAGGTACAAGACAGGGGCAAGAGGCCCATGCATGATGAGGGCCCATCAGGAGGCCGGGACATCGATATGACAGTCATTGATGTTGATACGGGCTCTCCTAGCTCGAAGCTGAGGGAAGTCATCCAGGAGCAAAGGGCCGAGAATGACCAGCTGAAAGACCAATTGCAGAAGGCTCAGTGGGTGATTAACTATTTGGAGCAGCGCAACAAACAACTCGAGGATGAGCTCACATTTTATGAGGTGCGCCAAATCCGTGAGGACAGACAGTGGAATCGAAAGAGGCCCGGTGACATGACACCAGCTGACAGAGATACTGTACTCACGCGGGTAAATATACATCTGGAGAAGCTGTTGGCGAAGGCCAATCGAGACAAAGACATGCTTCACCACATGAAAGGCCATTACTGGGCTCGCATGCATGTTTGCAAAGCGAGGATGAGGATCATGAAGAGGAGGTTGCGCAAAGCACTTCGACGGCGGAAAAGGCCTAATCCACTTCGGATTTTGGCCGAGGCTTCATTGAATGGGCAAGACACATGATGGAGGACCTCCGCTCCGAATTTGGGCAAATTCGGAGAAAATTTTGTCATTTTCAAATTTTTGGTCTAAAAAACAGGTTTTGCAGCTACGTGGGTCGCGCGCTCATGCGCTCGCATTTTTTTGAAACACTTGCTGGAGGAGATTTTTACATTTTTGGATTTTTCATGGTTAATTATGCATCCTCTGAAGTCAACTTAGCATTTCAACAAAATCTGGATGGTCAAACAACTCAAAAACACCATGAAAATCACCTTGCTGCCACCTTTTGCACCAGCAGGAAGTACCTCTGGGAGAATGAGGTTTTGGAGGGTCAAATCAACTCCAAATTCAGAAAGTCCACTTGGGTTGGAAAGTAGACATCCAGGGCTTTCCAACGAGCTATCATGAGCTCAATTTGGATGCTGGGAGCTACCTCAAAATCAGCCTGGAACATGAGCGACCCACGCAGTTCAGGAGCGACCCACCTAGAGATTTTTCTGAGTTTTCAGCTGCCAGCTCAGTATTTCGCCTATTATGGACCAGTTTTGCTTATGGGTAGAATTTTTGGGTTGTTATGATGTAAATTCATGTTTGGCATGTAACTTTGGCTTGTTTTTATCTCTTCTAGAAGATTCACTCTCAAATGAGTAAAAAATCATGTAATGGATCAGTTTCCTCTCTTTTAGAGGCAAGTTGTTAGCTGCCTAGATTGTAGTTCCATGATTAGAATTGGTTGAAACTGATCCCTGAAGAGGGAATTCGACCCCTAGAGGTGGGGAAAGGGGTTAGAGTGATCTATATATTGTAATTTCTGAGGCATTCTAGAGGTTGGACTCTTGGGATACTTTTGATATCATTGTACATACTTTTCATATTTTGGCTAAGGAAAGATCAGGGGTTTTGCGGCACTTGTTGGGATCCTTGTGGTGTTCTATTCTTGATGATGTTTCTTCTTTGTTTACTGTAAGTTTCTTCATGTTTAATGTATGCCATCCTTTCATTATGCTTCTGAACTAAATTGAATGAGTGAATAAGGTTGAATCCATTGTTTACAGTGCTTGGCCTTTGAATTCGGTTAGTTCTATATGTTTTCAGCTGTTTGGAGAGGATCCAAGTTCTTCTTTGCCCTCTTCAGCTCCTCGTCGGTCTAATCTATCCATATATCCAATTTAAAGCATCAAGATCATCACCTACCTCGCCCCATCTTGAACTCTGCAGAGGTCTGACCTTATCCCCGGACCCGAAATTTGTTTTCCCATTACTCCAGCGAAAACCCAAAAAACCAAAAAACAAACATACCTATCTCTTTACTAGCCTAAAATCAGTTCTTATTGTAAGTCATCTCGCATCTTATTGCTTATTTTCTCGAGATTGACGGAGAGAGCCCTCTCCTGTTCTCGTAGGGCTAGCTACGAGGCTGAGCGTGGTTTGATGTAGCCTTGAGTTTTACTTCATTTCAGCCTGAGGTAGATTTGAGTGCTAACACATTGGAGCGAAAACTAAAATTTGAAGGGATCAACACCTGAAACACAAAAACATAAAAGAAATCAGAAAATAAACAACACTTTATTAAGTTACAACAACTATGATGTTATTTCCTAAGGGAATATCAATCTGTTAATGGAAAAAAATGATCTTTTTGAAAAATGTTTTGGCAGCAGTGACATGAATCTTGAAATGGAAACCAATTCTTTATTTCTTCTTATTATGAATCTGTTAAGTAATTAACTGGATGAAATTCCTTTGTTTCACTAAAATTTCTTTCAAGAATCGCTCGTCCATAAATTGACCTTCTTTGTTTTCCTAAGACCTGCAGAAAAACGAGTGTCTACCTGCAATAAAACATTAAATCATGGAGAAATAGAGGTGTAAGGGCTCTCTTAATCCAAGAATTATGCAAAAAACTAACAAGTAGTTACTCTGTAGAATAAATCCACAGAAAAATAAAACAAATTTTATTTGTCACCTGCGGGAGAGTAGTGGTCGACTATACTAAGAAACAGTGTTTTAATCATATATTCTTCTTTTTTTCGTCCTATTTCAGTGATTCCAAAGCCAAATGAGAGCTAATTCAAAGGTTTATCTCCAATGGAAACAGGTTTTAAAAATTTCATGTAATGGTATGTTAAATTTGCTTAGAACAACCTGCATAATAGAGTCATTTTTGATTTTCCAGCGCAGACCAACAATTGATATTTCAAGCATAAATTTTTCGTTTGATGGTGGATTGAACCGATTAAAATTGGAGACTAAAATAGATTCATTTATTGATCTCCAATAGAAACAGGTTTTGAAGAAAAGAGGAATTGATGGGTCAAATACGCTAGTGAACAACGAGAAAAGATAATTTCAAGAGTGCTGATTTAGAATTGGTTGAAACTGATCCCTGAAGAGGGAATTCGACCCCTAGAGGTGGGGAAAGGGGTTAGAGTGATCTATATATTGTAATTTCTGAGGCATTCTAGAGGTTGGACTCTTGGGATACTTTTGATACTATTGTACAAACTTTTCATATTTTGGCTAAGGAAAGATCAGGGGTTTTGCGGCACTTGTTGGGATCCTTGTGGTGTTCTGTTCTTGATGATGTTTCTCCTTTGTTTACTGTAATTTTCTTCATGTTTAATGTGTGCCATCGTTTCATTATGCTTCTGAACTAAGTTGAATGAGTGATTAAGGTTGAATCCATTGTTTACAGTGCTTAGCCTTTGAATTCAGTTAGTTCTATATGTTTTCAGTTGTTTGGAGAGGATCCAAGTTCTTCTTTGCCCTCTTCAGCTCCTCGTCGGTCTAATCTATCCATAAATTCAATTTAAAGCATCAAGATCGTCACCTACCTCGCCCCAGCTTGAACTCTGCAAAGGTCTGACCTTATCCCCGGACCCAAAATTTGTTTTCCCATTATTCCAGCAAAAACCCAAAAAACCAAAAACCAAACATACCTATCTCTTTACTAGCCTAAAATCAGTTCTTATTGTAAGTCATCTCGCATCCTATTGCTTATTTTCTCGAGATTGACGGAGAGAGCCCTCTCCCGTCCTCGTAGGGCTAGCTACGAGGCTGAGCGTGGTTTGATGTAGCCTTGAGTTTTACTTCATTTCAGCCTGAGGTAGATTTGAGTGCTAACATAGTGGCGACCATACTGGGGAAATCTCAATGGTTTGCTTGTTGATGTGTTTGTTCCACGAGTCTTATACGGAGTCTGAAGTCACGCCAGGTAGCTTTCGAAACGCTTTTGTTATGCATAAGCGGAAGTAGATAAATGCTGCTTCAGTCGATCTCCGGTAAGCTTGTGTGTTCAGTACTTGATTTGTAAATCACCCCAGTATACTTATTCGTTCTAGACCTTTTGGATGATTGAGTCTAGAATTTGAAAGGCTGAAAATAATTGATTGTGTTCCTTGTAATTTTTGTTTTCCGAGAAGATCAATACACTGGCTTCAAGAAGAAATACTAGGGCGAATCCTGACCCTGATCCACCAACAATCTTCGAAAATCCGAATCTGATTCCAAGGACCCTTAGAAAACAAGGGAGCCAAGAGAGTTCCGAAAGAGAAAGCCAATTGAGTTTTGAGAGTTCCAGAGTGCTTACCCGATCTGCATCCTGTCCTGTCAAAATCATATATGTTGATGAAATCCCCTTTGATGCACGGTTTGAAACATCCTTGTTTGTGAATTTTTCCGAAACTGAATTGTCAAGTTTAGTCCCAGATCCATTGTTTACTGAAGATTTGCAATATAGATTTGTGTCACAATACTTGGATAGACAGCTACAAAGTTCTATTGAGGACACTAACACTTTTGAATTTACTGAATCTGCTTCACAAGTTCTTGACCCATCTGAAATTGCATCAAGTTCACAGATCCCTACTGAACCTCCTTTTGTCCCTACCATTCCGGTTCAGCCTGAGTTTTCTGATCAGCAATCAATAGTAATTTCTCCGTTTCCATTGAATACATCTCATAGACCTACTGCTCCTACTCCTCCTGTATCTCCTCGACAACAGATTGTTTTCAATCCACCAAGAGCTATGGTTGCTCGTTTTGCACCTCTTGTGTTACCCCAGCAGTTGAATGATATGCCCGCAGACTATCAGAGTAAGATCCCGACATTTGATGGCACTCCACAGAGTCTTCCTTCACAACAGCATGTAGACAATATGGCAGATTTCTTTGATCGTTTCGAGATTGATGAAGAAAATGTGACTATGAGGCTTTTTGTGCAAACCTTTGGAGGAGAGGTACGGAAATGGTTCAGAGCCTTGCCACAAAGAAGCATCGATACATTGGCAGAACTTCAGAGGCAGTTCTTAGACCGATGGGAGATGAAAAAGGATCCGTTGCAGATTACTTCAGAATATACAAACCTCAAACGTAATCCTGGTGAGTCTGTTCAGGATTATATCATTAGATTCAATACAGTGTATAATGCTATTCTAGATGACTTGAGACCGTCTAAAAAGTCTGCTCTCCTTAAATTCCCGGATGGCTTTGATCCAGAGATGGCTTATTCCCTTCGTGATAGAGATCCACCTACTTTAGAAGATATGCAGAAGGTCGCTGTTAGTGTTGAGGCAAATCTGAATGATAAAAGAGCACGGTTGAAAGCAGAGAAAAGAGTGACAATAAAGGAAGAGCCTTCTACATCTATATCAGAACAACACTTAGCTCGTGAGTTGGAAAAGGCTTTAAGAAGAATAAATCTTGACAAAGCAGAAACACAGTTTCGAAATCCAAATTTTGGTGGCCAGCAGCAGCCACAATTCAGAATTAAGCAGCGTGAACAAAGAGCTCAAGAGCCAGCAGCCCAACAGCCGGTTAAGACTCCTCTTTTGCAGAATTTTGTGAGTCATGATTTCGATGATGATGATGATGTGTCAGGTGAGCAAAATCATTTCTTCACTCCTGATGATTTGCCTATTTATATTACTGAGGAAGAGGAGTATGGTGAAAGTTCAGTTGTTCAAAAAGATGAGGATTTTATCCTAACAAATGATGCTGATTTAGAGGAAGAGTCAGATGAATACCAAAGAGGATATTTGAATGCATTGACTGCCCAGTAGAAGCAGTATTCATTGAGAAATCGAGATGTGCCTATAAATCCCATTCAGAAAAGAAAGGAAGCTTCAGCACCGAAGACAGATTCACCAATACCACAGAAAAGAGGGAAAGAGACAATTGACCCTGCAGCAAGTAAAGTATCATCAGCTGAGAAGGTAAATCAGTCAAGTATAGTGAAAGACAAGGCTGAAAGGAAGGAAATTCCAGTTAAAGAGGTCGAGAAGGTTTCAGCATTTAGCTTGGAAAATGAAATTTCCAAACTGAAAATATCCATTCCTTTGACGAAGATTATGAAGAACAGCAGTTACCGTAGTCAAGTCACCAAAATTCTGAACTTTGATCCAATGATTGACACGGTAAATGTTGAGGATGATCAGCCGGAATTTATTTTTGGGCATGCATTAAATGGTGAGTCTCCTGACAGTAATGTTCCTCCTTTTTACATCAGTTTGAGGTTGCATGAATATATATTGCATAATGCTATGCTCGATTCGGGTGCTTCACACAATTTGATGCCAAAGGAAATCATGGAAAAGTTGGGATTAGACATTACAAGAGAGTATCATGATTTGTATTCATTCGATTCCAGCCGGGTAAAGTGTATAGGGCTCATCAAAGATTTGGTGGTAAGTTTAGATCAAATTCCAGCGAAGAATGTTTTGATGGATGTGGTGGTTGCTGACATTCCTCCACGTTTCGGGATGCTCCTTGCAAGATCTTGGGGGGCAAAGTTGAAAGGTACACTTCAATTAGATTTCTCTTATGCTACAATTCCAGTCTTCAGTCAAATGAGAAAGTTGTATCGTGAGCAGAAGATGAAATACATGATAACTAGCAAAGAGAAGCCAGTCAATCATCCTGTGAATTATGTACATACTGATTTAGAGTCGTTTGTGTTGCTTGCTGATAGTTTTAATGACGTAGAAAGTCAATTAGTTCAGGCAGAAGACATACCAGAAATAAATGAGAATTTTAGAGAAGTTTTGCAAAAAGAAAGAAGAGAAAAACAAGTTGTTTTGGAGCAATCAGCTGAAGACAATGGGCAGCAAACAGAAAAAACAGAGCCGACACAGTTTCAGCATTTAGAGGACGATGAAAATGGTCTTTGGACCATGGATTTTGATGGTGCAGTGGGCAGCGATGGTGCTGGGATTGGTGTGTGGATTCGAAGTCCAATTTTCGCTCCTGATAAAGTTCCGAGCAATGTGAGAGTGTGTTCTTACAAGCTTGCATTCGATTGTTCTAACAATGAAGCGGAATACGAGGCTCTTATTGCTGGCCTTAAGATTCTCAAGAAGCTGAATGCGAAAAGGATTGCGGTATATGGTGATTCAGAATTAGTGATAAAGCAAGTTAAAAGTGAGTTTCAGGCTAAGCATCCTCGCATGAGGGCTTACCAAAATGCAGTTTTGGATATTCTGAAGTTATTTTCTAATTATACTTTGACATGTGTGCCCCGCATACAAAATGGTGTTGCTGATGGACTTGCTAAGGCAGCAAGCAATCTTAAGATTCCAATGAATTCCAGCAACAAGTTTGAGATACATGTGAAACACCGGCCCACCGTTCCAGAAAATCAGCGATGTTGGCAATTTTTTGAGGATGATGAGGAGATTAGTGAATTTCTGCAGAATAAGGGTAAGTTTAAAGATACCTCAATAGATACAGAATTTGATGATGGTATTGATAACATACAGATAAATCAAATGGATGTGCTGCAACTGAAGGATAACATCATTCCTAAGGGATTGATTCCATTGGAAGAGTTGTTTGATCAAGATGATGTAGCTCGTAAGCCTACATTGAGGCCAACAGAGAAGGGTGTCGAAGAGGTAAATATTGGGGCAGCTGAGAATCCCAAGATGGTGAAATTGTCAAAGTCATTGTCACCAAAGGTAAGAGCAGAATATGTGAAATTGTTATCTTCATTTTCTGATGTGTTTGCGTGGGATTATTCAGATCTTAAAACATATGATACCAATATCATCCAGCATACTATTTCCATCAAACCAAATCAGAAGCCTTTTCGTCAAAAGTTGAGAAGGATCAATCCAAAGCTGCTACCATCGATCGAAAAAGAGGTAAATAGGTTGTATAAGTCAGGAATCATTGTGCCTATTCGATTTTCAGATTGGATATCAAACTTGGTGCCCGTGAGAAAGAAGACATGTGAGATCCGTTTATGTATTGACTTCAGAAATCTGAATAAGGTATCATTAAAGGACAATTATCCGCTGCCAAAGATGGATCACATATTGCAGCGGGTAGTTGGAGCATCAAGGATGTCACTACTCGACGGATACTCAGGTTATAATCAGATTTTAGTGCAAGAAGATGATCGTGACAAGACTGCGTTCACCACTCCTTGGGGAACATTTCATTACGCAAAGATGTCGTTCGGTTTAAAGAATGCAGGCGCTACCTTTCAGCGTGCTATGGACATGGCTTTTGCCAATGAGAAAGATGTGTTTTTGGTTGTTTACCTTGATGATCTAACTGTATTTTCTAATTCTGATGAGGAACATTTATATCATCTGAAAATTGTTTTCCAGAAGTGCAGAAAATATGGCATTTCGTTGAATCCAAAGAAGAGCCTTTTCGCCATGGATGAAGGAAAGCTCCTTGGCCACATCATATCGAAAGATGGCATTCGAGTTGATCCTGCACGTGTTGAAGCCATACAGCAGATTGAACAGCCCCGGAACAAGAAAGAGATACAATCTTTTAATGGTAAAATGAATTTTCTGCGTCGTTTCATTCCCAATCTTGCAGAACACCTTAGAGAAATCACGAACATGCTGAAAAAGGACAGTCAGGTAAGATGGACAGAAGAGGCAGTAAAGTCATTCAATTTGGTAAAGATAGCTCTTTCTTCAGCCCCTATTTTAATCAGCCCCGATTACACACAAGACTTCATTTTATTTTCTTTCGCTTCTGAGCATACATTGGCAGTTGTTTTGATGCAAAAAAGGGATGGAGTTGAGAAGCCCATCGCTTTTTTCAGTCGGATCATAAGAGATGGAGCATTGAAGTATAATATCATTGAGAAACAAGCACTTGCGCTTGTAAAGGCTTTGAAGGATTTCCGTGTGTACATATTGCATTCCCATATTACAACATATGTTCCTAACGCAGCAGTTAAAGATGTTTTGGTACAGGCTGATCCAGAAGGAAGAAGAGGTAAGTGGATCGCTGCGTTGTTAGAGTACGATGTGGAGATTAAACCGACCAAGCTGATCAAAGGACAAGGACTCGCCAAGCTCATGGCTGAAACAAATCTGCATGCTCTAGACATAAATTTGATTGCTGCCATGTCTGATGAAGATGAGGAAAGTACGTCAGTTCAGGTATCCGATATGTTTGTTTCTTCTCCTTGGTATGCTGACATTTTATATGTGCTTCAGAATTTGTCTACACCGCCTGGTATGCCTCGAAATAAGAGTAGAACATTGAAGTTAAGAGCTACTAAATTCTGCATTTTGAATTCTGCATTGTATTGGAAAGACCCCGGGGGTATGTTGTTGAATTGTTTGGTAGAGGAGGAAGCTCAAAGAGTTTTGGAGGATTTTCACAAAGGTGACTGTGGAGGTCATTTGTTTTGGAAGACCACAGCGAATAAGATCCTAAGGGCAGGGTATTATTGGCCTTCTTTGTTTTCTGATGTGTTCAAGGCTGTTAAAAATTGTCATGAGTGTCAAATATTCAAAGGGAAGCAGAAACTACAGCCTTTGCCTCTAAAACCAATCGAAGTTAATGCACCATTCCAGCAGTGGGGATTGGATTTTATCGGAGAAATCCACCCAGCATCTTCCGGACAACATAGATGGATCTTGACAGCTACAGACTACTTCACGAAGTGGATTGAGGCGATTCCCACTCGACAGGCCACTGATGCGGTAATTATCTCTTTCCTTGAAAACAATATTTTGTCACGCTTTGGGTGTCCTACTAAAATAATCACAGATAATGCAGCAGTTTTTAAGTCTAAGAGGATGGTTGATTTTTGTTTTAAGTACAATATTACATTGGGACATTCAACCGCATACCATCCGCAAGGGAATGGCTTGGCGGAATCTTCAAACAAATCCTTGGTGAATATCATTAAGAAATTGCTGGAAATCAACAAGAAGGCTTGGCACAAAAAGTTGGTGAATGCATTATGGGCTGATAGGGTAATTCAGAAAAAGTCTATTGGCATGTCTCCTTTCGAGTTGGTGTATGGGACGGATACAGTTTTTCCTACTTCACTTGCTGTCCCGGTGGTCAAATTGCTTCAGGAGGCCGGAAGTGAAGAGGATCCTATGCAGCGGAGGATTAATGAGATGATTCATTTACAGCAGACACGAGAGGAGGTATTTCAAAATACTTTCAAATTGCAGGAGCGCATTAAGAAGATCTACGACAGAAAGGCAAAATCAGATAAGTTTCAGTTGGATGAAGTAGTTTTGAAATGGGATGCTCGGAATGAGGATAAGGGAAAGCATGGCAAATTTGAGAATTTGTGGAAGGGACCGTTTAAGATTGCAGCGTATCGGGGGCAGAATGCATTTCTTCTCAAATAAATGAATGGAGATGATTGTCCTGGTGGACCGATCAATGGTCGGTTGCTGAAGCGCTATTATTTCTGAGTACTTGCTGCTGATCTCATTGTCATTGTATATATCATTTTACTTTTGTTTCATTGCAAGTGTGCACTGATCTCTCATTTTCAGTCTGGGGCCCGGAGCGAAGGCTATAATTCTGGAAATAGAGGTTGGCTGGTTTGAGATTGTAAAGTTAAGTTTTATCAGTCTTCTTGTTTAAAGTCATGTCAGTTTGAGTCTAGTCAGTTTTGGTCAAATTGCATTCTATCGTTAGTCAAATCTGCAGTCAATAAAATTGTCCAAAGTTTGTCTTGTCAGTTGAAATAATCATTCCATCGCCCAATGGATGAGAGGCACTGTCTGACTCCCCCAGAGATCTGCTGTTCTTGGCATCTCCATGGAGCCACCATCCCCATTGGAGCCAATGTTAGAGTCGGTCCTTGCAACCCTCCGTCAATGATCATTTTGTCTTTTGCATATTCATTATTAGGTGTCTCGCTTGTTCCACTTCGTTGCATTTCACTAGGATCATGCCATGAACTGACGAAGGGGTCTGTCGTCCTATGTTTCCTCATGTTTATACCTGCAGCGCTATTTTAAAAAAAACTTTTCCTCAAAAAATTATTCATAGTTATTGTCATTATATATATGGTCATTAAAAATGTCAATAAGTGTCCTAGGTCTTGGTGTCTAGGGTTTTTGAGTCATTTATATACTATTCATAAAGCCTGCAAGGTGAGGAAAGTCCAGCACTTGTGATTTTTATTTTATTATCATCAGCATTTAAAAAAAAAAATATTTCTAGTCCAAAACTCTGTTTTGGAACTAGAAATTTGTCATTATCATTTTGTAAAAAATTGTAATTGTTCCGCCATGAAGACATTGTCAAAAGCAGACCCCTGGTCTTTTCTCTAGCCAAGATAGCCATATGCCTGCAAGAAGACAGCAAAATCATTAGTATCGACCTCAAAAAAGCCAAAGGAAGTTTGTATTTGAAAAGCCAAAAGTGAAATTACAAAAAACATTTGTAATATGGGTTTGAAGTTTGATTTGAAATAAAATCTGATTGTGAAGATATTTTTGACATGTATAAAAGCCAAACAAGTTTCATTTGAACCAATTCATAGCTCCCAAATCATGTTTGCAAAGTGGAGGGCCGATTTCAGAGTTTTGAAGTGCGTGGACAGAGTTTTGGGGCTGCGCGACCCACGTGGAGGCAGAGCGACCCCCCTGGGCAGCGCGACCCACGCAGAGTCAGTTCAGCAGTGTAGGTTTGCAAGCTGCGCGACCCACCTGGGCCGAGCGACCCACGCAGGGGCTGCGCGACCCACGCAGACACAGGGTTTCGAAATTTAATTTGAGCGCCCAGTTTGGCTTGGAATCGACTCAAGCTGCCTTCAAACAGGTTTCTATCCATTGTTTGATGTTTTTGAACGCATTTGTGGCATCATTGGTGGTTTCGAATATTTAGATGGAGGATTCAAAACCTCACAGTCATAGTATTATTGGTTTCAGGCTTTGAAATGAAAATGAATGGTGGAAATAATGTGTTTGCTATCTTAAAGCAGTGATATGTCCAGCCTTCCATATAACATTAAAATCATATTGCTCTCATGCCCATTTAGCCATATTAACCATTGCTATTACTATACCATGATAAAACCCTTTGTGCCATGTTGACTGTGTTTGTAATGAGTCTCACTGCCCAATGTAAAAATATGCTCATAACTTTGTTTCAAATTGCCCATTGAAACCTTTATGATCATTACTCATAGACAAACATATTACTATTAATGCCATGCTCTCCTTTGACTAGATGTGTTCAAACTTTTGAAGGTTGCCTGCTCCTATTTGGTCTAAATTTAGTTTGCATTCAAAACAGAGATTGTGCCCTTTCCAATCCATTTAAAGCTGAGATTTTATCCATGATTTGATTCCTTGATGGTGCTTTGACGGTGGGAATATTGGTTGGGTGTTAAAACATACATCCTAATTTTGCTTTCACTGCATTCATATCAGTATACACATTGCCAAAAGCTTGATCCGAGATATGTCAGAGACAGAGTCAGAATATGAGCCAGGGTCAGGCAGTGATTCGGTGGCTGAAGGTAATGTGCCACGGGGTTCCCGCAGAGAAAATAGAAGTGGTGATCATCGCAGAGAGGAGCCTACTTCTTTGGCTCGGTTGCAGGCATGTCCATTAGCTATGGATTGTTTTCGATTCTTGTCATGTTTCAGATTTTGTGAGATGGTTGTACAAACTCGACCTCATCGTGAATTAGCACGTCTGTTTGTTCTTCATTTACGGGGTGATCGGGTAAACCTTGCTGGGGTTGATTTCATTGTATCACCTTTGACTATTGCTCAAGCCACTGGCATACCGAACATAGGCGAGGAATGGAGCAAGGGTAAGCAGTTAGAGAAATTTCACTATGAGCCATACATTAAAACTGGATATGTGGCTTACTTGAGCAGAGTTTTTCCATTCAGATTCTTGAGAGATGAGTATGCACCACTCATGAGGCTCATCATTCAGTATTTTAGTTGTGAGGGCAGGTATGCTCGTCTTTTCTCATATCATGTTCGTTTGCTGATGCTCTTCACAAGGGTGCGTATGATGAATATTCCGTATTTCATACACCGCAACATAGAGAGGATGGTGACATTTGTGCAGAAGAAGACGAGCCCAGTGCAGCAGTAAATGAGTATATATCATTTCGCTTTGATCAAAATCTTGGTGTCACATCAGTTGGCAGAGCAGGGCATCACTTGGGAAGATTTCATTTCTAGAGACTTTTTCAGAGTGCCACAGCAGCCTCCCGAGGCGGTTCATGATGCAGGAGAGCCCTCACACCAGCCGGACGTGCTTGAGGTTGAGCATTTTATCACTCCTTTGGTTCAGACATATCAGCGAGGCCACAGGGCCTTATTTGCAGCAACACGGCGGGTACTATCTCCACGTGAGGTGGAAGGGGTCTTGCCGACTTCATCGACACGGCGAGTATTATCTCCACGTGATGTGGAAAGGGTCTCACTTTCTTCTTCAGTGCAGGTACAGGTACAAGACAGGGGCAAGAGGCCCATGCATGATGAGGGCCCATCAGGAGGCCGGGACACCGATATGACAGTCATTGATGTTGATACGGGCTCTCCTAGCTCGAAGCTGAGGGAAGTCCTCCAGGAGCAAAGGGCCGAGAATGACCAGCTGAAAGACCAATTGCAGAAGGCTCAGTGGGTGATTAACTATTTGGAGCAGCGCAACAAACAACTCGAGGATGAGCTCACATTTTATGAGGTGCGCCAAATCCGTGAGGACAGACAGTGGAATCGAAAGAGGCCCGGTGACATGACACCAGCTGACAGAGATACTGTACTCACGCGGGTAAATATACATCTGGAGAAGATGTTGGCGAAGGCCAATCGAGACAAAGACATGCTTCGCCACATGAAAGGCCATTACTGGGCTCGCATGCATGTTTGCAAAGCGAGGATGAGGATCATGAAGAGGAGGTTGCGCAAGGCACTTCGACGGCGGAAAAGGCCTAATCCACTTTGGATTTTGGCCGAGGCTTCATTGAATGGGCAAGACACATGATGGAGGACCTCCGCTCCGAATTTGGGCAAATTCGGAGAAAATTTTGTCATTTTCAAATTTTTGGTCTAAAAAACAGGTTTTGCAGCTACGTGGGTCGCGCGCTCATGCGCTCGCATTTTTTTGAAACACTTGCTGGAGGATATTTTTACATTTTTGGATTTTTCATGGTTAATTATGCATCCTCTGAAGTCAACTTAGCATTTCAACAAAATCTGGATGGTCAAACAACTCAAAAACACCATGAAAATCACCTTGCTGCCACCTTTTGCACCAGCAGGAAGTACCTCTGGGAGAATGAGGTTTTTGAGGGTCAAATCAACTCCAAATTCAGAAATTCCACTTGGGTTGGAAAGTAGACATCTAGGGCTTTCCAACGAGCTATCATGAGCTCAATTTGGATGTCGGGAGCTACCTCAAAATCAGCCTGGAACATGAGCGACCCACGCAGTTCAGGAGCGACCCACCTAGAGATTTTTCTGAGTTTTCAGCTGCCAGCTCAGTATTTCGCCTATTATGGACCAGTTTTGCTTATGGATAGAATTTTTGGGTTTTTATGATGTAAATTCATGTTTGGTATGTAACTTTGGCTTGTTTTTATCTCTTCTAGAAGATTCACTCTCAAATGAGTAAAAAATCATGTAATGGATCAGTTTCCACTCTTTTAGAGGCAAGTTGTTAGCTGCCTAGATTGTAGTTCCATGATTAGAATTGGCTGAAACTGATCCCTGAAGAGGGAATTCGACCCCTAGAGGTGGGGAAAGGTGTTAGAGTGATCTATATATTGTAATTTCTCAATCATTTTCAGAGGTTGGAGAGGTTGGACTCTTGGGATACTTTTGATACTATTGTACATACTTTTCATATTTTGGCTAAGGAAAGATCAGGGGTTTTGCGGCACTTGTTGGGATCCTTGTGGTGTTCTGTTCTTGATGATGTTTCTCCTTTGCTTACTGTAAGTTTCTTCGTGTTTAATGTATGCCATCCTTTCATTATGCTTCTGAACTAATTTGAATGAGTGATTAAGGTTGAATCCATTGTTTACAGTGCTTGGCCTTTGAATTCAGTTAGTTCTATATGTTTTCAGCTGTTTGGAGAGGATCCAAGTTCTTCTTTGCCCTCTTCAGCTCCTCATCGGTCTAATATATCCATAAATCCAATTTAAAGCATCAAGATCATCACCTACCTCGCCCCAGCTTGATCTCTGCAAAGGTCTGACCTTATCCCCGGACCCAAAATTTGTTTTCCCATTACTCCAGCGAAAACCCAAAAAACCAAAAAACAAACATACCTATCTCTTTACTAGCCTAAAATCAGTTCTTATTGTAAGTCATCTCGCATCTTATTGCTTATTTTCTCGAGATTGACGGAGAGAGCCCTCTCCTGTTCTCGTAGGGCTAGCTACGAGGCTGAGCGTGGTTTGATGTAGCCTTGAGTTTTACTTCATTTCAGCCTGAGGTAGATTTGAGTGCTAACACATTGGATTGGAGCAGAAACTACAATTTGAAGGGATCAACACCTGAAACACAAAAACATAAAAGAAATCAGAAAATAAACAACACTTTATTAAGTTACAACAACTATGATGTTATTTCCTAAGGGAATATCAATTTGTTAATGGAAAAAAAAAATGATCTTTTTGAAAAATGTTTGGCAGCAGTGACATGAACCTTAAAATGGAAACCAATTCTTCATTTCTTATTTTTATGAATTGTTAGGTAATGAACTGGATGAAATGCCCTTGTTTCACTAAAATTTCTTTCAAGAATCGCTTGTCCATAAATTGACATTCTTTGTTCTGCTAAGATCTACAAAAAACGATTTCTAACTGCAATAAAACATTAAATCATGGAGAAAGAGAGGTGTACGGGCTCCCCTAATCCAAGAATTATGCAAAAAAATAACAAATAATTACTCTATAGAACAAATCCACAGAAAAATAAAACAAATTTTATTTGTCACCTGCGGGAGAGTAGTGGTCGACTATACTAAGAAACAGTGTTTTAATCATATATTCTTCTTTTTTTCGTCCTATTTCAGTGATTCCAAAGCCAAATGAGAGCTAATTCAAAGGTTTATCTCCAATGGAAACAGGTTTTAAAAATTTCATGTAATGGTATGTTAAATTTGCTTAGAACAACCTGCATAATAGAGTCATTTTTGATTTTCCAGCGCAGACCAACAATTGATATTTCAAGCATAAATTTTTCGTTTGATGGTGGATTGAACCGATTAAAATTGGAGACTAAAATAGATTCATTTATTGATCTCCAATAGAAACAGGTTTTGAAGAAAAGAGGAATTGATGGGTCAAATACGCTAGTGAACAACGAGAAAAGATAATTTCAAGAGTGCTGATTTATGATAGGCAATCAGTATTTTGGTCATAAATTCCTCATACGATAACAAAATTGAGTGATTAAAATTGATTTTTAAACTAGATTCATAGAGGGATCTACCATAGAAACAGGTTTTAAAAATATAGTCATTTAGCCTCCAAAAACTGACTGTCCCAACTCTGTTATTGAGCTGCCTACTAGACACCCTGTCAATGTTTTGGTTCTAACTTTTTCGTTTCAAATCCAAACGGAGTGATTAAAATTGGGTTGGAAAGTAGACATCAAGAGCTACTTAGGATAGAAACAAGTTTTAAAAATATTCATTTTTGGTCCCCCAAAACATGACTGTTCCAACTGTGTTTTCAAAAATTTCATCAAACCCACAAGCCAAAAAATATGATATTCAAGCAATTTTTCCATATTGGTGATCAGTGTTTGTAGAATTTTTATTTTCAAAATAATGCATATGCATATATAAATAAATTAAAATATTTATAACCAATGTTTATTTCCACATCGTGTTGCAACAAAACAACTATTTTTACAAAAATAAAAAAAATGTGTTTATTTTTTCCTTATTTATTTTATTTTCTCCACTAACCTACTCTTCTTTGAAAATCAAATATGACTATGTATAAGAGTATTTCTAGTGGAGCCATTTCCGAAATAAGCCCTCTAGTATGTACATACCCAAATTTGAAAAATGCATGTTGATAAATAGTAGGGTATGAGAAGCCAACTTCCATTCTTATAAAAAATTTGGCCAAGAATTCTCAATTTCTTGGGAATCTTGCTCAGTCTCTTCTGTTTGGCTATGTACATCAGCAAAGGCTACATATGGTGACTCTGTGGCTTGAAGGGAACTAGTAGGTTGTCTAGGAATAACTTTCCTAGGTCCTACTGATGGTTGAGATTCAGTTTTCTTAAGAATTTCATCAATAAAGGTCATTCTCCCAAGGGTCACTGGTCCCTTAGGTTTTTCAGGTTTGGGAGGAATTTTGTCTTGTTTAGATTTTCTATTCATTCAAAAAACAAGCCTTCATTCCTACCTAAAGAAATAAATTTACCCAATTCTTCTGTGAAGCGGGATGTGAACAAGTATGTTCCTTGCTTGGTGCACAGGTTCTTACCTTCCATCTTTAATACTCAATTCTTCCCAAGCAGAAAAAGGTCAAATGTGCATCACTCCTTCTAAATGGCATACTATCCCCAGCAACAACGCCAAAATGTTGAGGTATAAAAGGTGTCTTTTTAACGCCTATTTATCCTACATTAATTATTAGGCCGAGAACAAAATTTTATTTCAAAAGTGTACTCAGTCTGAGGCGGCAATTTATCCAAGAGTAATGCCTTGCAAGATGTAATACACTGTTTCAAATACAAAAGTAAATGGATGTTTGAAAAAGAAATCTAACTACAACAACATAAACTCAAATGCTCTAAAATCCAACTATTCACTCAACAAACATCAATCGAGGATACAGTAGCAATAACTCATTCCTCTATAAATTGATGCAATTGAAATCAAACTAGAACAAGACAATCAATCTGGGAATGAGGAAGCAATAACCAGTGTTCTCTATAGTTTTTTTTAAACTAAAACAGGTATTTTTATTGATAGAGATGGGTTGGCCGAAGCCAAATCAAACATTACAATTCACTGCTTCAAACATTACAATTCACTGCTTTTACAAGAACGTCTTGCCCAGTTAGGGAATAGTTGCCATATTCAATGCTCCTGCATTTATGCTGATCATGCTCTTCTCTAGAGTGCATCCTGTATTTGCCAATATGTCTGCTTCTGTGTTTAATTATCTAAGGATATGGAAGATTTGAGCTGAGGAGAAGTCCTTCAGAAGTCTGTTCACTCTTGCAAGCTGTTTATTTAGTGCTGGATCCTTGAGTCCTTTCTTGTTTATTGGAGATTTTATTAGCAGCTCTGAATCTCCAAAGACTACAATTTCCCTTGGCTTTTCTTTTCTGGCCAGTTGACAAGCTTTTAAAAGTTTGAGAACTTCAGCTTGATTGTTGGTTTTTAGCCCAAGTCCCCAACTGAAGTCCTCTTTTTTCCCATTCGGAGAATAAATAACCCCTCCTGCTCCTGACTTGCCTAGATTTCCTTTTGAGGCTCCGTCAAAGAAGATAATGCATTTTCCTTGTGATTTCCACCACTTCTGAAAACTATCCAAAGTGTCTCGAATCTGCCATTTTTCCTTGTGATTTGGGCGTATGATTGCTGAAGGTCTAGGCATGGGGGAGAAGCCATCCAGCCACGCCTTTTCTTCATTTCGGAGGGAACTATCTTCTTTGACTATGGAGTGTCTTAGAGTTTCTAATAAAAGTTTCTTGGCCTGCTCCGCTGCATTATCTGCAGTCATTTCTTTTTGGTTGAAGACAATTTTGTTCCGGGCAAGCCACAACTTCCAGCATACATATTTTGGAGCTGCAATCCACACCTTATGCCAAAGAGATTTGTCAGCGATGTTGAAGGGGTATCGAGCTTTCCAAGACGAGAACATGTCTGTGATCGAACAATGTACTGGGGGTCTCACATTCAGTCCTGTCAAGAAGTTAGTCCAGGCCTTCTGTGCATACTCACAATCGATGAACATGTGATCTGAGGTTTCCAATGCATTTTTGCAGAAAACACATCGATGAGGACCTGCTATGTTTCTTCTGCACAAATTTTCTCCAGTCAGGATTTTGTTGTGGAACAAAGTCCAAAAGAAGAAATTGATCTTGGGAATGCTAAAGTTTTCCCAGATCTGTTTCCACACTGTTTCCAGATGCGGAGAATCCTTTTTGCCTTACATCTGTAAATATCCTTGTCTGGTTGTGTACACCCCTGTCTTTCCCCATCCCCATGATTCTTCCTCGTCCTTATGCACTGGAGTAAAGTCTATAATTGCATCTGTAAAAGCATTTAACTGTTTTTTTAAGTGCGCTGGAATGTTAGGTAAAGTCCAGCACTGCCAATTGCCTTTGTTATCCCAATCTGCAATATCCTCGATTTTTCAAATTCCTTTTGAACTTAACCAAGCTCTTAACTCTGCAATTTCATTGATAGCTGAAAGTGGAGGATGACCCATGATTCGATCTCTCCACAGCAATGTATTTTTGCCATTCCCTGGGATTTTATACAGATGAGTTCTAAAGAAATCGATTCCTTTGCTGCAGAGCCTCCAAGCCTGCATTCCTCTAGGTGAATTCGATCAATTGAAGGAGATGATCGATTGATTTTTGAGGTACTTGAGTTTTAAGATCTGACTGACAGGATGGGAAGGGTCGATTAGTAGTTGCCACAGAAGTTTATAGCCCAAGGCTAAATTAGCTTGCTGGGGGTCATGGATTTAGAGTCCGCCTTCAACTAAAGGTTGCTTCACTGTATCCCAATTAATTAAATGGAATCTATTGCTGTTGCCTCGCCCGCTGTTCCACAGAAAATTCCGCATAAGACAGGAGATTTGGTCTGCGATTTGTCTTGGAGCCATCAGCAGAGAGGCTTGGAATGTTGGCAGCGCTGAAAGCACAGATCGAATAAGAGTGAGTTTGCCGCCTGTGGTGAGCCGAAAGCCACCCCACGCTGGAATATTTTTTTTGAACTTTGAAATCACCTCCTCCCACAAGTGATTTCTGTTGGATCCCATCGTTAAAGGAAGTCCGAGATACTTTATTTTGTCCCACACTGCATAGCCTTTGAACCCCAATTCGCTGGCAATCCTTTCTATTGTTTGTTTATCTGTATTCCATCCATAGAAAACGCTTTTCCTCTCACTGATTAACGCTCCGGAGATGCTGCAAAACTTTTGGAGAATGGACTTGAAGGAGTTAGCAATTCTCATGGAAGCACCCACGAGCAGGAGTGAATCATCAGCAAAGAGCGCGTGATTCACTGGGGCGATGCCTTGCACAATTCTTATCCCAGGTATGGTGCCTATTTGTTTCTCTTGTGTCAGCTTTGTGCTTAGTGAAAGAAGGTTAATGTATGGTTGGCATTATAAATGGTGAGGTGCATTATATGGTGTGTTTTATAAGCGTGCTACAAAAACGTTGTGGAGGGGCGAGGTCGGGGTTCGACCCTGTGACCTCACCCATACCACTCCAACCATTTACCAACACGCCACAAATAGAAGACATTAGTGTTCTCTATAGTTGACAGTCCTTCTTTAAAGCAATTAAAAGGAAATAGAAATTGAACTAAAGCTACTATTGAAGGTAAACTAGGAAAAATCTTTAAAAGAAAACTCTTGCAATCTATAAATAATTAATCTGAAATGAACAGCAATGTAAATGGACAACAAACTGTAATTAAAGGAATTGAACAACAAATCCTATTTAATAAATCTGAACAACAAACTCTAATTAATGGGATCGTATGGAAAATTCTATTGAACAACAATCTGTAATGGACAACAAATGGAATCAAATGCTGAACAACAAAGCTCTGTTAAAGCGTAACAAGATAAATGATACAAGCATGAGGATTCTTGTCAGAATGGAACAACGATGTGATTCATTAATGTAACACGCCAGTATCCATAAGAAATTAAACAACAAACCGATTAACTTGCAAACTGTAATAAAAGAAAATATGAACTATCTCACAAAAATAATGAAAATATAGAGATACAAATAGCGGATCGATCCACCAGGGCTGGGCTCATAGCCACCAGTGAAACACCGCTAGGATTTCCTCTAGAGTTAAGAAATTAAACGACAATGAACTCTTGTATTAATCAGGCATAAATCATGTTTACAGCAGTCGCTCTCTGATCACGAGTGTTAAGAAATTACAGAGTTACAAAAGAAATTCCATAATCCTCTCCATAGTTTCCCCCCAATACATAATACATGCTTTCCTTTTATAATCAGAAAGATGAGAAATTAAATAGTAAATATGATCCCTCATAACAATATTGGATTGTCTCCAACAGCTTGATCAATAAGAAAAGATATTTCCATCAATATTTCAACAGGAACAATTCGAATTTAGATTTGTCGCTAAGATAATTTGGAAGAGGGTCGTAATAGTAAATCTGAGAAAATCGTGCGCAAATAACCTTTTGTTTCTCTCAATACAGGCCGAATTTGGGCAAATATTTTTATGGCATAGTTAATTCGGTCCGTTTTGGACAAAACCCATGTTCCAGATTTTCCAAATTCTTCTCCATTTTCCTAGAATATCAACCGCAAAATTGTCACTTCTTATTCTAGCGAATTTCTGAGTTGGAGTATTAACTGATGTGCTAGAGATAAAATCTTCAATCTAGAAAATATCTTGGAGGATAAAATGGTGAGTGTTGTTACAAAATATATTAATAAACCATCATTGATAAAATTATGCATAATAACCATCAATTTATTAAAAATAAAGGAGAAGAAATAATATTTATCCATAAGAGCATAAATAATTATAAAATGGATTTATATGATAAATTATGATAAATTACATGATAAAGAAGAGTAGAAATGGATGAAATAAGTGTTAAAAAGTGGTTGTATTCACGGCCCAATAGAATGAACATAATAATCATAGCGCTTAAAATTATAACCATTGCATAGTGTAATGTCAAGTACATAATTCTAATGTTTAAACATAAGGTTAATAATCAACGTATGTGGAAAGATATTTATATCCAAATTGAACGATGCTAGATATCCTTCTACCAAAACCGAGAACGCACAATGGTAGGCCTTCCTAGTATGACTTAGGTTAAGTATCCTAAGTGGGTAGTACTATACTGTTATGGTTTGCAATTTGTACACTTCAGATATTTAATCCATATAAATATTTTGATGTTTATGCTATTAGTTTATTTTTTAAATTGAAATGCAAGAAAAGGCAATTAAAGAGTTAATAATACATGTACTGCAATCATATGGTGATCATCAAGTGGTAATGGAGATCGGTTGAAATACAACTTTTACATTACTTGAATTTTTCTTTTGTGAAGGTTGTTACAATTAGTATTAGAGTTCATAGATGACAAAGATCAGGTCTAATTGGGAAGACGATAATTAACAAAAAGTGTTATTGTTACAAATAAGTAGTAGAACAACATGGGAAGGGGAACATGGATCACTCCATCAAGGCGGTTAAAAAGAGGATTTGGGCTCGAGTCACACATGGAAGCCTCACCATAAATGTGTGTCTAGTTGGGTGAAAATAATTTTATCACTAACACCATTCTAATAGAGATTGTTCAACAACTATAGGAAGAAATCAAAAATTTGTGAGTTGATAACGAATGATTGAGATTGGAACAGGAAAGGATTATGAAAATATTTTATGATAGAGAGAACCAAAGACATCCAAATCCCATCTCGGAAATGTAAACATGATGGAGGTGGAGTGTTTAGGAGATGAACATCTAGAAGTTAAAGGGCGTCAAATTGAAAATGAGGAATAGTCTGAAAACGCTTCGGGGGGCAGGACGAACAAAAAAGATAAGATTGAAATCCAAGGGGAGTTTAAAAATATTAAGCCTCCAATGTTCAATGGAGAGAAGGAAGAAGTTTCTGATGCCTGGATAATTAATATGAACAAATATTTTCATATCTTTTTATTACAATGATAATATTCAGGCCAATTTTGTGATTTACTAGCTACAGGGTAAGGCCACATTATGGTGTGAAGAAATTAAAATAATGTGAGGAATTGATGAGATTAGTGTGAGGAATTAGTGGCCAGATTTAAACCAACCATCAAAGCCTCCTTTGCAATTTTGGGGTTGTGGGGAGCCCCACTACTATAAAAGTTTCCCTCATTGTGCCAGAGGGGAACAAACTACTAACCTTCATGAAGCTTCTATGGTTGGGGAGGTAGCAAGGAGTATACGGCGAATTAATGCCACCCTGGAGGATTATCAAGCCGAATATCAGCCGATGATGATGGAGTTTGAAGGTCAAACCGGACGGGAAATTTCTAGTATAACCCATCTACATTCTAGAATAAAAAGAAACAATATTGCAGAGATGAATTATCACTCAATTTAAAGTGTAGTGGAAGCACTTTAGCCCGGAAGAGGCCACTTGGGAGGATCGGGAAGTGAGGATCATGAACTGATGTAACAAATATACTATCACCTATTTCATGGACAAAATTAGAACATCAAGGACGATTTCTCAAATAAGAGGAGGAAGATGTCTCCCCCTCATATAGAAACATTTGGTAATTATTGTTGGTTACTTTTTTTTGTTAATTAGTTTGATTTTGAGACCTTTAGTACTTGAGTTAAGGAAAATTCTATCGAGACAAATAATTATTATTTGGAAGACCCTTAAGAAGTTATCTAACTACCATACAATTAAGTATTTATGGTTCCTGGATTCCTTTCCTAGAGATAAATGCATCTCAGTGGGAAGGAAGGGGTTTTGACCTTTTGGGAAAACTATTATGGAAGAAGGAAACCAAATCCAAGAAAGTGCAACTGGGTGCAGTAGGTGAGGGAAATTATTGAGTTGTGCTGGACTGAGTGGAATACTTCACAGACAACATTGGGACTGGAACTAGAACTGATCACTATGGTGACTATGTTGGTAGTTGGAAGCTAGGGGGAAGACTCGGACATGATCGTCATCTCATTGGAAGGGTTCGGGGTACTTTTCTTATTGACTTCCCTAATTGAGTTCTTTAGTTGCAATCCAAGTTGCTAAAGATATGGGTTAGTTTTGACTTAGGGAAACCCTAGTCAAATAGTCTGACATGAAAACAAGGACTCCAAATAAACTTAAATGAAGAGAAATGAACAAGTGATAAACTGACTGATTTCTAATTTCATAGGGATAACATAATGGTTCTCAATAATAAACTATATTGATAAACATTATAACCCTGACTGATTTCTAATTTCATAACCCTCGTAGGGATAACATATCGGTTCTTAATAATAAACTATATTAATAAACATTATTTAGTTACCAGGGTTAAAGACATGCAGGTAATTACTTCAAACCCTTACTGTCTCAGAAAGAAAAAAAGTAATAATATAAATAACTGTAGAAAGCTAGTCGTAGGTCAAATTCTGAGATTTCTTTACACAAACATACTTATCTTAAAATATGGAAAAATAGTAACAGTGAATCTAATTACTAGCTGTGGGTAATCAACTGGAACAAGACCAAAGGTGTGCAAAATGTAGAATTGCAAACAAAATCTAATAACTTAAATTCAACTGGAAGAACGATCAATTCCAGGTAAAACTAACATAAAACAATCTCTTGTTTCACAAGACAAAATAAGACATTATAACATACTTCATCTTTAACCAAAACTATAAAACTATTTATTTATAAATTACTAATGTATTTTAATATTAGATAATCAGGGGATTTTTTCAATAAATGATAACGACAGTTTGAAAACCATCATTATTTTTAATATATCAAAACTAATTTAAATTAACTTTTTGAAACTTCTTAAAAAATTGAACTAACTTGATACACAAACACATTTTTGAAAACTTCAGAGATGTATCTTTAGAAGAACAAATTAAAGCAGAAGACAAATAGGAAGATCCAAAAGGACTAGATACAGTTAACAGGGAGGCTGAAACCTTCAGATCTCCACTGTTGCAGCGGACACAGTTACACCAGCAAACTTTTCTGGTACATCGAATTCAATAGACTCGTTAGTTGACGGGTTGAACAGATAACAAAACTGATGGCCAAACGGACGGCGAGAATGGGTACAGTGTCTGCTCACAAAAATATGGCCGCGCCACTCTGCAGTACACGGAACACCGTGGAATTTTTCAGGAAGAGCGCTTTGAATAACCCAATCGTTTTCTTCAGCATTATATTTCATCAACTGTGTTTTAGTGGACGTATACAAGTGCCCAGAAGCAACTATGCATAACTAGAATCTCCACATATTATCCACCATTATCCAGACGCCCGTCTTTGGCTCTAAAATTTATGCATTCTCTGCATGTTCACCGCCGAATACAAAGAATTTTTCTGCAATAAAAATTCCACAAGACGAGCCTCGTTGGTGGGTCATTTTTGGAAGAATTTACCATCTGTCTTCTTCCACATTGTAAGCCTCTACTGTGGAAACAAGAGTTTCGGTGGATCTCCCTCCCGCAACGTAGAGGCGAAGCCGTACCTTTGGGCATGTCAATTCGTCGGCGCCATTTCGCAGAAGCGAAGTCAAAAATATAAACTGCCTTCATGGATTTCGAGCTTTCTGAATATTGTCCGCCGATGATAACTAGCTTCCCATTAATGCTAACGCACTCACAGAACAATGGAATATTTCCAGTAGGAATATCGGTAGGGATGTCGGGATTCTGACATAGCATTTCTCAGGTGCGCGTGATAGGGTCCAACACTACTATTCCACTGCCATGTCTGAAATACTTAATCATACATATAAAATGCTCCGCTGTTCCAGTGGTCATTCGGTCCTTGTAGAACTTGGGGTCGCTCACTATCTCTTTCCATTTTCTGCACACGAGTTTGAGCGTAGAGTGCCATTTGTAGGGCACTCTAAGCAAACAATTTCAAGCTATATCATCTGTAATGTTTGGGGTGATCTCCTCCCCTTGTCGGAGTGCTAGCCTCTTTGACCTACGCAACATGGTGCTGGGCTTGTCCTGAAATAAAATAAATTAAACGAAAGGTGAAAAATCCGATATTAACATCTTAGATAATTGAATTAATCCTTCAATTAAAAAAATCGTGAGAAATCAAATATTTGACAAAACAAAAGTCGCTTATAATCAAAATATTGTTCAATCCACCTGTTTTTAATTACAACCTGTTCTTTTTATGGATGGAAATGTTTAGTTAAAACGTAAATTCATCGTAACAGAAACCCTAAGTAAAAACATAGATTCATCATCATACAAATAATTAAAAGATGATCATCCCATATGAAAATCAGTCAATTATAATAGAATGTCTAGTATTGTGCTCAGCCCAAATCATGAACATGTTACTTATATAAAAGACGGTGAGATAGATCGAAACACAGTGAGATTACAAGAACGATTAGAATATTCCGATGGATAATCGAAACACAGTGAGATTATGGGATCGAATGAAATATTTCGAAATTGTGAATCACTTGTAAGACCAGTTTAAATCGATTTTAGCTCTGGATCTAGAATTTCTGGTATTGTACTCAGCCCAAATAATGAAAGTGTTACTTACACATAAAAGGCAATGAGATAGATCGAAACACAGTGAGATTATGAGATTGATCGAAATATTTAGATCCATATTCTTTAAAGTAGAAATTGTGAATTATTTGTAAAACTAGTTTAGATTTATTTTAAGTCAAGTAGAAATTGTGAATCATTTGTAAAAACCTAACAAGCTTTCAGGGGATTAATTTCTAGACGTGTAAACATTTTTTTTGAGTGCAGAACTTGAAGAAAGGTTTGCACTTCTAAATATTTGATCTTTCTAGTCGCTTCATAGATGGAGAGTTAAGATGGATCTAGGCTGTTTTGTTACACATTTAGAAATAGATTCTTGAAATCACTTTGTTTCACAGCAGGTGCATGGTTTCCGGCAAAGCAGAATGCATAAATTAAATACACAAAAATTAAATCATTTTAATTTGGTGGTGGGAGCAATTCATTACTCATGATCGCATCCATGGAGTCGAAATTGATCAAAAGGTAAAAAAAAAAAATAGAAAAAAAAAAATGCTAGCAAACTAAATCAAACCTAATGTCTATCTGGAGTTAGTACTATGAAATCCTTTCCCACAAATCTTAATTTCAGCTTCTGCCAACCCCCGAATTCTTTTCTCAGAAATATGATTTTACTCTTTGCACTGTCGGATTCCTATTGTTTATTTATATTTATATTTATATTTATTTATTATACCACTTTTATTTACCATGGTATTTGGCCCATAGGCTTAGTATGTACTTAGATGTTGATTTCTAATCATATTTGATATATTTTTATGTATTTACCATACCTCTGTATATCTTTTTTATATTTATTTATTTACCATAGTAATTATAAAAATAGGTTTTATTTTTTATTTACCATACCTAAATAAAACCTCATTTTTTAGTTTTCTTAAATATAAAAATGTTTATGGAGTAAATATAAAAAGAGGTTTTATTTATTTACATAGTAATTATAAAAATAGGTTTTATTTTTTATTTACCATACCTCTGGTTTATTTGCTTAAATAAAACCTTCTTTTTTTGTTTTCTTAAATATAAAAAGGTATATGGAGTAAATATAAAAAGAAATTTTATTTATTTATCGTAACTTTGGAGTTTTATTTATTTTCCATGCCTCCAATTTATTTATATTTATATTTATTTACCATAACTCTCGAGTAATTATAAAAATAGGTTTTATTTTTTTATTTACCATACTTCTGGTTTATTTATATGCATTCATAAATATACTCCACATTTTTAATGTTTACTTACATTACATTTCTCACATTACATCTACAGATGTATTGCTAAATGTTTAGATTACATTTGTCACATTACATCTACACATGTACCTTATACTAGGCTATAGAGCACCCCTTGCCCCAAGCACTTAATCTTAATTTTAACATAAACGGATAAACCATGGACTCTAATTGCAAAGCCTTGCCCCAAGAGAAACATTTGATGGATGTTAAAAATGGTTTTAACATTTTTTTTTTTTTTTTTTTCATTTAACTTGGAATGAAAGAACTAAAAAACTAAGTACTTCCCCACATTTTGCGGATTGTAAATCATCAACCTTGATTAGGGAGCCTAGCCCCAAGTGAAATATTTTGTGGATGGTAAGATGGGTAAACCTTAAACCAGTTAAACCATAGACCCTAATTGCAAAGCCTTGGCCAAAGAGAAACATTTGGTGGATGCTGGAAATGGTTTAAACATTTTTTTTTCCCTTTTCCATGTAACTTGGAATGAAAGAATGAAAAACTTGGAGTACTTCCCCACATTTTGTGGATTGTAAACCGTCCATCTTAATTAGGGGCCTAACCCCAAGGGAAACATTTTGTAGATGGTAAAATGGGTAAACCGTCCTCATTGCTGGGCTTGAAATAGTTTTAATTTGTTTCACTAGTACAACCATATAAATCAAATCATTGGTCAACACTGATAGACATCAATCCATTCATCAAAATGCATCTCACATTGTCCTGATTAAGAAAAACTAAGTTATATCTTTGTTTTAAATTATTATTATTAACAATGGAGGTTCACCCCACTTTATTATGGAAATTCTTAATTTGTAAATAGCTTTTATTACAATACCATGGACCAATACCATGACTTATCAAGTCACATACATTGTTGGAATATGAATCCAATGGTCACCCCCAATGTATGGTAAATATGTATAATTGTGAATAATATTGATATACTCCCTCATCTTAGTAGTTCCTTCCCATTTTCTATTAATATAAAAACTAGGCAACATATATACAAAAATTAGACCTCAATTTGCCTGAACAAAACCAAATCTGTTGGCCATCTAAATGCAGTGTATGCCATCCGAAACATAAACTTGCTTATTTTTACATGGTATCAAAACCATGATGTGTGGCGTTTCTCCGTAATTTTCTCAACCATTGCATAGTTTTCTTTGGCATTGTGCATTTATGAGTTAAATTTTTTGACGTCTATCAAAATGGAGCTAGTATATGTTGGCCCTTCTCTAATCTCAATCACTAATTTTTGTGGTTTCTTTGTGCATGACAATTATGATCTATGCCCTTGCAAAAATGAATTTCTCATTCCGCCATTCTGAAATTGTCAGAGTTAATAACTCTTCTATCCAACTGTTGCTTTGCGCATCAATTCTATTGAAGTTGTAGAAAATGTTCTCTACATGTCCGATGTTAACTACTCTTGTAGAAACACATCGCATCGCTTTATGTAGGAGATGACTTTGGTCTGGAATGGCAAAGCATTTAATGGTGTTTTCGCTGGTTTGAACTATAAATTTTGTGGGTTGAAACATTTATTTTTTAGGAAGGCGGTCTATGTGATATTTTGCACTAGAATTCCGTTAACTCGGTCCGATATTTCTTTGTATTCCCATCCGTGGTCTATCGAATTTACAATTTTCCATTCTAGCTCTTACATCCTCGTATCTTTGTCCTCTCTGCCAGTGTTGTAATGCAACACAGTAATACTTGTCTACTCACGTTGTACCTGAGACATGGCATTTACCATGGAAGCCTAATATTTAAGAATGTTGAAAAATGAAATATTGTATGTTGAAAAATGAAATATTGTCTCTCTCCTGCGTACACGTCCTTTGGAAACATTCAGAAAAATTACCATTGAATGATACGCATTGTGCGAGATTAAATACCAATAGTCTCTAGTTTATTGCTGTTGTGTTGTCCGTGATTATATGCGAGTGGGTCGACCGTGGTCACCCGTGTTATTAGAATTTGTCCGCGTGCCATGGATTCTAACGCTCTGAAATGTTCCAATACGCCTGGCTTTCCACTGCTCCTAACACTCTTCCTAACGCCAAATCTGTCATTTTTTTCCATTGACAAGCTCCATTCAGTCCCGAACTCCTTCAGTCGCTCTCGAAACTCCACATTTGCGTTACCCCTCCTCAGTATATAGAAAGAGCACTGCTCCATAAGATGTCCCAGCTCTGCCCTCCACCGTGGCTTTTCAGTGCCCCTACACCATCGGCATATCGAAATTCACTATGGGCATTTTTTTTGGGTTATGATGTAAGGATTATATGGATTATATGGATTTTTTTTAGTGTGTAGCCATAACTAAATGTATAATATACCATGGATCCATTTTCAGGAGCAACTCTAGGATACTGCGTATGTAAAAAATTTCAGATGATGAGAGTTATGGCGTTGGCTTGAGCATTCGGCATTATTTCATTTAAATCCTCAAGGTTGGCAGTCAGGCTGTCTCTTCTGCCCAGAAAAACTTCCCACGAAACTCCATCAGTATCAGAGTAAGCAAATTTGAAGTGGGGATGAAGAGGATTGGACATTGTTGGTGAGGCCCCCAATGCCTTCATCGGCCGCTCATTTCCTCGAATGGTCAGATACAAGGCAACTGCTACAAAATTTATGATCAATTCTCTACATTTCTTCTTTCCTTTAGAAATTTTGGTGATTTTCACCTAGATTATCTCCATCTAATTTGGAAATTTTGATCAGTTGGTGGTTTGCAGAGCATTTTGGTATATTTGTTTGGCTGCATTTTCTTAGAGCGAGGAAGAGAGCCTCGATTCATACATATAGTGAAAACTGATTGACGGGGCTTAAGTTACGGTATTCTATTTATCTCGTGCAATGCTGTATGCTATGCTTGAAATAAGTTAACCAATGGTCTGCTAATTTGGATGCTCGTTTGGGTGGCAGCGTTGATGAATTTGATTTGGTTGGGCTGGCAACTGTGACAAACTACTTGACTTCAAAATATCAGCCATAGTGGTATGTTTAGGGGAAGCATTCTGCTCTTCCTTTGAAGCACATGGTGACCGAAACCATGACAAATTTACATCTAGGCCTGTAGGAATTCCATTAGAAGATACTAGCAAAGAGCTTGTTCCTAAGCACGTTCCTTAGCTTGGACACTTTCTTCTATGCATGGAGGTATAGCAGAGTTGTCACTCTTGTTTGCAATTTTATAGGTTCCATTATTTATTTAAGAGAGTTAGAGACTAATTGGTGTTCCTCGAAGTTAAAATCAAATAATAACACCATTTATATTTATCTTTGAGATCATAGTCAACATTTTTTTTTAGTTATGATGACGGGTCTTTATTGTTCAAAGTATTGAAAGAAGCTCTTGCAACTCATAATGGTGCATTTATAGTTGAAATTATTTGAGGCCTTTACTTTTGCTAAAACAATGGTCACACTAAATGAGTTGTTAGAATTATTAAACACTCTAATGTTATCTAATGTCTAAGACATAGTTAAAGTCAATAAGGACGTGATATTCATACATGTTTACAAGATGCACATGACAAGATTGAATTTTTTCATCTTGAGTCAAAGCTACAGTGAGATGATCTTCAACATAGGAGTTTTCATTCTGAACTTGTTTTTGTTCATAACATTGAGACAAACTCTTACCAGCAGTGAGAAATTGTTTAAATCACTGAGCCTAGTACAAGAGAAGATTTGAATGCACAAGAAAAAATCTAGCCTGCAATTCCCAATCCCATCATCAAATCTTGGGAAGAGCTTTTCCATAACAAGCGCAAAACAAGCCTTGGATATGAAACGGTGTTATTTCATATTCCACACTATTCCAATCCCATTCAGTTTTAGAGTGTTGGATTTCTTTATGACATTTCACCTTTAGCTATTCCAGATTATGCTCGTCTTTCACAACAGAGTGTGAAATGCCAACACTGTGACTGAGTTTTTAATATGAAATATCACTATTTCGATCTTCACACGTGAAAGCACTATGGTCACCACACTCATTCTTCACACGGATGCTTCAAAAACAAGCCTCCTACAAGAACAAGGATTCATCTTTGATGGATTGCTTCTTGGCAATGGGCATCAACAGCTAAGAAGATGTTTCAGCCATATGTCAAAACTTGTTCTAGAGTATTGAATAATACTTCAGTTGAGTTTTCTCCATCATCTCATCTTGTATCTGACGTGGGGGAAAATGATGGTCATCTACAAGCTTCAAAGCCACATGAAGCGAGCTTGAGCCACAACCTTCCATTACAGATTCAGAGTTGTAGCGAGAGACAAATCAGTTCAAACGAGCCTGCCATTCCGGATTCAAAGTTGTAGCCAAAGACACAAATTCCCATGAGCATGCATTTTGTTGGTGGTCAGCCTTAAACCATCTATGCGATGTTGAGCTTCTCCCTCTTCAAAGATTTCAGGACAATTCCTCTAACAGAAAACTTCAACTTCTTGACACTTTTGGTAGAGTTCCAAGAATTGCATCAATAATTCCAAAGTTGGTGGCCATCCTTAAACCATTGCAGGTTGTAGAACTCCCTTCTTAGAGGTTGAAGGTCTCTGTCTTCAAAACTTTAGGAGAACTTCCTCTAGGAGAAGATCTCAACTTCTTGCTATATTTGGAAGAGTTCTGGGAACATCAATAATCATTCCAGTGTTGGTGGTCATCCTTACACCACCTCCTCATGACAAAATTTTGGAGAGCACATTCATCCGAGTGCTGCCATTTTGTATTACAGATCTCTTCTCAGACTCACACATACCTCTTCGGATTAAGGGGGGGAATGTTGGACACCTAATCCTTCTAGGGTTAGTGTGGAAGCTGAAGATACTTAGGGAGTCTAAGAGACCTTGGAATATAAATCCAATGGTCACCCCCAATGTATGATAAATATGTATCATTGTGAATAATATTGATATACACGTTCATCTTTCCTATTCTTGTGTGCTCACCATGCCCTGTTTTACATACACAATATGACACTTGTTATCAATGCCACATACTTAATATGACACTTGTTTTTTTTTTTTTACAGAAACGGTTATGAGATATATTAACTGCTGGGTCTAAATGCCAGATTTCGGGTTACAATGAGGGGGAGAAGGGCCCAGGAAGTATCAATAGCCAGAAGTGCTATGAGACTTGTGGACAGCTTCCAGCTCTTTTTGACTACAATTATGCACTCGATTTTTGTGATTTCCCCTAGCTTAAAAATACAAACAAACTGATTCAATAGCAAGCAGTAAAACATTTAAGCTGGAAGATTATGGAATTGGGTCCCATGTTTCGTCCTCGTCTCGAATTATTGCTCCAGCAGAGATGAGGACAGCTTTATTTGCTTCAAGGTCTGCTTCTTTTTTGTTGTCTCTCAACACATGATAGTAGCTCAACTTTTTAAACAATTTCCCCAAAATTCTGATTCTGGATATCAGCCTTGCCAATCTAAGATCACGCAGGGGAGGAGTTTGTCACCATAATTTTGATTATCACTTGGGAATCCCCAAAAACATTAACCTCCTTGATTTCTAGATTCAAGAGCGATTTAAGGCCTTGAAGGAGGCCAGTGCCTCTGCTTGAATGCTGGAGTTGATCCCCAGACCCCATGCAAAGCTATGGATCAAAACACCTTCAGCATTTTTTACAATACCTCCTACTCCAGCCCTTCCTGGGTTACCCTTTGATGCCCCATCAAAGAAGAAAGAGTGCACCTGTTGCTTGGAGATCCATTCTTGAAACTCAGCATTGTTCTTCCCCCTTATTTTCCAATCTTCAATGAGGGAAATGTTGCTAGTGGCTTGAAGAAATTGCAGGTTTAGGGAGGTACCCCAGACTGAATCTAATTGAGTGAGATTTGAGGCATCTTTTTGATTATCCAAGCTCTCCTTTAACTAGAATTTTATCTTGGCCGCCACCACCTTGACATCATGCTTAGTATCTCTAAAGATTCTGTTGTTTCGCTCAAGCCATATCTGCCAGCGGCAGATTTTGGGGAGGGTAGACCACGCCTTTTTTATCACTTTGTTTTTGGGTGGAGGACCAGGGTAACTGTTCTGCCAATTTGCAAAAAGATTAGAAATAGAGGAGGGAAGGACAAAATTGGGGTTCCAGTAATCCATCAGCTCGCTCCAAACCTGCACAGTGAATTTACAATTCAAGATCAAGTGTGTGGCACATTCCACATTTTCTCTGTACAATGAGCACCTGGACGGACCATGGAAACCTCGTTTCTGCGGTTTGTCATCTGTAAGAATTTTCTTGTGGCAAAGAAGCCAACAGAACATGTAGATTTTAGGTAGAGAGTGCAGACGCCAGATCGCAGTCCAAGGGGCAGGGTACGGGGGGATGTGAGGCCTCAAGGTGAGCTTTGCATAGCCTTGGGCTACCGTGTAACCTGCAGCCAGTAAACCCCAGCCACGCGAATCTCTTCTGCGCAGATGAATGGGGGCAATACCGTTCAACATGGAGCGAAGAAAATTGCAATCCTGAAGGAGCTCCGGAGGCACGTCAAAGAAATTCCAGCCTGCCCAATGCATCCCATCCCACGTGGAGATATCCCATAGCGTAGTTTTCCCAGCAGAAGTCAACCAGAAATGAATCGCGTTCAAAGAGGAACAGTCACCAATTGGATCGCGACCCAGAATACGATCTGTCCAGATATTTATCTTCTTACCGTTTCCAGGAATCCAATAGGCGTTGGAGCTGATCAGGGGGGTAGCTTTGGAGCAGAGTCTAGCAAAGGGAGAGACACCTTGGGGGAGAGGACCATCTAGGCATCTGAGTCTCTTGCCTTTAAAATATTTCTTCCAGAGTGCTAATTGGGCCCAGCAAGGCTTGGGCGCAATGATTCTCCAGAGCAGCTTGGCTCCCATGGCTATGTTCTGAAGAGAGAGATTCTTGAAGTTTAGCCCCCCCTCCCTCAGTGGTTTGGAGACAGTTTCCCAGTTAACCAGAGGGAATTTCCTCTCATTATGTTTGCACCCCTTCCAAAAGAAGTTTCGAATATTCTGTTCCATTTTCTGAAGGATGCCAATTGGGGCCAATAGAATAGAGAACTGAAATAGGGGAAGACTGCATAGGACAGCTTTGATGAGGATAGACTTGCCCGCAATATTGAGCCAGGTGAGCCCCCAAGCCTGGAGCTTATTTTTGAATTTTTCCACTTGGGGGAGCCAATCCTTACTATAGGCCCTCTTAAGGAAGATAGGAAGCCCAAGGTATTTGAAATAAGTCCAAGCTGGAGAGGCTGCAAAGCCAAAACACCTTGCAATGGAGCTGAGCAAGCTGGGAGGAGTTTCCAACTGTAAATATGGCATTTCCCCTTGTTGAGGCTACTTCCCGACACCATACAATATTCATCTATAGCTTCTTTAAAGCTGTTGGCTGAATGTAGTGTTGCAGCCCCCAGCAGCAAAGTATCATCGGCGAAGAGGGCATGGTTGATGCTTTTAACTCCTCTGGCAATGCAAAGCCCTGTGATCTCCTGCTCTTGCATTTTCTTGTTTAGATAGAAACTGATAACGGAGGCCTGGAGGAAAAATAGAAGGGGAGAAAGAGGGCAGCCCTGTCTTAGTCCTCTTGAGGCTTTGAAGAATTCCGCTGCTCTGCCATTAACAAGGGGAGCAATCCAAGGCTCTGAGATACAGGCCCGAATCCAATTTATAAAGTTCTCCCCAAATCCAAATTTTTTCAGAACATTCAAAAGGAAACAATGCCTGACTCGATCGAAGGCATTAGCTAAGTCCAGTTTGAAAACCATACCTCTTTCCTTACACTGCTGGCTTGAGAGAATTGCCTCTTAAACCAAAATGAAATTGTCCACTAGTTGTCCACCGTGAATAAAGCCCCCTTGATTTTCAGGGATGATTGTGGGGAGAAGATATTTCAGCCTGTTTGCTATTACTTTGGTGATCAACTTATAACCAATGTTACAGAGAGAGATGGGGCGAAATCTGTTGAAGGAATTGGCGCCTTTATCCTTGGGGATGAGAGCAAGGAACGTAGAGTTTGTGCTACCTCCTAATTTATGACAGTCTTGGGATTTTTGAACCATTTTGTAGAGATCTTCTTCCACAATGTGCCAACAAGATTGCAGAAATCTGGCGGTGAATCCATCCGGTCCTGGTGCTTTGTCAGGATCCATGGCAAAGAGAGCATTCTTGACCTCAGCCTTGGTGACTTTGGCTTCTAGAAGATGGTTCATCTCAGCAGAGATTGAAGGGGGGACCCAGTCCAGAAGATCAGAATTTTGAATCAGATTCGCATCCTCACTGTACAACTTCTGGAAGTGAAGAAAAGCTGCTCGTTTAATGCTTGCAAAATCTTTATGATTGGAATTGTCATCCTTAATCTCGGATATGGTGTTGAAGCATTTTCTGGCTTGAGTTTGCTTGTGAAAGAAAGAGGAATTTCTGTCTCCTGCTTTAAGCCATAGGCAACGAGACTTAATCCTCCAAAACTCTTCTTCTGCCAGGCAGGCTTTGTGGAAGTGCTGTTGGAGTTGAATCTCCTTATCGAGGATTTCTCTAGTTACATATGCCTCTTCCGAAAGCAAGTGGTGTGCTTCCAATTGACTTTGGAGATTTTTCCTTTCAGCTGCTGGGTTAGAAAGAGTTTTGGCCCAGCATTTTAAGGCAGCTTTCGTTCTTCTGAGTTTTTCTTCCCACACGAAGAAGGGTGATCCATTGACTGGCTGAGACCAACTTTCTTTGACAATCTGCATGAAATTGGATTCCTTGACCCAGAGGGGGCTAAATCTGAAGGGAATGGGGCCGAGGTCGGGGTGAGCCCGGAGATCAAGCTTGATAGGATTATGATCAGATATGTTGCAAGGAAGGATTTGCATACTAGCATCTAAACCAAGCAATAGAAAGGAACTTTGTACAAAAAATCTATCCAGTCTTGCTGCTATGTGACCAGGGCCTACTCTTTTGTTTGACCAAGTGAACTTACCTGAAGAGGGCTTGATGTCCAGCAAATCCCAATCTTGCAGAAGATCCTCTGCCCATTCCCTCGCCGGATCTCACACAATTTTTTTTTTCTCTCTTTTCAGAGAAATGCAATGTGAGATTGAGGTCACCTGCAATAATAATGTTTTCAAGGTTCCCTAAATCTGCCTGGCTTCTTATAGAGTCCCAACAGGCCTTTTTTTCTCCAGCATTGGCCGGTACATATACATTAAAGAGACAAAAATATTCTTTAGTGACAAGATGCTGCATTTTTAGGAGCAGTCGGTGAGTGTTTGAAATTTCAGAAATTAGCGAGAACTTGCTATCATTCCAAAGAGTGCCTAACCCTCCAGAGGCTCCTCGGGCTGAGACGACTTTTTCTTTGCTTTTACTCCAAATTCTTTTACTTGTTTGGAGGAAGACTGCTTCCTCCATCTTAGTCTCCTGAATAAGGAATATGTCCGGGGCTTCTATTCTTATTAAGTTTCTTGTTGCCTCTTCCTTGATCTTGCTCCCCATACCCCTAGAATTCCAGGAGACTATTTTCATTATTTACCTTTGTATTGCTGGGCTCCCTTGGAGCCTTGGGGCTGGTTTCTCACCATCTTCGGCTTTTTTGCTAGTAGCTTCTCCAGAGTTGGTTGGCTGCCCTGTAACTTGTCCTTGTACGTTTCCTGCTCTCTTTTCTCCGGATCTGTTTTGCGACCTCTTGTGGATCTCCTAACAGAGGCCTGAGAGTCGCCTATTTCTCCTTCCTCCTCCGAGTCTTCCGACTCCTAGTCCTCTTCCTCGTCTTCAACAGGTATTCCTTTTGAGCTTTCTGCAACACTTGCGTCTTTGGAAGACACAGAGGGAGTCCCTTTGATTGGGGATGCTGTCTTTTGAACCTCCACCTCCTGGGTGTCCTCTTGGTGCGAGCTTAGGAGTTCAAACTTGTTTTCAGGAGCGGACTTAGACGGGATCTGTTGAGAAGAGGCATGTTGGGGACCTTTTCCACTAGGGCCTCCCAGCTTTTGAGCCTTATGGGAGGTTTTGGAGCGCTTGACTTGATTCCATCCGTCCTCCTTCCCTTGCACAACCTCATTGTTGGATGGACAACCTGTGGCGAAGTGGCCATAGACATGGCATTTCCGGCATTTGAAGGGCAGCTGCTCATAGTCCAGTTTTTGCACATGTGTCCAGCTTTCGACTTTGATTTTGATGGCCTCTGGTAGCCCAACCTCCAGATCTACTTCCACGCAGATCCTAGTGCAGTCATACTGGTCCTTGTTGTTTTCTCGATCGATGAACTTCCCAAGGGAATTTCCAATATGCATCAGAGAATCCCAATTCCAGCAGTGTACTGGCAGATTTGGGAGTCTAACCCTCACCGGGACTGCTTTGGGCACATCCACAGCAGGATCGAAGTCTGGAGTCCACTTATTTAGATACAAACCCTGGGGGCCCATGAAGTAGGGGCCATTCTGGAATATCAGATCTTTGTCATATTTTGAAGTGAACTCTAAGAGAAAGTAACCTCTCCCCAAAAAATAAGAAGTAACGCTTTCTTTGATCAGAGGCGCCCAGTTTCTGTTGACCCAACTCTCAGTGGTTTTGGGAGATGGCCAAAGCCCTATGAACTGGCCTATGAGAGATCTTTCAGCCAGTGATAAAGCAACCTGAATTGGAGTCTCTGCTGGAAGAGAGATCTCAGGTATTTCATCAATTTTCTTAACAAATTTCGCAGCTTCAACATTCTTCTTCTTAGGAAGCCCTGCTAATAAGCGATCGAAAGCCTCAGCAGAAGAGGGCAGGGGAGGGGGACAAGGCCCCTGGGGAGAGCCCAGCCCCTCCATGGGTGCAAGCCCTAGCAAGAACGCGGCCCGGATCAAGATGCGCAGGCAGCAACGCGTTCTCTCCAGCGCATAATCAGTACTCAACCATCCGACAATAATAATAATATGACACTTGTTAATATGATATTTTTTTAATTAATTAATTCGAAATAAATTAAATAAATACATGACTAACTCAAAGAGAAATCTAAATTCTTGATATTTGTATACTACTATTAATATTCTAGCATATTCCATGGAGTTTAAATCTCCAACATCCACCTAATAATTACTAATAATTAAACTAAAATTGTAGAAGACCTATTTTGATATAGACATACTAGATAGATAAGGCTTTGAGCTGACCCACAAATTGTGTTGGAAGAGAATTTGAATGTAATAACCAATGAAATAATTTAGATAGCTATTTACATTAATATAAACTAGTACAACCACATTAAAAATATTAATGTTGTTGATATAGCCAAGGCCTCATAAATATAACAAAAAAAAATATTGCAACATGAAGAATGCCTTACCAATGCACACATTTACCTTATTAACCATGTATAAAAAGTTTATGGGTCAACTTTAACTTGAGAAAAAAAAAGAAAAAGAATTACACATTTTATTGTAAAATGGACCATTTTTCTAAATAAAATTTTCAAATATATAAATGAATGTTATAAATAATAATAAGGAACCTATTAGAATTGGAATAATCTCAGATACCTAGGAAATTGGTGGGGAGGGAACCAAGTGGCACTAATTTAATTTTTTTATTTTGTTAAAAGTAATGGACCATTTTTCTAAATAAAATTTGCTTATATATAAATGAATGTTATAAATGATAATGATGAACATATCATGGAGGGACTTTTTAGAATTTAAATAGTCTCAAATCCTTAGGAAATTAGTGGGCGACTCAAATACTTAGGAAATTAGTAAATTAGTGGGTGGGGAGCCACACGAATCTAATTTTTTTTAATTTATCAAAAGTTGATGCAACCTAACAAAGTCTATAACAAAACAAATTTGTTGATAGGCATATATATGAAGCATATGTTGAGCATATTCATTTGAGAACCAATCTACATCGTCAATTAAATAACTAAGAAAAAAATTAATATATCCCCATCCACCTAAAATTGAAATACAAAGCCTTCAAAATTTAATAATAATAGTGGTAGTAAATTTCTTGATGTATTGAGGTGAATCTTATGAAAACCACCAATTTTTGTAGAAGAACACTATAATTGAATTCAAGGCAAAATTTGCAGAACATATTGCAGGGAAGTGTGAATTGTAGCAAAGTTAGCAGAAAACTTCATTGGAGCATAACTCATTCATTTTTTTACCTTTTTTGGAGCAAAAAGAGTCCAAATAGGGTTTTTTATTGTTATGGAGCCATTGGAGACATTCTTTTCTAATTTTGAGCACTATCACTTGATGTAAACACACTGTTTTTAGCATAATGAAAGAGGCCCAACCATTAGAATCTGGACCAAGAGATGTAGCCTGGGAGGGGTGAACTCCTTCATCATATTTTATTTTTTGTATATAGTTATGGTACTGATGTCTTATTATTTTCTGCAAAAACTAATTTTAAATCATGTTAATGTGTTAAGAAATTGGCATAATTGTTAAAAACCTAATATTTTCACTTGACAAAATTGATATAAATCCTTAAGATTTCATATATAGATCAGTTTGGTATAAGAGATTTTTTTCTTTTCTCCTTTGAGGGTTTAATTTGTTTGTAAGTTTTTCTTATGCTTACAAGGTTGAAGCTCAAGAGAGGAGAAGGAAAATTTGTGGTTGCAAGTCCTCAAGTTAGGTCAAGGATAAGGAGATCACAATTGCCACAATCTCCACCACAAATACCACCTAAAGATGCACCTGAAGCTTCAACAATCATTTCACATGAAGGAGAGCCTTATAATATGTCAGACGATGAAAGGTATTTTAGAAAAAAATTCTTTTACATGACACAAATGGTGAGATTTCTCTATGAAGAGAGAAACAAAAGGTTGTAAGGTGAGAGATCCAATCCTCAAAAGGGAGATATGTATTAAAGCAGAGATGGGGGAGATGGGGAGAATACTCCAAAATGGAATGGAAGGAATGATGAAAAACAACCTTTGACAGCACCATTATCTTCACCTCCATCCTCACCATAATCTTCGCCATCATCATCTTCTACATCAACCCATTCACAAACACCTCCACATTCTCCAAAGGGACATGGTAAAACTCCACTGTTGAAACTTGACATAAAATTTTAATTTCCTATGTATAACAGAGAGGTAAATGCCGATAGATTAGATAATTGGGTTCGTTAGCTTGAAGTGTATTGCAAGATACAAAGGATCAAGGATGATGAGAACAAAATTCATCATGCTTCATTAAGATTTGAGAATGCATCACTTATTTAGTGGGAAGCCAAAACTCAAGAGGACATGAAGAAACATGGTAAGGTCTTAACCTCCTTGAATGATTTTATTTCTGCATTGAGTGGACAATTCTATCTATTAGAATACATGAAAAAAACTATCATGGATTGGAAAAACTTTAGGCAATTACAGGGTCAAAGTTTTCAAATTTACACCCAAGAGTTTAGAAGAAGAGCATTGATATTGGGTGTAGATTTTTCATCTCAAGATACTTTGCTGAAATATATTGGAGCTTTGTATATCTATTTGAGACATACCATTTTGATGTTTAACCCTACAAGTTTATATGAGTCGCGTGTACAGGAAATACATCTACAAGAAAGTGGGAAAAATGTTCCACAATAGGGCAAAAAAAATCCATTTAAAGGTGGAGACAAAGGAAATGGTAATTTCAAAGGAAAAGGGAAGAAGAATGCTTCCATCAAGAAAAAGGGAGAAAAATTAGCATCCAAGCATTGTTCAAAGGATGGCCACGATGAAGATCACTATTGGAAACTTCATCCTGAGATGAAACCCAAAAATTTTAACAACAAAAGAAAGAAAAATACAGTTGCAACTACAGAACATGATTTAGGATCCAATTCAGGAGATGAAACAAAGATCACAACTATGGTATTGAAAGGTAAGGAATTCAATGCTAGAACTAGTTCTTCAAATAGTCAGAATGAAACTAAAAGTGAAAAACAAAGAATATAACTTTTCCTTATTAAAGTTATTTCAAAACATAAAAAGATTGGCTTTATATTTTATAATGGTGCACCAAAAATCTAATTTATGAAAACATTGTCAAAAAGTTGAATTTGGAAATAATTCCACATCATAAAACATATCCTTTAGGCTGGGTGTGTGATAATGAAAAGTTGCAAGTAAATAGAAAATGCAAATTGAAATTCACCTTTACTGCAAACTGCATTGATGAGGTACAACTCGATGTAGTGCCACTAGATATATGTGGTATTGTTTTGGGAAGCCCATATATTTATGATAGGAAATATATATTTTATTTCCATGAACACAAATTTCACTTGTTCAAAGATGGTATTGAGTACATTGTTAGAGAAGATCACAAGAAACTAAACCTTTCACTTGTGAATGCTGGAAAAATGAAGATACTTGTTAACTCTAGCAAGAATTTTGTGCTTTTGATGATCAAACCTAAGATTGATGTTGATAATGAAGCCTTTCAAGGTTGTGATTCAAAGTTTAAATCTTATTTGGTTGAGGTTGTGAACTATTATGATGAGATGTTTTAGGAGCCTAAGGGATTGACTCCCAAAAGAGGTATCCAACATGAACACAATTGCAACAAGATTGTCCTCTTCCTAAAATTTACATGTATAGGATGTTAGTGATGGAAAATGTAGAAATTAAGAAACAAATCCAATAGTTGCTTGACAAGGGGATCATCTGACCAAATACTTTTCCATGTGGTTCACCTATTGTTCCGGTGCCAAAAAAATATGGAACATGGTACATGTGTGTGGAATTTCGTGCATTGAAAAATGTTATGGTAAAAGACCATTACCCACTTCCTAAAATTGATGATTTACTTGATCAATTGAAAGATGTTGTGTATTTCAATAAGTTGGACTTGAGGAGTGGTTATCCTCAAATCAGAATTGTTGAAGGAGAGATATCGAAGACAACATTCAAAACAATGAAAGGTTTGTTTGAATGGTTGGTTATTCCTTTGGGATTTGTAAGTCTCTTGCTACTTTCATGTGTGTGATGTGTTATCACAAAATTGTACTTGATTGGCTGATTATCAGACAACTTAGTGTAACTGTTTCAAACCACTTCTAACAGAAGCTTAGCCTCTTCAGTTTGAGAGGGCTCTCTCAAGGGGGTTTTATGATATTGAATAATGATAGTACTAGATGGCTAACTATATGGAAACTGTAACTTGGTTTTTATGATTGCAGGTTGAAAAGAATGCAGGCTTGCTAACATTATGCTTATGGAGTCAACAATCTGTATTTTAAGTGGCAATGTTTGTTAACATGTAAGCTGAGGTAGATATAGGTCTTTAACAAAGGCAAGTCACACATAAAACATAGGAAAACACAGTCATTTCATCACTAAAGGAAGTCAGAGCATAAAGTTATGAATTTTGAGTAATAGAGATGAAATATATTGCAAGTGATAAAAAATAAAGATATGGATCAATAAGACATTAAAAACCTCATGAGAATCTCAGCTCTATCAAGAAGAATGTCACTTTTTATTACTGATATAGGTGAAATACAAAAAAGTAGCAGTTTGGTGCAAATGTTCTCCAACCCCTTACTACTTCGATGCTTTGTTTTAAATAGACATTATTTACAACAAGGATGATATTCTAGGTGGCTAGATCATCGAATTCTCCTATGTCACCTTTCATAACTGAAATACATAACTTCTAACATAAAACTAACAGCTACACCTTAATGAAACCATCTCCTAATAGGGCTCCAACTCTTATTTATTACGTTTCTCTTATCCTATCTATGAAACAGTTACTTGATGGTTACAAATTAAGTATTACATGCTCAAAAAGCCCATGAAAGAGTTCATCACCACTTTACATATTTAAAGCTGTCCTAGATCTATGGAACATAACCCTACTTTTTAGGAATACATGACCCTTATCTTCAAATTTGTTTTGGGTGATGACCTGTCTTCATAACACTCCCTTCGAGTCATAAGTATATTATGATAAGTTCCCTTGACATTTTGGAGGAATCCAACTGGCCAAAAATGAATTTTAGGATGTTCAAAACCTCCAATCATTGCTCGCTACGAAAACAAGACAGTTTCATAGTGAGTTTTGGCAGCATGGAAAAAGTGACTTTTGCATCCATTTACATCGCTCTTTTTCTATTCCATGATGTTAATCAAGTCATGACACATATCCACCATGTATCTCCCTCCTTGTATCAAGGAAAAACTAAATTTATAAGCAAAAATGCCGCTATTGGTTTTTTCTTAGCATATTCTTGGCTTTAAGCCTGAGGAACGCTACGAAACTATGTAAAAACCTAGAAATTTCCCCTTTCAAAGTTGCCTCCAAAAACTGATTTCCTGCTGTAAAACTCTGATTTTCTGCATGTTCTGGACCTCCTAAGGCATATATCATCCAATTTACTACTCCTATGGTGTTTCCTCTTAATTTATGATTAGTTAACTTACAGGCTCTTCCACCACAATGATTTTCAAACCTTTCATTTCCATCTCTTCATGAATCAACTCCAATTGTTGTTGTAGGTCTTTCACTTGATCCTTCAATTCCTTGTTCTTGGCTCGCAAGTGTAGATTTACCTTTTTTATGTGCTTGACATCTCCTCTTAGTGGTTGAGTCCACTTTATCAATTTTTCTAAATTTTCCAAGCTCTTTGAGACACTTGTGACTTGATCCTCCCAAATCTTGCTCATTTGTTCAAACTGGACCCTTTCAGCTCTATGCTTCTTTGCCTCTTTATTCAAGACTATTATCTCTTCCCTTGCCTCCTTCAACTTCTCCTTAAGGGTTTCAAACTCTAACTTTTCAGTGATTTTCTCTTTTCCCTTCATTTTTTTGATGACCAGATATTTTGCAGGTGAGGAGAGGTCTATGATGCTTGGCGGTGGCTGAGCAGTTTCACTAACCCTCTGAATCTCTTTGCTGCTTTCCATGACCTTTATTGCATGCCTGGTCATTGGTTTTGTAGGTTAAAACATGAACCCAACATCATCACCTGCAAACTCCAAATTTTTAGCTGTTTTTCCTTTCTTAAGCTTCCTTCCTCCTTCAACATTTTCATCTTGGACAATGGGCATTTCTTAAATATCAATTTCATGCAAGATGTCTTCTAATTTACCCTTAACCACTGTTTGGCTCCTTGTAACTCTCTTGTTTCCATGTTTGCTAACTGTTGGCTTCTATTTTGCAGGTGTAGTTTTAGGTTTTTGAATCTTCTACAAAGGCTCTGTCTCCATACTCACTCGTTCTAACTGTTTTTCCACTGTAGGTGATGTAATATCTCTAGGTTTGGGAACTTTTTTAGGATTTACAACATCTACTTAAAAACCATTGATGAACAGAAAGGATGTCCAATCTCTACCTAATTTCTTAAACTCTTCTAACACCAACAACTTAATCAAACCATGATGAAAGAGAGAGGTTTCATTTCCTTTTGTTTTAACTTGAACCTTATCTAAAATTTTACTTTGATTTCTTGTAGCGTAGCTAGTTCATTTCCTGGCAGTTTCACTACAAAACTATTAGGCAGTTTTGTAGCGAAAACTGCTATTTTTTAGTATAAAACACTACGGAAAGAGGTAAAATTGGATAAAGTGTCCTTTTTCAAATTTAAATGCTTGGGAAATGAAAACTAACAGGAAATTATGATTGATGGGACATGACATGACTTGAATGGAGGTGGATTGAGATAAAATGGAGGTGGTCTTGAAACTTAGGATAGGTTATATATGAAAAATTGAAATTTCCTATACCAACTTGAGACCTTTGATAAATGAACTGTATGACCATGTCAAGTAATTTTTCACAAAGTTATAAGTGATAACATGATGAAAGACGTATTGAGGCATTTTATAGATGACTTTGTGATAGTCTACTTAGATGAGATATTAATTTTTAGCAAATCCTATGAAGAACATGTCATGCATGTAAATAAATTATTAGATATCATGAAGAAATAACAATTGTTTTTAAAGATGTCAAAATGTGAATTTGGAAAAAATTATTTAGTATAATAGGGTCATATTGTTGGAGGAGGTGCGATGAAAATAGATCCCTCCAAGGTTGATGTCATTTTGAATTGGCGAAGGCCCAAAACAATGACAGAGGTTAGAATTTTTTTGGGAGCAACCCAATATTGGAGAAATTTTATTGCTAGCTTTTCTTCTATCATATCTCCATTGCATGCATTGACGAGGGTGAAGCAATTTTTTCAGTGGGGAGGTAAACAAAAATAAATAATTGATGCATTGAAGGAAAAGATCAGTTCAAATCCTTTACTTGCACTTCTTGACTTGAGATAGTCATTTCAGATGTAGAATGATGCAAGCGACTATTCCATGGGTGCAGTCCTAATGAAAACATGGTAAGCCCATCTATTTTCATTCACAAAATTTTAAGGAAAGTGTGAAAAAGTGTAAACATCACTTGATGGGTAAGGAAAAATTCATTCACACGGATCATCATCCGTTGCAATACTTGCAATAAAAAACAAAGCGACAACAAGCAAGGCTCTTTTGATGGATGGGGTTTCTTTAACAATTCCACTTGATCATAAGGTATAAGAACTGTATCTAAACAAGGTTGTTGATATGATTTCTAGACCAATTTTTAGTGCATCCATTATTCTTAAGCATAATTTTGTCATGCATGAGAGCTATGTGGAACAATGTTCTTTAGATAGTGATTTCAAAGATGTGTATGTGACTTTGTGACAAGGTAACAAAGTAGAGGAATTGGATTATCATTTGCATGATAACTTGTTATAACATATTAGTAAAGTTTGTATTACATGGGGAGTGAGAGTCAACATCATAAGGAACGCTCATACTTCTCTTATTGTTAGTCATTTCGGTGTAGGTAAGATAGTGACACAATTACAAAGGTATTGATATTGGCCTTGTATGCTTGAAAGGTTGTCACTATTTGTAAGAGGATGTTCATTATGTGCTATCAATAAGGCTAACAATAGAAAGTTGTGATTTTATGCACCACTTCCTATACCTTCTCATCCATGGGAGAGTGTTTCTATGGATTTTGTAGGAGGTCACACCTATTTCTAGGAGAGGTTATGATTGTCTTTATGTAGTTGTGGATAGGTTCAACAAAATGTGTATTTTGATGCCTTGTAAAAAGAGAGTTACAGTTGAACAAGATGTTCATATATTTTTTCAGAATGTGTGGGTGCAGTTTAGGTTTCCCACATCCATTTTTAGTGATCAAGATTATTTCTTTTTTGAGAACTTTTGGTCAGGCTTGTGGGCACTCATGGACACAATGAGTAAAACATTTCATTCGCAACCAGATGTCCAAATAGAGGTGGTGACCATAATGGAGATACATCTTCTTTATGGGTATTGCAACAAGCATCCTAAGTTGTGGGATGAACATTTGTAATATATTCAACTTGCTTATAATCGGGCCAAGCATTCATCGACTCAAACATTGCCATTTTAGGCATGCTTGGGATATTTGCCCAAATATCGTTTAGATTTTATCCTTAGGAAAGATGTTGCTATTGATGGTCATAGTGACAAAGACAAAGCTAAACTATTCATTGAACAAGTTCGATTGGTACATCAAATAGTTTAATAATAGTTGGAGAAGAGTCAAGTCAAGTAAAAGACAAGACATGATAAGCATCATATACATCATAGTTTCCAAGTTGATGATGAAGTCTGGCTTCACATTAGCAAAGAGAGTCTCCAATGAGAAGCTAAAATGTTGAAACCAATTCGGTTGTTCTATTCAAAATTTTGGAAAATATTTGTAATAATGGCTTCGGGATGCATTTTCCTTCATATATGAAAATTTATGCAGTTGTTAATGTTGACAATTTAAGGTTGCATCAACCTCCTTTGATTTAATATCATGGAGAGAATGTTTATATTTATTCAATTGAATATTTCTCTCATGAGTATATTGAACAATTATAGGAAGACACCATATTCAAAATAAAAACAAGGACTTCAAAATGAGGGAATGTGGAGCACCTTCATGTGGGGCTCAAAAGAAAAAATCCAAGAAAATTCAAGTGGATTGAGACTGGAAGGGTGAGGTAACTGTACCCTTGTCTTTTTGTTAAATGAAAGTGATATTTTGGGGTCAAAAATATTCCAGTGGGGAGGAATGATCCAGTGGATCAAGAAAGTGCTCAAAATTCAAAATTCTAAGATTGGCTTAAAACCAACGCCAAAGTGTACTAGATATTGTCTCCCTCAATCTAGCATAAATAATTTCGCTCAAATCTGATATTAGATGCTCTCGATATCACGTTATGTATGTTTTTGGAAAAAACTAAAATAATTTGATTTGGGTTGAAGTGATGTGGTCAAAAACTCGTACTATTGAATGGACCACGACATGGTAGGGCAGCTAGTCCTCCATCGACCAATGGCTAGTTGACAAGTAGAAAAATCGTATTGGTGCCATATTGGTTGAATTTTATTGGTTCTAAGTTTGATATGGTGGCAAAATGAGGACGTGCTGTGTGGGCCAACTAGTGGCTGCCATGTGGCCTCCTCATGACTGACAAAAATTTGGTTATGGAGGCGAGTAACCCACAGGTTTTGATCACTTGACCTCTCAACTACTAACAAAGACCTATGCCAACTCTCCTGTAATGGTTCTTAACCCATACGGGAGACAATCACTATTTAAGTTTTATGCGATGATAGTTTTGGGGTGGGGACCAGGGTTAACCCCTGAAGCTGGTTCACCTACTAGGGTGAAGGGCTAACCCTGGCCCGAGACATTATATCGAAATATATTCTGAAGTTTCATTGCAATACATATTCTATGGGGCGAACATACATTACAACCATCGAAATTTATACTAAACCCTTTTTCCAAGTTTGAAACAACGGGGAATTAACGTTGGGTTGGTGGGTGCGATGGTGGTTAGACCTGCCATAAGCACATATGCAATGGAGTTAACAGTTTATCCTATGGTTTGGGTTTTGTCTATGGGGTAATTTTTGGGCTCTGGTGGTCACATACATAGGTTTCCCAAAAAATTGTTGCCACGTTTAAGTTGACAGTCCCACTAACTCCTAACCCATGTATTCAACCGAAATTCAAACCACAGTTAATGACCCAAGTTTGTAAACTAGTGGGAAGTTGTACCAAGTTCTAAAATCAATGGTAGGGAGGAGGCCACTTGGCACAAAATTAGCCGGATAGAGGGTCAACCATCACGATTAAAGAGGTGACAATTTGCACTCGGGATGGCAGGAGTCTCGCCAACGCAGGGCAAAATTATTGATCCAAGTGGCCGCGAAAGACGAAATATGTAGAACAAATTGCACGGAAGTGCGAATTGTAAGACACTTAGCATAAAACTTCATTGGAGCACAACTCATTCAATTTTTGACCTTTTTTGGAGCAGAAAATGCTGGCCTTTGGGTTTTTTACTAATATTGAGCCATTGGAGGCATTGTTTTAGCATTATGAGCATTTTAACTTGATGCAAACACACTTTTTTGAGAAAAATGAAAGATACCTGTTAGTATGAATCTCTCATTGTAAAAGATCACTTTAGCTACGCATAACAAATAGCCCTAACATCGATTATGGCTACAAAATATCTTTAAGTTTGCTACACAAATTCAGATCTAAGCACAAAAGACATTAAGCAGATAAAATTTAATATGGCTCCATGCATCCAATAGACAAGACAAGAAAAATGTATTTAAAAGAATTTTATATTATATTAAAGAATGGGGCACCTGAGAGGGAAACAAGAAAGGTGTTTTCCGGTTCTCCTCAATGGGATGGGTTCTTGAAAGTCCTCAATGTTTCAAATCTAACATTCCTCTCTCTTGGTATTATGGAAAACCCAGACAAACATAGAACTCAATGGGAGCTCACAATGCAAAAATGAAAATATGTGGCCTAGTATAGATCCAGAGTGATCTAATACAATAGAGGTGACTAATGAATGGGGAAAACCCTTCTATTTATAACAAAATATTGGGGTGTTCTAGAACTTGGTGCATGAATAAAATATTATTAATCAAATTCTAGAATCACCCTTTAGGAATATTTTATTATATTTGTTGGAGGGAAAAGGTCTTTTGACTTGGGTCAATTCCTTTATTTATAAACAATAAACAAATAAATGATTTATTTATTATTTTAGGAAGATGATGGGAATATAATTAAACAAATAATGATTTATTTAATTATTTAAAAATGATGTAGTCAAATTTAACTAGGAATATTATTTAAATAATGATTTGAATAACTTATTCCTATGAAATAATTAAATAAATAATGATTTATTTAATTAATTTCCTTGTTTTGGGTTAAATATGACCAGGAAATATAGACAAATGTTATTTTACATGGTGAAAGAAATTTTACTTAGGGTAAAATTGGTCTTAAATGGTGTACTTGGGTTCATCTAATGATAATGAGTTAGATGACCAAATAAATGGTGTAACAGATTGCCCCCCAACGTACGAGTGTCAGGAGAAAATCATATGACCGAAGTACGTTGTAAGAACTCAATTACTAGGCATCAAGAGGGAAATGAGAGAGAAGAATGTAAGGTAGTCTAGTGTGCTAAAGGAATAGACCCGGAGGGGACAAGACCTACAGGTGAGACAAGTCTCTAGGTGATGAAGTAGTACCAGTGTTAAAGGTGGCGGGGGAGGCATACCTATGCCCGCCGAGACAATAGTACAAAGAATAAGGTGCCCGGAAAACCATGGAACGCAATAATGAAGCATGTGATGGTCTAAACATGAGCCAGATAAATAAAATGATGAATCCCACATACATGTGATGCCTGGAATAACCTTCAGGACTTATACAAGAAGATTTTAGTACATGAGATACAAATATACCCAAATTCCCACTACACACGGGGAAGGGCTCACAAAATCTGACTGATACATGCAAATCAAAGAGGCGCTGCAAGCGGTTGAGGCCGATATCATCAAATGAAAGGAGGTGCATCAAGGGCGAAAATGAAGAAGTCATTCAAGCATGTGGGGGGCTACTTGCAGGGCCACCCCCTCATGAGGGTTGAGACATCTCAAACATGCTTGGGAATCACCAATAGTTACTGCTGCATCACTGGACCATCAAGTGTATAGATCACGATCATGCTGAGAAGAGCTCAAACCAAGGCACACTGCCCTCTAGACCTGGCGTCTGGAGTAAATGAGCTGATGTCGACAGAAGGAGGTCCGCCATAGGTGAGGCAATAAGGGAACCCCAACTAAGGCACGAGGGGAAAATAGTAGAGAGACAAACAAATAGACACTAATGATGATGATGAAATGGGGGATGATCCAAAGGGGATCATAAACAAAACATGAGTACAAACTGGTATCTCATGATGAAAATTGACATGAACAGGAATGAGTATAGAGGCAAGGTGGTGCCCCCAATGACATGTGTTGTCAGTGAGAAAATCTGATTTTGAGGGGAGGTGAAGTAAGGCTTCGTTGACAACAGGTGTCCTAGTGAAGTAGCGAAATGAAAAACAAACAGATGCTGGCTAGCTAGAAGAAAATAAAACACACATTTCGAATGGGAAATGCTAAGGGTAATATCTCTTAAGATAGAGTGCATTGCGAGGATTAGGAAGGATGTGGCCTTCAAATTCCTCTAAAAGATATGCCCCCTTACCAAGGTATTTACTGATAATGTAAGGACATAGCCATAATGAGTCGAATTTCCCATGACCGAGTGTATCGTGGGCCTGGTCATATACTAGAACAAGGTCACCTTCATGGAAGGTATGAGGGTGGAATTTTCGGTCATACTGAGCTTTGGTGCACTTTTTGGCCACTTCAATGGTCTGTAATACAACATGATGGTCTTCAGAGGCGCGCTCGAGCATGATAAGTCATTTCTCTAGAGGTTGGGTATCAGGGAGAAGTTCGACGGCCAAGTGAAGGGAAGGGATTTCACACTCAATGGGTAAGAATGCCTCCTCACCAAAGACAAGGTGGAAAGGAGTGAAACAGGTGGTGGTTTTAACAAAAGTACGATAAGCCCACAAATCAGGGAAGAGCATGAGATGTGAATTAGTTTTGTGCTTATTCACCATTCGTTGAAGCATGTTCTTAAGAATTTTGTTGACTGCTTCAACTTGGCCGTTACCTTGGGGGTAATATGAAGATGAATAGTTGTGCTCAAAACCCAATAGGGAGGATAGCTCATGCCAAATCTGATCTTCGAAATGTCGGCCATGGTCCAAGACTAAATATTTTGGAACTCCAAATCGAGCAATGACATGGTTAAAGAAAAAGAGGGCTGCAGTGGTTGCCATATTGTTGAATGTGGGCATTGCTTCAGCCCATTTAGTGAAATAGTCAACCGCCACTATGATATATTTATGGTTACTAGCAGAGGGAGGTCGACATTCCATAAATTCGATGGCCCATTTACAAAAAGGACCAGATGTGACGACATGATGGAGAAGAGCGAGAGGAGCTCGCGCCTTGGGGGTGAAGTGTTGGCAATTGGAACAATGTTTGACTACTTCAATGCAATCACTGAAGAGAGAAGGCCAAAAATATCCAGCACACATGATCTTTTGGGCGGTGGTGAGACCGGAGAGGTGGCCACCACAAGCGCCGCTATGACAGGCATTGAGGACTTGCTCGGCTTCAGCGTGTGTGAGGCAACGACGAAGGACAGTATCTACTCCACGACGATAAAGGTCATCGCCGATTAGAAGGTAGCGAGAGGCTTGGTGTCAGATACTTCGTCGAGCATCACGATCAACATGAAGGGCGGACTTTTGGGTTCGCAAGTAAGTAAGGATGTTAACATACCAAGGGTTGTCGGTGGTGATGGCAAACAAATGTTCATCGGGAAGAGCATCATTAATGGGAGTATCTTGCGTCCTTGTAGGCAAATCAGGAATGAGTTCAACGAGGACTAAACCTTTCTTACTTTTTTGGGTGACAAATTCAAGGTTGAATTCTTTGAGGATAATGACCCAATGAGCATACTTCCCACTGAGGATGCAGCGACTCGATAGGAAATCCATGGGGTTGGAACCAGTCACAACCTTGGTGGAACACATGAGGATATAATGACGCATTTTTTGGACTGAGAACATGACAGCTAGTGCTAATTTTTCTTCATGTGAGTAGGACACAGGTGGCTCAGCAAGGTTCTTACTGACATAATAGATCACATGTTTGATACCATTATCATCTTCCTGGATAAGGACACCAGCAACCGAATAGGTGGAAGCGAATATGTATAGGATGAAATCTCGATCAAAGTCAGGGGGACGGATCAAGGGAGTGGATGTGAGAGCATGCTTGAGGGCATCAAAAGACTCCTGAGCATATGTATCCCAGAAAAATGGGGTGTGAGAGTGAAGAAGTCTAAGGAAGCCATGTGCGGTAGTGGCATAGTCAGGAACGAATCGGCGAAGAAAATTAGCTTTGCCTTGGAGAATTTGTAGCTGGCGTAGGGTACTAGGCATAGGAAGTTCAAGAATGGCTTGAACCTTCAAAGGGTCAAGAGTTATCCTGTCTTTACACATGATGAAGCCGAGGAGACGACCGGTGGGAACACAGAAGACCTGTTTCAATGGATTAAGGTGAATGTTATACTTGCGACATTGGAGAAAAATGGTACGCAGGTCATGAAGGTGTTGCACCCAATGTTTAGAACGTGCAGTAAGGTCGTCTAAATAGGCAAGGATAATATGAGCTAAGTCATGGAAACAATAAGACATGGCTTGTTGAAAGGTGGTGCCGGCGTTTTTAAGGTCAAATGGCATGACTCGGTATGCGAAAGTGCCCCACGGACTAATGAACGCGATTCTAAGTTGATCGGCACAACGGATAACAATTTGGTTGTATCCGGAGAAGCCATCCATAAAGGAGAGAATATCGTGCCCCGCACACTCCTCGATGATTTGGTCAATAAATGGTGTGGGGAAGTTGTCTTTGGGACAAGCTTTGTTCAGATCGCGAAAGTCGGTGCAAACACGAATGGTGCCTTGTTTTTTGAGGACAGGAACTGGGTTAGACACCCAAGTGGTATATTTGATGGGGTAAATGAAACCGGTCTGCCAGAGCTTATCGATTTCAGCTTTGATGGCTTCTCGTCTAGAAGGATGAATGGGTGTCAAATTTTGATGGACCGGAATGGCATCAGGCCATGTGTCGATGTGATGTTCGACAATGGCAGGATCGAGTCCGGGAATTTTTGAGTAGGACCAGGCGAAAATATCACGGAATTATTTGAAGAGTTTGGTGTAGGCTTCAAGTTCTTCTGGAGTGCATTGGGCACCCATGGTGATATGTTCTTCAATACCTGGTTTGACAGAAATGTCTATTTTGATAGTAGGAGAGATATTATCCATATTGCCTTCTTCGCAAGCGTCAGGTGCAGGGATGGGGTTTTTGAACCAATCAACTTGATCGGGAATGAAGTCTTTAGATTCGAGGGCATATTTGTCATGAGATTGGTGTGGTAGGAAGTATGCATGATGGTGCATATCGTCCCATGGAAAATCAGGTGTGGTCATGGCTTCCATGATGTTTTCATGGGTCTGAAAAATGGGAAGGGTGGGTGGAATAAGAGGATCTGAGGAGGTAGAAATATGAGACACCTGATTTTGAGGGGGAAGGCTCACATGTGTGTTGGCATGAGGGGTGACAACGGAGCGAACAGATGAGTGGGTAAGCGAACCGTCAGGGGAAGGCACTAAGGGATCGGTTGCCAGGAAACGCGGGGATGAGGAAAGGTAGAAAAGAGTGGCTGAAGGTTTGGTCATGTCAATATCAGGATGAGGAATGGAAATCGAGGGAGACATGGGTTCTGGTGTTAGGGAAGAAGGATGATGGGAAGCGTGGCTTGAAATTGGCGGTATGCAGCTAAAGAAGCGCGATACTCGTCAAGGCGGGGGAAAATATGGGTATAATTTCCATGGAAATCGCACAGAGAACAAGGGTGATTGGTGCGAAAGTGTTTAAGTTTAGGAGGAGAATCGGGTATGGTGACATAGACTTTAGGAATAACAGATTCTTGAAATGTTTCATTGACCATGGTTTTGAGATGTGGTAATTCAAGGAAAGTATGGGTAGCATGTATGACAACATCACACAGGGCACACTGGATGGGATGCTTTGGAGGCCAAGGAGGGGCAGAATTTTTCAGGGCGGCTTTGTCCTTAGATGCCCCCTTGCGAGCTTTGCTAGTGGATCCTGACATGGTCGCCACAAGGGGTGGTTCCTGATGAGGGGACTGAGGTATAGGTGCAGCGGGAGAAGCCATGGGTATCGGTTGAACTGGGGTCAAAGCAAGATAAGGTTTGAGTTGGCCAGGTAGGGTAGTGGTTGGGGGGTCTAGGTACCAGACGGGTATACCCAAGGTTAAGTTGGGGAGGGATAAAGTAGCCAGGATAGGGATGGAATGAGCACCAAGAGGAGGGGAAAGGAAAGGATTCTGACCAACAGGGAAATGGCCATGAGGAATGTTCGGGGAAGGAGATTCTGAAGGAAGAAGGTGGGCTAGCGGGGGCGAAGGGCTAGGAGCTGGTGGGGTTGGGTGAGGGTGCGTTTGCTTACTAGCCAAAGTGGGTTGTGCAAGGTCAGCCCAAGAAGATTACATCATGCAAACGTTCACCATGCTAGGATCAGGTACATGAGGAGGGTCTAAAAAGGTTCCAAGAAAGGAGGAGTCTTTATAGAAGCCAGGGGAAACACTGGTCAAAGAATCAACAGTTGGCTTATTGGTGACAGTAGAGATGGTGGACTCAGGGGAGGTCTGAGATTTTGGTTCATGATAAGTCAACTGGTCAATGATGACAATTTTTCCATTATGAGGGAAGAACATCTTGCAATGGACTGTGGATGGGACAACAGACATGGCATAGGTGTAACTATGCCCCAAAAGAATGTTATAGTCAAGAGGGGCATCGATAACTTCAACATCGACAGAAACAATCTTGCCTGCAAGGGTGATAGGACAATTACGGAATAGGCCAATGAGCTGGGAGGCATGGCCATCCCACGCACGAAGGGTGATTGTGGAAGGGGCCAGCCCAGGGATCCGAGTTGTTTCCAAACTGAAGCGGACATCACACAGGTAGATGCCCCCTCGTCAATAATACATCGAGCGACATTGGCATTTCGGATTTTGACTGGGATTTGGAAAGCAATAGAAGGAGGAAGAGGGGGAAGGTCTGACTGATGGGCATCGAAAGCAATCAATTGGTCATCAACAGGATCTACAGCACCCACGATAGATAGTAGAGCCTTTTTTTTGAGAAGGACACGACTGGAGGAGTTCCAGTATTGAAATGGTAGCAGGAGATTGTGCCAGATCATCTACTATACTATACGAATGGGCAGCCCGACCAGAGGTAGCATTTCAGCATAATGGGCCCTTAGGAGTCTTGGTATGAACCTCAGCTTTGGGCAGAGGGATTTGCAAGGAACCATTGGGTGTTGATAGAGGCTCTGTAGGACCTGAAGAAGGGGACTCGAAGACAGGCGGATCGGGGGGCGTGGAATAATGACATGACCGAGTTTGAAGGTTGAAGTCGACGGTGAAAGGTTGATCAGAGGCCATCGTGAGAATATGGTAATCACAGGAACCAGAAGTGGAAGGTTGAGTAGTTAACGGGGAATGAGGTGGTTGAGTGGCCAAGAATCCTTGTTGAGGGAAAGGATCAGTAAACACAGCAGGTTGAGAGGTAGCTGGATTGGGAGGGACAGTAGGGGAGGAGTGTTGTCCCCACACAGTGGCATGAGATTTCCACATCTGCCACATTTGGGGTAATAAGGGACAATCATGAGTGTAATGACCATAAACAACACAACACAAACAAGGCTTATTGGTGCGAAGCAGCCTGTTCGGCTTGGGCTGGGAGCCCTGTGGCTGGTTGGCAGTGGTAGAGTCAAGACTGGAAGGATTGGATCCACGATAACCAGAAGCAGATTGATTGCCTTTCCTCTTGCTTTGAGAAGGAAGAGGATTAGTGGCCCCCTGCTGTGAAAATACTTGCCCGAGAGGGGGTAGTAAATGTGGTTGCGGGGGTGGAGAAGGCAAGGGAGTAGGAGGTCCAAATGCTGGAGGAGCTGGGACACCAGGTTGTAGTTACATATACGGGGTAGGATGGGCAACATTTAGGTAAGTAGGATTGTGGGCAAAAGGAGGAGGCATGCCGTATCCTGGATGCATGCGACTTGGAGGGGGGAATGTGCCGGAGGGGCTGGCCCCTCTGGAGGGAAACCATAGCCCACAGGAGGTTAAGCAGAGGTATGTGATAGGGCTCTGGCGATACCGTCGGCAGAGTGAGATGACCCTTAGGAATTAGGACCACCGGGCTTGGGGAGGTCAGGAAGGATGGTATAAACATAACCAGATTGGGCGTAGATGAGGTCATATTTCAAGGCTATTTGGAGGGTGGCTTCTTCGGTTTGGGGAAAATGGGATGCGACATCTTTGCCAATGGGAGGTAAGAGAGAGCGAAGGAACCAGTCCATGTAAACCCGATCTTCAAAGGGGGCAGCGCGACACAAGCTCCATCTTCGTCGCCATTCCTGGACATGAGCAGAAAGGCGGGTTGAAGAGGATTGATGGAAAGAAGTTAAGAGTTAAGTACCAGTGTCGTATCGGAGAGGGAGCTAGAAATAAGATAAAAAGGCTTGGGCAATGGCCGCAAAGGTGGTATGGGAAGAGGTGGCTTGATCAACATACCATTTAGAAGCTTCACCGGTAAGCATGTGTTGGAACAATTGAAGACGAATGGAGTCATCAGTGATGGAATTGGAGGAACACCACATGTGGAAAGATCGGATATGGTTACAAAGATATTCACTAGCAAGGCCTTCGAACTTGGGAATGCCGAAGGGGAGCTTGGTTGGCATAGCAGGCCAACTGACATCGTGGTGAATAGGATCATTGATCAACTGATTGAAGTCGGGGAGACTGAGGCCGGCCATATAAGGGAGTAATGGGGTAGTTGAGGTAGGTCCCGTAGGGGTTCCACTGGAAACGGACCCAACAGTAGAACTGGGGTTAGGGCTAGGTCCTGAACTAGACATGGTGAAGGTAATAGGTGGGGAACCAGGAGTAGGGGGAGAACCTGAACAATCAAAGGAAGAGTCGGAGTGTGGACTTGGGGGAAGACTTACTCGATGACGACGGGAAGGAGGAATTTGACCAACCGGAAACTGAGGATGAAGGCCAAGAAGTCTCCAGGACAAATGCCTTGGAGGCGCAATGATGACGGGAAGAAGAAAACCGACAGGGGTAGGGAGGGGTAAAATCAAGTGAGATCAATGTCGAAACAAGGGAAGAGAGGTGTAGTGTTAATTGATTTTAAAGTATTTTCCGGGCGGTGTTAACCAGGCTCTTCTTCACTTAGGGTCAGTGTGTGGCGTGCGTTAATTTTAATTGTTTAAACCCAGACATTTTGAGAGTAAAAGAAAAAGTGTGCTGGATAATTGAAAAATAAATTTGCAGTAAATAAGACTAAAAGAACAGAAAATTAACAGCTACCAATGCATCAATCTAACCCAAGAAGGAAGGTCTCTCAAAACTAGTCTATAAGAGGGAAAAAACTAAGCAAAGCATGGTAAAAATAAGCCAATAGATCTAAGGTCTGGAGGGACAGGGATCTAAAGGATAACTTTGGTGAAAAGAGGTGCAGAGAACAACAAAGAGGCAGAGGAAAGGTTGCTGCTAAAAAGGAGGAGATCAGCTAAAAATAGAAGGGATAAGGAGGCAGCCCTAGAAATGAACCCAAAAAAATATATATGAGGTGATTTGAAAGGGAGAAGGTCTGATCTAAAGGGATCTGAAAATGAGGTATCAGATCTGGAAGAAAAAAAGGCTGAAACCCTGGAAATTCAGACTTCTGAAACAAAAAAAACTCTCCCACAAAAAGTGGAGGGTACTAGAGCCCTAAGGGGAAATATTCCCACTTAGTTGAGTGAAACAGATCAGAAACAGGTCTAAACGGGTGGAGACAGAGGCTGGAAAACCCTGACAGAAGCTTCAGACAAACCCAAAAAAGGTGCCGGAAAATTGCAGAAAAAAGTGCAGGTTGCAGGTTCTGACCTGTTTTCAATCCAGGTCACAGATTTGGGGCAGAAAAGTGTGACCTCAATGCCAGGTCACACTTTTTGGGCTGATAAGTGTGACCTGTAGATCCGGCTCTCTCGGCGGCAGATTTCAGAAAAATTTGGCGTCTCAGCTGCGGCTGATGTCTGTCACCTGCGCAATAAGGCCAGAAACACACGGAAGTTAAACATTTGACTGTTTGAGGGTTTTAGAGGTGGAAGGCACCATAAAAATAGGAAAAATAGAAAATTGAAGAGAAACCCTAGGGTCTGAAATAGTTGGATATGAAATAATAGATAAAACGACAGCAGTCGTAAAATAAAACCCGTGTGGAGTCGCCAATTTGTTAGTATGAATCTTTCGTCATAAAAGATCACTTTAGCTATGCATAACAAATAGCCCTAACATCGATTATAGCTGCAAAATATCTTTAAGTTTGCTGCACAAATTCAGATCTAAGCACAAAATACATTAAGCAGATAAAATTTAATATGGCTCCATGCATCCAATAGACAAGACAAGAACAATGTATTTAAAAGAATTTTATATTATATTAAAGAATGGGGCACCTAAGAGGAAAACAAGAAAGGTGTTTTCCGATTCTCCTCAATGGGATGGGTTCTTGAAAGTCCTCAGTGTTTCAGATCTAACATTCCTCTCTCTTGGTATTATGGAAAACCTAGACAAACATAGAACTCAATGGGAGCTCACAATGCAAAAATGAAAATATGTGACCTAGTATAGATCCAGAGTGATCTAATGCAATGGAGGTGACTAATGAATGGGGAAAAACCTTCTATTTATAACAAAATATTGGGGTGTTCTAGAACTCGGTGCATGAATAAAATATTATTAATCAAATTCTAGAATCACCCTTTAGTAATATTTTATTATATTTGTTGGAGGGAAAAGGTCTTTTGACTTGGGTCAATTCCTTTATTTATAAACAATAAATAAATAAATAAATGATTTATTTATTATTTTAGGGAGATGATGGGAATATAATTAAACAAATAATGATTTATTTAATTATTTAAAAATGATTTAGTCAAATTTAACTAGGAATATTATTTAAATAATGATTTGAATAACTTATTCCTAGGAAATAATTAAATAAATAATGATTTATTTAATTAATTTCCTTGTTTTGGGTTAAATGTGACCAGGAAATATAGGAAAATGTTATTTTACATGGTGAAATAAATTTTACTTAGGGTAAAATTGGTCTTACATGGTGTACTTGGGTTCATCTAATGATAATGAGTTAGATGACCAAAAAAATGGTGTAACAATACCCACCCACTGGAAACTAGACGAGGAGATGTAGCCTAGGAGGGGTGAAATCCTTTATCATTAGTTGTTTTGTGTCACTACAAGGAAAAGACCCTCTAGTGGATGTTTTATAGGAACCCCTTATAAAAATACCCTAGACATCCATTTCTAGTAGAGGTTACTAGAGGAGGTTGGCAGGCGGAGAGTTTTTTGGATGTTTTCTGCTCGGTGCTCTTATAATCCAAAACTTCACCGGTGTGATCAACAAGAGAAAGCACCAGTGCGCACAAAACATTGGCACACCAAACACCGTGAGCTCTGTACACACCTACCCAATGTGTCTCATTATTGTAGAGTATCGATGCTTTATAACCCTTCCACACCAATGCATCATAAAACACTGCGCCAAAATAGAATCCGCCTGGTGCGGTATTAAGAAACTGCACTGGTGCGCCTATAAAACCCCACGCACTGGAACAGGGTTAAATAAAAAAAAATTATGGCCAAAAAACCACATTTTTCACTTTTCTCAGCGCTATAGATCTCTCAAGCACAAGTGCAATTTATCCTTTTCTGAGCTGTCTTGACATCGGTGCTCCCATTGCACCCATTGAACACACTACTGTTGTGCATTCCCCACCAATCTCCAGCTTGAATTTTGCAAATCCGTGGGAAATTTTTCTTTTGTAAATTCTACAGCCAATATGCCTCCTCGACGACCAAATGTACAAGTATTTTTATTGTTTTTCCATGATTAAGCTTTTTAGCGGATTAGAATTTCAAATAACCTTAAAATTAACCATTTAAAAGAAAAAAAATTTGTTGTGTGGTGCACTCAAGTCGTTCAACTCGTACCGGTAAGTAGTGCTACCTGTAAAATTTATAGGCCGCACCGCAATCGGTGCTAATGGTATCCACACTGTTTGTAGGGTAGTACTGATATGCGCACCATGTTATTTTAAAATTAAAAAAAGGTGCGGTGTTGTAATTTAGCCAGCTGTACCGCTGACCATGTGGAATATCGACAACGTGGTGTGTTGATAGAAATATCCACACTAGTGTTTTTCAACGCACCGCATTCGGCATTCCGACAGGGTCAACGGTGCGGCTTGGTAAAATACCACACCATTGACTATGTAATTAGTCAGGAGGTCGGTGCGCTGACACAAATATATGTGCCGGGGCATAGATTTTAATCAGCACACCTGACACCATACATAGTCAATGGTGCTCTGAACATTTTCAAGTGCACTGCCTACGGTGCGTTGAATGTCATCTGGGGCACTACCCCCAATGTGCGAGAAGCAAAAGACACATCGGAACCGGTGCATGACTATTTTTTGTGGTGCATCGACTGTTTTGTTTTTAAAAAAAAATTATATACGTATATTCCTAAGTATATGTCTCATTTAATAAATAAAAAAATATTTAATATTTAAATCATTTATAGAGAAGAGGGGGAACAACAACAACAAAAAGTAGAGCAGTATGACATGGTTCACCTATGAGAGGCATGAGAGAGGGAAAGAGATGCGTACCCTCGCCCTATTACAGCAGCTACCCAGGGGCTCCTAAGGTAGGTAGGCCTCCTCAAGTTCTATGAGGAGGCTACTTTCCTAAAGGGCTACGGTGTGTTTTTGAGACATCTTATCCACTGGTGGAAAGTCCACTAATAGGATTTCCAGGTTGGTCCTAACCAGTGGTACATGCCCAGTGAGGAGGATATATATTTCATTACAGGGCTCTAAGGGAGAGGGGTGGATTTTCCCTTGTTCCTAGAGGTTCTGTCTGGTTGTGTAGTAGGGAGTCAATTAGTGTACTCCGAGAGATACAGTGGAGAAAATGTATTGTCTCCTTTATATTTTTAGGTCGCTGGAGGTCAGTTACGTATTGGTGCATCTGGTAGTGAGGCGGTGCAGTGCCTCTCACTTCTCATTTCAACCATTTCACACAACACCAGTGATGGGAAACACATTAGTTGATCGCTTCTACATTATGTTGATTCTTTGGTACAGAAGCCACGACTTGTCAGGTGGTCTACCATTTTTTTCTGGCAGTTCTATACAACCTTAGATAGATGTCGTACTAATGCATAAGGGAGGGTCAACTTCCCTTTTCCTTTAGAGATTTTTTGTCTATTTTTTGAGAGGTTTCTAGAGACGAGGCCTACTTTTGTTCGACAGCCTCGTAGGCCGATGTTTGAGGCATGGATGCACATGTGGGGGAAGATGTTTCCCAATAGGGGCAAGACTGTGTTTCCAGTGAGGATATCGCATGATGCAATGGAGTTTCTAGCAAGTGTTGACGAGCTACATCCCTTCATTATGGTCCACTGTCCTTATGCTGGATTGGATCGGCGAGGGTGTGCCAACATCCTCTTTACAGATGATGAGCTGCCAGATGATAGAGGTAATATTACTGTTTTATTTCAATTTATTCTAACATGTTCTTTAACTTGTTTTTATTAAATTATGTTATGAAATTGTATAATTATTTTTGTGTACTTAGATATATTTTGCAGACATTGGGTCTTTTGATGGCGAGGACATGTCGGCAACACCACATGATCTAGGTGTGGATCCTGATGACAATCAGGGCATGCCAGATGCCAAGGATTACCAGGAGGCCAGTGTAGAGAGACCTACTCATGCTGGTACACCGGTACCGCCTTTTGCTAGGAGCGGTTGACTTGATACTAGATATAGGATGGAGTTGGGCGACCAAATCATTGCATTGATTGTTGAGGCGGGCATCAGGCCTGTTCATATGAGAGACATACAGGTCGATGGTAGGCTGTTACAGATGTGGAGAGGCATGCCGCATGACATGTAAAGCCTGATGTGGCATGTCGTAGGAGCTACGACCTTAGTTATGCGATTGAGGAGGACCATTGCATGTTATAGGCATGGTCGAGACACATCATGTTATCGATAGTCTATGAGCAACGACTCATCATCTCATGATCGTTCACCTCGCGCCACACCAGATGAGTAGCCTCCACTAGCATCTAGCAACAGTTATCATGGAGATGAGGCTAGACCATCAACCACGTCCAATTAGTAGCCTGCAACATCCAGCAGTACTCATGATCATGAGCAGGCTGGACCATCGACCATCGAGGTTGCACCATTGACTAAGCATGCCTCGACTAGTGGTACTTCTATTGATGTTGTACAACCAACTGATCCATGAAATTTATATTACAGTTAGTATATTTTTAAAATTATATATATATATGGTCCATGTATTTTATGTTCATGTTGCAGTTGTACTTAATTTAAAAGTTGGTGATCATCATGATGTGTATATTGTTAGGTCATGTTAGATATGCTCATTTAATGTGCAGCTTACAGATAGATGTTTATGTGATAGAATAAGTTATTTGACATGACATGTATATTTGATGTTTGTGTTGTGATGATGTTATACAATGCTAATTATGTTTTGTTAGATGATCATGATCACGATGATGTTAGCGAATTTGAATGTGTTTATTAGTCGAACATGATGTTTGTACGATGGTTACCATGAGAGTAATGCTTCTTAATTAATTTAATATTAGATGACCATGATATTTATTAAATATTATGTCGTGATTGTAGTTGAAATTTATCTTTTAATTGTATGTAAAATTGTAAAATAGTTGTATTTGTAATTGTAATTTTAACTATAATTGTATGTAAAATATTTAATGTAAAATTTTAATTGTAATTGTAATATTTGATTTATTGTGAAATTATTGTAATTGTAATTGTATATATGAAAAATTGTAAAATTGTAATTGTAATTGTAATTGTATGTAAAATTCTAAAATTGTAATTGTAATTGTCAATGTAATTCTAATTCTATGTAAAATATTTGTAAAATTTTAATTGTATTACTGGGAAATGATTGTAATTGTAAAATTTTAATTGAATTGTAATTTTATGTAAAATTCTAAAATTGTAATTGTAATTGTAATTGTGATTGTAATTGTAATTGTATGTAAAATATTTGTAAAATTTTAATTGTATTAATGTGAAATGATTTTATTAAAATTTTAAAATTTGTAAATTTGTAAATAATTGTAAAATAATAAATCTAGAATAATATGAATTTTTGTAACATAATAAAGTTTAGAAAATAATGCAAATAAATTCATGTACTTTAGAATTATCATTATTTTATTATTATCTTACATACCAAAAAATAACTTTATATAGTACGCCATTTCTAGCGGAGATTCCTGGTTTTTTGTCTGGTGCTCTTATCATCATAATCCACACCGGTGCATCTTAGTACTGTAGCATACTAGTGCTTCACAACACTTCTGCATCGGTGCATCATAAAACACCACACAAAAACACAAACCGCGATCTTACGAAACTGCACAAGTGTGCCTATAAAAACCCGCACACCAAAATAGGCTTAAATAAAACCTCACGTGAGCCAGGTATGTCATTGAAATATATTTTCTAAGAAGGAAAATTTATTTTGTAAAGTGTGGTATTGGAGAAGTGAAGGGTTCGAATCGCAGGAAAAATATTTTCTGAGGAGATGAGGGTTTGAAAAGAGGAGAGTTTGAATTTTGGCTGAGAATTTTATAGTAGAGAAAGTGAGTGATTCAAACAGAAAGATAGAAAAAAATTCTTACAGGGATGCAGATGGATACAGAGCTCAAAAAAGTACAAAAGGAGAAAAGGTTTGTGAAAAATCTGAGAAGGGAGGTCGAGAAAGCTTGGTTGAGACTGGCAGAGAGAATTCGGTTAAGGCCGATGATAGGGTTAAGAGGTCCCATGATGGAGAATGAGAGATTAGAGTTGATGGCAAAGAATTACCTTTCGATGCTTTGGCGACTAGCAAGGTGAAATGGTACTGTTGAGCCTCAAAATTGTGCTTTCCTTCACCTCATTTTACCTCATTTTCCCTTGTCCATTTCTATCTTAAGCCCAATTGATCAATAAATATAGTTAAAATTACTTCTAGAATGTTTTACATGACTGACTTGTTGAATTTTGTGATTCTTGCCATTGTTAAGCATTTTGACCGGAACTAGCTGCAGAATGCAGACATTCCGTAGCTAACCGGCGATTCTGCAGCTACCTTCATGTTTGAGTATGTTCCAGGTGGCCTCTTGAGGAAAACCGCATATGGGCATGATCCACGTCGTGTCTACATGGTTCATTGCTCATCATGGAGGAGGAAATGGATTCTGGGTACGGTTATGCACGTGGGAACACATTTGTGAAGGAAGACTCCTACTAGGACTGTCTCAGTCCAGATGTCTTTTCTTCTTCACGCAGCCACTTCAAAGAGTTCTAACGTGATTTGGATAAGGAAAGACATTGTTCCTAAATTGTTGTAATTATTGTTACGTGCATTTGCTTTATAAACTCTTGGGAGACCGAGAGCTATGTTGGAGAGATTTATGTTAGATTTGCTGCTAGATTTTGTTTAAAACTCTGTGTTACGTCCTTGAAGACACAGAGTGTTATGTTCAAACTATTGCATCGTTAATGGAGCAGACAAAGTTATTTTGAAGGCGTGATTTAATTTGGAGTTGAATGCCGTCAAGTGGTAGAGGGCCCCTGCCTCTTGCACGGATTTCCTTTGCGTAAATTAGATAAGTTTTCCTAGCTGCCTTTACGTTTTGTATTTGAATTTATAGTTGTTTTAACTAGCTACTGTAGTCATATTTGTTCTAGCTCTTCCACAAGAAGACACTATTCCAACAGATTAAAATGATGAATGTTGAATGACTATGGTATTGTAGGATTAGGAGTTGAATTTGTATTTGTTTTAACTCGCTACTATAGTTATATTCATTCCATTTCTTCCACAAGAAGACATTCTCCCAACAGATTATAATGATGAATGATGAATAGCTATAGTACTGTAGGAATTAGTTGTAGTTTTTGCTATTCACTATCACAGTTACACTTGTTCTAATCACTCTTCCACAAGAAGAAATTCTTCCAAGACATCCTTAAGAAGTTCAAGACATGACTATGATAATGAATGATTTAATTAAGTGTTTTTACTAAGTATCATCTCTGATCTCACTCTTAAACGCTTGCCCAAGACATCATAATGACGAGTAGGGTATGGATGTGATAACTTAGTTTTTCATTTGCTTTCAATTGCATACAATTACACAGTCAGAATTGTTCTACCCCTTCCAAAAGAAGGAACTCTTCCAAAATATCACTGATGATGAACAAACAGATTGTGTAACTTTGTAGATTAATGCATGTTAGTACAGTTAGAATGCTCCGGAGTTTCATTTGCATTTAATTCATGTTCAGTTACTTTGTTTCAAGTTTGATGATGACTTATAGTTCAACATTGTTCTAGTTTAGTAGCATCTTAGGTTCATTCTTAGATTAACTCATTGCACTTGCATCTCATATTCACATTGTCATCCTTTGCACAATAGATTACTCTAGTTGTTAGGATTAACAAGACAGCCTTCATTATTCACAAACATCTTTTTGTTCTGAAAACTACAAGTGATCCATAGCCATAGGAATAGAAGACAACATCACTATAAGGTCTGAAATCTCTCTGCAATCTCCTCATCATCTTATAAACAGAGCTCTTCCTCAAAGAAACTACTTTGAAAACGAAACCAATAACTCTTTGAGTATAAGTTCTGTGACATTCAATTAAATTGCAGAATAGAACTAAGAATTAGTCATAGAATAGATGAGTTTAGAACAAAATGCTGCATCATGGTAAGAATAATGTTTAACTGTTCAGTTAGAGGATTTGCATATTTTCAAGTTTAGTTTGTGTCATCTGCTTAAGAAGTCATTATCAAGATTTTGCTTTCATTTAGTCATAGTTCAGATTCTGCTTCAGTGTTTCCAATTGCATTTGCCATTCCACACATTAGACTTAACTCTGTTTTGATCATCAACCACTTTCTATTAGTTTTCTAGGCATTTTCATTGTGAACATAAAACACCAAAAGACCAAAAACATCATAAATCAACATAAAAGACCAAAAAAATCACAAAAAACTACACACAACGCATTAGGAAACAAGCACCTAGGTACATATGGTACATTTCACTTTAGCAGTTTACAAATCCTGGTTGACAATTAAATGAGCTCAGTTTAGGAGACTAGATTGAGACCCAACATTTTGGCGCCGTTGCCGGGGAAGTGAAAACTAGGTAACCTTTTTTTCTTAGCATCCAAAAACAATTTTATGCGTAGGGAGAGAGATTCAAGGGGAAGATTTATAAGCAGCAGAGGCAGAAGTTTGATATCTAGAACACCACTTGTTTCATCTAGATCCAGAACTAGTACACCTTCAACTCAAACCCATCTTCCATCCTTTACTGATCCTGGACTTCTAGAAGATCTAAGGTCACCTATTCCATTAGAGAAATCTTCTACTTCATCCACTAAACCTGCCATAGAAGAGGATCCAAAAAACTCTTGTTGAGGATACAAACCTTTCTACTTCCACAGGAGAGTCAACCATGGCAGAAGAAGGAGGAGGAGGAGTTGTTAATGGAGAACACACATTATTTGGAGGAGGTAGAGGTAGAGGTAGAGGAGAAGGAGGAAGAGGAGGCAGAGGTGCAGATGGAGGAAGAGGTAGAATAGGAAGCTCTTTTGGGTTCCCTATACTTGATGGAGAAACCAATACAACCATGAAAAACATTTCACCTTCTGTCCTTCCGAACTTCTATGGACTTAAAACTGAGGATCCTGAAACTTTCTTATTTGAATTTGAAGTGCTGTGTAGGACTTATGACTATCTTCAAGATGCTCAAAAATTGAAATTGTTTCCTTCGACTCTAAAAGGAGCAGCATTGAAGTGGTTTATGAGTTTAAACAGTAGTTCCATTAGAACATGGGAAGACATGAAACAAGCATTTCTAGAGAGATACTTGGATTATTGTATGCCGTTTAATCATAAGGAAGAAGTGTTCAAGATGTTACAAAAAGAATATGAAAACTTAGAAGATTTGTTGGAAAGATTTAAATACAACATAAAAAGGGCACAAATGGAAAACCTAGATCAAGACACTTTAAAAGCTCTTTTGTTGAAAACCATTAAGGATGAATGGTTGGATATCCTTAACATGATGGGAAAAGGGGATATATCACAACTCACATTACCTGAAATATCTGAGTTATGTATCAACCTTTCCAGAGGGAAATCCAAAACTATCAAAGGTCCAAGAGATCCTGCTCTTGCAAGAGCAAGTAAATCTGCTTCTGGGACAGTAAGTAGATCAGAAATAGGACACATGCTTGATGATTTTAAATATGACATCTTGGGGAGTATTAGAGAACAAATAGACACCCTCAAGATACAAAACAAGCAAAAGGCTGAATCTGATGCCTTGGCAATCTTTTGTCCCAAATGTAGGAAGAAACATGCCTTGAGAGAGTGCCCTTTGGATGTAAAAGTTGTAGAAACCTGTGTTATTTGTTCTGAGAAACATGAGACCAAGAATTGTCCTTCTCTTCCTGGTCTCAAGGCCGTTTTTCAAGAAGAAACTCCTACAGATTCCACAGAATCTCTTAACTTTGTATCTAGAAGACCTTGGCAGGGATCTCAGACACAGGGATTTCATGATCAAATGTATAATCAACCTCCACCTTGGAATTCTTGGCAGCAACCTTGGCCCCAATTTTAAAATCAATCTCAAGCTTGGGCACAAGGATCACAAGGTCCCTATGGAAGATACTCTCCATATTATCAGTATCCACCATCCTATCCACCATATCCACAATTTTATCCTCAAAATCCTCAACAAAATTTTCCTCAAAATCTTCAACAAAATTTTCAACAAAATTCTCAACAACATCATCTGAACCAACCTCATCAAAATCAACCACTTCCATTACCATTCCCTCAAAATCCAATCAATTACCAGCTCAGCCCATACCAAACCCCAATAATAAGAACCCCCAGAATACATATATGATAGAAGGACAACAATTTCCAACTTATTTAATTACTCCTCTAGACCTTAGTGATGTTCAACTTAGGTCTGGAAAGATACTTGAGAAGAGGAAACCTTCTGTGATCATACAAGAACAAGATAATTTTGAGGAAGACTCCCTACGGGTTAATAAAAGTCTTGGGGAAGAAACATCCTTTCAAGGCCAAAACATTGAAAAACTGAAACAAAAAGATCCAATAAGCCCAACTCCAGTATTAGAGCAACCATCCACATCTACTTCTATACCTCCCTTTCCGGAAAGATTACAAATTGACAAAGGTGTAGAAAAAAAAATAATGGTGCCTAATTATGATTTCTTGGATGAATTGAGAAATGTTTGCATTAAAATTCCATTATTGCAAGCCATCAAGGAAATCCCAATTTTAGCCAAAACAATAAAGGAGCTGAGTATGAAGACAACAAGAAAAAGAATAAGAGAAACCAAGAAAATTCAACTAGTAGGACAAATAGCAGACATTATGATGGGTAAGATTACTATTCCAAAGTACCTTGACCCAGGAAATCCAGTTGTCAAAATCCACATCAATGGAATTGAAATTCAAAATACACTCATTGACTTAGGAGCAGCAATAAATATCATGAGTAAACAAATCATGGACAAACTAAAACTTCCTAATCTTCTCTTTACACCCACACTATTACAATTAGCAGATAGATCTGTGATGAGACCAGATGGGGTAATAGAAGACATTCCAGTGTCCCTAGACTCTTGGGAGTACCCTGTGGATTTCATGATCCTAACACCCAAGAATAATCTAGGAGGCCATCCCGTTATACTAGGAAGACCTTGGTTGGCTACATCTGATGCCTTTATTAGTTGTAGGTCCGGTGATATGTATATTTATGATGGTAGTTCAACAAAGAAATTCACTTTATATCCTCCAGCTAGGACAATTACAGAACTAGATGACACTCAATGGATAGAGGATGAAGAATATTTACAACCACTCTTCACAATTTCATAAATTAGTGAAGATAATCAAATTCTGAATACTCTAGAAAACTTTGAATCTTCTCCAGAACACAAACAAGAATCATTTCAAGAGAGATCCAATATTGAATTCTTGTCATCTAGGCATATGTCTCTTCATTCTATGGACAAATTTGGCAGCTCTACAAGTGAAATTTTTCCAGGCAAAACTTTGAATATAAATAAGAACCTAGAAAAATCTCAACAAGAGGAGTTAGTCAAAATATTACAGAGACATTCTTCTGCATATGCATGGGAATACACTGACATGAAAGGGACAAGTCCCAAGACTTGTACTCATCACATCTATATAGAGGCAAATTGCAAACCAATCAGACAGCCTCAAAGACGGATGAATCCAAATCTTAGGGAAATTGTCAAGGAAGAACTGCAAAAATTATTAAATGTTAATTTCATCTATCCTATTTCAGATAGTCAGTGGGTCTCTCCTTTAGTAATTGTACCTAAGAAAAATGGAAAATGGAGGGTGTGTGTTGACTACCGAGAACTGAATAAAGCTACTCTCAAAGACCATTTTCCCTTACCTTTCATAGATCAAGTATTAGATACATTAGCAGGTAAAAAGTACTTTTCATTCCTGGATGGATTTAGTGGTTACAATCAAATCCAAGTAGCACTTGAAGGCCAAGATAAAACCACATTTACTTGTCCTTGGGGTACCTATGCCTACCGAGTATTGCCATTTGGATTGTGCAATGCACCTGCAACATTCCAAAGGGCAGTATTAGGAATTTTTCTGATCTGATACATGACTGTGTAGAGGTGTACATGGATGATTTTATAGTTTATGGGGATACATTTGAAGAGGCTTTAGAAAACTTGGAAAAAGTCTTAAAAAGATGTCAAGAAGCAAACCTTTCACTTAGTCATGAAAAATGTTTTATGATGTTCACTGAAGGTATTGTTTTAGGGCACCACATTTCAAGGGATGGAATTAGAGTTGATGAGGCGAAAGTTGAAGTTATTTCTAACCTATCCATTCCAAGTTGTCAAAGAGATGTTAGAAGTTTTCTAGGATTTACAGGGTATTATCGGAGATTTATAGAAAACTTCACCAAAATAGCATCTCCACTCTTCAAATTACTCACCAAAGATTGCGAATTTAAGTGGACTTCTGATTGCCAGTTAGCTTTTGAAACCCTGAAAACCAAAATTTCTGAAGCACCTATATTAAGGGGACCTAACTGGAAGTTACCTTTTCATATCTCGACAGATGCTTCCGATACAGCTCTAGGAGCAGTATTGGGACAAAAATATTTAATTCCCTATGCCATCTATTATATCAGTAAAAATTTGACTCCTGCAGAGTTAAACTATACTGTAACTGAAAAAGAGTTTTTAGCCGTTGTTCATGCCATAAACAAATTTAGACACTATATAACAGGCTATGAAACTTTTATTCACACTGATCATTCTGCCATTAGATACTTAATGAATAAATCAATCACTAATGGCAGAGTTATAAGATGGTTGTTATTATTGCAAGAATTCAACATTAATATTCTAGATAGGCCTGGAAAACAAAACACTGTGGCTGACTTCCTGTCTAGAATTCAAAATATCAAAGATGACACTCCGGTTGAAGATCAATTTCCTGATGAATATCTTTTTGGAGTTTCTACTCAAACTCCATGGTTTGCTGATATTGCTAATTATTTAGTTTCAGGAAAATTTCCTTCAATTATGAATGCAAGGGATAAAAGAAAAATCATCAATGATAGTGCAAGATATTCATGGGTCGCTAATGAGTTGTACAAGACAAGTTCAGATTTGATCATTAGAAGGTGTGTTCGTGAAGATGAGATGCCTGAAATTCTCAAGGCATGTCATGATGAACCTTGTGGCGGACACTTTGCAGATAAGAGGACAACCTATAAGATCCTTAATTTAGGATATTATTGGCCATCTTTGTTTAAATATGCAAGGGAGTATGTCAAAAGGTGTGACAGTTGCCAAAGGGTAGGGAAACCTTCTCCTTCAGGTGAGATGCCATTACAACCTCAGGTACACATTGAACCTTTTGAAAAATGGGCTTTGGATTTTGTAGGACCTATTAGTCCTCCATCATGACAAAAGAAATACATATTAGTTTGCACTGATTATGTTACTAAGTGGGTAGAAGCTAAACCATTACTTGTTGCTAATGAATCATCTGTAGTTACTTTTCTTTTTGAGGATATTTTCACTCGTTTTGGTGTTCCAAGGGAAATTGTTACAGATCAAGGAGCTCAATTTACATCAAGGCTAGTGGAGCAAATGATGGAGAAGTACAAAATCAAACATAGAACATCTACTCCTTATCATCCACAAGCAAATGGTCAAGTGGAATCCACTAATAAAGTTATTGAAGGAATCCTAACAAAGACTGTTCATCTACATAGAAGAGATTGGGTAGATAGGCTTCCTGAAGCCTTGTGGGCCTATAGAACTACATGGAGAAACACAACAGGCCATACTCCTTATGAGATTGTTTATGGAAAGCAAGTTTTGTTTCCCATAGAATTCCAAATTCAAACATTCAAGATGGCAGTTCAGCTAGGACTTGATCTAACGGAGGCACAAAAGCATAGACTGGAGAAAATTAATGAATTGGATGAGATCAGACAAGATGCAGTTCAGAAAACAAGTCTAGTCCAACAACAAAGGGCTAGATGGCATGACAAGTACATCAAGGAGAAGAAATTTAAAGAAGGTGACTGGGCTCTCTTGTTTGATTCAAAATTCAAGGATTTTCAAGGGAAATTTCAGACACATTGGCTTGGGCCATATGAAATTGTTCGAATTTTTGATAATGGGGCAGTAAAAATCAGAACTATAGATGAAGTAGAGGTCACTTTTCTTGTGAATGGTCATAGACTGAAGCTATACCACAAGCCACTCTCAAGAGAAGAGTTTGTCAAGAAGTTCCAAGAAGACAATGATGTGAAGTTAATGAAGAAGAGCCTCTCTTCTTCATCAACTTGATTAAATTTTCTGAAGCATTTCTCTTTTGAAAATAAATAAATAAAGGTATAAACATGAAAACCAATCATTGATTGGCATGTTTATACAGAAAAGATAGGGTGAAAATCAGAGTCTCTCTGACACTCTAACTTTTCCCATTTTTGTTTTTATAAGCAGCTGTTACAAAAAATCATAAGTTCAGATCCATAGTGCTTATGATCCATCTTATTTCATTTCACTCCATTCACTTATCCATCCATACTCCATCTCATCCATCATTCATATTTCACTCCATTCCACATTTCATTCATCTCATTCCATCTTCCATCCATCTCATTTTCATGTCAAAACACAAAATTTGATATCATGCTGTAAGTGAATAAAAATATGTCATGAATTGCAGTACAGCCTCTATGTTCCTTCATTCCATTTCATGAAATGAATCCATTTCATTCCATTATCCACTTCATACATATCATAATCCATTATCCATTTTCATTCATACCACATAACATTTCACCCATACTCCAAAAACATTCCATTTTCATAATTAAAGTGTTCTGTAGGAACATTCTGCAGCTGATCAGCCTTTCTGCAGCCCGACAGTCTTTCCGCAGCTACAAACCCTGAAGGCATCAACCAGCAGACATCAGAATTACAACAAAGTGACCCATTGTATTCATGAATCAAAAGCATCAAGAAAATTATGAAGACTCCTCCAGAGATGAGCAGAGAAGACAAAGGCTACAAAAATCAAATAAAGGGCAGAGGTAACAAGTTTAAATTACGATGGCATTTCATAAAAGTTTAGCATAGTTTAGTTGTGGATTATTCGAAAGGTTGTTTTAATTGTTTTTATTGATCAAACACCAACAAACCCTCTACATACTTTGTATTAAAATCTTCCATTTCAAATTTCATATCCGATAGCATTTAAGCGGTGAAATGGCCAAAGCATTTGAATTTTCCACGTCTCTTAACCAAAGCATTTAATGATGATGATTCCCTCTACCGTCGTAAAATCCTCCGCCGTCTCCTCAATCATTAATACAATCCCTCCACCTCACTCCACTACTCTATTCCGTGACCATTTGCCATAACTTCATTCCGTAGCCGGTATTCCATTCCGAAGACAGAGATATTATTATCACTAGGAGCAGAGCTAAAGGATATCAGTTTGAACAGCATTGAGCATTGTAAACGCAGAGCAGAGCAGAAGAGGTAAATTTGGAAGTATAACAGTGTGAGGACTCAAAGCCACTTGATCCCGTGGGCAGATAGCATATCACTGTGGACGGAATTTGAAGCATTTTCACTATCAACTCAGAATTGTAGCCGTGTAGAGTTTAAAGTCTGTTGTTACCAAAATACAGAGGTGTTAAAATTGAAGTCTTTTGCTACCAGAGACAGAGGTGTTGTAGTGATTGAATTTGAAAACCATTTGCTACCGGAGACAGAGGTGTTGTAGTGTTGAGTTTGAAGTCTGTTGTTACCAGAGACAGAGGTGTTGTAGTGTTGAGTTTGAAGTCTGTTGTTACCAGAGACAGAGATGTTGTAGTGTTGAGTTTGAAGTCTTTTGTTACCAGAGACAGAGGTGTTGTAGTGTTGAGTTTGAAGCATACCATTTGCTACTAGAGACAGAGGTGTTTTCAGTGATTGAGTTTGAATTCTTTTTGTTACCAAAGACAGAGGTGTTGCAGTATTAAAACTGAAACCATTTGCTACTAAGAGCCAGAGGTATTGCACAAAAAGAAATTTGAAGCCATCTCCCACTGTCTATCAGATACATATCAGTTCGGAAATTGAAACTGCTTTCATGATCAAACAGAGGCATATCAGCCAGAGGTTTTGAAGTTGTTGCCACTATAAATCAGAGGTATGTCATTCCAAAATTGAAGCCATTTTCATTTAGAGCTTGAAGCCATTTCAAAACCGAAAGTAAAATTCATTGTTTTGTGGGTAGAAGAGTGTTAATTTGATATTGAAAAAAATCATGGGTTTCATCGTAAGGACTGAACCTGTGGGTTCAAAATATTTAGAAGGTTACCCACAATGCAAGGAGATGTTACAACAAATAGGATGGCTTCAATTTTTGGAAAAATTTAATGGCTTCCATAAGGAAGTCACTAAAACATTCGCAAGAGCATTTCAAGGGACCGAAGTTGAAATAGGGGATGTCAAGTTTACTATCACTGAAGTTTTTATTGCAGAGGCTACATGATTGTCCAGAACTGGGGAGAGATGGTTTAAAAATAGAGAATTCCACAATGACTCCTGGAAACAAATTTTAAAATCACCAAATATGGATGTTAGTGTATTCAAGAAAGGAATTCCCAGTACTGCATTGAAAAGCAAATGGAGAAACATACTACTTCTTTTACAAAAAATTGTTACATGTGAGGGTAGATATGGGAAATTTTATGTCTACCACATCAGACTAATGATGCATTTCCTGGGAGAAGACTTAAACCTACCATATTTCTTACTTCAAAGTCTGAAGAAGATGGCTTCCTGTGTTCAGAGAAGAGTTCAATTTTTAGAGACAACCCTGTATCATCATGGTTTGGTCAAAATTTTGATTGAGCATCATCTAGCTAAAAAAAATGATACATGGGATGATTTCTTAATAAGAAATCATTTTGAAGAAGAAAAAGAACCATCACCTGAACCACAGCCTACAAAGAGAAGTAGGAAATGGAGGGCTTCAAAAGTTGAAATTGACAAACCAGCCCAAGAGAGCAGTGAGGAAATCATTTTGGAGAAGTTGACTCGAATCAAGAGGCAACTTAAGGAAGAAAAGATAATCAAGGAATCTGCTACAGAGAAAGGAGAGGGGTCCTCTCAGCTTAGGAGAAGCCACAGATTAAAAGGAAAACTGAAGAAAACACCAATCAAACAAACAGGGGTAATCAATATTGAAGATGAAGAAACACCCATTGAAGAGGATGATGAAGAAGATTTTTATGAAGGAACCCCTGAAATTGATCCTGCTCAACAGGAAATTTATGACTATGTGGAAACCTTAGAGAGGACAGCTTCAGAAAGCAGAGAAAGAACCCCCAGTCCTCCACTGTCTGAAATAGATATATTAAGAAGGGATAGGTATGAGTTGGAATTACTGAATAGACACATAAAAAATGAGAATGAAATTCTCAAGGATCAAGTCAAGCTCAAAACTGATATGAACTCAACCTTATCCCTGCATATAGACAAAGTGAAGAGGACCAATGAGAAGTTGAAGACAAGGAACAAAAAGCTAATCAGGGCACTCACCAACCTAAGGTTCAAACTTGTTATCAGAAAACCTAGAAGATCTCTAGCTTCCAGACAAAGGAGAAGGAGAGGATTAGATGTCCTTGCAGAAGCCTCTGAGTTCATAGGATAATTTGCATGAGGACATGCAAAGAGACAACAGTGGGGGTATGTTGAGCCTCAAAATTGTGCTTTCCTTCACCTCATTTTACCTCATTTTCCCTTGTCCATTTCTATCTTAAACCCAATTGATCAATAAATATAGTTAAAATTACTTCTAGAATGATTTACATGACTGACTTGTTGAATTTTGTGATTTTTGCCATTGTTAAGCATTTTGACCGGAACTAGCTGCAGAATGCAGACATTCTGTAGCTAACCGGCGATTCTACAACTGCCTTCATGTTTGAGTATGTTCCAGCTGGCCTCTTGAGAAAAACCGCATATGGGCATGATCCACGTCATATCTACATGGTTCGTTGCTCATCATGGAGGAAGAAATGAATTTTGGGTATGGTTTTGAACGTGGGGAACACATTTATGAAGGAAGACTCCTATTAGGACTGTCTCAGTCCAGATGTCTTTTCTTCTTCACGCAGCCACTTCAAAGACTCCTAACGTGACTCGGATAAGGAAAGACATTGTTCCTAAATTTTTGTAATTATTGTTACGTGCATTTGCTTTATAAACTCTTGGGAGACCGAGAGCTATGTTAGAGATTTTATGTTAGATTTGCTGCTAGATTTTGTTTAAAACTCTATGTTACATCCTTGAAGACACAGAGTGTTATGTTCAAACTATTGCATCGTTAATGGAGCAGACAAAGTTATTTTGAAGGCGTGATTTAATTTGGAGTTGAATGCCGTCAAGTGGTAGAGGGCCCCTGCCTCTTGCACGGATTTCCTTTGCGTAAATTAGATAAGTTTTCCTAGCTGCCTTTACGTTTTGTATTTGAATTTATAGTTGTTTTAACTAGCTACTGTAGTCATATTCGTTCTAGCTCTTCCACAAGAAGACACTATTCCAACAGATTAAAATGATGAATGTTGAATGACTATGGTATTGTAGGATTAGGAGTTGAATTTGTATTTGTTTTAACTAGCTACTGTAGTTATATTCATTCCAGTTCTTCCACAAGAAGACATTCTTCCAACAAATTATAATGATGAATGATGAATAGCTATAGTACTGTAGGAATTAGTTGTAGTTTTTGCTATTCACTATCACAGTTACACTTGTTCTAATCACTCTTCCACAAGAAGAAACTCTTCCAAGACATCCTTAAGAAGTTCAAGACATGACTATGATAATGAATGATTTAGTTGTGTGTTTGTACTAAGTATCATCTCTGTTCTTGCTCTTAAACGCTTGCCCAAGACATCATAATGACGAGTAGGGTATGGATATGATATCTTAGTTTTTCATTCGCTTTCAGTCTATTTGCTTACAATTGTACTCAATTACACAGTCAGAATTGTTCTACCTCTTCCAAAAGAAGGAACTCTTCCAAAATATCACTAATGATGAACAAACAGATTGTGTAACTTCATAGATTAATGCATGTTAGTACAGTTAGAACAACTCCGGAGTTTCATTGCATTTAATTCATGATCAGTTACTTTGTTTCAAGTTTGATGATGACTTATAGTTCAACATTGTTCTAGTTTAGTGGCATCTTAGGTTCATTCTTAGATTAACTCATTGCATTTGCATCTCATATTCAAATTGTCATCCATTGCACAATAGATTACTTTAGTTGTTAGGATTAACAAGGCAGCCTTCATTATTCACAAACATCTTCTTGTTCTAAAATCTACAAATGATCTATAACCATAGGAACAGAGGACAACATCATTATAAGGTCTGAAATCTCTCTGCAATTTCCTCATCATTTTATAAACAGAGCTCTTCCTCAAAAGACTACTTTAGAAAGAAATCAATAACTCTTGAGTAAAGGTTTTGTGACATTCAATTAAATTGCAGAATAGAACTAGGAATTAGTCATAGAATAGAAGAGCTTAGGACAAAATGTTGCATCATGGTAAGATTAGTGTTTAACTGTTTAGTTAGAGGATTTGCATATTTAGTGATCATTTCTCAAGTTTAGTTTGTGTCATTTGCCTAAAAAGTCATTATCAAGCTTTTGTTTTTATTTAGTCATAGTTCAGATTTTGCTTCAGTGTTTCCAATTGCATTTGCCATTCCATACATTAGGCTCAACTGTGTTTTGACCACCAATTCCTTTCTATTAGTTTTTCTAGGCATCTTCATAAAACACTAAAAGACCAAAAACATCATAAATCATCACAAAAGACCAAAAACATCACAAAACACCACATACAACGCATTAGGAAACAAGCACCTAGGTACATATGGTACATTTCACTTCAGCAGTTTACAAATCCTGGTTGACAATTAAATGAGCTCAGTTTAGGAGACTAGATTGAGACCCAACAGGTACTTCAAAAGCAAGGAGTCCCATTCGCTAAGGGATATCACAAAGAGATCAATTGAGTATCTTGAACGGGCTAAGAGATCACATTAAGGTAATGATTCTAATTCTTACAAGGATGGCGGAGAAATATTGGATAGTAGAGAAAGATCAATCAAGGCAGTCGATAAAGCCAAGAGGCACAATTGTGGTGGATTAGTCGCACAGGTGTACGAAATCGCACCAATTTAAAGAGTGTGGTATACTCTTTAAACTATTGGTAATAGGAAGAAAGTGGTGGAGCTCACAAGCGCACAATTTAGTTAAAAAAGTATGCAAATGTATGCTCTAAGTAAACTAAAAGTAAAACACAAATATGCAGAAATTATCATAGACAGTCAAAACGATAATAATACCAATGATGACTCAAAGGCCTCTTCTTATTAAACGTTTGAAATGGAGAAGAAATTTTACCCACTTGCCAAAGGGCACCTAGGCAGTGGCTCTAGGTCCGGATGCAAGGATGTTTCCATCCAAGCTCTGTCTTGGATGCGGTCTCCCTATCTCTCTGTCGTGGTGGACTAGGATTGTTGGGTGGCCAACGACCGAGTCCTCTTCAGCTCTAGCTTCGGGTCACACATTGCTAGTGTTGCTTGGGCAAATTTGGCCAGCATAACAATGTGATCACCATTTCTTCTTCTCTTGGTGGGTTTATATAGGGGAGTTTCAAATCCTCGTTCCCTCCCTTGGTACATGATGGTGGTGACCCAAGGGAGAGGAATGATTCCATTGTGTGCTCAAATATTCGTTTGTGTGCTCACATAGTGTCTAAGGAAGCACTGGTGGCTGTCCTTAGGTAGCTTTATATGAGGAGTAACTATCCTTGTCTTGGTGTGGTCCTGGAAAGCGACATTTTTCCATTTCTAGGAATGCACAGTTATCAAGAAAAAAGGTGGGCAAAAGGCGCTCCTCTCGATGGATTAAGCACGCATTTCAGCATCTAAGACTAGTTCAAATCTGATTTTCTTAAAACCTTAGAGATTTTAAATACTTCTTGATTCCATAATGTGTTCCTGCCCTATAGATCCTTAGGCTTGACATTAATTAATGTCATATTCTATTGTACGATTTTCCAGTGTTAACAGTTGCCCCATAATGTGTGGGGTTTAGGAATAACTATATAGCCGAAATACATTATAGTTTCTTTTATGTATCGTGCGTAGAGAGAGAGAGAGGTCTCTGTGAATCTTGGAATTGAAAACACCTTGCACCATTTCCTATATAACCATGGCCTAAGGGGCCCCTGAAAGCAAATAAAATATACAACATATATACAAAATTTCAACAAGGTGGGCATGTCCCATGTCCATGATGCTATGGCTAGTTAAACAAAATTGACAGATACATGTGCTGTCAGTGTCACTACTATGGTAGTTATGCTGGCAGTTGTTGATGATGACTGCTAATGCCCTTAGGGGCATTTTTTCTTTGAAGATAGGTGGAATGTGGTACCTATATGTGTAAACTGCATATGTACTAGTTGGGACCTTCCTGTGTAGGCATTGTTGACAAAGACGCTTATGGAGGCACATGTCTTCGACGGATTTGATCAAAGTGCAATGGTTGTAAGGTACGATACCATCGTGACATGAAAGATTTTTCTGTAGTAAAAGTTCAAGAGGATCGATGACATCTATGGACAATGATGTCTCCCACAGTGCCACCCAAGGACACCCCTTTCATGGGGAGGGGCGATTCAAGGTACCACTTCCTTTTTGGAAAAGAATTGTCGAGGTCGACAAAAAGGAAGTCTTAACCGAACCACGGGTCATTGACGTGAGGGGTCGGGGACTTAGATGTGATGGGTTTAACATAGGCATGTTGGTGAGAGGTGACTAAAAACAGATGATGGGGATTTAGTGGCCTGAGGTCAGAGTATACTTTAGCAACTTGGTGGTAGTCATAGGTATTTTTGAAGGGAAAATCCCTGGAGTCAGTAGGACTTCTAGGGCAGGTGTGAACCAGCTATGAATGTCGTGATGGTGTGTGTGTGGGGGTGAAATACTCTGACCAAGGGGAATAAAGGACTGCTGCCATGGGGGAAAATATGACATATAAGGGCAAAGAGGCGAATGGCATCATTGGCGGTCTTTGTACACTTACCAAAAGAATAAAATAATGAGGTTTGGTTTGTACAAAACACAAAGACGGGTACCTCAAAACATGAAAGGGTTCACTCACTGAAGGTGTGAGGATGGTGTTTGCTAGGGTGTGGGTCCCATTGGTTGGTATCATATGCAGGGTTGATGAAGCGGATGAAGAAGTGCCGTAGATGGGATTATGCTGATGGAGGTATGGTGGGCCAAATGCGATGCGTGGAGGTGTGCTTTCAATCTGCTTGTACAACATGATCATCAGGGAAGGGGGTTTTTTATTTTGAATGGTAAACTTGACCTTATGCATGATGAATGGATAGGCACGAGGTGCTTCTCGGACTAAAATGGTATGGCCATGGCGTCACTTGTGATGTGATATATGGTCTACTTTGGGTGACGAGCACCATGGAGGGGAAGCTCTACCGACCAAAGTGGACGTTTATCATGTGTAGGGTGAGGTGATGATAAACGTGGTCTGGTATGAGGACCCTATGGTTTATTTCTAATGGAGAAATGATGTCAAGATATGCAGAGTTTTCTGGGACTCTATGATGCTGGGGGTAGAATGGTACATGCTCTCGGATTTCCAGTGGATGGTGTTGTAAGTGGGCTCCGAGTTCTTCCTGCAAAAACAACTACCTCAAGTGAAAAGCATACTCGTTTAATCAGATATTATTTGAAAGAAAAGAGCTTTAAAAAAGAAGATGGGAGAGGGCATTCCTGACGACACTGAAAAAATATTTTTCTTCGAAAGAGAATGTGTGGCATCGCTTTCGTTCGTCATGGAATATTGATGATGGTGCAACTTACGGTTTACAGAATGGACCTTCTGATCTCCTGTTATGGACCTCCAAAGTTATGGAAAAGGGCAATAAATATGGGATTATGGCCCTAATCCTATTCATTTGTACTTGCTGAGTTTTTGGAGATCAAAGGTGCTTGCAGAGACTTTATTTCCATTGTGGTCAACCCATGAACTAGGGATTAGCGATACTATGCCAAGATAACTTTCATGACATCCTGCATTGTAATTTCTTCAATTTGATGGTGCTGGGGGTTGTACAAATTAGGTTTGTAGGGCCTCTGAGCAACTTTTTCCCTAGATTGTGTGGGCAATCTAGGCAAAAGAGCACCTTGCCTATGCGTAATTTTGAGGAACAGGCACGCGAGGGCATGTTGTTCCGTACTTTTTGCATGCAAAGGCGTGCCTGTGAAGAAGATAGGCACGTGAGGGTGCGCCTGTCTAAGGGACAGGTGTGCAAAGGCCATAGTGACAGGAAATTTTGGTTTCTTGTCTATTTTTGATGTTTTTCTATGTTATGATGGGTGCATGTGTTGCTTGGAAGGTTAGTGCGGAGAGAGTGGGATTAGATCGAGATCCGGACTGCTCTAGCTATTGATGCTGGGGCACATCGTCAGTTAGCCGCATGGGGCATTTTGAAGTTCGTTGAGAAATATTTCCTTCGGTCTCAGGACCGACTACTGCGTTACATTATACAGAATTGGCATCGAAGGCGAAATATGTTTGTACTACGGGGGACGAACCTGGTGATCCGTCTTGAGACGAATGTTTACTTTATGACCAGGTTACTGCCTCAAGGTGAGGCTCGGAGGTACCCGCTCTCTACTGGGAGAGTGAACCTAGACAAATTCGAGAGGCAGCATTGCGGTGGTGTGCCTCTTACTAAGGGGTACATAAAAATTGCATCAGTGACAGATGTGGCAAAGCAGTGTGCTCTGGCAGTTATTATGCAACTGATGGGGTCGTTTTCTCCACATCGGGCATCTGGCCCACAGGCTAGAGTTTTACGCCAACTGCAGGGTGGGCACTTTTTCGATTTTTCTCACTTTTGTTTTGATGGGATGGTGTCACAATTGAACAAGGTCCAACATGGATCTAATTCATTTGCATATGCTAGCATCCTGTGCAGCATTATGTACAAGAGGGTGGTGCTACTAAGGCTAGTGGTGGTGGTGCCCATTGGGGGGCCACAAGAGCCACGGATGAGGAGGTGGGCTCCGATGATGCTGGGGGGTGGTGGTGGTAGGGTGGGGTGTTACTGGAATGCCACGACACAGGCTTGGTTTGAGGCCAACCCATAGATTTTCTTGCCATACCCTTATGTGGGGATGGACTTCCAGGGTGACCGAGACATGGGTCTCCCTTTTGGTTATCTTTGGCGGCTTGCAATATGTGTTATATTTTTTTTTTTGAATTTATTCAAGTATTTATGTGCTTATGTGTTTTGTTCTTGACACTGACATTATTTTGGTTACTCATGTAGATGTTGGCAAGGTAGGTCCCCCAGTGGCTCAACTGGTGGCTCACGACCCTCAGTTACGACCTCGAGGTGGTCAAGGAGGAGGCGATTCAGCTGGATTGGGTGGTGGTGCCGATGGAACTGGTGGAGATGGTGCTGGCCCTTCTAGTGAGCGGAGCAACTCAGCTATAGCAGAGGTTGCAGCTGAGAAAGCTCATGCAGATGCGGCTAAGGCACACATTACAATACTTACAGCTCAAGTGACCGCTCTTGAGGACTTCCGGGGTCAAGTGGACCACTTGACCTAGGGTATTCCTGCTCAAGGTTTTATGGATGACTTGGAGGAGGTCTGGTTAGAGACGGTGATGGCCCATGAGAGGGATTATCGGCCCACTCTTTGTTGGGTAGCGATCGCGGTGGCGACAACATCTTCGGTGGTGGCACTAGGAGCAGTGGTGGGTCTAGGTGCTCCTCTTTAGGGGCCACCCCCCTAGAGTGGTTTTGTACATAGGGAAAGCACCCATTATGAGGATTCTTCCCTTATTTTTGATGAATTATGTATCTTCGGGTTTGCCAGTGGGCTAGCAATGCTATTTTTGTACTTAGATACACATATTTTTTGATATATATATGAGAGATTTTTTTGCAGCTCTACATGGTGTGCTATTTATTTCGATTTATATATTTTGGTTATGCTGATGGATATCTATGTTTTTGTTTTTTTATGGATGATGGTTTATTCGAGATAGATTCTAGTCTCGGATATTGTTAGCTATGTGATCAGCTGTTTGGTTTTGATTCATTGATACATGTGAAAATGTAATGTAATCAAATTGTCTGCTTAATATTTTGGCACACAAATATTTTATAAACATGTGTGTGTCTCTAGTCTCAAATGTTTGGTTTAGCTGCGATACTACTAACTGGGAATCAAGGTAGATATGCATACGATGAATACCCCAATGGAGGGCATCACACATAATTCAAATGACGGCACCATACTCTTCTTGATTGTTTGTTGTTGATCCGATGCACATGTAGTTGGAACACAACGGTGATATATCGGGGTGGTAGATGACCTAGGCGGCTGCAGCTAAATTTTGAGACCATCGTGATTCTCCATCAGCAAATCTGAAATATGGTTCGTTTTGGTGATCCATGTTGGCACTTTGAGCATGTTTTTCACATAAATCTTTGCGTAAAAAAATATTTTGGTGATTTGGGTTTGGTGTACTTTTATTCTAGGGGAAGGGCCTTTTAGGGCCCTTACGGGTAGAATTTATTAAGGTAAAGGCCATTGACAGGGTTAGTGAGGCTGGTCCCGTCCAGTTCCATCAATATGTATGCCCCCTGTCGGAGGTAGTCTTTGATGATGTAGGGTCCTTTCCATAGGGTTTCAAACTTTCCTAGCCCTAAGGCCTATTTTGCGACATCGTAGCGAAGGAATAATTCTCCCTTTGTAAATGAGCAAGGGTTGATTTGGCGGTCGAATGATTATTTTACCCTTTTCTTATGGGCCTCATTGTGTTGTAGTGGTTGTCACTAACTTTCCTCAACTAGCTCTAGTTTTACTAGGCGTTATTCTAGAGGTTGGGTGTCATCAAGGAGTTTGATGGCGACATGCAAGTTTGGGATCTTGTGCTCTATGGGAATTACAACTTCAATCCAATATACCAAGTGGAAGGGGTTAAAACCAGTGGATGTCATAATAGCAATGTAGTATGCCCATAGGGCGGAGAAGAGCATGTGGTGCCAGTTGGTTTTGTGGTTATTCACCATGTATTGTAACATAGCTTTAAGTACCTTGTTAATGGCTTCTACCTGTCCGTTGGACTAGGGGTAGTATGCTGAAGTGAATTCGTGGGTGAATCCAAGATGATGAGATAGCTCCTCAAAGACTTCATTTTCAAAGTGCTTCCCGTGGTCAGAGACTAACTGTTTGGGGATGCCAAATCAGGCGATCATGTGGTTGAATAGAAATCGAGTGGCAGTTTCTATTGTGTTGTCGTATGTGGGCATGGCCTCAACCCACTCGGTGAAATATCTGAAAGCCACGATGATGCATTTATGGTTGCTCAATGAGGTGGGGTTACAAGTCATGAATTCGATCCCTGACTTGCAAAAGGGGTTGGCTACTATGAATATATGTACAGGAGTGGGGCTTGCTCTTGCTGTATGAGCGAAGTGCTAGAATCGTTCGCATATTTTAAAAACTGTGATGCAGTTGCGGAATAGGGAGGGCCAAAAATATCCTTCTCGCAGGGTTTTCTAGGCGGTAGCCATTCCTGAGAGATGGCCGCCGCAAGCACCTCCATGGCAGTCTTAAAGGTTTTCTCTGCTTGACTATGAGTAATAAATTTTTGTAAAATGGTGTCGATGCCTCACTGGTATAAGACATCTCCTAGAAGGAGATATCTAGGGATTTGCTGGCATATGCACCAATGATCATCTCATGTGATATGAGGTCCAAACTTTTGGGTATGCAAGAATAGGAGGATGTCTTCGTACCAAGGGTCGTCAGTTGCTACAAAGAAGAGGTGTTCATATGGAAATGAATCGTCTATTGGTGATCCCTTGGAATGTCTTGGGAGTTCCGTAATGAAATTTTCAAAGCCAAGTGCCTTTTTGCTCTTAGGTGAGTGAAACTACAAATCTTATTCTTGGAGGATGACCATCTAGTGGGCATACTGGTGGTTCATTAAGCGGCGCATGAGCAGGTATTTAATAGGGTTAATATTTGCGACAACTCTAGTGGATTTTAAGATGATGTAGTGGCGAAGTTTTTGGACTATGTAGATTAATGCTAGGGCAGTCTTTTCTCTGGGTTCATATCTCAATGCTGGTCTGGACAAGGTTTTGTTGACGTAATATATTACGTGATCCTTTCTATCTAGCCCTTCCTGAACCAATACTCCGACCAATGTGGATTCAGAAGCTGATAGATATAGGATATAATCCTTGTCATAGTCTGGGGGAGTAATTTGTGGTGTTAGGGATAGTGTTTCCTTGAGTGTGTCAAATTATTTTTGGGCCTAGTCATCCCATTTAAAAGGGATTTGTTGGCGAAGGAGGCGCAAGAACCTTTGAGCATAGATGGTATAGTCTAGGACAAAGCGTCGCAGAAAATTGTCTTTTCCATGTAGAGTTTGGAGTTGTTCGAGGGTTCGAGGTGGAGGTACCTCTTTGATGGCTTGGAACTTAAGGGGGTCCATGCGACTGCCTTGTTGGGACACTATAAAACCTAAGAGTCTTCCTGCACTGACACAAAATACACGCTTGAGGGGGTTCAAGCATAAGCTGTATTGACGACATCTTTGGAATACCAATCGGAGATCCTCAAGGTGGTCTGAGTGCTTCTTAGAGCGGACTATCAAATCATATAAGTAGTCGAGGATAAGGTGTGCTAGGTTGTGAAATATATAATTCATGACCCTTTGAAAAGTGGCTCCAGCATTTTTTAAGATGAAGGGCATCACTTTGTATGCGAACGTGCTCCAGGGGGTTGTGAACGTGATTTTGTACTGGTCCATGAGGTGGATTGGATTTGATTGTATTAAGAGAATCCATCCATAAATGATAGGGCATCATGTCCAGTACATGCATCGATGACTTGATCGATAAATGGTGTGGGGTAATTATCTTTGGGACAAGCTTTGTTCAAATCCTTGAAATCGGTGCAGATGCATATACGTATTGGAAACCCAAGACGTATAGGCGATGGGGTAGATAAACTTGACTTTTTGAAGCTTGTCGATTTCTTGCTTTATTTCTTTTGCCTTAGATGGGTGCAGTTGAAGTTTTTTCTGGCATATTAGGGGTACATCAGGCCAAGTCTCAATATGGTGCTCTATTATAGTAGGACTAAGCCTAGGCATTTCTGAGTAGTCCCAACCGAAGATATCTCTATACTCTTATAACAATTTGGTGTAAGATATTATTTCTTCTGGAGAACATGTTGCCCCCAGTGATATTTCTTTGACCTTTGTCAGATTTTGAGATATGTTCACCTTAATGGTAGGCAATATATTTGACATATTCCCTTCCTTGAACGCATCGGGCACTGGGATGGGGTTTTTGAACCAGTCAACCTTTCCTTGTGGCAAAAAATATTTTGACTCAACCGCATAGATCTCTGGTTTAGTTGTCTTGTTAGGACTGAACGTTTTTTTGGGGAGAAAAAGTGAATAGTGATGCATTACATCCCATGGGTAATATGGCTCTGTCATGGCCTCTTGGAATCCTCATCCGAATGAAACAAAGCCCCAAAGGAGGATTGTTCCTATGTAGGTTTATACTGAATGGGGGTGATCCTAGTGGAGCTAGTTGAGAGACACGAAAAATATTCCATTGTGGATGTGGTGAAACGAGACACGGTCGATAGAGTGTAGATAGATTGGGTTTGAACTCTCATGGGGATGGCCACTCCTATAGTTGCAGCTGACTTGACACCTATGGTAGATGAGTAGACAACTTGAGTCATGGTTCCGATACATGATGATATGAATCATAGACGGTGTGTCGTATCGTTGGCATTTGGTGGGGGATGAATCTCCCTAATTTTTTGTCCTCCAGATGGCCATGACAGGATGGATCTATCTATCACATCCTCTTGAGTCGTGGTGCAATTCATGTATTCTGAGTCTGTACCATATTCGTGGGAGAGGCGGACTATGGTTGATTGCATACAAGCTAAAGCTACGTAAAATCATGGTATATAGTGACAACAGAGTACAGGGTGGTTGTCACCACATATCTAACATGAATATGGGACGTCCATTTTGCCACGATATACTATGTGGAATGGGTACCATCGTTGGAACATTTCCAAAGTGGGGCATTCAATGATGAAATGATCAAGTTCATCGCATAGTACGCACCGTTTTGCCAGGGGGGGGGGGCGGCTAGCAAGGACTTTTTCCTGTAATTGTCGGTCTTCCTTTAGGTATAGGATGATGCAAGGCTCATCGTTGATAGACTGGATGGAGGAACCCTCCTAATAGGATTGCTCGAATGTATGTAAGGCGTCCCTGTACCGTGGTATCTCTAGAAAATGATGAGTATAGTGCCCATAGGTGCCACAGAGAGAGCATGTGTGATTTGTACGCAATGGTTTGCCTTTACCTGTGGTGGTAGGTTCCTTTTTATGGGAACGCGGCGTCGAGGCGTTTTCCTCGGAGCCAAGGAGTGGTTTTAACTCGTCCAACTCTAGACATATGTGGGTCGGATGGCCTATGAAATTTCATATGGTGCAGACTGGTGATTCCCTTTGAATGGAGGGGGTCACCATATTCTTCCCTCTATTTATGATTTTACTGGCTATGATAACCAGTTTTGCAATGGGAAATTCCTTTGCAGGGGTGGTCTTGACTGTTTCTCGGGTTGGTTGGGGCTCCTTGGGGCTGAGGGGCTTTAACCCTGTGGCAGTAGAATTGGTGGCTCTTGTTCCAGAATTCCAATGATATGTTGGGTAACACCAGTGTTTTGAAAACCTGCTGGGAGACGAAGCAAGATGGGGGGTGGAGGAAAGGGGTTTGGGAGGCAACGTAGGATAGAAAGGCTGCCATCACCAGTGCCTCAGTGTCGTTATTGCCTGAATCCGTATCCCGACTGACCTCGGTGCTTGACGTGGGCATCATGCACACCGGAGCCCCTGTGGCGTCAAGTGATACCTGAGGGATAATGGGAGGATTGTTACACTAAAAAATGTCACCCTGACATTCTGCTGACTGTATGAGCTCATTGACACTCATACATGCCTCCTTTGCAAGTCTTACAACCTTTGTTTCTCATTCCAAGCCCTAAAAATGGAGGAAAAACCCTTACAAATCAAAAAAGCCTTGGGTATGCAGTTAATATGAGACTTACCTGTGTTCCTGGTGAGGGTACGCAGGTAATGTGAAGAAGAACTGTGTTCTAGAATTCAATTTTCCAGTGTTATGCCTACGAACTTCCTGTAATGTCAAAAAAGCGAGAAATCAAAGTGAAAAAGTTGATTTTTGGTCAATTCTGGAAGGTTCTAGATGAGATTTTATGGGGATGAGTACGCTTTAGTAAGATGCATGTATCCCACACCTTAAGGAACTAATCCCTTGATGTGAGGAGCCTATCCCTTTGAAGGAGGGTTCTATCCCTTTAAAGGTGGAATCCTAACCTCCTCATCTGCTCTATAAAAGGAGGCATTGAGTAGCCTCAAAGGGTTAAGTTAAGAAAGTTAAGAAAAAGTGAAGTTAAGAAGATTTTTGGGTTAAGATTTTGGAGAATTAGAATATTTGAGTTGAAGTGCTGTTGAGATTCAAACTTCTTTCTGCTGAGATTTTGAGAGGAAAGATCACATACCTCTTTGTGCTCCTAGAGGAAGAGTGCAAGACTTATCAAAGTAGAGGAGATTCCTGCTTCGGACCCCGGGAAGGCCTTTCAAACATCAAGGCTAAGGTTGTAAGGTTCTTCTGTATATTTTTAAGATTAATACAATCAAGTTTTATTTTTCTCAATAAATTGTCGTTCGATTGTTTATTTCAATAAGCTGTCGTTTGATTGTTTATTTCATAGATTCCTTGATCACTATGATAGATATGTTTTATTATTATTTGTTATACAGGTGCTATTGATATTTGTTTGTTTGTGATTGCAGATCGGCAAAAGACGACACTTTCTTGTGACGAAATAACTCTTGTTGTGACGGAAGCACTACGACTGCAAATAAGAATTTGGATCTAAGGTAGGATCGACACCTTCATAGCATTTATTTGTAAAACGAATATATTTAGAGAAATACAAACTTATTTGTTCGTTTGTTGCTAGATTTTCTTCTGACACTAGGGAGATCGGTCTTGTCCGCAAGAAAGATTTATCCGGTCAACAAGGATCTCCTAGGAATGACCCTAGGATGGACGACGGTTTGAATTGGGCGGGGCCATATTCTTGGTACCGTGAAAGACCATCTGCGACTGTATCTACATAGGGTATAATTACATACATGTTGGTTAGGGGATGCTTCTCGCTGTACGCCAGTTGGTTAACAGTAATGATGTGATCCTCATGGGGGAACATCAATGCGAAAGATAGAGGAGGCTATGGTAGACATGGCGTACAGATAACTCTGCACAAGGAGTATATTATAATCCAAGTGAGAATCGAAGACTTCGCTCTCTATGTTGACTATCTTACCGGCTAAAAATACTAGGACATTTTGATAGAGGTCGATAGGGGTTGAGGGACGACCGTCGTAGGCTCGAAGCGTTATGACCGAGGGTTTTAGTTCAGGAGAACCCAACTTTTGCCAAACATTTTTTGACATGATGCATGTTGATACGCCCTAATCTATGACACATCAGTGAATAGTGATGTTCTGTATCGATACTGGTATCTGGAATGCGACCATGGAAGGAAGCCTAAGGGTGGCTTTGTCTAAGTCAAAAGCCATCATGCGCATATCGGCAGGGTCAATAGTGCCTAATGCGAAAAGTAGGTATTTTCGTTGTTTTGGGCATGACTGCAGTACCTCCAATGTGGAAATAGCAACGGGTGATTGAGCTAAATCATCCACAATGCCATAATTATGGGCTGCTTTGGAGTAGTTACATGCTCGCCTATTAGGTTCCTTTGCCATCTTTGGCAAAGGTTATATAGGAATCTTTGAAATGGTCAAAGGTGTAGTCGGCGCACTAGTACTAGCCCCTGATGTAGTGGAGTCTGGTGAGGTGTTGTAACTATGATTCCATGTTTGGAAAAAAATTTCTTCTCTCGTCATGTAGATTTCATGGCTGTTTTTCTGGGAATCATCTGGGTTTTGCTGTTGAGTGCTAGCCGTCCCTTGGTGGGCGAAAGGTTCTTGCGTAATGACTAGTTGCTTGGAGGATCCTCCTTGTCCTCGGTTACTCTGAAGATTTTTTAGCTCAGGCAGATCAGGATAGTGGTGAGTATAATGCCCGTACTCACCACATATTGAAAAATAATGGTTTGTTTGTAGAGGTGGCCTTTTGCCTTGCCGTTGGGCATTGCTTGGCTCCTGGTTTTGATTCCGGTTGGAGGTACTTCCAGCCTGGGGTTGCGGTGGGAGATTTTGGTTGTTGCCCCCTTGTTTAGGGTTCTTTTTGGGCTTGTTTTTTGAATTTTTAATAACCACTTTAGGAGGGTAGTTCTCCTGGTTATACTGGTGTGGTTTATTCTGGGATGGTTGCACAAAGTTCACTTGAGCATTGGTTTGCATAGGTGTGTCATGCGCTTGGGACTGAGCATAACATTGTCCCTTGTTTTCACCTGGCCATTGGGGGGGAGCTCTTTCATCAGTGTTTCTTCCTCCGTACTGGGTCCCCTCAGTCGAAGGATAGGGTCCTCCCTGGTGATATGCATGTCCCCTACTAGTCAAATCTTGCTGAGGCATGTGATGACTTTGAAATCTGGGTTGAGACATGTTCTGGGTAGAATTTTGTGCATAACAAGGATTGGAACTACTGCTGCCTAGGTACCCTTGGGTCATTGACCCAATCAGTCCGTTTTTAGAGTTCAACACACCTTGACATTCTTGATAATTTTTCAGGTGTGAGGCGTTAGGCAGGATATTGTACATGTATCCTGACTGCGTATAAATCAGTTCAAGATTTTGGGAATTACTGATTACGTCCTCTTTGGATGTGGGGTATTTCTGTGCCACATCCTTTGAAATATCCACCATTAGAGTTTTCAAGAATAAATATAAGAGGACTCGATCATCGAGTTTAGCTTTGCATAAACTACGACGCCGCCTCCACTCATGAATATGGTCAAAGATATGGATGGCGGGGGTTTGTCTAAAATGAGTAAGTTACTCCATTCCTGAATCATGGTGAATGGGTATTTGAAAATAAGTGAGTAATGTGGTAGTGAGGGCGTTAAAGGTTCCATGTGAAGTAGGAGGTTACTCCACGTACCATTTCGCAACCACTCCCGTAAGAGTGCATTGAAATAGCCTCAATCGAATAGTGTCGTCGATTATACTATTCGATGAGCACCACAGGTGAAAGGTCATTATATGATTATCTAGGTCTTCCTCTTGCTTTCCTTCGAACTTTGGTATATCCGAAGGGAGCTTCTTGGGCATGGGAGGCCATGAAGGATCGTGTGTGATGGGGTCATTTGTGAGCTAGGTTAAATCAAGTAGATTCAACACAGCTAAGAAGGGTGACTGGGAGGTCGACATCATGGCAACATGTGAAGACACAAAGTTCTAGTTAGAAAAAGGGTTAGTCTGTGATGTACCCTAATGTGTGTTCAACTAGCTTCTTGAATGGGACATGCTCCTCTGTCCCATAGGGGTCGAGGGGGGAGTGGTGTGCAGTGTGGTGTTGGGAGACTGACTAGGGTTCCCAACTATGGTTTCTGCAATTAAGGATGAACCAATTATGGTGGCAACGTTCCGTCTTTTACACCTAAATGGTGAAAGACTTGGAAGCCCTCCCTGTAATGGGGGGAGGTCGAAAAGATGCCTAAATTGAAGAGGTTCCGTTGGGATCGTTTGGGTGTTGACCAGGTTAGGTTTTGGAAAAATTTGAGGGGATAGAGTCTATGGCAAAGAAAAATTATTTCCAAATACATAAAACAAAGCGAAAATAAAATGATTTTCCTTTTAAATTAATCTATGTGATCAATCAAGAAAAAATATGGTTTTTGTTTTTTTTGTGCATAATACTCAAAATCCTAGAAGACCTATGTGTCCTCACACACTCAAAAGTAACTGGGCTTTAAGAAATTTTATTGCGAGTACTGGCACAACGTCTCGTAAAAGCTGGTGATGCCCCCAGTCAGCCAAAGAGAATCCACCAAGGTAAGGCTAGAGGGTCTGGCACTTGCCTGCACCGTCACCTATAGGGTAAAGGATGCCCTAGTTTTGGCCACTAAGAACCAATGTCCCATGTGAGCGTTCGAGTCTTGGCCTTCTTGCTAGTCAGCTAATAGTACTGAGTATCAGCCAAGTCAGGTATCCCCAACTGATACCGCACGCACTATGCCTAAGCCTAATCCCCTCTGAATTAGGTCTCTGTTGTGCTCGGGTTTTCTTTTCCGTGGGTTGATAGTTGGATTTTGAAGCTCCCTAAATACACAACTTCTACGTTTCAATATCAAGTGTGATCAGGGTGTCTTATTGGATGCCTACCCCCTTTATCCTAAATTAATCTATAAATTCTTTTGTGGCCCCTGTGGGGAGAATTTAATGAGTTTTTTTAATTTAGTTTTAGGTGGCTTTCTTTGCTTAGTGGGTGAGTGTGTGTGAGCATAAGGTGAACAAGCTCATAGTTTGAACATTTTGATATTGGTGTTCCTTTACAGAAAACCCCTAGTTAAACTAGGTTATCTTGTTCTTAGCTCAAAATGGAAAACATGTACGGATAATGCGCCGCTTTCAAATCTTCCTAGTTAATCTATGTGACTAACTAAAGGGAGATGGCAAATCAAAAAAATAGAGCGTTCATGTTCTTGCCTAGGATCATTGAAGGGTGCAAAGGCAACAGAGATTACTTGCTCTGTTCGGTGATTCAGACCTAATACCACAATTTCCTAAATGAAAAAATTGAATTAAACTAAACAATTTCTACACTAAAAAATAAAACTAGCTTACTTGGACTAGTTAATCTAAGTGTGCATACCAGAATTTTCAAAACATAAATTGTTCGGAAAGAAATGGTGAATTTTCCTCCTACTTAAACTATGTGAAGATTTTTACAAAAAATCAACTTAAAGAGAAACTAACTCTATGCCTACAGAAAGTAGCAAAAAGTGAGTTCTCAGAAGTTGTGGGGTATCAACACAAGTGCTGGAAGATACATTAGGGGATGCCCAGCACTCTACAAGAAGAAAACTATAGAATATAGGGAGAAAAATCTCATTCTGCCATTTTCGCGCGAAAATCCTTGACATGTGTGCCTTCCTGTGCACGAGTCAAAGCAGAACGCACGCCCTATGCATATGTGAGGAAATACTGCATGAAAAAATACTACAAGTAAAAAAAAATAGGAGCTGACTTCTTCAGTTTGTCACTCTGGTGAATCTAGGGACTATAAGATGGGTCAGAGAACTATCAGCTCCACTCCAGCATAGAAAAAGGGTCTCCTGCGAAAGATGGCACAACCACATAAACTTGGAACACGTCAGTGGAGTTGCCAATCTAGTTGTGGTGGATTAGTCACACGGGTGTGCGAAATTGCACTAGCTTAAAGAGTGTGGTCTACTCTTTAAACTATTGGTAATAGGCAGAAAGTGGTGGAGGTCAAAAGCACACAATTTTGTGAAAAAAGTATGTGAATGTATGCTCTAAGTAAACTAAAACTAAAACACAAATATACAGAAGCTATCAAAGAGATTCAAAATGATAATAGCTCAAAGGCCTCCTCTTATTAAACGTTTGAAATGGAGAATAAATTTTACCCACTTGCCAAAGGGCACCTAGGCAGTGGGTCTAGGCCTTGATGCAATGATGTTGCCTTCCAAGCTCTGCCTCCGATGCAGTCTCCTTCTCTCTCTACCATGGTGGACTAGGATTGTTGGGTGGCCAACGATTGAGTCCTTTTCAGCTCCAGCTTTGGGTTACACACTGCTGGTGTTTCTTGGGCAACTTTGGGCAGCATAACAATGTGATCACCATTTCTTCTTCTCTTGGTGGCTTTATATAGGGGAGTTTCAAATCCTCCTTCCTTCCCTTGGTACGTGATGGATGGTTACCCAAGGGAGAGGTATGATTCCATTGCGTGCTCAAATATTCCTCTGTGTACTCACATAGTGTCTAAGGAGGTGCTAGTGGTTGTCCTTAGGCGGCTTCATATAAGGAGTAACCGTCCTTTTTTTGGTGTGGTCCAAGAAAGCGACATTTTTCCATTTCTAGGAATGCATGCTTATCGGGAAAAAAAGCGCTCTTCTCAAAGGACTAAGCGCACATTTCAACATTTAAGACTAGTTCAAATCTGATTTTCTCAAAAGCTTAGAGATTTTAAATACTTCTTGATTCCATAATGTGTTCCTGTCCTGTAAATCCTTAGGCTTGACATTAATTAATGTCATCTTCTGCTGTACGATTTTCCATTGTTAACAGGCACTAGGAAGGGAAGGATTCTCATTCCCTTAAAGACAGTAGAGAAATATCAATTGACGTTGTTGATTGGGTTGCTAGGTCCCATGAAGGGAAAGATTCTCTAGAATGCATTTAAAATTAGCTAGGAGTATTGTCCGATCTTTGGTTGGCCTACATAAACTTTCACCGGCAAAGCTGATGTCACATAAAATCACATATTTGACATTCAATTGAACTTGAATGGAATCTCTAACTTGTCTGAGTTGTGGTCTTGTGGATAATGAGGAATATCACATGGAAGGTACCCAAAAATCCAAATTTTTGAAACTATAGGTGAATTAACACTTATCACAGAACGAAATGACGAAAAAAATGTGAACGGGATACACTTAAGGATTCCCTGGTTCCATTTGTTATTGAAAATGATGCTCTCTCTGGATGAAACTAGTAAAAATTCTGATTGTATTATAAATGGAAATCCAATGACCATTTATGTGGGAAGAAAAGAATAGATACCTACAACTACCAAATTTCCACCTGCAAATCAGTTTCCCATTGGAAAGGCTAATGTAATATCACATTTTGCAATGTCTTTCCTCTGCTTAACCCTATGCTCATTTTCTACGGGAAACCATTGCCTCCACATGTAATAACTGCATCATCTAGTTGAAAATCGCTCTTCTTCTGCTAACAAATGCAGAATGAAGGACTCGTTGTTATTGCTCCCAAAACATTCAAGGTCAGTTTCTCGTAAAACAGAGATTGTATAAATTTTTTTAAGATCAATATCGAAAGCACAAAGGAGAAAAGAGGAAATTGGACGTGAAGATGGAGGAGGAACATACAAATGAGCAAGTAGATCATGGGTCATCAAGTAGATCATGGGGCACCTTTTCTTATTGCAGGTTATGGAAAGGTTCAAGTTTATTTTTCTGAAAGAAGAAGAGGTGTAGTTTTGAAAAGAAATGGCCCAAAGATTTTCATAGCAAAATGTACATTTCCAACATGTCTATTTTTAGTGTACACATGTAAAAGTATTTTTGGTGCCTCAACCGCAAATCGGTGCAATTCTATAGATAACCGCACTGGTGCATTCTAGTTACTATGCACCGGTGCATTTTAGTTACTACGCATTGGTGCCGTATTACCAATGGATGCACCGGGGACGAATAAACGCAAATAAAAAAAGTGCAAATCTATTTTATCTAAGTGAAAAAAAACGGAAAATTGAAAAATGGGCGGAAAAATATTTTCGAAAATATAATTTCATAAAACAATTCTTCAAATACTAAACACTTTTCATTATTTCACTATTTTGCTAAAATTTTCAGCCAGAGATTTGCAGGAGACATATCTGGAGCAAGAGAGGACGAGAGCACTATGGAATAGTGAAATACATTCAAACGTAAGTATTCAGACAATCATAATCCAAACCTTTTGTGATTCAAACCCTGTAGCAGAGAATTTCAAATGATATCATGATTAAATTTAATTATTTTTTTTTTTTACTTTTTTTATGGAGGTTTTTTACTTTTTTTCTGCAGTTTTATCCATTTTTGCCCTAAACCCTTCATTTTTTTTTGTTCTTCCCTTTCTTCTCCCTATTTCTGTGATTTCAGAATTAGGGATTTTCATTTTAGATTGAAATCTAACCCATGGGATGACTTGCATAGTCAGATCCTAATCCATGTTGGCCCTTGCGTCAATTTTTGAAAAAAATGGATTTATTTATTTTTTTTTTTTAATTTTTTTTTTTTTATTATTATTATTGGTGTGCCTTGCATAACCTAGTGCACAGGTGCACTATATTATACAGCGCACTGCACAAGTATTGTGTAATAAAAAATTAAAAAACATTTTTCTTTTAAAATCAGTGCGCCATATCTAAAATAGGGAACTAGTGTGATATGTTATGGGGATAGCATTGTATGGTCTATTATACTGTTTGTACGGTGCATTTCTAATGCCCCCACACACCAACGTCGGTGTGTACATCATGAAAGGTGCACCAGTTTCTTGAGATTTATTTTTTACCTGAAAATTTGACAATTTATTTATAAATATATTAATGAATGATATGGTACAGGTTTTATATTGATAAAGAAATGACTGACAAGAGATCAAGTAACAAAAATACTGATAACACATCAAGAAAAACAAAAAAAACAAGTTCTTTATAAATTATTTACAAAAAATATTATTTTTGAACTATATGTAAGTTTAACTAATATGTATTATTCACTATGTATCATGTAGAGCCACAAAATGAGAAAGCTAAATAAGATTATTTCTAATATAGGACCAAAAGAGCGTAAAATCTTGATGGAAAAATTTCAAAAGGATGAATTAGGTGAATGAAAAATACTATTGATCCAATATGAGTTTCCTTTTTTAATTTTCATTAATAATATACTTAAAATTATTAGATAACATGTGTCAAACGGTCTATTAATTCACATATGTTTAATGTTCTACAGGGACCAACAACTCAAAAAAGGAATGTTGTTCTAAGAAAAGAAAAAAAATAGAACATGCAAATGAAAATGAATTTCTCCTTAGCTCATCTTGAGTGGTGCTGGAGGTTAACGAAATGGGGAAAAACTTTTACAAAAGTTTGAGGGATCTAGTGGAATGAATGTATAGATGTTCTTTCCACTTACAATACAAAAACCAGTGCAATGATTCCAAGAACCAAATTTGATCTAAACTACAAGAAGAGTTTTAGAGAATTGGTCAATGAGACATGTTAGACTTTTAATAGAAAAAACATACAACAACAAAAAATAAGGAATGAAAAGTAATATTGCTTTAAATGTTTATCTAGAATCACTTATAAATATCACTTTTGTTATATTTACTTTTCATATATCAACATAAAAATTAAATAGTTCTTTTCATGTTACATTTTCAGGAAGATTATGAAAACCTCAAAAGATGAATGAGTTGATATTAGAAATATGCCAGTAGGAATGTCCAAAAAGGTGTACAAGGAGATGGTCAAAGAAATGGACAAAATTGCATCATAGAAGGAGCCATCTCAACAACAATGTGCTTCAAATGTAATATGTAATCATTGAATTTTTCAATCATTAGGTACAATAAATAAACAATTTAGCATTAAATATTAATTTTCAAGAATTTTCTTGCAAAAAAGAAAAGAAAGTGGAACCCATTCAGCACATAAAACAAGACGACAAGGAAGAAAAGGGTTGATATCTAAGTTTGTGAGTAAATTTTACTTCCTTATAACAACTTAGCTAGATTTCATTTTTGTATTTTTTAAGTTGTTTTGCAAAAATCATCATTGAATGTCTTGAAATAGGTACTAACATACAAAGAAGAACCATCAGATGAATTGATTGAAATTGGGTTAAATATGGGTTGCGAGTATATGTTGGCATATCAGAAATTAATTGTGGAATTTATAAGCATCTATCAATCTTGTTTTACAGAGCTTTGTTTATAATTAATAGAAAAAAAATCATTTATATTAAATATATGATTTGTTATGGGGTACAAAATTTGCAGGAAACAAAGTATGGAACTGCGCCAGCAGATGAAATTTTGAAAGATGGCATGGTACATGGTTTTGAAAGAATGTGTATAGTTTATGAGTTAGTTGTTGCTATGGTACGCCATTTTACTTTTCGATTTACATTGATGTATATTATTTAATATTGCAATTTTCATTATTCTCACCAATGTATATACACTCATTTCAATTTATTTTTATGTTTGTAGATGCAAGGTGAATAAAAAGAAAACAATGAACATTGTGAACAAAATTTTCCTGAAAATAACCCATGTCATGGAAGTAGCTCTAGCAGTGACATCAGTTCAAGCGAAGAATGATGATCACTATGTTTGGATATCAAAGCAAGGCATTGCATTTTTTGAAATATTTGTGTGTGAAATCATAATTTTTTTTTAATGTAATGGACATAGTGTCCCAATTGAAAGGCAAAGGGATACCAATAACTGTTCCATTTTGTATGACAAAAGACTATCTTATTCATATATATGTGTGTGTGTGTGTGTGTGTGTGTGTGTGTGTGTGTTTTAATTTATTCTATTCTTTCTCCATTGTCGTTATCAAATGCACTAATAAAAATTTAATTCATATGAATATTGTTATAAGATATATATGTGTCGACTTTTGATGAATAATGAATTTTAAAAAATCACAATAATTATGATATGATATAAAAAATTAACCCAAACATCACATTCAAAGCATTAATAAAAATTTAATTAATATGAATATTGTTATACTATGTGTCGACTTTTGATGAATAATGAATTTAGAAAAATCACAATAATGGCACTGTCACAGGTCGATGTTTATAAAAAATACAAAATGAACAATGGTGTGAGTCAGTTACTGTACACCGGTGTGTTTGTATACTGCAGTGCAATGATGCGTTTGTATGATGTAGCACACCAGTGCATTTCTATGACCTATGTGCACCGCACAAATACCAAAACCAATTAAAAATCTTGGTGCGTTTGTGTGATACTGTGCATTGGTGCTTTTATGTGAGGCTATGCATTGGTGCATTTGTACGACATATGGGCATCGCAAAAATACCAATACAAATTATAAATACCAGTGCATTTGTTTGATACGACGCACTAGTACATTTCTATAAGTCTATGTACATGTGCATTGAGACGACCTATGGGAACCACACAAATCCCAAGACCAATTGGTACGGCCCAGTGCGTTGTATCACCAACACTGCACCCGGTGTGGTTTGATACCTTGAAGTCTTGGTGCAAGAACCTTCGACTGCCCCGGGGCCATCATCTAGATGACACGCACCAGTGCATTGAAACCTTAGTAGCGCACCGATGAAAAAGCCATCCGTAATAACCTCCAGTCGCCTAGTTTTTTTAGTTGTGTTGAATTTTCGTTAAAAGCTCCACCAAAACCTCCGTAACCATAAATGGATGTTGTAGCAAATTTTTTTTGGCAATTTTGTCCTATTTTATAACACTTAAAACCTCCTTAATAACCTCCGCTAGAGGGTATTTTCCTCTTAGTGTGTATACTATTATGGTATTGATGTTCTCTTATTTTATGCAAAAAATGAGTTTTAAAACATGTTAATGTGTTAAGGAAATTGAAATATGTGTTAAAAACCCTAATCTTTTCAGTTGCAAAATTTTTCATAAATCCTCAAGCTTTCGTATACATATCAATGGTATTTGGCCCATAGGCTTCACCTAAATAAAACCTTTTTTTTTAGTGTTCCTAAACCTCTTCATATTTAAAATTTACATTGTGTTTATACATAATAATAATAATAATAATGAGATTGATTTTTAAATTAGACAAAAATTAGATTAAAAACGTTAAATGTTAAACATTACATGTTAAACTTGAGATGTACCTCCATTAGAACATCCATCAACCCAATTTTGAGATTCAACAAGATCATGAGCCTAGTGAAAAGAGTCGCCTTGACTAAGTGGGCCCACAGGCTATTTTTGGCACAAGTCTATTTTTAGACTATGTCTATTTTTAGACATGATGATCATATTTCAGAAGTTGTAGGATGCTATTTGTGCATGGTTGATCAAGTTAGAAAAATAGATGAAATTATATTTTTAGAATATTGGGCGAAGTCTATTTATAGATCGCTGATCTAAAAATAGATTCATGTCGATTATTATTAGCTCTTAATAATAATCAGACACTAAACGACAACTTATTCTCTTGGAGCACTTTGTTTCAGTGCACAGATGTGGCACATCAGTGGAGTGAGGGAATTATGAAATTACCAAGGGTTTACTGGAGCTAATGCATGGAGGACTCAGTTAGAACTCATGTGGCAAAGTTATGACATAGTTGGGAGAAGTAGTTATGGAGTTGTATTCAGTTTAACTCAGTTAGACTCACTTGAGCTAGTTTTATCTAGTCTAACTGATTGCTACACTAGTGAGAGTGGAGTGAATTAATTAGTTATTAATTCAAAAATAATAACTCGTTAATCCACTGAACAATACAACAGTTAACTACAGTGCATGACAGTTTCAGTGGAGACCAAGTGGAGAGATAGGTGAAAGGGCAAGATGGACTATCTGTTGTGACTATAGTGATGCATTGATTGCATCACACACACATTGGAGTTTCCAATGAGGAATGCACATTCAATGCAAGGGTAATTCAAATTAATTCAGAGGTATTCTTCAGCAGGGATCCCGCAGTGGAGGCAAGCTAGCAGGAGGGCAAAGATCATTGTATGGATTTGCAAGATTGTTCCTCATTAGTGTATGACGATTGTACTGTACTGAGAGCTTGATAAGCTTTGTATGAGGATTTTTATATGATTCCATGGTACACAATATATAGTTGGGGTTTTCAGCTTCAGGCTTTCCCGGTTAAAAACAATTGTCTTATGTGCGATTATTTTTATTTATGCTTTACATGTGTGTGCAATTAATTTTCCACAAAAGATTAACAAGTGGAATGATTCAGTATCTTGCATAAAGTTAAATAGAGTGAGATCAGCTGGATCCAAGACATATGCATGGTTAGTGCATATAATTTCTACATGGTATTAGATCATTGTTGACTGAATATTGCAATTGTAAAGTGAGTTTGTGCTGGTGGACAATTCAAATTTGCTACAGAAGATTCTTGGTGTAGAAGTCGAGTATACATTGAAATGTCTTTCAACGGGTTGAGATTGGAGTATGCCCTTGATGGGAGCTCGAATTACATATCCTAGAAGGATAGGATGGAAGTAGTGCTAGAGGATAATGGATTGAAGGAGTTCATCGATAGTGATGTTCCTAAGCCGGGATCTAGTGATGCTGCATTACTTGATGCATGGCAAAAGAAGATAGAAAAGATGAGAAGGACTCTGTTGGAAGGTGTGAAGGACCATATTGTGTCCAGCCTTCATGGGAAAGCCACTCCATTCCTAATGTGGAAGGCTTTTACAGACTTGATCCAAAGAAGAAGTGACCAGAGGAAGTTAGCACTTAAGGACAAGCTCAGGAAAATAAAAATGGAGAAAGGTGACAGTATTCCAAAATACCTCATGAAGTTTGTCCACTCCAAGGATGAACTGGGAAGTGTGGGGGTTACTGTTAATAAAGAATAATTGGGGAGCTCGGCTCTCCTTGGGCTTCCAAAGAGTTGGCATAGCTACAAAGACTCTATCAATGGATAGGAGAAACTGTCGGGATGGGAGCGACTTTGGTCGGATCTTGTGTAGGAGGAGATAAGGTGGGGTACCAGGGATGGATATTCATCAAAGAATGAAGATGAAGATAATCTTGCTTTGGCTGCCAAATAAAGGAAAGGGAAGGGGAAGAAAGATCCTTTAAAATCCGATGATAAAGGCAAGAAGCAGGATTTGTCCAAAGTGAAGTTTTTTCACTGTCACAAACATGGACATTTCGCCACTAACTGTCGACAGAAGAAGAAGAACAATAAGGCTGCTGGATTTGCAGCTGGAGAGGCCTTAGCCTCACTATTTAAACTTGATTTCTCCTTGATCGCATGCTTAGTTTCAAGTTGTATGGGATCGGTGTGGTATCTTGATAGTGGTGCGTCTTTCTATATGACAGGAGAAAAAGGGTTGTTTAGTGACTTGGAGGAGAAGGACCTCCAGATGCATATAGAGATGGGCGATGATGGTCGGTATAGCGCGACTGGCATTGGCACCATTACCGTTGAAAAGGAGTTCGGTAATCCATTCTTGTTGAAGAATGTTATGCATGTTCCAGGTCTGAAGAAGAACTTGGTTTGAGTCGCAATGCTGGAAGACAAGGGTTATGATGATTTTTTCAGTGAGGGAAAAGCCTTCCCTCGAAATAAAACAATGGGTCAAACCAAGAAGATAGGGATTTGAATTAAGAATCTCTAAAAGCTGGAGGTATATGGATGCGCTGCAATGGTGGGAAAAGAAGAAAAAGTGGTGAACCAGAATGAGGGAAAATTATGGCACAGGAGATTGGGCCATTTTCACCATGGCGCTTTGAAGATTTTGCAGCAGATTTCTACTGGAATTCCCAAGGGTACTCTTGCATAGTCAAATCAGTGCAAGGGATGTACTATGGGTAAGTTTGTGAAGACCACCTTTCATGAGAAGGAGAACCATGCTTCGGTGATCCTGGAGAGAATTCACACAAATGTGTGTGGACCTTTCTCGATTGCTTCAACAGCAAAACATAGGTATTATGTTATATTTTTTTGATGAATATTCTCATAGATGTTGGATCTTCTTCATGTAGAAGAAGAGTGAAATGTTCTCAAAGTTCTGTGTGTTCTAGGCATTGGTGGAGAAAGAGTCAATGAAACAAGTGAAAGCTCTACGGAGCGATAATGGTGGTGAATACATCTCAGGTGAATTCAAATACTTCTGTAGAAAAGAAGGAATTCGAAGAGAAATCATAGCGCCTCATAAACCACAGAAGAATGGGGGCACAGAGAGAAAGAACAAAACGATCATGGGTGCTGCACGAGAAATGCTGCATGACCAGGGCCTACCGATTCACTTGTGGATGGAAGCATGCAACAATGTGGTTTATGTGAAAAACCATTTTCATCATAGAGTAGTTGGCATGAGTACACTCGAAGAAGATTTTACTGGTAAGAAGCCTGATATTTCTCATTTGAAGATTTTTGGCTCACCTGCTTACATTCATGTGACAAAGGATGCCAGGATGAAGCTGGAGCCAACTGCAGAAGTTGGGATATTTTTGGGGTACACAGAAACTCCCCATAACTATCGTGTGTATTTTCCAGACAGTCGGATGACTATTGTGTGACGGGATATAAAATTCAATGAGGTGAAAGCCATGAAGTTGTCGCTTGAGAGGGAGCTATACTTGCATATGGAGAAGGAACTTCTTGTTCCCAAACATGAGCCTCTGCATGTAGATCAACCACAAGAGGAGATTCATGGAGTGGAGGAGTCCACTCATGCAGAACCAAACATCAGACAAGGAAGAAAGCATACCACAGAAGCTGAGAGACTGAAGCTTGATGTGGCACAAAATGTAGGAGTCCCTACATCATAGCACAGACAGAGACAACCACCTGATCAATTTACTAGATACATGGCTCTTATGAGCAAGCGTATCCTGACAGAGCCATCATCTTTAGAAGAAGCAGTGCAAGAGCCCACATGGGTAGATGCCATGGTGGAGGAGTATGACTCCATTGTCAGAAACAGTGCTTGGGAGATTGTTCCAATGCTGGTGGGAAAATCAGTTGTAGGATCAAGATGGATCTACAAGGTAAAGCAAGCTGCTGATGGGAGCGTCGAGAAGTATAAGGCAAGATTTGTTGCCTGGGGTTTCTCATAGATTGAGGGTATTGACTATGAAGAAACCTTTGCACATGTCATACGATATTCTTCCATATGGACCATCCTTACTCTCTCAATGCAGATGGGTTGGCACATTCATCAGATGGATGTGAAGATTGCGTTCCTTAATGGGATCATTGAGGAAGAGGTGTACATTGAGTAGCATGAAGGATTTGAGATCTTCAGTAGCGATTCGCATGTGTGCAGGCTCAAAAGAATGTTTTATGGGATGAAACAAGCACCACGTGCTTGGTACACTCAGATCAACAACTATTTCACTGGACTTGGCTTCACCAAGAGTGAGCGGATGCAAACCTATACCATATTGTGGTGGAGGGTAAGATTTTAATCATTGTACTTTATGTTGATGATTTAATAATAACAGGTGATGAGCAGTTGATAGACTCATGCAAGGCGTATCTTGCAAAGGAGTTTGAGATGAAGGATTTGGGCCTCCTTCATTATTTCCTTGGATTGGAAATATAGCAACGGGGAGGTGAAATTTTTGTGTCTCAAGGAAAGTATGCTCGGGAGATATTGGAGAAGTTTCACATGCAAGGTTGCAAGCCTATCAACACTCCTCTTCCAGGAAATTGGAAGAAAGAGGATGCTACATTGACAGAGGTAGTGGATGCCACTTCTTATCGATAGTTGGTGGGTTTTCTCATGTATTTAGTCAATACAAGATCATACATATTCTATGCGGTGAACCAACTTTCACAAGCGATGGTTAAGCCTACCAAGCTCTTTTGGAAGGCAGGCAAGCATGTCTTGAGATATCTCAGGGGCACATCTGAGTATGGTTTACGGTACAGACATATAGATGAGGTGAAGTTGCATGGCTTCACGAATGCAGATTGGGTAGGAAGCCCAATAGACATAAAGAGCACATCATGAGGGATTTTTAGTATCGGATCTATGGTAGTTTCTTGGTACAGCAGGAAACAAAGATCTGTGGCACTTAGTTCAGCAGAAGCGGAATACATGGCAGCAAGTCAAGCTGCATGTGAGGCTATCTGGATGAGGAAGATTTTGGTTGGTTTTTTCGGTTCACATTTAGATCCCATAGTGATACATTGTGATAATCAGAGTTGCATTAAACTCTCAATTAATCCCGTGTTTCATGATAGATCTAAACATATTGATATCCGGTATCATCATATCAGATATTGTGTGCAGCGGAAGATCATGTTGCTTCAGTACATTCCTACAGAGGATCAGGATGAAGATATTCTGATGAAGGCGCTCACCAGGAGCAAATTCGAATACCATATAGGCAGGATCAGGGTGAAGGATAACCCCTATCTTGTTGAGAGGGAGTGTTGAGATTCAAAAAGATGATGAGCTTAATGAAAAGAGTTGCCTTCACTAAGTGGGCCCGCATGCTATTTTTGACGCAAGTCTATTTTCAGACTATGTCTATTTTTAGACATGATGATCATATTTCAAAAGTTGCAGGATGCTATTTGTGGATGGTTGATCAAGTTGGAAAAATAGATGAAATTCTATTTTTAGAATATTGGGCGAAGTCTATTTATAGATCGCTGATCTAAAAATAGATGCATGTCGATTATTATTAGCTCTTAATAATAATCAGACACTAAACAACAACTTATTGTCTTGGAGCACTTTGTTTTAGTGCACAGATGTGGCAAATCAGTGGAATGAGGGAATTACACAATTCCCAAGGGTTTACTGGAGATAATGCATGGAGGACTCAGTTAGAACTCAAGTGGCAGAGTTATGACACATATGGAAGAAATAGTTATGGAGTTGTATTCAGTTTAACTCAGTTAGAATCAATTGAGCTAGTTGTATCTAGTCTAACTGATTGATACACTAGTGAGACTGGAGTGAATTAATTAGTTAATTAATTCACAAGTAATAACTCATTAATCAACTGAACAATACAACAGTTAACTACAATGCATGGAAGTTTCAGTGGAGACCCAGTGGAGAGATAGGTGAAAGGGCAAGATGGACTATCTATTGTGACTATAGTGATGAATTGATTGCATCACACACACATTGGAGTTTCCAATGAGGATTGCGCAATCAAGGCAAGGGTAATTCGAATTCATTCAGAGCTATTCTTTAGCAGGGATTGCACAATGGAGGCAGGCTAGCAAGAGGGCAAAGATCGGTGCATGGATTTGCAAGATTGTTCTTGATTAGTGTATGACGATTGTACTGTACTGAGAGCTTGATAAGATTTGTATGAGGATTTTCATATGATTCCATGATACATAATATATAGTTGGGGTTTTCAGCTTTGAGCTTTCTTGGTTAAAAACAACTGTGTTATGTTGCGATTATTTTCTGCAAAATATTAACAAGGAAAATGAGTTAGTATATTGCATAAAGTTAAATACTGTGAGATCAAGTGGATATAGGACATATGCATGCTTAGTGCATATAATTTTTACACCCAATTATTCTTTGGTTATGTGGTGGATCCCTCTCTATTAGGAGACTGCTAACGTGATAATCAACATTCTTCTTGAAGTTGTAGGAGTTGTAGGTTGGGGAGGTCGAAAATCTCCTTATGAAAATAAGTTTGGTCATTTGGGCTTCTCTCAACTATTGTTGCCACCAGCTGGAGAGGAGAACCAAGTTGTTCCTAGCTAGTGCAATTTTTTGGGACACCATTTTCTCACCCTCTCACCAAAAGGTAACTAGCCTAGATCCATCTTAACTCAAGATCTATCAAGCACTGAGAGGGATCAAATATCTCGAGGTGTAAACCTCTTTTTGTAGTACAAAAATTGAGGAAAGGTTTTCATCTTGAGAGATTTGATCCCTCTCAGTGCTTGATAGATTCAGAGTTAAGATGGTAGGCTAGTTTTAGTCGTGTTCGATCATAAAAAAATTGTTGAACATATAATTATTTTGATCATTTTAAATATGCTAAAAATGTCTAAGAATAATGATGAATGATGAGACAGTTACTAACTTGAATGATGAAAAATGATTAAATAAATATTTTAAGTGCAAAGTGATGATGTAACAATGTTGAATGATAGAAAATGTGAGTAATAAGAATGAAGCCAATTACAAATAATCTTCATTGTGCTCAATATGAAACTATTTTATTTTATTTTTCTTATTGTCACACATTTAGTTATTATCTATTACCGTGTTTGAATGAAAAGTGATTAACAATGTTGAATGATGGAAAATGGGAATAATAAGGATGTTTACAAATTGTTTATAGTTTCAAGAAGAAGAAATTTCAAGTAAGTGAAAATTTTATTTAGGATGAAAATTCAAGTTTTGTATTTATGGTTGAGTTATTGAAACACATAAGTCAATTCATGTCATGAAAAATGTTTATGTGCTCACACTATGAGTGTGTTTGTATGTTTTGGGGGTGAGATAGAGATGGAAGGGGGGATAGAGGGGAGAAGGGAGATGCAAAGATAGAGTGGGGAGGAAGAGATATAGATATGGAGAGGGAAGTGTTAGAGAGAGAGAGAGAGAGAGAGAGAGAGATAAAGAAGGAGATACAATGGGAGATGGAGATATAAATGGAGGTGACATAGATGTTCTTACACTCAAATCAATGCACACTATTAATATAATACTTTGAAATTAATGCAAATCATACATCTAGTTGTATCAAATCATAAATCAACATATACACTTAAATCAATGCATCTAGTGAAAACAATCAAATAATTTTAGAAATCAACGTCTACATTACAATCAATGCATCTTGTGCAAACAATCAAATAGGATTAGAAAGAAAAATTTACACTAAATTCAATCCATATATTGCAAGCAATCAAATAGGATTAGAAATCAATATCTACACGGAAAACAATGCATAAAGGGGAGAAGAGAGATCCAAATATAGGGTGGGGTGGAAGAGATATAGATATGGAGAGAGAAGTGTTCGAGAGAGAGAAGGAGAAGAGAGAGAGAGGGAATAGAAAAGGGTGGGAGAGAGAGGGAGATAGATAGATATATATGGAGAGAGTGTGTGTATGTTTTGTGGGTGAGATGGAGAGATAAAGAAGGAGAGAAAATAGGAGATAGAGATATAGATGGAGGGAGCGGAGAGGTGATTATAGTGAAATCAATGCATATTATCAATATAATTACTTTGAAATTAATGTACATCATACATCTAATTTCATCAAATTAGAAATAAACATCTACATTGAAATCAATGCATCTAATGTAAACAATCAAATAGGATTACAAAATAAAATCTACACTCAATTAAATGCATCTATTGCAAGCAATCAAATAGGATTAGAAATCAATATCTACAGTAAAACCAATGGATCCAGTGCAAGCAATCATATAGGAGTAGAAATCAACATTTGCACTGGAATCAATGCATCTAGTGTAAGGTATTAAATAGGATTAGAAAGCGACATCAACACTGAAATCAATGCGTCTAGTGCAAGTGATAAAATATGATTAGAAATCAATATCTACAATAAAACCAATGCATCTAGTGCAAGAAATCAAATAGGAGTAAAAATCAACATGTAACTAAAATAAATGCATCTAGTGTAAGGTATTAAATAGGATTAAAAATTGACATCTACATTGAAATCAATGCATCTAGTGAAAGTGATCAAATTATATTAGAAATCAACTGTACACTCAAATAAATACATTTAGTTTAGTGAAAAACCAAAATATTCATGACTTTCTAGATCTAACTTCTATTTCTATATGTGTCTTTGTGTCGACCTTCCATTCTGTGTCTATCTCCCTCCCTCTGTCCTTCTATCTCCCCCCTTACCTCTCTCCCCTGTCTCTCTCTCACCACCTCTCCCTCCCTTTCTCTATCTTGATCTTCTTCCCTCTCCCCCCCCACCATATATATCTATACCTCCCTCTATCTCTCCTTTTTGTCTCTCTATCTCATCCCCTGAAACACATGGCATGATCTCTCTCTCTCTCTCTCTCTCTCTCTCTCACACACACACACACATTTTCTTTGTCTCTCTCTTCTTCCCTCTTTCCCATAAGTCTATATCTCTATCTCCCTCTATCTCTCCTTCTTTATCTCTCTATATCATCCTATATATATTATCTCTCCATATATATATCTATCTATCTATCTCTCCCTGTTCCTGTCCCTCTCTATCTCTTCCCCTTCTCTCTCTCTCTCTCTCTCTCTCTCTCTCTCTCTCTCTACCCATACCTATCTATATATTTATCTCTCTCTCTCTTCCTCCCTCCCGATTCCTCTCTCTCTCTCTCTTGCCCTCTTCCTCTTTTAGTATCTCTCCCTCCCTCTTCCACTCTCTATCTTTGTCCCTCTCTTCCTCTTCTCTCTCCATATCTATCTCTCTTCCTCCCTCCCTCTCTTTTCCTCTCTCTTCTTCCCTCTTTCTCCTCCCCTTCATCTATATCTCTATCTCCCATTGTCACTCCTTATCACCCCAAAAACATACACACTCTCTCTCCATATCTATCTATCTATCTCTCGCTCCCTCTTCCTCTCCCTCTCTCTTTTCCTCTTCTCTCTCTCTCTCTCTCTCTCTCTCTCTCTCTTCCCCTTCTCCCTTGTCTCTCTCCCTCTCCCTCTCCACCTTTCTCTCTTTGTCTTTCTTCCCCTTCCAACTCCATGTCTCTTCCCCTCTCTCTCTCCTCTCTCTCACTTTCTCACCCACCTCCCTCTATCTCTCCCTCCCGTCACACACCAATGATAGAATATAATGTTCAAAGGTTTCCACGATTTAGATTAAGAGATATACTTATATTTTGTTATTATTATTATAATATATCCATTACAAATATATTGAGCTCACATTAAAAAAGTTTACAAACTTTCTTACATTACATCCGCACATTAATATGAATATTAGATAATAATATAATTTGGCCCATGGTATTTGACCCATAGGCTTCACCTAAATAAAACATCATTTTTTAGTGTCCTTAAATATAAGGCTGATTATATTTATAAAAGAGGGATCATACTATTTATATTTTTATTTATTTACCATACCTATTTATTACTCATTAATATTTATTTATTTAAATATGGTATTTGACCCATGGTATTTATAATAATTTGTTCTATGGTATTAATAATAATTTGTTCCATGGTATTTCGCCGATAGGCTTTACCTAAATAAAACTTCTTTTTTTACCATACCTCTCAAGTAAGTATAAAAATAGGTTTTATTTATTTACCATACCTTCGGTTTATTTATATTTTTATTTATTTACCATACCTTTTTAAGTGTTCGTAAATATAACTTTCTGTTAAAAAGTAGAGATAATTATTACAAATATATTGATTACAATTAAGTCGACATTACAAAATGTTTACAAACTTTCTTACATTACATCTACACATATACCTTATATATTAAGACATTACAAAAATTTACAAACTTTTTTACATTACATCTACACATCTACCCTATTCACGGTACAACAAGATAAAAACAAAAACATAACAAAACCACTATACTACTCCACATAGCAAAGTTGTTATAAATGAATTACTAAATCAACCATAAGTCATATATAAAAATCAAAATGCTATAAATGAAAACATCACATTCAATCCATATTCTTCAATATTTGAAACAAAATTTACATAAGTTGTAACCCTCCTTGCCATGGCGGCACGAGACTGCGTTGCCTCTCAAAAACTCTTGACACACTCAAAGCCCTTTTTACCCGTAAAAAATGAATTGACTTTAAATGGCAAAACAAACTCTTTTTTTCAAAACTTCCGAGATGTATCTTTAGAAAAACGTAAATGACTTAAATCAGAAGACAAATACAAAGATCAAAAACCATTTCAACAGGAAACGATATTCAGATCTCCAGGGTTGCAGCAGACATAGTTACAGCCCCAAAGTTTTTGGGTACTTCGAATTCAATAAAATCGTTGGTGGACGGGTTCAACAGATAACAAAACTGACAAGGAGAACCGATACTCACAAAAATATCGCCTCGCCACTCTGCAGTACATACATTAGTGCGAAATTTTGTAGGAAGAACGCTTTGAATAACCCAATCGTTTTCTTCAGCATTATTTTTTTTCGAGAAGAAAAAAAAATGAGGTATATATTAAAAGAAATATATGATAGTACATGATCATCAATATATTCTCAAACTGTTATTTAAAATAGCGAGAAAAACCCATATACCAAATACATCCAGAGTACACATGTGAAGAGAAGTTATTCGATGTTCATGACCAACATAATAACGGGTAGTATAAAACATACCCACGAGATCATCCCTGTATACATTGAAAAGAGCATTCAAAGAAATACAGAAACATCATATTCATCACAATGAGGAAATAAAAGATAACTGAAATGAAACAAGGCAAACAAAAACGTAGTGTCTTCCATGACTGATAAGAGGCTGCCTCGCTTGTGCAAACACCAGATCAGCGTTATATTTCATCAACAATATTTCAGTGGACGTATACAACTGCCCAGAAGCGACTATGCATGAAAACCTGAACGATTGCACGAACCTCCACATATTATGAACCCTTGTCCACACCCCCGTCTTTGGATCAAAAATCGTCCTGAAAAATCGTGATACAATGGGATCAATCAGAACAGTATTGATACTCTCCGAGTAGAAATCGTGAAATCCTAAATCACTTGCAAAATAAAATCAGAACGTGATTGATCCTCTCTAATAAGAAATCCTCAAATTGTGAGTCACTTGTAAAATAATGAGGATTAACATATAGAATGAGAATTAATATATAGTGAAATTTTAGAAAAGATTTTGACTAGCTTAAAATTAACTTATTAACTTGAAAATGTGTGAAAATAGTTGTAATTTAACCTATTTAATAAAATTTAAACCTTGTAAAAAGGCCATGTTGGATGGATAGAGGTTTGACCTGGTCCACAAATTAGACAAATTAATCCGAAGAAAATTTGAACCTCACCATCTTTGAAAATTTGAACTGACCATCTTTGATGGGTAGTGTCTTCACCTCGTATACAAATTACTACCTTATAAAAAAAAGCCATGTTGGATGGGTTAAAAAAATGTTGGATGGGTTAGTCATGACCTCGTCCACCACTCTTTTCAAGGAAAATATCTAAACTATTTAATTTTAAGGTCATAAAAAATGTGAACGTAATGAAGTACAAGTGTCCAATAAACCATTTTGTGGATAGTAAGGTTGATAAATCGTTGATCCTAATTATTAAGTTTAAAATGTATTTAATTGATGTTGGAAATTGTTTTTTCTATGTTAAAATTATAGTGAGTTTGAGATATAGAAGTATAATTTTAAAACAAATTAAATAATTTGTTTCTTTAGGTTTGATAAAACAAAGTTTGACTAGAAATTTCTCTCCAAGGGAAATATTTTGTGGATGGTAAATGGGTAAATTTTTTGCCTTATTATTAGGCTCTAAATAATTTTAATTGATTTGACTAGTGCAACCATATAAATTAAATCTGTGGTAAATGTTCATAGACATCAATCCATGCATCAAAACAATTTTCAATGTCCACATTAGAAAAAATAATAAAAAATAACTAAATTATAACTTTGTTTTAAATTATTACTATTATTATTGACTATAAAAATAATTAATATATGAATTAAATAATATTTTTAACTATCAAGATTCACCCCGCTTTCTCTTAGAAATTATTAATTTGTAAGTGGCTTTTGTTACAATACCATGGACCAATACCATGAATTATTAATACCACATACACAATATGATATTTATTGATATGCAATTTTCTTTAATTAATTAATTTGAGATAAATTAATTAAAAAAACATAACTAACTTGAAGGGAAATCTAAAACCTTAATTTGTGTATACTACTATGAATATTCTAGTCTATTCTATGGAGGTTAAATCGCCACCATCCACCTAATAATTACTAATATTTAAATTAAAATTCTAGAAGGTTATTACAACAGAAAAATAATTTTATACATCATTATGGCTCACAAAGCCAACTATCATTTATATATATAATTTCAAACTTATTAAAAAACCATATTAGATAAGTAAGACTTAAATTGCTTGGGAAGAGAATTTGAATATAGTAGCAAATGACACAATTTAAGTAGTTATTTTCTAAAGATGCAAAGGTGCACCTAAGGAATAAAATATTTAATATTTCTTGAAAAACTAAATTACTAGATATAAAAATTTATTATTTTTAATAAAATAAATATTATATAAAATGTATTTAGAAAAAAACTGAATCAAATTCTAGAAGGTTTATTCTTATATATATAATTTCAACCATATAAAAAACCCATATTAGATAGGTATGGTTTTGAGTTGGCCCATAAATTGTTTTGGAAGAGAATTTGAATATAATAACAAATGAGACAATTTAACTAGTCATTTACATTATTATAAACTAGAAATTGTCCCTAAAGGTGAAAAGGTACACCTAAGGAATAAAATATTTAGGAGATCATCTTGAAAAACTAAATCACTAAATTTAAAAAATTATTATTTCTAATAGAATAAATATTATATAAAGAGTATTTAGAAAAAAACTGAATAAATTTGAGAAGGTTTATTCTTATATATATAATTTCAACCTTATAAAAAAACCATATTAGATAGGTAAGGTTTTTAGTTTCCCATAAATTTCTTTGGAAGAGAATTTGAATATAATAACAAATGAGACAATTTAGCTAGTCATTTACATTATTATAAACTATCAATTGCCCCTAAAGGTGCAAAGGTACATCTAAGGAATAAATTATTTGGGACAATCATCTTGAAAAATTAAATCACTAAATTTAGAAATTTAGTATTTCTAATAGAATAAATATTATATAAAGAGTATTGACGAAAAAAAATGATTTTTTTTTTTTTTTAAATAGCATGAGCTTAGGTCCAAGCCAACCTACTTATTGGTTGGTAGAAGACTCATCCACCCACCATGAGATTCTTCTCACCAAGATTGTGTGAGGCTTTGGTCAAGCCTAGAAGCCACTTGGGAAGTTTAATTCCCCATAGTGGCTTTCATTTCTTAGCCCCTCCTCACAAGATTTGAACCTTAACTTACAAATTCTTATTTTTAAATTAAAGTATATTGTATAATTATATACAATTATTTTAAAATAAAACATGCTTGCGAATTTTCTATATATGTTACTTGCTAACTCATTTTCAGATAGCTTTCAATAAAAAATTTTACAACTTCTTTAAATCAAAATAAATTATGTTTCCCAAATCAATTAAAACCACATAACACCTCTTACCTCAAACTGTTTTACTTTAAAGACTAACTAAGCCTAACTAATAAAACAAATCATGTTATTTTAATGACAACATCTTACATTAAAATTTGAGGTCCATTGCTAAGCCCGATAAAACTTCCCTGAAGACTAGAGTATTGCAACCTGAGCTTTGATAGAGATTGTAACTATCCTGGATTAACTTTGAGTTCAATCACTTTAATTCGTAAAAGAAACGTTTGCAAATTCAACCTCGCCCTTAATAGAGAATAAACGAATATGAAGCTATATTTTTTAGAGGATTAATGACAGACTTAACAAAATCGTGAATATTAAAAATGTGACTCGATAATCCTGCTCACAAATTATTTTATTACAGAAACAACATATTTTATTGGAGGTAACGATTTTTGGAGTCATCATAAAAAATGATGACAATGATCGGAGGAGATATGTGTGGCTTGATATCTTGTAGGAAGCCAATATTCCAACTACATTGAGATTAGGCTATCATTTAATACACGTCTTTCAGGACATGGGGCTATCATCTACAGCCCATATAGAAAAATTGATACCTTGAAATATTGGAATGAAGAGATGCATAACGTTTATAAAGGTATTCTATTATTCATTGGAGTGTAAAATAAATAAAATTAACATATGAAAAAAAATTAAGAGAACATAGCTTAACACAGAAAACAAAATTAACGTAACAAATCACATTTTGAAAAATGCCCATGGTTTTACATAAATGTCCATAGAAAAGAGAACATTGCTTAACATAGAAAAATAAAATTATCACAACTACTCAGATTTTGAGAAATGCTAGCTAAGCTTAACATAGGAAACAAATTTAATATAGTAAAATTATAGAATTTTCACAAGTTATATGCTAGCTACTATAGCCTCCAAAGGAATTCCACTCTATATATTTTCCTCTTTGTGATTCAATGGCATGCCCCAACAAAATTTATTTTCTCCCTCAATTTAATAACATCCATTCAAGTATGTCAGCATGTGGGAAGTGTGGAATGACTAGTGACCTTTGCCTTTGGGTGAGTCATTAGGAAATGATTGGGTTTATATGGAGTACATAAGGTAGTATATGGGTGTGTGTTCAAATGTGTAGAGGGGATACAATTATTGGAGTTTTTTTTTTTTTAGTCTGGAGTTGTTCCTTTGCAAACCCTTGGATGGGTAGGGAATCCATTGAAACGAGCAGACTCTCGGGGAAGAGGTAAAAGAGAAGGCTCACTAAATAGGGAAGTGAATGCCCTTCTATCCATAAGTGTATTTTTTTTTCTTAGTAGAAGGGTACGCATAATAATGGAGAACGATGGGAAGAGTCCTTAAAGGTCTCTAGTGATGATAGGAAATGGGGGATCTATGGAAGTTCTCTAAGGATGAAAATAAGGAAGGATTGGTTTCCATCCATGAAGTGTGGCTTATTTGAAACCTATGATTAGCCACTTCGATTGGGAGCCCATGGGGGCCTTTTGAAGCTTTTCCAGGTGTGAGAGGAGGTGTCATGGGTGGAGTTCCACTTGGAGTAAGAAGATATGGGGGACATTGGTATGCCAAAGGGAATTTCATCATCATGTGGGGATGGGAATCCACTGGAATGGATGTTTCAAGGAACTTCATTTTCATTCTTATTGTCATTTTCTTCAAGAAAAATCACTCTCTCAAATTGTTTAGGAATGATTTTGTTCACGAAAAAAAATGGATTGAAATGCAAGTTATAAATAGGCTTGGAGATGCAGAATTACAGATGAGAACTTGAACCGGAGCTTCAAAATGTTTGATATTTCAAAGAGGTGAGGGTAGGAGATGGGGAGAAAGAATTTGGCCTAGAAGGAGAAGGGGAGGAAGAACAATCGGAAGGAGAAGGAAGGATACTAAAGAGGAGTGTGATGATAACTACGATGGTTCCTGCAACACATTCGACTCTTGTTGCAACTACATTGGAGTAGGAGTCCATAGGATGGACTTAGTAGAGATTGACCTCAATATTTGTGGATGCTCGATTACTCTAATTGAATAATAAAATTACCTTCTTCCCTACAATTTCTATTTTTTTTTTTAGATATGGTGATTCTGATGTTGGCTTGGAAGATGCAGACTGCAAAGTATTAATAGGAAGAAAAAAGGTAGCTGCAGTAGCAAAAAGCTCATTATGATGTTTCACGGGCTCCTTAAAATCCATATCCTCCTTGGTATCTCTTTGATGGTGAAATGAAGCACTGGATTCATAAACACAACATGCATGGACATGTTGACGTTGCCAATGGCCTTTGGTCCCATTGGAAGTAACTTTGCGACAAATTTGCATCCATACAGGATGAAGAATAGTCCCCAAAGGACCCAACCTATGCTGCTTCGTGAAACAAATTGCATCTTTCTTCACTACACTTTGTGCCTATTTTCCATGATATTTTGATTAGAGTGTTGTGCCTCTTCCACACGAAGACATAATAGATCTCTTATTGCAATACAAGGAAAAACCCCCAAAATACAATGCTCAACCTAGTACCTAGTGCTCCGAATGCAGGCATAACTAATATTTTAACCTACACCACACTCTTGTTAAGCCTGCAATGAATTGCCCATCCATACCTTTACATATACATTAAGAATCACTCCATTCTCACTCATAGGATTAGTTATGTCCACTACCATTCACCAACTTCCAATAATATTAATGGGCATCATATTAGTTCTGAAGTTCTTCTATTTCATATATTCTTGTAAACCCAATCCTTGAATAGGTTTTTGTCATTCAAGAAACCCCACAAACATAAAACACATACAAACTCTCTAGTTATTACCCTTCCCTACCATGAAATACTCGTCGATTGGCATCAAAGTTTGGAATGGAATGTAGACAAGAATGTGTCAACCCTTGAAATCCCAAGTTAGTTGGTTCCAATGGTGACCACGTATCCCTATTTCAATTTTCAAAATCCTCAAAGATGCCCATTTTTCTAAAATGTGTAGAAAATAAACTTCAACTTATCGTTGGAGTATTCAAATAGAATGTGAAAAATAAAAAACCCATAAGAAGCGAATAAGGAGCTAATGAAAGGTAAAAATATACAAAGTTTTCAAATCTGAAAAGATGTTCATTGGAGCTATTTTTAATAAAATTTGAACCTTATACAAATTTCCTATTAAATGGGCACAATTTTGAGCTAGCCCTAAATTTATTTGGAAGATAATTTGAATGTAATAACAAATAAGGAAATTTAACTAGTTATTTATATTATTACAAATTAATAAATAATGGTAGTTATGCCATCTTAATAATTCAAAGGGAAAAAAATAAATAGTTATCAAAATATTAAGTTTTGAATCTTCGAAAATAGAAACTTTGAATCATTTAATGGGCAAAAATGTGAAGTTGGGTTACACTTGGTTGAGAATCGGGGGCGGAATTTTTTTTTCAGCAATAGTTTGGCCTAACTATTGGATAGTTTGGCCGAAATTTATGAGAAAGTTCGGCCGAACTTGTTCTTCCGTTTAGATTGACGGTACACTGATGGCGTGGGAAAACAAAAAATTTTCTGGAGATGGGAAAACCGACAACAAAAGTTCAGCCGAACTTTTAGTTCGGCCAAACTATTTCTTATAAATATATCACCTGTGAATTTTATTTGTTTCCCACGTCTGTGTTTCTTTGCTCTGTTTCTTCATGCATTTTTTTCTTTCTGCTCTATTCGTTGAATTGTTGCAGCGCTGTGTCTGTGTTTCTTTTCTCTGTTTCTTTACAATTTTTTGTCTTTCTTCTCTGTTTGTTGAATTTTTGTGGCGTTGATGTTGGTCTGGGGTTGCTTCGGCTCTGTTGGTGATTATCTACGGTGACGTCAAACGAACTACCAGGTAAGCTCTTTCTATTGTTGATTCTCCACCTGTGCATGGAAGTTTAGATCAAGTGGAAATGTAATTCTGGGTTTAGATCAAGTTGAAATGTAATTCTTAGTTTATTTGGCTCTGGATGGCACAATATATAAGCCATGTTTTTTGCTCTCGTGCAGCTTCTCTGTTTTATGGTTGTAGACTAAGTATAATTAAACATTTTTAGCACAATATATAATCCATGTTTTTTTTCTATCGTGCAGCTTCTCTGTTTTATGATTGCAGACTAGGTATAATTAAACATTTTTAGCTATGGAACGTTGTCTCAATGTATAGTTGTTTTTGTGTTTTTTGATGGATAAGGAAGGCCCTAATCTCTGCTCAATTAATATAAGAATGGTCTTTCAATAATGATCTGTTACAATGGTCTTTCCCTTGATTTGTGCCACCAGCTGGTCATCAGTAGGTAGCTTGAGATCATCCTTTTTCTCCCCAGATTTAGTCATCAGGCTAACAAAACCATCCCCAGAAATGTTGATTAGCTGATAAAGAGTGTGAAAAAATTCTTACTGTTCTTGTGGATCCATCAATTTCATCCACTCTAGCTGATTCTACACCTATTCATGGAATTTTACCACCCCTGTTAAGCTTATGCCATTACTGAGCCTTCTCTCGATTGTGCAACGCTGGAATGTGTATTTTTTGTAATGACTCATGGTGTGGATAGATTGTAGCTAAGCGGCTGTAATTATGCTTTAAATTTCATTACTTTTTGTTGTAAGGTGTATGTTGAATTTCTAGTAGTATGATATGCATTCGGTTGCTGCAGTTGTTACTGTTCCTGTGGATCCATCAATTTCATCCGCTCTAGCTGATTCTCCACCTGTGCATGGAAGTTTACCACCACTGTTAAGCTTATGCCATTACTGAGCCTTCTCTTGATTCCTCAACGCTAGAATGTGCAACTTTTACTATTTTTTGTAATCGCTCATGGTGTGGATAGACTATAGCTAAACATCCATAATTAGGCATATGAGGGTGAAGGGAACTTTGTTTAACAAGAATAATGATTGAACTAGAATGATCTACTGCTGTAATGTGACTACATATTGTATTTTTCGGATGTATTTGGTATGAGGTTGGACCTGATCTTTTATACTTGATAGCCTGTTATGGGTATATTAAGAGGATTTCGTATATGAACTGTTATCAATATATGAAACATAGTTTTTTATCCTTTGGAAAAAGAGTTGAAATCATTCTAAATTCACATATGTTCAGTGTCGTCACTGTTTCAGTTCCGATATTATGTTGCTTACCTTGATGAACAGGTGAAACTTTGCTGGGAGGCCTCTCTGTTTTTTGACTCTTTGCTCATACTATCAAAGGCCGTTATATGTTATATGGGCTATATTGTATAGTTATTAGACTACATATCTTCATATAGAACTTGAAAATAGTATGATGGAAACCAAACATAATAATGTATTAGGACATCACAACTTGCTAATTATTTATTAGACTGCATATCTTCATATAGAACTTGCAAATATCATGATGGAAATGTGAACTTGAAAATAGTATGATGGAAATGTGGATCTCATGACTCTTCATGATTAATGCTTCTAGAAACAAAACATAATAATGTATTAGAACATTCTCCTTCAACTTGCAAATAGTATGGTTGAAATGTGGATCTCATGAATCTTCATGATTAATGCTTCTAGTAACCAAACATAATTTAATGTGTTAGGACATAATTTAATGTATTAGGACGCGCCCCTTTAGGCTTGGTGGAATTACCTTTGATTTTTATTTCTCTCTTACACACAAATATATATATATATATATGAAGAGATGATCCCATTTTATTTTTTATTCATAGATCAAATTTCATTTAAATACAACATTTATCATAATGTACAATGATTCATTCCATATTATTCATAAATTTTTTCATTACAAAATGAACCCTTTAAATGATGAACCTAGTTAATGCTTCTTCTTCATGAAGAAGACTACTTGATCTTTCAATTTGAATTTGATGATGGTCCTTTGTTATATTTCTTGACAACTTTGTTATCTTTCTTGAATACTTCAAATTATTGACACAATCATATGCTTCTTGTTACTCTTTTTATTCCTTCCTCATATTGTATTCTACCCCTTAGATATTGTGTACTCTCCCACATAGATATTGCACTCAATTTTGATGGTCCTTTGTTATCTTTCTTTACTTCAAATCATTGACACTAGATCATATATATATCATATAGATATTGCACTCAAATTTTGATGGTCCTTTGTTATCTTTCTTGACTACTTCAAATTATTGACACAATCATATGCTTTTTGTTACTCTTTTTATTCCTTCCTTATATCTATTCTCCCCCTTAGATATTGTGTACTCTCCCACATAGATATTGCACTCAATTTCATAGGCTCTTCTTTTGAAGTCAAATATATTGTATTCCCCCCCTTAGATATTGTGTACTCTCCCACATAGATATTGCACTCAATTTCATAAGCTCTTCTTTTGAAGTCAAATAAGTGACAATAATTTACAAGAACTATCCCTAATTTGTTTCTCACATGTTCAAATGGTTCTCTAACAAGATAATTTACAAGAACTATTCCTAATTTGTTTCTCACATATTCAAATGCTTCTCTAACAAGAGGCTTTGTGGGTATGTATTCCATTTTCACTATTTTCTCAAAGACTTGTTGTGTGAGGAGGTGGTACTTTATGATGATATGTAAATAGTGATTGAAGGAAGTAAAATATTTTATTTTTGAAATTATTATTACACTTATATTGAAACACTTAATAGATATATAGATTTACCTTAATATCTTGTAGAGTCCATTTCATCCAAAACACTCAAAAATAAATTTACCTTACCTTAATATCTTGTAGAGCCCATTTCATCCAAAACACTCAAAAATAAATTTACCTTAATATCTTGTAGAGCCCATTTCATCTAAAACACTCAAAAATAAATTTACCTTACCTTAATCTCTTATAGAGCCCATTTCATCCAAAACACTCAAAAAGAAGTAACTACTATGTCCATTCCACTTCTACTCACTCAAAAAGAAATTTACCTTAATATCATGTAGATCCCATTTCATCCAAAACACTAAAAAAGAAGTAATTACTATGTATTCCAATTCTACTCACTCAAAAAGAAATTTACCTTAATATCTTGTAGAGCCTATTTCATCCAAAACACTTAAAAAGATGTAACTACTATGTATTCCACCTCTACTCTAGATAGAGAAGGTAACGACTCTTTCTTGCTTAACCATTAAACCAAAGACTCTTCTAAGTAGAATTATACATTGTCCACTTATACTTTTCACAAACCTAGTTGAATCTCTATATGTTGACAATGTAAATTTCTCACAAGTAAATTTTTCAATGTAAATTTCTTAACTTCTACAAGTTCTATGAATTTGTCAATGTAAATTTCTTAACTTATAAAAGTTCTATAGGCAAAGTCTGTAAAGGGCTAGGTAGCCTCTGGATCTCATCTTTTATGAAATGTGACATATCTAGTAAATGTCCCTACAGTCAATCTCTGGAATAGATCTAAATAGAAGTTCTTCATTTTAATATCCATAACACACAACCACTTTAAGGTAAACTGTGTACATGTGCCATTTCTCCCACAAAGTAAAGGCTTCCTCCCATTAATTTTAGATGTGAATTCTACCATAAACTTTTTAAGCCAAACTTTAAGATAAACAATGCACATGTCATTTACCTCATGATATTGTGTACTCTCCCCCTTAGATATTGTGTACTCTCCCACATAGATATTGCACTCAATCTCACAGGCTCTTCTTTTGAAGTCAAATAGGTGACAATAATTTACAAGAACTATCCCTAATTTGTTTCTCACATGTTCAGATGGTTCTCTAACAAGATAATTTACAAGAACTATACCTAATTTGTTTCTCACATATTCAAATGCTTCTCTATATTGTGTACTCTCCCACTTAGATATTGCGTACTCTCCCACATAGATATTGCACTCAATTTCATAGGCTCTTCTTTTGAAGTCAAATAGGTGACAATAATTTGCAAGAACTATCCCTAATTTGTTTCTCACATGTTCAGATGGTTCTCTAACATGATAATTTACAAGAACTACACCTAATTTGTTTCTCACATATTCAAATGCTTCTCTAACAAGAGGCTTTGTGGATATGTATTCCATCTTCACTATTTTCTCATAGACTTGTTGTGTGAGGAAGTGGTACGTTATGATGATATGTAAATAGTGATTGAAGGAAGTAGAATATTTTATTTTTGAAATTATTATTACACTTCTATTGAAACACTTAATATATATATAGATTTACCTTAATATTTCGTAGAGCCCATTTCATCCAAAACACTCAATTTTTTTTTTACCTTACTTTAATATCTTGTAGAGCCCATTTCATCCAAAACACTCAAAAAGAAGTAACTACTATGTATTCCACTTCTACTCACTCAAATTTTTTTTACCTTAATATCTTGTAGATCCCATTTCATCCAAAACACTAAAAAATAAGTAACTACTATGTATTCCACTTCTACTCTAGATAGAGAAAGTAACGACTCTTTCTTGCTTAACCATTAAACCAAAGACTCTTCTAAGTAGAATTATACATTGTCCACTTGTACTTTTCACAAGCCTAGTTGAATCTCTATATGTTTTCAATGTAAATTTCTCACAAGTAAAATTTTCAAAGTAAATTTCTTAACTTTTACAAGTTCTATAGGCAGAGTCTGTAAAGGGCCAACTAGCCTCTGGATCTCATCTTTTATGAAAGGTGACATATCTAGTAAATTCCCCTACAGTCAATCTTTGGAATAAATCTAAATAGAATTTATTCATTTTAATATCCATAAAACACAACCAATTTAAGGTAAATTGTGTACATGTGTCATTTCTCCCACAAACTAAAGGCTTCCTCCCATTAATTTTAGATGTGAATTCTAGACCATAAACTTTTTAAGTCAAACTTTAAGATAAACCATGCACATGTCATTTACCTCATGATCTTGTGTCATTTCTCCCATGTCATATATATTTTTTAATGAATTTTTTTTTTCGGGGATAAGAAAACCATTAAATATGGTTGAAAAATGGAAATTATGCATAGAAGTTTCTTGTTATCCCAATCCAGGGAAAGCAGTGATTACATATGTGCTTTCCAATATTGCGACTAGCAAAGTCGTCCAAAGGAAAATGAATATACCGGGAAGAACAACAAACAATGAGGCATATTATATTGGATTGATAGAAGGCTTGGGAACAACGATGGAGTATGGATCAAATGGAATTGTAGTTTTCACCAATTCTGAACTTGTGTGCAACCAGATGAATGGCGTGTGCCAAGTTAAGAAGGAGAGGCTAAAAGAACTGCATGGAATAGCAAACAATATTGTTAGCCAATTTCAATTTTTTAGTATAAGGCATTGTACAAATGTGAATAAGATGTATGTTGATCTATTGCGTGGGGAAATGCCAATTCATGATTCATCTATCAAAGATGAATTAGAATTATACAGAGCAATGCCAATGCAAGATTCATCTCTCAAATATGAATTGGTTTTGAGATGCTCTTCTTCAAAAATTCAAGATTCATCTCTCAAAGATGAATTAGTGTTGAGACACTCTCCTTCAAAATTTATTGATGGACATTGTAACATATCTTGGATATGTGTGTTGTGTACTTATAAATGCGTCATTTTTAATGACCATGTGCTTTTTTCAACTATATACCAAGTGTGCTCCCACCACACCATGTAAAGCGCAACTTGGTGAACTTTACATTTGCAACAAGTGGTGAGCTTCACATTTTTTATAAAATTAAAATGCGGGGACTTCAACAAATTTTTGTTTAAATGGAGTTTGTTTAAATGCAGTTTCACTTCTTTTTAATGACCATGTGTTTTTTTCAATTTTATACCAAGTGTGCTCCCACCATGTAAAGCACAATTTGGTGAACTTATCATTTTTATAATTTCTTTTTTTCTTAAATTGAATTTCACACATCAATTAGTGCTTTGAAAGTTGTGTTCTACATAATTTGTGTACACTAAATTACAAATTGATTTTCTGAAATTTATTTTGTGTAAATGTCCACCAATAGATATATATATCATGGAGGATGAATAACAAAGATCAACAGAATCCCATATGGGGGATCAGGGATCGAGGGATGTTCATGGTATTTAAATATAATATTAAATCTCCATAGATGTGTGTACATATGGAATTGATTTTTTATTAACTTTGTGAGTTAAATTAGTTGTTAATAAGTTTTATTTTTTATTTTTTAGGAGCTAAGAAGAGAAGGGTCTCTACTCCATCCATGGAGCATGCCCATGGTTCACCCAGTCGTGGTATGGTTCACGCAATTTAATCAATGAATATGTACATGTATTTATATGTACACATGAATGTATTTTTCAATTGATTATAAATTCGTATTTGTTTATGAAGCTTCTCTCTTGTCTCGAGAGGTTGGTGGTGGTTCAAATCCCCTTAGAGGGCCATCAATGAGTGGTAGCAGGTTGCGTGAAGGTGGTGATATTTATTCCCCGGGATGCCAATCAACGGTTGGTGGTGCTAGTTCTCAGCAGGGTCGTTTTGGGTCTGATTCTCATCAGGGTCATTCTAGGTCTCAACAGTTTCAGGGTGGAGATGCTAACCAACCACGTCGAGGTTGCCATCAATTTCAATATTTTTTTCATTGAATTTGTACAGATTTTTTTACATGTGTTTTTTCTAATATACAAAATTATATATACATTGATGAAGAGGCTAAAAATGTTTCAAATATTTTTCAAAATAGACGCAAGGCAGAACGCTACATTCAAGAAGAAGGTTGTCTACCCACAACAACTTATCCAGCTTACATTTCTGATATACCATGGGAAACAAACATGGTGGTGCAATGCACCTTACAAAGGTGTCAAAAATTTCATGCAAAATTTCCGAGAGATCTTGTGGCTTTGACTCTACCTGTTGAAAGTCGACAAAGCCTCGAAATAGTTACACATTCATTGGGAAAACTTGTAAATGTGTACAAAAATCTTGGGCCAATGACTAATAAATTTGTAGAAGTGATGAGAAAGAGAAAGGAAATAGTAATGGGTCCTGATAAATGAGAGGATGTAAAACAAAGAGTTACAAAAGATATGGCGAAGTCAAAGTTTAATTTCAAGGAAGGGCCAAAAAAAATGCTGAAGGTGTAATATTTCAAGCACCCAAATATAGCTCACTATTTGTATGATAGGCACCTTGCGGCCTATGAAAGGCTCCCATGGAACGAAGAGGTTCCTGTTTATTTTGCACAATTTTTTTATGCACAATTTTTTTCAAATATGAAACCCAACTACAATGACCTTCTATCATAATTTTTTGGTCTGGGGAAAGGTCAATTGTATGACCGTAAGGGTGCTAAGCGAGATGTTGAGTTGCCTCTCCCTAAGCCACCATTGGTGAATCAATATTTTCGGATCGAAACTCTTTGGTCATAGATGGATGCGACTTCTCAAATAAGTCGAGAAGCAAGGGATGTCATGATCGACAATGTTTACAATGGATTAGGTGGAGTCAATGCTTTCCTAAATCGACAAAGAGCACGTGAAAATGCACATGCCAATTTTGTGTATTGTACAGATGAAGAGATTGAAAACATGAATGTTGAAGATCTCTGAATATATGCAAAGAATTGTCACAATGGTTTTCAAGACCTAATTCTTCATGAGGAAGGGGCCACGGGAACGATATGTGTTAATGAACTTAGGGTTCAATTATTTTAACATGTATACATGTGTACAATTTGTAATAAATACATGTGTATGTACATGTATACATTTATTTATATGTACATTAATCTAAAAAAAATGTATCATTATATGTTAAAACACCATTTGCAGTTGTCATGCATGATGAGTGACGAAAATTTTAATATCACGTTCGGGACCTCTGGTTCAAACAATGCAGATGGGTCTCACCATCAAAATATGTTGGAAAATGTTAGTGTTTTTTAAGTGATATTTTTAAAATAAATAATTTTGCACACATGTACATGTATGTATATATAATGATAAAATGTTTTAATAGATTCTAATTCCATCCGATGTTTTTGGGATGGAGGTACCTTCTTCTTCCTTGGGAGATGTACCTTCTACTTCCTTAGGAGATGTGTCACATCCACAACAAGTATGGACAAATTTTCACTTTTAAAATTTATGTTTAAGTTATATATATATTCATTCCACCTCAAAAAATTCCATTAAAAATTGAGATATATATATCTATATATCTTGAGTTATTTTAAATTTTTTGAATTTTTTTGAAGTATTCAATTTTTCAGTTTTAAATATATATGTGTGTGTGTGTGTGTGTGTGTGTGTGTTTAATTTAAAGCTATAATTTATAAATTTTTGTTTATTTAATAAATTGAGATCTTGATCTTGAGTTAATTTATACTTTTAAAATTTTGAATTTTAAGTTCCTATTAAAGATTTCTTTAATCCACGGACTCTAGCGACAGAGATAGGAACATCCACACAATTTCAACCATTTGAACAAGTTGTCTAACTTATTTTCTAATATTATTGAAAATAAGTTTATATATGTACACATGCATTTTAATTTGAAATTTTTTAATATATATATATATATATATATATATATATATATATATATATTGTACATTTTACCATTGCAGATGTTCCCATGGGGGGAACTTGTAGCAGGTGAACAAATGGAGAGGGAAACTCATGAGGTATTGCATGATTTTTTTTTTTTTTTTTTTTACATGAAGTTCTATATATATTCTCACTCATTTTTAAAACATCAAATTTTAATGTTCAATTACATGTGCATTGTGTACAAATTTCCCATGCTTTGCATTATAGTGCACAGATTGAGACCCTTATAGGAAAGATGCTACATCCATATCTATTTGATGGACATGATTTGTAGATTTGATTTCAAGATTTAGATAGTCTTAAATTTAATTTTTTATATATTATCGAGATGCACTGTCATACATACATACATATATAACTTGATACAGTTTGATACTTGTGAGATCTACAATTTTTGGACATATTTTCTTACAGTGTTAATATAATTTGTTTTGTTCCAAAAAGTTAAGTTTTGGATGGTTTTAGTACTTTTGGCATGTGAATGTGAAGTAATGTTGTTATATAATTTGTTTGGTTCTTAAAACTTTTAAGTTTTGGATAATTGAACTACTAGTAATGTTGTCATTTATAAATTAATGTTTTGCTTCTAAACTACATTTGGCATGTTATGTAATGATGTGTTATAATTTTTTTTGTTTTGCTTCTGACCTACATTTGGCATGTTATGTAATGATGTGTTATAATTTGTTTTGTTTTTAAAATTTATGTTTTGGATGCTTGAAGTACATTTGGCATGTGAAGTAATGTTGTGATCTATAATTTTTTGTTAAATTAAAAGTTAAGTTTTGGATGGTTTCAATCTACATTTTGGCATGTGATATAATGTTAAATGTTTTTATTGGATAGTTGAACTATAATTGGCATGGCATGTGAACTAATGTTATGTATTGATATAATCAATTTTTTTTTTTAAACTCAAGTTTTGGATGGTTTCAATCTACAGTTGGTATATGATATTTCATGTTAAATGTTTATTGTTTTTATTGGATAGTCAAGAACTACAATTGGCATGGAATGTGAAGTAATACATGCATGTGAAGTAATGTTGTGATCTATAATTTTGGATGGTTTCAATCTACATTTGGCATGTGATATAATGTTAAATGTTTTTATTGGATAGTTGAACTATAATTGGCATGGCATGTGAAGTAATGTTGCACGATATATAATCAATTTTTTTTTTTAAATTTAAGTTTTGGATGGTTTCAATCTACATTTGGAACATGTGATATAATGTTAAATGTTTTTATTGGATAGTTGAACTATAATTGGCATGGCATGTGAAGTAATGTTGCACAATATATAATCAAAAAGTTTTTAAAACTTATGTTTGGAAGTAATGTTTTGATATAATGTTAAATGTTTTGATCCAAGTTTTGGATGGTTTCAATCTAAATTTCACCTATGGAAGACTCCCATGTGAAGTATTGTTTTGATTTAATCAAAAAGAGTAAAGAAGTAGTTATATGTAAATCCCTTTAATTTTTATTTAATTTTAAATGTTTTAATATAATGTCAAATGTTTCGATCTAAGTTTTGGATGGTTTCAATCTAAATTTGGCCTATGGAAGACTCCCATGCATAGACATCAGATGCATTGCAGAAGGGGCGGTGGGGGTAGTGGTGGAGGGGGTAGGAGTGCTAGCTCTCGCCCACCTCTTTCAATCCATGGCACAGGAATCCACCCTCTTCTGGCGAGCAGTTTCACACAATTTCACTTCAACAACGCTATGGTCAGACCTCGAATTACAACAACCATTTCTATATTTTTTCAGGAGGAGCCGCAAGATGAAGGTGCCTCTGGTTCCAGGAAGCGACGGAGAAAGTCCACCATCCCAACCCATTAGCCCTAAGACACCAGGAATTCAGCATCTCTTCCAGTCAAATCCGGCTCGATGAGCTCCAATAGTGATGGCGCAAGCAGCGACAGCTCAACCTGTGTGAAGAAAAAGCCCAAAGATGACTCTGGGTTCTCTTCCACTTCAGAGAGCTCCTCCCAACACTCCAAGGGAGTAGATGATGATCCGGAAGACTATAGTTTTCAAATTGTGGAGGAGAATCCTCCTACACAAATCGATAGCTAGCTTGATGTCAGGTCCTCTTTATATTTTTTGAACTTTTGTCATGTTTTTCAATCACTGTGCTTCTGAACACTCTATGTCTACTGGTTTCTCGATATTGGGAAACATCTTCTCGGATGGTTTCTCGGTTATGGGCAACCCCTTTTCTGTTTTGATCTAAGTTTTGGATGGTTTCAATCTACATTTGGCCTAGATGGAAGACTCCCATGTGAAGTATTGTTTTGATTTAATAAAAAAGAGTAAAGAAGTAGTTATATGTAAATCCCTTTAATTTTTATTTAATGTTAAATTTTAGATGTTTTGATATAAGTTTTGGATGATTTCAATCTACATTTGGCCTATGGAAGACTCCCATGTGAAGTATTGTTTTGATTTAATAAAAAAGAGTAAAGTAGTTATATGTAAATCCCTTTAATTTTGATTTAATGTTAAATGTTAAATGTTTTGATCTAAGTTTTGGATGGTTTCAATCTACATTTGGCCTATGGAAGACTCTCATGTGAAGTATTGTTTTTATTTAATCAAAAAGAGTAAAGAAGTTGTACATTATCCCTTTAATTTTGATTTAATGTTAAATGTTAAATGTTTTGATATAATGTTAAATGTTTTGATCTAATTTTTGGATGGTTTCAATATACATTTGGCCTAGATGGAAGACTCCCATGTGAAGTATTATTTTGATTTAGATAAAAAGTTCTTAAAACTCAAGTTTTGGATGTTTGAAGTACATTTGGCATCTTAAGATTACTTTTGATCTCTACATACTCTTGTTTGAGTGAAAAAAATTCTAATAGGAAGAATATATCTTTTCAATGCAACTAACCACATTAATTGAGCTCTAATTGAAAAAAAAATTAAAGAAGTAGATATATGTAAATCCCTTTAATTTTGATTGCAAATATAAGAAGTACATATATGTTTGTTGAATTCGGGTCAATGCCATTAATGCACTCAAATAGGTAGCCTTGTTGATTTATAAATTGGTAAATTGATGACATTCAGTTAATTGCATTCTAGAACATAGAACATATCCAACCATTGGACAGAGAAATTTTGTACTAGATTTTAAATTAGGAATATAGATGTGGGTTAAATCCCACCAAAAGTCGAAGAAGTGCTCCGAGTCTCTTGTCTGAAAGGAATATTCATAAAAAACTATACTGTGGATGATTTATTTACATTGTCGATACCTTTTACTAGAAAAGCGCACAAGAAAAATTGGGCACATTCAGTTCGTGTATATATCTAGTACGTGCAACATTTTTCATCAATGCACATAGTAAAACAACTTTAAGTTAATTGCATTCTAGAACATATATATTGAGTACATGAATCATTTTTCATCAATGCACATAGTAAAACTACTTGAACAATTAATTGCATTCTAGAACATATATATATATATATATATATATATATATATATATATCCAATACATGTAACATTTTTCATCAATGCACATGTATAGAAAAGCTACTTTTAGTTGATACTAGAGAACATGCATGTACCAAAACAAATTTGTACAAGTGCAAACACTTACACAAATAACATAAGAAACTCAATTTTTAGTTGAGTACTAGAAGTTATAAAACATATTTAATCCAAAGAGAATAAATTATTGGGAAGCTCGCAAAAAAAAAATTCCAATGGAATGCCATCTTCAATAATCCATTCATGATCAGATTTTGACATTTTCCATTTCTTAATTTTCATTTTTTTCTTTGATTCAACCTATATCAACTTTATGCATGCTGCACACACCAAGTGACTATATTGACAACTTATGAAATCAGGTTCATAGTCTTCAAAGTAAACAAAATCCCCACTTTGATTATTTTGTTTGAAAAAATAACCTTTCAGTATAATATATCCTCTTTCATAATGAAATCCATGATCATTATAGTTTTCTAATAATTTCATTTTTTGTTCAGGGCAACGCATCAAATAATACTTCACATTTCCATCGTTGTCAATAGGTGCAATTACAACAAAAATATCTCTTGCACAATAAAACAAACTTAACAAAATTATACATATTTAAATTTATTTCTAGATCTTTAAATCATTAGAAATAAAATAAAGAAAACTTAACAAAATTATACATATTTAAATTTATTTCTAGATCTTTAAATCATTAGAAATAAATTCAAATGTTACCTTCTCTAAAAAGATCAGAAACTCGATCACCATTGGATGATATTGTAGTTTCCTATGATTGCATTTCTTCAAACATTGCAACATACATTTTTCCCTTTGTATTTAGCTCTATATGTTTCCAATTGTTTACATACATTTTCTTTTCAAAAACGTCATTGGATTTTGTGTTGTCTATGCAAACATGACAAAAACAAGAATATTTTATTTTATCCAATGCAAACACATCTTTGGATGACTTTGTTTTAATTGAATGCAATTTTCGAGTCCCTTTTATTTTTTGAATGTCATTTCCAATTGATCTATCTACGTCTTCGATCCAAATATGCCAGAAAAACCTTTATATGAAAAATTCAAAGAAGAATGTAAATATGATATCAAAATACAATAAAAGATAATCATTGCACGATAAAATTAGATTTCTAATAAAAATTAAATTGAATGTACCTTCGCACTTCCCTTGATCGGTTAGTCTCATGGATTAGAGTAGTGATGTAGCATTGAACAACTTCTTTCATTTCTACAATTCGTCTTGCAGAGGGGTTAATTTGATATCTTCTAAGTGCTCGTTTTGTTCTCCTGCACCGTCCTGTTCTCCTTTTCCATGGCTAGTCTCAAAGAAATTACAACAATGTTTAATGCAGGTTTTATTATGAAGACAACACAACCAAAAGAATGATTATGCAGATTTGAATTGACCTGCGCATCCGTCTGACCATATCCAATTTTCATTGAATGTTATTCCATGATTTTTTAAGGAATCATAAATTTTTTCAAAACAATGTTGTACAAAATATGTATCATGTGTACGATCGTCACTAATATAAAAGTGATATTCTTTAATGATATGTAAATTTTCACTCGTGCTTTCTATATGATCGACATTTTGTTTAGCATGTGTATATAGAATATGGACGAGCATGGAGACTTGGTCAGAGTGATAGTATTCACACCGAATTTCTTTTTGTGGAACAAATGTGTAGTTTTCTACAAAATCAATCACTGAAAAAATGGTCCCTGGTGAAAAAAATTCAAGATATTTTTTGAATTGCAAGTCTTGCCATTGAGCTCTATGGGAATTCTTGGTGTATTTGTGAATTTACGCCTCAAAATTTCTTAAAAATTCTATCACAAAAATTTCATCTTCTCGTAATTCAATTCTTTTAACACTATTTGTACCTTGAATCGATGTATGGATATATTCATATCTCTTCCATTTCACTTTCATGTTGGAAAATGATTGATCATTTATATCAGTATGATATTTGTTTTTAAATTTAGTCAAATTTCCACAATCATCGCATTTTTTACCACCAACACATTTCTTTTTGTAAAATAGTTCATCGCTTTCTCTTTCACATAGAATTTGAGATATGAAATCTTGGATAGTGGAAGGAGGAGGTGAATCCTTGCATAATGTTCTACCAAGATCAAGTAATGTGTCATAATATAACTCAAATTCCACATGATAACAACAACAACAAGTGTCATGTACGGTGATAGGTTTTACATACCATGGTTTTTCTTGAACAAAAGCACTAATTGAAACATGAATTTCACGATTCTCTTCTTTGAGATTGTTGAATAACTCTATCTGATTGGCTTCCAAGAAATATTTTTCATGTTCTTCGTACTAATTTCGTGCTATTATTCTTCGCATCACATGCTTTGCAGTTGGCAAAGCACGCGAATTGTTCTTCCAATATTCATATATTATTTCTTAAACATTTTCTCCATGTCTATCTTTGTATGGTTGCCTACAAATAGCTCTCCAATAAGAAAGTTCATCATTTACATCTATTTGCATTTGAAATTTCCGATGTTTGTGAAATTCTTTTTGTGACGTTCCTAATGCTCGTGCCATTGATGTTACCAAATGATTCTCTTTAGTAATTGATGAAACCATTTCCATATGTATTCCTCTACGTACAATTGAAACATTTTTCTCTCTAGATCTCCTAATTGAATTTATAACACTACTTATATTTTGTATGACATTTTCCTTCATTTTTTTTTTAATCTTTGGTTGATTTTCGAATACCCAGTAGTGTTGTAGCTTTTTTTAATTTCCTTAATGATAGGAGACCTTTCAACATTTGAGCTTGAACTGTCACCTACTCCTTTATGAAATATGTTTCAAAAATGCAGTTAACACGATATCGTATATAATGGTCAGGTTTTTTATCTCCATATATTTGAGTGTCAAAATTTTCTAACATCTCATCATCGACACTGATTTCATCTGTACAGATTCGAATAAATAGTACATAATAAGTTTACATATTCAATAAATAACTAAATTAATAAATATATGTATAATTTCAATAATACGTGCATGTTATATATATATATATATATATATATATATATATATATATATATATATATACATACCTTGTGATTAAATTTCTTCACTTGAATTTCTTTCAATATTTTCACCATCTTCAGTCATTGGTTCAATATCTCTTTCACTTTATCTTTCAAAATTTTGTATCTCATCGTCAATGCTTTTAGGAATATTTCTCTCTGTTTACATTGCAAAATATTTTTCTTGAATTAGTTCATCAAATAAAAATTAAGCTTCACATTTTACACTAGAAAAATTTTAAATACCTGCTTCAATTTCTAGTTGAGGTTGATTTTCCCCTTCAATATTTGAGAGTGCTTCTATCCTTCTTTTGCGAGATTGTCTCGTCTCTTCTCTAGGTTCCTCAGGGTCTCTTTTTCAATCATATTTTCTCACACAATTCCTTCGATTTCCCATGATAATAGAGTATGAAGATCAAAAAAATTCCTTCAAAAATTTAGACAATAACTCAATTAGAAAAAGCATCACAAAAGATTTAATTTAAAAAAAAATCATTTTAAAATTTTTGCAAAAAATACATACTCCAATCCAAAACACTTACTTTAAGAAATCCGAGAAAAAAATGTCTTATAAAAATGAAACGAAGCTCAAAAGATTTACTTCAACTCAAAACATGTACTCTAAAAATTCGAAATTAAGCCCAAATCTATACTTTAAAATAAAATGAAGAACAAAAAACATCCAAAAAAATGTATCACATACCTCCAAGAAATGTCCTTTGAATGTACATCCAAGAAAATTCCTTAAACCCAAAACAATTCTTTGCAAAATCAGACCGCCTCTAACAAATGTCTTCCAACAAAAGTCCTTAAACCCAAAACAATTCTTTGCAAAATCATACCGCCTCCAAGAAATGTCCTTAAACCCAAATCTCCAAGAAAAATATTTAAACCCAAACCAAAACCTTTGTAAAATCAGAAAAAACATTATTGTTTTTTATTTAATTTATTACCTTTTCAAGTCATTACCAAATTCTAAAGAAAAATAATAAATTTAATATATTTTTAAATTTTAATGTTTAATATTTTAAATAAATTTCATCATACAAATAATTAAATTAAATTGGAAAGATGATCACTCTAACAGTGATATATAGACTTCATAATACTAATAGAATGTCATGATAGCCATCATTAGTCATGAAACGATTACATAAAGACAATAATATCAACTAGAACATTGATTCACAATGTCCAAGTAGAAATCTTAAATAACTTGTAAAATAATGAACGTTAATTTATAGGGAAAGTTGAATAAGAGATTTTGTAACATCCCTTAATTTAAAACATTTTTCTCTTTTTATATTTTTACCTTAAAGTTAGGCATTGTAAAACATTGATCTTATAATTATTATGTGGAATTAACCAGTGGTTGCATGTTATGTCATGGTTTTAATGCCTGGGGTGGAGGGTTATTACATGGTCCAAGTGTCATCGCCATACTTGTGATTTCGTTCAAAAACTAGGCTTGGGAAATGTGTCATTACAAGTTTTATACATATAATAGGAGCCTCTATTATGGTTTTTCGCTCCTCCATTTCTCACATTTAATGAATATCCTATGAGAATGCCTCTCGATTATTTCAAGGGTACTTGGAAACCATTGCCATAAACACTTGGAATTGGATCCAACATTGAATGATGTGTTTCATTTGATAGTCGTTATGGTCAGGAGTTGGCTTTGGGTAACTACCTCGCACCCTCATGTGCTCCCTAGGATCATTCACTCTCCTTGCACTACCTATTATGCTCCCATGTGACTTCAAACCCGAACATGGATATGCAGTGATATTCTAGTTACAAAATCAGCTCAACAGGTACTTTCTCATGGCTTAGTTAATGGCAGGTATAATGGGTCATTTTTTAAATGATTTTATCTAGCATTTAACAGTGGTGGTTAACTGCTTACAGGTCTAGGGACAAGGATATCGATGCTTAACGCGGCTTCAGTATATTCCAACCCATGTCTGCCAAACCCGTTTAATAATAGATACACATTAATTCCGTGTTCACTTGCATTTTTATGTCTTAAGTCTGTGTTTGACTATTAATTCTCTTAGAAAAGCTATAGGGAGTTTGATTTTTCCATAACTAAGACTGAAGGTAATTAAATTATTTCAAGGGAGTTTGATTTGTCCACAACTGAGACTAAAGGTAATTAAATTATTTCAAGTTTGGTATTTAGAACAACATTATCTCTAATTTCATCCAACTTGTTGCTAAATCTCCTTCTTGTATTGACTCTGTAGGTAAATTTCTCTCAAAAGGGCAAATGAATACTCAAATTTGGAACAAGGGTGTCGGGGTTTTGCAAGTTGGGTATTGAATTTTGATATTCACATGTCAATCCTTCTCATTTTGCAGGTCCTAATATATATCTTGTAGTCTTTACTTTGATATTATAGGGTTATAAAACCACCAGTCATTCTGGGTGTTAGGGTCCCGTGATTTGGCCGATTGGTGAGCCAAATGACGATGTAAGATCAAACCAAGCTTTGGAGCCCAAGGACCTAGCCTTCCTGGACTCAAAGAGGGCTCTCTCTATATGTGTAAAAGATATCGGTGTGTTTGCTTATGGTGTTCTAATATTACGCTAGTTATGAAGTAAGTTTTTGATTTTTGGTTTTTTAAGTTGTGAGGGATAAAACTGATCAAAGATATAAAATGCGTAACAAGAAGTTAGATCAACTGGGCTATGGGGTCAAAAAGGTCAATAAAACTATCTGATGATGATATAAAGCTGCTGTAGGGCCGATTTGATTCAAGGTAGAAAGGATCTTTGGGAAAAATGGAGTAAATGGACATCAAGTTTGTGAATAACAAGGAGTTTCAAGCATCACTAGTTTGATAGATAAACATAAACATGGTAAAGAAAACCCTTAATCATGCAAAATGTAACTATAAACTAATCAACACATTGAAACAAACATTCAAGCCATGCATAGAAGTATAAGACCCTCTAACTTTGGGAAATGGCTATCAGACTTTGGGGAAAACACATAATATGGACTAACAACTCAAAATACTATTCCGGAACTCCTAAACATAGTCTTTAAGTTATTGGGAACTTTGACAAACAAGCTTTCATAGTTTTAGACAAAGGGCTAGATCGGGACTAGGCCTCCTTGGTTCAACAAGATGATAATCTAATCAGTCAAAGAGATAGTTTTATGGACAGAACTATGGATGGTCATAGGTAAGCAGGGCACACCATACATCCTACTCAACATGCATAGAACTTATGAATAAAACTAGCAACAATATCCTTAAGTTACTAAAGAGCAGTTAAGAATTCTTTAGTACAACTAAGGAAGAGAAAACATAAAAGCTATGAAGATTCAGGAATTTTGAGGTGCCTCCATGGGCATATCTCAAACTTAATCTCTACTGATCTATAGCAGCAAGAAGAATGTATCATGAACGAAAACTAGAAGACAACAACAAAGCAAGAAACACTATACCATTCTACCATGTCATGGAATCCATCAACAATCCTTCATCATTCATCAAAAGCATCCAAGAGGCAGCCCAAAATCATAACATAAGTATGTTCTTCAAAGCTCATATGACCAATATATTGATTCTTCTCTTAAGTTCAACCTTGTTTTACAATGAAGCCTTGTGGAATAAATAGGCTCAAGTGAGGAAAACCTCATGGTGCAACTAGCTATCCCATTGGCCTAATCAAAATATCTAAACTTGTCATTGAGGCTTTGCAAAGCCCAAGGCACAAAATATCCCATAAAATATCTAAAAAATGCTAAAAATGGGAATTATATTGACTTTACATCATTTCCCAAGTGTAAAAATAGCTAAACGCACATTTGGGAAAAGCAAATTTTTTAGGTTCAAAAATTACAAAAATACTTCAAATTTATATCAGAAAAAGGTCCCCTGACTTGCCGGAAACATTTGGCAGCATTCCTGATGTCGAAATGAGGCTCATGAGGGCTCGTTGGAAAGCTCTCTGTGTCTATTTTCCGGCACAACTAAAATCACCTCAATCTGATGCTTGAAAGTCCTCCAAATCTGTACATGTGTGTAAAAAGCCAGAAATTTGCAGACTGCTGATATGCCGGGCAGAATGTGCAAAAAGTGAGTATTTTTCGCCAATTTGAGGGGGTGAATGATCTCCAAATGCTCTGAAAATCGCTGAGGACCTGATCATGAAATTATGGCATCAGCTGGTATCATCCTTCTCCCTTAACAAATCCCCAAAATGAAATGGCGAATTTATGAGTTTTCGACCAAAAACTCAAAAAATGGCAAAAAAAAAAAAGTTGTCGAAATGGGCCCAAAATTGGCATGCATGACCCTCAAGGGTCCCTTGCCACATGCTCCGAAGCTGAGGCCAAAATATCAAGAGCTGATGTGCCTTTCTCCTCTTTCCGTGCCGGGCGCCTCCCCTTTGGTTTCCTCAATTTCTCTTGGGCTGCCTCTAGTTTGCGCCGGGCAAACTGATTCATCTTTTGAAAGTGATGTGTCCTCTTCCTTTGTAGCTCCAGATCTCTGTTTTCTCCTTCAAGCTTCATCTCCAAGTGTTTGTTGGCTCTTTCAAGCCATGCCTCTTTGTTTTCTTCAATTTCCTGCTGAAGGAGTGTAGTGAGAGGAAAGGCTTGGAGATGGGCTTGTTCTTCTTCTTTCTACTTTTCCAAGGCTCTTTTAAGCCCCATGGTTCTAGGCCTCTTCCGCCTAGGCTGGTCTCCCTCTTCTTCCTCATCAAAATCACCAACGAGTTCTTCTATCCTCGCTTGCGCCTTAGCTGCCTCATTTTTGTATTTGATTGCCCATGCTTCATGAACAACTGTGTGAACACTCATCTGTTTGTTTTGGGTTTCCAATAAATAGTTGAAGTTCCTTTCCCATTGAAGATCATTCTCCAATGTCTCAATTTGCCCCTCTTTATGGATTAGGAGGTTTTCAAGAAGGGGGGCTTCATTATCGCTGTCATCACTTTGGATTGGAATGACAGCTGATGCACCTTCATGTTCTTGACTTTTTCCAATCTTTCTTTTCCCTTTGAAGGCCAATCTTGCACATTTCCTCCTTGGCATGCTAGTGGGTGTCCTCTTGGGCGATTTTCTTTTGCTAGGGACAAATTTTGTTACTTTCGGAATGGCAGCTTTAGACCCTTTCTTCCTTGTTGTGCTGGGTTTTGTTCTTTTGGGAGTAGGAGACACAACTGCTTTACCCTTGACATATTCTTGAAACTACTGCTCTCCTTGAGGCTGCTGTGTGTCTTCTTCTTTCTGTTCAATTTGCTGCCCCTGTTTTCCAACATCAATTTGCTATTCTACTTTAATGCCTTGTTCAATTTGTGTTTCAGCCTACTGCCCTTTTTCACCAAAATCAAGCTGCTGTTGTGCTTGGATTTCCTACTCATTTTGTGGCCCAAGATGCTGCTCAATTTCCTGCCCAAGCTGATGTTCCTGTCCTCCAATATCAAGCTGCTGCTCTTCATCTTGTACCTGTTGTTCATCACCTTCCGTTCGCTGCTGACCTTCACCACTGTCCTGCTGTTGTTCCTCATCTCGTGTTTGCTGCTGTTCCTCCCTTTCCTCTTGCTCATGACCTTTCTCTTCTTGCTGTCTACTCCCTTCTCCTTCTTCCTGCTGTCTTGACTGTTCAGTGGTAATTTTGAGCCTTCTAGGAGTAGGCCTGCTGGACAAAGGTATAGGGCGATGAACAGGCTGAGTGGGAGATACATGGACTAGAGGAACAGTAGAGAAATATGGGTCACTGATAAAAACATCCCATGGAACCTCCTTTTTCTCTAACTGGTGTAGGATGATAATTTTGATCAGAGAATGATGGAAAAGAGAAGGTATTTGCAGAGGTGGGGCCTTCTTCGGGACTGTGGATGCCATCCTCTCGATGCTTTTGTATAAAAATTAAGGAAGATTTAGTTGCCTGTTTCTAGTGAAATGCATCAATAGTCGGACATGGTAGGCATAAACTCGATCAAACCTCCCTTCACAAGTAAAATATTTCATTATGACTTTCATAACAGGAGCATAGCTGTCAAGAAGATAGGAAAAATGGAAAATAGCAGTGAAAGCATCTCTATGCTCATGCTTGATGAAAGGCTTGTAATCTTCTAAGTCAAGATGGGCCTGTTTGAACCATTTTTCGCCATGATATGGAATCTTGGTGGCCTTGGACACTGATCTTGGAGAAAACTTGAAATCAAGATCCGCTACCTGGAAATGCTTGTTCTGGAACCTTAAGGTGCATAGGTGTGTCAATGGTGAGAAAATTTTAACCTCTTGTATCTTCTGGCAGAAGTCTAGACAACCTACTTCATGGAAGTTGAAAAGGATAGATGGATGTGCATTTACCTCCTCTATAGAGATTGGCTCATATCTTTTATGTGGGCCACTCCTGCTGTCTTGCCTTGGAGGCATTTTTACCTAACTGTGCTTGTGAAGAAACAAACTGTCTCACTGTGTATAAACTGCTTTCTTAGAGCCAAACTGTGTCAATTCACTGTTTTTTATAGAGAAACAATGTGTTTGGATGATTGCAACAAGTTTCCTTACAAATACAAAACCCCTGCTCTTTCAGAAAAAGGTTTGTCCACCTTTAAAGTATCTCTGTCAGTAGATTTCTTAATAAGAGACCATACAGTGAAAAGGAGACAACTGTTAGGTGAATTGTCTGTTCAAAGTGTCAAGAAATCACCTTGTTCTTGTGAAGTTTAGAGGTCAACAATCATATTTATATCTTTTTCCCAAGGTAGACTTTCCAACTCTACTATCCTATCCCTGTCTGGTGTGTTAATTAATCAACATAGTTCACATCATATACAGTCAATTCTGAGTGTAGTCAGACTGTCACTGTCACAGTCCTAGAAAAAAGGTAATAGAGTTCAAACAAGCTCCAAAATTTTTAAGCAGAGGCTGTAGGAGCTTCTCTTTTCAAAATAATCAAGGACTCTTGTTAATGTAACACCTTTGGCTTTGTTAGAAAAACCTTTTCTTTAGATGGATATTAACTTATCAAATAAGCTCAAGGAACAAAAGGCAGTCAAGCAATACACATGATGAAAACTGTATTTTCTGTGAGAAGTAGGAGCAGCTTTGCCCTGTAGCTTTCAACCAATAAACTTCTCTTTAACAAGAACCCTTTTTCCTTATTACACTTCACTGTTTGATAATGTAGCAATGTTTTGAAGATAGTGTGAAATGCCTTCCTTTGATATAAAGCCCTGTCTCTCTATCACAAAACCTTCTTCTTGCCTTTGTATATGAACCAGCACATACTCATAAGGACATACACAGTCAAGTTAAAGAAAACATGGTGAAGACACTTTCCTGTGGGTGGACAAAGGTAAAAATATATATATATATAATCTTCTGAGCTTCAAAAAAATATTTTTGTCCTTGTATGCCATTTACTAGTAAATTCAATCAAAATGAGAACAGTCAACCAGAGTATATCTTACTTAGCCCGAATCCACTGTTATAGGACTAGGTGACAAAAATTGAGAGGTTTCTTTAAGGTGTAACTCTTTTTCAACAAAAACTGTTCTTTATTCTCCACACTTCCTTACTTTCATCTTAATAACACTCCAAATAAGCACAACAACCCCCTCCTTCCACTATATTCTTTGCACAGTCTTGGATAAATCCCTTTTATAGGTCATGTCAGTTTTATATATAGAAGCTGTGTTTTATAGATTGAAAATTGACAACACTGTTTTATCTTTCAAACATATAGAGGAGACTTTGTTTGAAAGGGTCAAAAAACTCAAATCATGACCACTGCTTTTGAAGAAAAATAACCCACTGTTTTAGCCCTTTCACAACTCTGTTTTTTCTCTTTTTGGGTGCTGTTTGTACAGTTTAACAACTGTTTGGAGGGCAGCTTATAAGTTTCGAAATAATTTAGAGGGAACTACCATTCAGGCTATTTCAAACTTAGTTTTTAAATCGAAGCAACCTTCCCCTTTCAAAACTATAGCTTAACACATCTTGTTTTCAACCAAGCTTTTCTGCTCCAATCATTATCTATAAACCGTGAATTTGGAAGGAGAGCAAGCTAAATACCCTAAAAATCAAGATGCCAATCATTTCTTGTGAGTTAGGAGCGTGTGAAGGCAGTTGGAGGTATGAAAAGGTGCACGGCACTCTGTAGAGGAAGAACGTCGCGCAAAAAAACCAACCGGGCGCCCTGTCGGGTCGTGGTCGGGCGCCGTGTACAGGCGCGTCACGCACACGTACAGGCGCGTCGCGCGGCAGTTGAACGCCTGTGAAAATCCGCTCCTGAGCGCGTCGCGCAGACTTACAGGCGCGTCGCGCGGTTTTTAAACCTAAAAACTGTGTGCAAATTGCTCCAAAATCGTTCCAGTCTTCTTTGTTTGATGCTGAGAACATCAAAGGAAAACTCGCTTGTGATTTGAAAATGAAAATTCATTCTTCAACCTCACTCCTTTGACATATCAAAACCCCCAACGATCACCTTTATTTTTTGAAATGCAAAATGAACTTTGATTGGCCCTCGCAAGGTTTTCACAGCTTTTTGACTTTCTTCAACACAACCCTTTGGCGTATTTGTAACTTGGATTCGGCAGCGATGCAGGCAGTGGAGACTTTTTATGTTTTTAAGACCGTGCTAAAATGAATCAACCTCTTTATAAATAGAAGATATAGCTGGAAAGGTTAAAACTCTGTTTCACTTATGCACATGGGTCTGAAGGGTGATTCCTGTTGGCTTTGTTTCTCTGGTGACCATTTAACACAGCAATTCAAATTTTGAATAATACCCTGATGACTCTCAAACCATCCTTTGCCACTTTGTTTTTAACACTGTTGCTAGCATTTGTTATGTAAACCCCACTTCAAAACTGTTTAAAAAATCCTGAAGACAGCTTTATTATTTGAAAGGGATAGGGTTTGTCTCTTAACCTTGTTTCGACAGCTTCTTGTCCTCAATTGCTTCTTTAACCTCTTTCTCACTGTAGGTGCCTAAATTTTCTGACATTATTTGGATTTGGTCATGGCTCCTTGATTTAAGAAAGGCACCTTTTCACTACATTCCTCTGCTCAAAACATATTATATAATATCTCTGTTCATTGAATAATGAAAACTTATTTTTGCCTTGAACTTTCTAAAACACTAACAGTCTATCAAAACAACTCCTTTGCCTATGATGAACAATAGTTCCAATGATGATGTCTCTTGGTGATAAAACTCAAATTTCCCTTGCCAGCTGTTTTCTTTCCATGCTTTTCAAAGTTTTCAAAACTCAGATGAGAACTTGTGGGCAAGATGTCTTTTGAGACTTTGACTGTTCTCTACATAGAGGATGAAATGTCTCTTTTTGGAGAAGTGGCATTTAGATTTTGCCTTTGATGATTTCCAGAACCTGAAACACTGTGCCAAAGCTCTTTTTGTACTTGATGGGCTTGTATACCTATTTTTAAGAGACAAACTAGATCAAACACATTTTTGCTCTGGGTATTATGCTAGAATCTTGCCTGCAATGTAAATATAATTAGGTGACAGGTTTTTCTTGACTGTAGATGCAAGTGCTAGGTCTCTTTGAGATTTCTTCTTTGACTGTGGGTAGAAGAAAAAACAGGGGATGATGCATGAGAGTCAGAGAGTGAAACAAGGAAAGCTGCTCTTTATGTTTCCTGTGAAGGAGCTCTTCACTGTCTCATTGCACTGCTCTTTGCTGAGGGGAACTGAAATGTCACCATTTGCCTTGGTCAACTTATGACAAGTCATTTGAAAGAAAATCTCTGTGAGTAGGGAGGTTAGCACCCTTTAAAAACAACCATCCTTTCTTCTGCCTGTGTAATGACATGACTTGTCAATTTTTCTTCAATTTGGTCTTGTTGAAACAACAGGCTGTTTATGATTAGAATTGTTTTCACTAATGATATGTCTCTCCAAGGTTTTAACAATTCATATGATTTGAAAACTTCAAATGACTTCCTTTACAAGATCAAATACTCTGTTTTCCCTTTTCTTTCACACTTCAGATCCTAGCCCTGTTATGATTATTACTCACACTCAGAAAACTAGAGTCACTGTTTTACTGTCTAGTAAAAAGCAAGCCTGTGATTTTGCAATCCTTAAAGTCAATAATAGCCAGCGCCCTCTGCTTTTAGATGAAGGAGGCGCCTTAACCCTCTGCTTGTAGATGAAGGAGGTTCTTGGCCATGACCAATTACCAATCTGTGTGACAGTGGTGTCTTTCTCTTACTGTGATTTTCATGCTGAAAGGAAGCTGCAAGTTCTTGATGAGTAACTCTCTGTCTTGAATATGTATCTCAGGCTCATGTTTACATGGAGAAGCAGTTGTTCTTCTAAATGTAGATTTAGGAATTTTCTCCTGAGATGAAGTTATATTTCCGGTCTTTGTAGAATCCATAAAACACTGTAAAACACCTAATAATCAGCTTGAGACTGTGGTCTATGCAGTGCTGAGACTTAGGGGTGTGTAAGTGGCATGACTTAGAGCTGTTATCAATTTCATTTGTAGAGTAGGAGTTCTGTCATGATTGGTCTATAGTAGATGGAGGTTTTCTGGCTTTTTGATGTTTTCCAAAGGTAAAATGCCTTAAAGTGCCACTTCCTAACTTAGGGGAGGCTTTTGAAACAGACTTGGATTTGCCTTTTAGAGCTGATGGGAAGACCAGTAGGGCTGAAGCTAGATAGGATATTGATAATGAGGTTTTGACTTTGACATGGGTGGACTGAAAAGTAGGAGGGCGAAAAAAGTTTTATGAGGGTTTTTTAGATGACAAATTGCATATGAAAATCAGCTTCTAGAAAACTCAGCTATGGATATAGTCATCACTAACATGTGAAAAATACTGATGACTAACACTGGGGTTTGACTGGAAGTGAGAATTTTACTTGTAATGTTTTATAAGAATCTTGGTGACTACTCACCAATATTTTAAGTTTGTTTATTCTCATGCTTCATCTTATGAATAGATTCCACTATAATATTTACCAATTTTTATTTATTCAATCATGGAATAGAATATGTAATGCTCGCATTGTGAAGTTGATTAGGCATAGTTGTTCTCTTTTTACTTAACATGACCATAGTGACTTAATATCATTTCAAACAATCATTATTTTTCATTTTATCTTGCATTTTGTTTTCACACTGGAAGTAATTTAAAAGAAAACTACTTTTTACTGTAATATTGTATATTTTTCATATTTCTTGTTATTATGGTAACACGCTTTAGGGTATGATAGAAACCCTTTTTTTCTGTATTGAAATGCTATTATGCTTATGAATATAGTATAACAGTTTTTTGATTAGTTAAGCCATACGACTAATGGTTACATTTATTTCTCTGAAGTAATGTTTTCTTTGTTCGTATGGATCCTTGGGTTATAACTTAAAATGAAGTTGTTATTATAAGTTATGTCCATTGGTTCAAGGGTACATTTGGTTGTTGGGTTGTCTGGCATTAATATTAATGTTTTATAAGAATCTTGGTGACTACCCACCAATATTTTAAGTTAGTTTATTATCATGCTTCATCTTATGAATAGATTCTGTTAGCCCCCCCTATAAATTTTTGGCAAGCAAAATAGGGGGCTAAATTGTTTTTGAGCCTTCAAGGAATGCACCTCCCCTGACGACACATCATCCTTGAAGCCTCCTTATGCCTTTGTCCTTTGTCAAAATTCCTCTGCTGATTTCCCTTGTAAATCCTCTCTGTTTGTGAAGAAATGCCCAGAGGCCTCCTATTCCCTCTTATTCCCCCCCACTTAGCTTCTATCTTGCTCCCCTTTATTCCCCCTTATTTTTCCCTGTTACCCTCCAAATTCCCCAAAAATCCCCTTAAAATTCTACCCTTACCCTTGGTTTAGCCATTTTTCCCCTCTATCGTTCCCTTCCTTGGCCTTCAAATTCCATTAAAATGGGCCAAAACCCAATTTTAAACCATATAATAGGCCTAAGCCATTTACTGCAAGCCCCTCAACCACTTCCCCACACATGCCCGTGCGCTGGGACCAAGTGCTTAAGACCCAAGCGCTAATCGCAATCGGAAGATCGACGAGAGGCAAATCTCTTTGTAAAAATCTAAAATGCCGATGCGATTGGTTTAAAAAGCAATGTCCCGTGACTCATTCTTTACCGTTGATCTGACATAAAGATTTGACGGTGGAGCGCTAATCGCAACCCTCGTCCGATCGCGATCGCAAGTCTTAACTCCCGATCCCCGATCAATTGCAACCCTGTCTTCCGATCCCCCGATCGCACTGCCCCTCCAATTTTTTTCACCACCATTGATCCGAACCCGAGATCAATGGTCAACGCTCAATCGTGCCCCGACCTCTTATCTCAATCGCAAGCCTTCCCCACCATCTCCCGATTTAATCCCATCCGTCCGTCTGATCCGTGATCCAACGGCTATCGCTTGTCCCCGCTAATCGCAATCGGAAGTTTCAATATGTGCCACCTTTGTCCCCTCTCCGATTGCGATTGCCCGATTTCATCATAGTCGTCCATTCCCCTGATTGATCTGACGATCATCGCTTTCTCCGCCCAATCGCAATCAGAAGTCTGTGAGTGTCTCCCCTTTGTGCCGCTCTGATTGCGACTGCCCTGATTCAATCTCAGCCGTCCGTTGATCCGAAGACCTGATGGTTCAGATCTAATCACCCTCCACCATGTCCGGGTCCCATATCCAAGGCTCCACTCCCTTGTTTGTTGGTGATTTCCTTTGTAATTTTCCCAAAGTTAATTGTTGGGCTTTTACACTATTAATAATTTCTCCACCACTTTCCATTCTTTCCATTGTTTCTCCACTGTTCTGCCACCATTCCTCCACCTCCATAGCGTTTCCTCTGCCACCACTTCCCGAGTTTTAAACAGTTCATTTTATCGTGTAGATAGCACAGAGAGGCCATTACAACTGCCAGTACAACAGCAGAGACAGATTTAATGGATTTAAGCCTGAAATTGGAGATTTAAAGTGTTAATCCCATGTTCAAAGGATTAAGGATCAGCCTGAAGATGAATGAGTGCACCAGCAAGTCATAAATGCACTACCTAACAGTAGAACGTGTTTTCTCCAGAGGTACACCTTCCTACAGCAGTTTCCATGCTGCCTCGAGCCCATAAGCTATTAATTTCCCTGACAGAGCTTCATTAAAGACTGTTTGGTCAGCAGTTATGGAGGTATGGAGAGACCCGCAGACTGTAAACCAGTTAACCAGATCCAAAAGGTAGCGCAGAATTCCAGACCACCGTAAGGACTTAAAGAACATATCAGAGGTCAATCTCGACCTGACAAAGGCTTTCAAAACAGTCTACAGAGTATAGCAAAATGCCATTAAGTAGTATGGGCGCGAACACTTTCGTTGTTTTGTCTTAATGAGTTCAATTCGATGTTCATCTACCTTTGTTTTCTCTCTTTTCCTATAAAATTCCCGAGAACATAATGTAAAGGTTGTTGTTCAGTTGTTCGGCAGTTGCTGTTAGAGGGATTCAGTTTGACTGTTAGAATAGTCTTGGGAGGGAGTTACAGAGTAGTTTGTATGTAATAGGCTGGGAGGAGAAGTCTGGACTGTATTAGCCATTGAGCTCAGTGTACATGACTAGTTTTGCATCAATTAATCAAAGCACATTTCACAGGATCCTGGTCTATTACTATTGGTGATGTTTTTCTCACTCTGTTAATTATATTTTTCATGTTGTTTCATGTTCTTCTGGTAGACAGCAGACGTATAACATAGGATTCACCCTTGTTAGGTGCCCTATGTTCCTGCTCTCCTTACCTCTCAATGTTTTCTGCTGATTGTGTTATCTAAGGATTGGTTTCAGTTACTTTAACTAGTGTAGTGGATGATGTTGCCTACTCTCTGATGTATGAATTAAATGGATCTATTCCTAGATGTTCTTGTGGGGTTTAAGCTGGAAGGTTTGGGAACACTGGGGATTGGAGTTAGCCCTGTCCACTAGGATCCTTGTGCGACCAGCTGGCCTCACTAAGATCCCTTCTATTAAACTTATCTCTGTTTTTCCCTTGGAGTTGCTAAAGCAGACCTGGAGTTAAATGACCTCTGGTCTGATCTATAAGCAGCCCCTTTGTCCCTCTTTGAGAGCTACCTTTGAGTATTTCCAAGCAGGTTTGGAGTTAAATGACCTCTGACCTGATCTATAGATATAAATTTGGTTGTCTTTCCTTCTTTCACCTTCAATCCTTAATGTTCCATTCCATCATCTATCTAAAAGATCCTTTGGTATAGATGACTTGCCCTGTGAAAGCCTTGGCTAGCTGTTGCAAGTAATTCTCCTTTCATGACTCCATAGCCCAATAGACGACACTTTCTTGACCTATCCCCTTTGCTGAAACCTCCTATTTTTTTGTTCCTTTTCTCCCATTACTTTCTCAGCCTATGATCTCCTGACTCAACCCAACAACCAACCAACCAAATTATTTTAAACCCCCTTTGTGCTTCATAACTAGCCTAATATCTTATCTTGAGCTTCAAAGATATACCATTCTTTGTTTTATTGGAGAGATCCCTCTCTGGGTCCAGGAGGGCTAGATCCTAGGGCCCAAAAGTGGTTCTGATGTTGTCTCATCTTTTGGTCTTGCAAATCTGGCCAAAACATGGGAACCCCAACATAATGGCGACTCCACTGGGGACTTGAGTGCATTTCACCTTAAACATTCCTAGGCACTCATAGACCCAAGATCTCTGGTTAGATTGGAATCTCATTGCTGACGGTGGACAGCAGCCTGCTTTAAAAAGTCAAATTCATCCACCTGGCGACTCCACACTCCATAACTATCCAAAGACCTGATGACTCCACTGGTGGAGGACTCTGAATTTGTTGAGAAGAAGTAGTAGCCTTCTTTGCATAAATATGGATCCAAACATGGACAAGGATACAAAGTATGATGCTTTGTATGACAAACTCAATGGAATAACAGAAATGTTTGGTAAAGTGCTGGAGATGTACATGGCTAGTCTGAACGTAAATGATGAGTATTTAGAACAGCCCATGCCTCTTCCAGAACAAGAACAAACTCAAGACCGAGAAGATGAGAAAGACATGTACGACACTCAAGGGTCTATAGAAGACGAAGAGGAAAGTGAGCGGGAGCTGTTAGATTTCTCACCTATGTCTTGTGTTACGTTGACCAGAGAATATCAGAACCTAATAGCGAAAGCTAATAGGGAATGCTGCCTTGAGGAAGAAAGACGCCACACGGAAGAGGCAGAATCTGATGTGGAAGAAGAGGTTCAAGAAAACATCCCGCCTCCCAATCAGCTAATATAAGAGGAAGAGGATTGTTGTTCTTCTGTCCATGATGAGAAGTAAACCCCTGTTTTCACAAAAGAAGAGATTGATTGGATATTAAACCAACAGTTTGCCTCTGAAATATTTTGTATAACACGTGCTCCTTCTCGTTCATCTCTTGAGTTTGATGATTCAGATTCAGAAGACTCCTCTGTGGATCAAGATGAAGAAAGACTTGCTGAGCATCCAGGATGGTTGACTTGGTCGAGCCAACAAATTTATGACACTGATGGGGAGAGCTACGACAGTATAACAGTAGATGAAGATTCCTTGAATCTTCATTCTGCTTCACCACAGATCATCAGTGAGACTAGAGATCAGCAGTCTTTCCTTTTAGAGAATGAGGAGGAAAAAAAAGAAGAGATTCTTGAGCAGGATGAAAATAATGAGCCTTCTCTTGAAAAATAGAAGGTAATGGAACAAGCCCCTGCTCAAGAATACATGGATCTCTTCACAGAGCTCAGCACACCAGAGAAGAATACATCAGAGCTCTAAGAGGACAACACTGCCATATATGATGAGTCCTCCAGTTCAGAAGATGAAGGAGACACTCTACTTCAAGAGAGTCTTCCTCTCCATCCAGTGGAAGAAGAATATATCTTGGTTGAAGCCTGCCTGCCAGATATTCATAGCCAGGTATCTTTTCATGATCCTTATGCACATTTCCTGCACACTTTTGACGAAGGATCAAAGGTCTTCTTGAGCAGCATGCTGCAGACAGGAAGAAAATTTTTCAAGGCTATTATTATTGAACGAAAAGAGTGGGAGTTGCCCTGGCTATCTGGCATGCTCAAAGAGTTGAGCAAGAAAGACCAGCCATGGGATCATTTGATGGACTGGTTACATTGGAAGACAATGTTTGTAAGCTAGTCTTGTAAATATTCCAGTTAGAGTAGGGTAGGTAGGAAAGATCAATAAAGCTCAGTTTGTGAGAATGTAGTTAGTTGTTTTAATTTTTGCAAAGTCTAGCAAGTCAGACAGTCTAATCCTGGCTTGACTGTTTTTCAATTTCTGGCTTAGAATGTAGAGAAGAAATCTGCTAGATAGATTAATCCTAGCAGATAGTAGTGTAGGTAGAGAAAATATGAGGCCAACAGTCTAATCTGGTCTCATGGAGCAATAAGGGTAGAAGTAGATTAGGTTTATTTTCTTGTTTGTAAAAAATTGATGATGTAAAGGGTCTACAAATCCAAATGCACCTAGAAGAAAAATGTTAGGACTATAGTGTGGGTAGGTAGTTGTTTGGAAGAATTTTCTGCTGATATGATGTCTTCAGTTTTGTGGTAGCTGATCTAAAGAAAGAAGGGGATGTGCCAAGCAACAGGGATCTGGCCTACACCAAATATTATTCTTTGAATTCTTGACTCCTTCAAGAAGAAGCCATCCCCATGTGGAGCCACTGTTAGCCCCCCCTATAAATTTTTGGCAAGCAAAATAGGGGGCTAAATTGTTTTTGAGCCTTCAAGGAATGCACCACCCCTGAAGGCACATCATCCTTGAAGCCTCCTTGTGCCTTTGCCCTTTGTCAAAATTCCTCTGTTGATTTCCCTTATAAAGCCTCTCTGTTTGTGAAGAAATGCCCAGAGGCCTCCTATTCCCTCTTATTTCCCCCCCACTTAGCTTCTATCTTGCTCCCCTTTATTCCCCCTTCTTTTTCCCTGTTACCCTCCAAATTCCCCCAAAATCACCTTAAAATTCTACCCTTACCCTTGGTTTAGCCATTTTTCCCCTCTATCGTTCCCTTCCTTGGCCTTCAAATTCCATTAAAATGGGCCAAAACCCACTTTTAAACCATATAATAGGCCTAAGCCCTTTACCGCAAGCCCCTCAACCACTTCCCCACACATGCCCGTACATTGGGACCAAGCGTTTAAGACCCAAGCGCTAATCGCAATCGGAAGATCGGCGGGAGGCAAATCCCTTTGTAAAACTCTAAAATGCCGATGCGATTGGTTTAATAAACAAAGCCCTGCGACTCGTTCTTTACCATTGATCTGACATAAAGATCTGACGGTGGAGCGCTAATCGTAACCCTCGTCTGATCGCGATCGCAAATCTTAACTCCCAATCCCTTATCAATCGCAACCCCGTCTTCCGATCCCCTAATCGCACTACCCCTCTGATTATTTTCCCCACCGTTGATCTAGACCCGAGATCAACGATCATCACTCAATCGTGCCCTGACCTTCGATCGCAATCGTAAGCCTTCCCCACTGTCTCCCGATTTAATCCCATCCGTCCGTCTGATCCGTGATCCAACGGCTATCGCTTGTCCCCACTAATCACAATCAGAAGTTTCAATGTCTGTCACCTCTGTCCCCCCTTCGATTGCAATTGCCCGATTTCATCCCAGCCGTCCATTCCCCTGATTGATCCGACGGTCATCACTTTCTCCGCCCAATCGCAATTGGAAGTCTATCAGTATCTCCCCTTTGTGCCCCTCCGATTGCGATTTCCCCGATTCAATCTCAGTCGTCCGTTGATCCGAAGACCTGGCGGTTCAGATCTAATCACTCTCTGCCATGACCGAGTCCCACATCCAAGGCTCTGCTCACTTGTTTGTTGGTGATTTCCTTTGTAATTCGCCCAAAAATAATTGTTGTGCTTTTACACTATTAATCATTTCTCCGCCACTTTGCATTCTTTCCATTGTTTCTCCACTGTTCTGCCACCATTCCTCCGCCTCCACAGTGTTTCCTCTGCCACCACTGCCTGGGTTTTAAACAGTTCATTTTATCATGCAGATAGCACAGAGAGGCCATTACAGCCACCAGCACAGCAGTAGAGACGGATTTAAGGTATTTAAGCCTGAAATTGGAGATTTAAAGTGTTAATCCTGTGTTCAAAGGATTAAGGATTAGCCTGAAGACTAATGAGCACACCAACAAGTCATAAATGCGCTACCTAACAACAGAACGTGTTTTCTGCAAAGGTACACCTTCTTACAGTAGTTTCCATGCCGCCTTGAGCCCATAAGCTGTTAATTGCCCTGACAGAGCTTCATTAAAGACTGTTTGGTCAGCAGTTATGGAGGTATGGAGAGACCCGCAGACTGTAAACTAGTTAACAAGATCCAGAAGGCAGCACAGAATTCCAGACCACCTAAAGACTTAAAGAACATATTAGAGGTCAATCTAGACCTGACAAAGGCTTTCAAAATAGTCTACAGAGTACAGCACAATTCCATTAAGCAGTATGGGCGTGAACACTTCCACCGTTTTGTCTTAATGAGATCAATTCGATGTTCATGTACCTCTGTTTTCTCTCTTTTCCTATAAAATTCCCGAGAACATAATGTAAAGGTTGTTGTTCAGTTTTTCGGCGGTTGCTGTTAGAGGGATTCAGTTTGACTGTTAGAACAGTCTTGGGAGGGAGTTACAGAGTAGTTTGTATGTAATAGGCTGGGAGGAGAAGTTTGGACTGTACTAGCCATTGAGCTCAGTGTACATGACTAGTTTTGCATCAATTAATCAAAGCACATTTTACAGGATCCTGGTCTATTACTATTGGTGATGTTTTTCTCACTCTGTTAATTACATTTTTCATGTTGTTTCATGTTCTTCTTGTAGGCGGCAGAAGTATAACATAGGATTCACCCTTGTTAGGTGCCCTATGTTCCTGCTCTCCTTACCTCTCAATGTTTTATGCTGATTGTGTTATCTAAGGATTGGTTTCAGTTAATTTAACCAGTGTAGTGGATGATGTTGCCTACTCTCTGATGTATGAATTAAATGGATCAGTTCCTAGATGTTCTTGTGGGGTTTAAGCTGGAAGGTTTGGGAACACTGGGGATTAGAGTTAGCCCTGTCTACTAGGATCCTTGCGCGACCAGCTGGCCTTAATAAGATCCCTTCTGTTAAACTTATCTCTTTTTTTCCCTTGGAGTTGCTAAAACAGACCTGGAGTTAGATGACCTATGGTCTGATCTATAAGCAGCCCCTTTGTCCCTCTTTGAGAGCTGCCTTTGAGTATGTCCAAGCAGGTCTAGAGTTAAATGACCTTTGACCTGATCTATAGACAGAAATTTGGTTGTCTTCATTCTTTCAACTTCAATCCTTAATGTTCCATTCCATCATCTATCTAAAAGATCCTTTGGTATAGATTACTTGCCCTGTGAAAGCCTTGGCTAGCTGTTGCAAGTAATTCTCCTTTCATGAATCCATAGCCCAATGGACGACACTTTCTTGACCTATCCCCTTTGCTGAAACCTCCTATTTCTTTGTTCCTTTTCTCCCATTACTTTCTCAGCCTATGATCTCCTGACTCAACCCAGCAACCAACCAACCAAATTATTTTAAACCCCCTTTGTGCTTCATAACTAGCCTAATATCTTATCTTGAGCTTCAAAGATATACCATTCTTTGTTTTATTGGAGAGATCCCTCTCCGGGTCCAGGAGGGCTACATCCTAGGGCCCAAAAGTGGTTCTGATGTTGTCTCATCTTTTGGTCTTGCCAATCTGGAAAAAACATGGGAACCCCAACAGATTGCACCATAATATTTACCAATTTTTATTTATTCAATCATGGACGAGAATATGTAATGCCCTGGTACTTTTAGTCGCACTATGAAGTTGATTAGGTGTAGTTATTCTCTTTGTACTTAACATGACCATAGTGACTTAATAATTTCAAACAACGATTATTTTTCATTTTATCTTGCATTTTGTTTTCACACTAGAAGTAATTGAAAATAAAACTACTTTTTACTATACTATTGTATATTTTCCTTGTTTATTGTTATTATGCTAACACACTTTAGGGTATGATAGAAACCCTTTGTTTCTATATTGAAATTTTATTATGCTTATGAATATAGAATAACGCATTTTCCATTGGTTAAGCCATATGACTAATGGTTACATTTATTTCTCTGAAGTAATGTTTTCTTTGCTTGTATGGCTCCATGGGATATAACTTAAAATGAAGTTGTTATTATAAGTTAAGTCCATTGGTTCAAGTGTACATTTGGTTGTTGTGTTGTCTAGCTTGGCAATATGTCTAAGTGGGAACCAACAATAATTTTAGAAAAACAAAATTACCTTCTAATATTACTTATATTACTTATAATTTTTACAGTTCCAACATTTATATTTGATTTTGTAGCTATATGTTCACTTTTTGAATTATATCAAAATTTAATTAATATTTACATTCATGATTTGGAATTAAACATTGTTCACATTTTGATATATATATATATATATATATATATATATATATATATATATATATAACCTAGTGCTACAAGTTCTTATTCAAACATCTCTAGGTTAAGTTTTTAATGTATTTATTAAGATTGTCTATCAGTATTTGTTGCGTAAGTGCCACCCTCATCCCTAGGATTTTTTTACCATTAAGTTGTCGCTATTACAACACTCTCCAAATTTTTTTCCTACACCCAATTTTAGATCCTACCTTGGTCTTGTATATTTTCATCGTAAACATTGAGATCCACTCCATGTGTTTTCTCTTAGTGTTTTGGCGCATTTTGTGAGAAAGACAAAATATCGTCTTTTCACATTTTAAGTGTCAAACAATGTTTATAAGCTCGTTTTGATGGTTTCAAGGGCTTATAATTTTGTAAATGAGTTTATCAAAACATGTAAAAATTGTCACATTCATTTCCAAATTTTTAAGCATTGTTGCACAAGTGTTGTCACGATCGTCACAAAGTGTATCTTTGGTGGCACACTTGTCGTAAGTCATCACAAAGTTGTTGTAATGAAGGAAATGTATTTTTCACATGTCCTAGATGATTTATGTTCTTGTGTCATCAAATATTCTAAGTGTGTGACCATAGTCAAGTCATATCATTATTAACATCAGCTCATTGATCCCACACTTAAGCCAAATTCTAGAAATTTATGAACAACTTAGCCTCATGTGACCCTCCTTGACTGGGAATTTTGTAGTTCCAACCCTCAAGCTGCAAACCTTCCCCTTGACACTGTAAAATGTGCATTCCTTCCTCCAAGGACTATGCACTGCGTAGTTATAGTGCTCAAGCCTCGACTTTGGCCTCTAAAATCTCGCAATTCATCCCTCTAGCATAGCCCCAAATGGTAATTGCACATTATCTATGCTAAATTCTAGCCATTGAGCTCCTGAAATATGCAATTACACAATCACTAGGTCCACTTTGGCTTCCCAAAATGTGCAGTTGTATGAAACAATGCAAAACCCCTTAGGCCGTTTCAATGGGTCCCAAAACTACATAATCTGACTACCCAGTCCAACCTGAAATATGCATTGTGCAATATAAATGATTAATATTCATCCTTGAATATCTTAGCTACATAATTTCACAATGATTTTGTCTCATTTAATTTTCATTCATAGATAATAAATATATGGAAGCATTCATTCTTTTCCATTTCATTCAAGGTCCACTCAACATATTAGCAAATCATGTGAAAATATTAAACCTTAATCATTAAATATTTTACTAAGAGTCACAATTTTTTTTAAATATAATTATATGATTAGGTTCAACTAACCAGGGAATTCCACAACGAGTAAGATTTATCCTCTCAACCAATAAGAATGGTCATCACAATGAATTCCACACCCCCACCAATTCCTTTTCAATTCTAAAGTAACATATGCACAATGAACTTAAAAGGTTTTTTATTTTTGCATCAACGATATCGAGTCCATCTAAGAATAAACAAACTCGCAAGTTTGTATTAGGACTTCCACTAGTTCTCAATTGAGCTCAAGAAGCACCCTCATTGACAACGTTTTTACTCACCTTAATAATTTCTTATTCAAGGTTATTTGTAGTTTGTTTTTTATCTTCCTTTCCTTAATGATGCCTCTTCCTTTTTCTCTTATCCTCTTTGGCTTCGTTTCCCACTAGGAATTTTTATCTCTAGGGAGAGAGGAAGTAATTGTATCTAACTCTCTCGTAATTGAAAATGAATCTAGGGATTTTTCCCATGAATTCAAAGATTTATCATAACCCTCTCTTATTTTTTAAAGAAAAATTAGAATATAAATTTAAAACACTAAAGTTTAAATATGATTTTCACTAATCCCATAAGTTATAGAGTATGCTACAATAAAAGTAAATAGGAAAATATTTACAGTAGCTTGTGGTGTTACATTTCCCCAACCTTGTGCAAAACATTGTCCTTGGTGTTCATTATTTCCCTTAGAATATGTCAGAATATGATTTTCACATAAAAAATTAATCCTATCAGGTGGCCTCTTCTTGGCTAAAGTGCCTCCACTGCACTTTAACCTAGTTAATAACTCACCTTTGTAACATTGTTTCTCTCTTATTGATAATACATAAAGGTGCTACCAATATTTCTCTATATGATTTGACTTGTTCATAATCATAAGAATGTCATTAGTTCATATTGATCAACAATCAAAATACACACACACACAAACACACATACATATATATACTAGAATTTCAAAAAAAAAATTAGTTGTACATCTTTCGAACTAATGATATCTCTTGAATCATATACATACTTCTTAAACAATGAGACATGATGTTGAGATTGCAACAAGATGATGAGCTTAGTGGAAAGGAGTCGCCTTCACTAAATGGGCCCACAGGCTATTTTTGGCGCAAAGTCTATTTTTAGACTATGTCTATTTTTTGACATATGGATCGTGTTCTATGAGTTGCGGGATGCTATTTTTGGATGGTTGGTCAAGTCGGAAAAAATATATGGACTTCTATTTTTATACATACTGGGCAGAATCTATTTTTAGATTGCCAGTCTAAAAATAGATATGTGGAATATTATTAGCTCTTAATAATATTTGGACTCTAAACATTATCTTATTCTCTTGGAGCACTTCAGTTAAGTGCACAGAAGTGGCACATGCAGCTGATAGAAGGAATTACGCTATTCCTAAGGGTTATGTGGAGCTATTGCATGAAGACTTCAGTTAGAACTCATGTGACAGAGTTTGGTGGAGTTGATTGAGGAAGTTAGTGGAGTTGTATTCAGTTTAACTAATCTAAACATAGTTGAGCTATTTGTATTCAGTTTAACTAATTGATGCAATTAGTGAGAGTGGTGTGAATTAATTATTAATTAATTCACTAATTATAAACTCATTAATCAACTAAAGAATGCATCAGTTAACTTCAGTGCATGGACGATTTGGTGGAGACCGGTCTGCGAGAGATAGGTGAAAAGAAGGTTAACTATCGATTTGACGGCTATCTTGTTGCTATTTGCAACACGGAGATAGGTGGAGTAGCCCATGTGGATTTGCGCAATTCAAGCCGGGTGGTTTATCTATTTAATGAAGCCATCCATAGCATTGAAAACGCAATAGAGGCTGGCTATCAAGTGGCAAAAGATTGGAGCATGTGTTTTGCTAGATCTAGCTTGATAGTGTGTAGCAATTGAGGGTGTGCATGAGAGCTTGTGAGGAGCTTTTGTACTCTAATTGTTACATGATCTCCATGAAATATAATATACAGATAGTTGGGGTTTTCAATTTAAGCTTTCCCATTAAATACTGTGTTCATATGTGTGTTTGTTTGTGGTTTTAATGTGTGCATGCAAGTGATTTTATTTCCGCATGTGATGATCAATGGTAGAAGAGATTCTTTATTATGCATGAAGCTAAAATAGTGTGTGATCAGGAGAAATATTGGTGAATAATATATCATTTATTCAAATTTCTACATGGTATCGGAGCGATATTGATCATTGGAGCAATTGCAAACCATTGAAGCGGTTGAGTTTTGTGCTAGTGGAATTTGAAATTGCTATAGTGATTTCTTGGTGTTGAAGTTGAGATGTCTTTCAACGGATTACGATTGGAGTATTCTTTTGAGGGCAGCTCGAATTATATTTCATGGAAGGATAGGATGGAGGCGGTGCTGGATGACAATGGGTTGAAGGAATTCATAGATGTAGAAATTCCAAAACCGGGTTCTAGCGATGCTGCCGTACTTGACGCATGGCAAAAGAAGGTAGCAAGGTGTCGAAGGATTATGTTGGAAGGTGTAAAGGATCACATAGTATCTAGCCTTCATGGTAAAGCTTCTCCATTCTTGATGTGGAAATCTTTGACAGATTTGTTCCAAAGCAAGAGTGACCAGAGGAAGTTGGCACTCAAGGATAAACTCGGCTGCTCAAGACAAGAGAAAAGCGTGATGTACCCAAGTACCTCACGAAGTTCATCCAATGCAGGGATGAGCTGGGAAGTGTGGGGGTGACTATAGATGATGAGGAATTGGTGAGCTTGGCTCTCCTTGGTCTTCCGAAGAGTTGGCATACCTATCAGGATTCTGTCAATGGTCGGGAGAAATTGCCAGGATGGGAGCGACTTTGGTCGGATCTTGTGCAAGAGGAGATAAGGCGGAGTACCAGGGACGGATCTTCATCAAAGAACTTTGATGAAGAGAATTGTGCTTTGGCTGCCAAATCAAAGAAGGGGAAGAGCAAGAAAGCTTCTCATTCTGGTTCGAAAGGCAAGAAGCAGGACATGTCAAAGGTGAAGTGCTTTCACTGTCACCAACACGAACATTACGCCACTAGTTGTCCACAGAAGAAGAAAAATAAGCGAGATCTTTCGGGAGTACACGGTGGAGAGACGCCAGCCTCGCAGTTTGAGCTAGATTTTTCGCTGATCGCATGCTTAGTCTCAAGTATGACGGGATCAGTGTGGTTTCTTGATAGTGGTGCGTCTTTTCACATGACAGGAGATCGAGATTTGTTTATTGATCTGGATGAGAAAGATCTTGGAGTGCACATCCAGATGGGTGATGATGGTAGATATAGTGCGACTGGTATCGGTACCATTTCCTTTGAGAGGGATTCTGGTAAACCCTTCGTATTGAAGGAAGTGATGCATGTTCCAGGATTGAAGAAGAATCTTATCTCTGTGGCGTTGTTAGAAGACAAGGGATATGATGTTGTCTTTAGTGGGGGGAAAAACCTTCTGCGCGATGGTAGCGGGCGGAACCGAAGGATAGGGGTTTGAGTTAAGAACCTTTATCCGTTGCGAGTAGATGGCTGAGATGGATGTGCAGCAATAGCGGTGCGGCGAAGGAGTGAGTGAGCGGGATGATAGTGAGTTGTGGCACGGAGATTGGGCCACCTTCACCATGGAGCTTTATAGATAATGCTGGTGATTTACTGTTGGGCTTCCTAAAGGTACTCTTGCTACGGTTAGATCAGTGCAAGGGGTGTACCTTGGGGAAAATTTATGTACAACCTTTCATGAGAAGGATAGTCGCACCATGACGATCCTTGAGAGAATTCACACAGACGTGTGTGGACCTTTCTCAGCAACTTCGAAAGCAAAGCACAGGTACTATGTGATATTTGTTGATGATTTTTCTCGTAAGTGCTAGATCTTCTTCATGCAAAAGAAGAGCGAGACATACTCAAATTTCTGTGAGTTCAATGCATTGGTTGAGAAAGAATCGGGGAAGCAGGTGAAGGCTCTAAGGAGCGAAAATGGTGGTGAATTCATCTCTGGGGAATTCAAGGACTTTTGCAGCGCAGAAGGAATTCGAAGAGAACTCATAGCGCCTCATAACCCACAGCAGAATGGGGTTGCAGATAGGAAGAACAGAACGATCATGGGTGTTGCACGACGTGTTGCTGATCGGGGCTATATACACGCGGGTGAACGCCACCAATACGCGGTATATGTACGAACGAAGTTGTCCTCACAGGATACTTGGCATGAGTACACCCGAGGAGGCATTTTATGGTAAGAGGCCTGATATTTCCCATTTGAGGATTTTTGGTTCACCTGTTTACATTCATGTGACGAAGGATGCCAGGAAGAAGCTGGAGCCGACTGCGGAGGTTGGGATATTTGTGGGGTACACTAATATGCCCCACAACTATCGTGTGTATTTTCTGAACGGTGTGTTGTGCATCGACGGGATATCAAATTTCAGGAGGAGAAAGCCATGAAGTGTTCGCTTGAGAGGGAGCCACACTTGCATGCAGATGAGGAGTTATTAGTTCCTAAGGAGTAAGGATGAGCCTCGGAGATAGGGATCGGCCACGAAGGTTCATGGGTGGAAAGAAGACCACTCGGCGGCGCCCGACCATCGAGAGGGCGGGGGGGGGGGTGCTACGAGAAGGTGAGTGATTGGCTCGAGGTCCGGTGTGGGAGCACCCACGTCACGGCGCGAGCAGAGCCGGTCACCGGCCATTATCTTGGATACATGGCTCTTATGAGCAAGTGTGTCGTGGCCAGGCTCTTCCTCTTTCGAGGAAACACAGCGGGAGGATCCCACATGGGTAGATGCCATGGTGGAAGAGTATGATTCAATTGTGGAAACGGTCATGGGAGATTGTCCACGAAGCCGGAGGAAATGATGTGGTGGAGTTTTGAGATGGATCTAAAAAATGAAGCGAGGCAGTGGGGAGGTGTGGAGAAGTACAAGGTGAGATTTGTCGCCCGTGGCTTTTCACAGATCGAGGGGATCGATTATGAGGAGACCTTTGCACCTGTCGCAAGGTACTCTTCCATACGGACGATCCTTGCTCTCTCAGCGCAGATGGGGTGGCACATTCATCGGATGGATGTGAAGACTGCGTTCCTCAATGGAGTCATTGAGGAGGAGGTGTACATAGAGCAGCCTGAAGGTTTCGAGATCTTCAGCAGTGAGTCGCATGTGTGCCGACTCAAGAGAGCATTGTACGGGCTGAAGCAAGCACCTCGTGCTTGGTACACACGGATAGACAACTATTTCACCGGGCTTGGATTTTCCAAGAGTGAGGCGGATCCTAACCTGTACCAGATTGTGGTGGAGGGGAAGCTGTTGATCATTGTACTGTATGTAGATGATCTGATTTTGACGGGTGATGAGCTGTTGATACTTTCATGCAAGGAGGTTCTTGCGGAGAAAGAGTTTGAGATAGAAGGACTTGGGTACTTCATTATTTCACAGGATTGGAAATTTGGCAATGTGATGTTGTTTGTGTCTCAAGGCAAGTATGCCTGGGAGATACTGGAGAAGTTCAACATGCATAGCTGCAAGCCTATCGACACTCCTCTTCCTGGTGGATGGAGGAAATAGGCTGCTACATCGGCAGAGGTAGTGGATGCCACTATTTATCGACAGTTGGTGGGGTCGCTTATGTATCTGGTCAATACACGCCTCGACATATGCTATGTTGTTAACCAGCTTTCACAAGCTATGGTTAAGCCTACCAAGCTCTTTTGGAAGGTAGGCAAGCATGTATTGAGATATCTTAGAGGCACATCGGGATATGGATTATGGTATAGACAGTCGGATGAGGTGAAGCTATGTGGCTTCACGGATGCAGATTGGGCAGGAATCCCAACGAACAGAAAGAGCACATTTGGAGGGATTTTCAGTATCGGGTTGACATTAGTTTCTTGGTACGGCGGGGGTAGGGTCAACAATGGCACTCCAATTCAGCGGGCGAGAGTATGTGAGCCGAAGTTTGGCTGCACATGAGGCTATGTGGATGAGGAAGATCACAGTGGGGTTGTTGATTACACTTAGATCCTACTGTGATATATTGTGATAATTAGAGTTGCATCAAAATCTTGGTTAATCTAGTATTTCATGATAGATCTAAACGCATTGACATCCGGTACCATCATATCATATATTGTGTGCGGTGGAAGATCATGTTACTTTCATACATTCCCACGGAGGATCGGGATGCGATATGTAGCCCAGTGCTCACCAAGAGAAAATTCGAATACCACAGGGGGATAGGGGTTGTAGATAATTCATATCTTTTTGAGAGGAAGTCTTGAGATTGAAACAAGATGATGAGCCTAGTGGAAAGGAGTCGCCTTCACTAAGTGGGCCCGCAGGCTATTTTTGGCGCAAAGTCTATTTTTAGACTATGTCTATTTTTAGACATATGGATCATGTTCTATGAGTTGCGGGATATATTTGTGGATGGTTGGTCAAGTCGGAAAAAATAGATGGACTTATATTTTTAGACACTCTTGGGCGGAATCATTTTAGATTTGTAGTCTAAAAATAGATATGTCAGCATCAATATTATTAATAATATTTGGACTCTAAACATTGTCTTATTCTCTTGGAGCACTTTAGTTAAGTGCACGAATGTGGCATAGCAGGTGACGGAAGGAATTACGCCTGACAGAAGGAATTACGCTATTCCTGAGGGTTAAGTGGAGCTATTGCATGGATACTTCAGTTAGAACTCATGTGAGAGAGTTTGGTGGAGTTGATTGAGGAATTTAATGGAGTTATGTTCAGTTTAACTAATCTAAACATAGTTGAGCTATTTGTATCTAGTTTAACTGATTGATACAATTAGTGAGAGTGGTGTGAATTAATTCACTAATTATAAACTCATTAATCAACTAAAGAATGCATCATTTAACTTCAGTGCATGGACAGTTTCAGTGGAGACCAGTGCAGAAATAGGTGAAAGAGCAGGTTAACTATCAGTTGTGACTATACAGTTGCTATTTGCAACACACAGATAGGTGGAGTAGCCCATGAGGATTGCGCAGTTCAAGCTAGGTGGTTTATCTATTTAATGAAGCCATCCCATAGCATTAATTACGCAATAGAGGCTGGCTATCAAGTGGCAAAATATTGGAGCATGTGTTTTGCTAGATATAGCTTGATAGTGTGTAGCAATTGAGGGTGTGCATGAGAGCTTGTGAGGAGCTTTTGTACTATGATTGTTACATGATCTCCATGAAATATAATATACAGATAGTTTGGGTTTTCAACTTTAAGCTTTCCCATTAAGTACTGTGTTCATATGTGTGATTGTTTGTGGTTTTAATGTATGCATGCAATTGATTTTATTTCCGCATGTGATGATCAATGGTAGAAGAGATTCTGTATTATGCATGAAGCTAAAATAGTGTGTGATCAGGAGAATCTTGGTGAATAATATAACAGTTATTCAAATTTTCTACATATGAAACACAGTATGGAAACATATAAGACTAGGTAGTGTAATTTGATATGCTATGGGCCTAATTCTTTCCAAAATTTGGAAAGGGACATAATATTGAGTGTTTATTTTTGCACAAATAACCCATCATAAGGTGGTCTTCTCAGGTTTAATTTGTACATGAACATGATCCCAAGCTTGGAATTATCTATAAGTTATCTTCTAGTCTGCATAAGCCTTTTGGGCAGCTTTCTATAAGTTTTATCAAACTTTCCTTACAGTTTGTTCCATTTATGTCAGCATATCATGTCCCGATATTACCTTGTCTTTTGGCTCGTTCCAATTAATAGGTGTCCTACACCTTCTTCCATACAAGACTTCAAAATTAATCATATTTAATGGTTCATGATAGGTGTTATAAATAGGTGAATATACTTGTCCCACTTGGTTAGTTGTTGCATGACATACATTCTTAAAATGTCCTATAGTAATTGATTTACCCATTAATTTTTCCCATCTATTTGCAAGAATTATGTAGTATTGAACTGAACTTGGGTACCCAATCCAATAAAAAGAGCCTTCCAAAATGCAGAAGTGAACTTCACACCCCTATCATAAATCACCAATTTTGTAATACCCTGTAACTAAAATATTTCTTTCATAAATATATGTGCGATTCAAACAATATTATATGTGGATTATACATAGATGAAATGGGTTGTTTTAGTCAATTTATCCACCACCACAATGATTACATCATGATATTTCATAGATATAAGTAGACCCGTTATACAATCTAATGTAATGGTGTCCCCTTTCCACTTAGGAATGGGTAATGGGTGGAGTAGACCAAGTGGATGTTCGTGCTCAACCTTAACTTGTTGACACACTAGAAACTTAGCTAAATATTATATAATGTACTTTCTCATACTAGAACAAAAGTAATATGTTTCCATTGCAAAAATTAATTTTTGATACCCAGGATGGGAAGCATATGGGATTTTGCGAAACTCATCCAAAATTAATCCTCTAATGACCATTTGATTTGGAACGTATATCCTTCCCTTAAACATGAATACATTATATTTATTTATACCATATTCACACTAATTTGCATAGCTATTTTCTTGTTTATATTTATACCATAAGAATTTATATTCTATATTTTTTAGGGAAGCTTCCTTAATCTAATTAGAGAAGTTGAATTCTATTTGAGTATAGGAAATTTCATGGACATATTGAAAATTCCTACTTAATGAATCAAATACTTAATTTTATTTTCCTTTAATATGCTTGATATCAAAGTCAAATTCACTCAAAAAAGTAGTACATTTTCCTTGATGTACATTAAGATTAGGGTGCTTAAAAAACTAATTAGATTGTTATGATCAACTAGTAAATACAATTTTTACCTAACAACTAATGTTGTCATACCTATAAGGTGTGGACTACAATAGTAAAATTCTTTTGCTCATGTTCCTTCAACTTCAATAATTCATAAGCTATTACTCTCCTCTCTTGCATTAAAAGTCATCCTACACCTTTTGTTCACGCATTTGTGTAGACTATATTTCCTTGTCTAGGTCTGCAATTTTTAGCACTCGAGTTGTAGTCAATGAATATTTTAATTGTTCAAAATTGTGCTCGTAGTATGTTATCCATTTGAAGGATTTTCCCTTCTTTTGAAACAAATTTATAAGGTAATAAATTCCAGAGAATACATCTATAAAAAAATAGTAGTACAAAATTAGACCTGTGAAAGAAAGAATATCTGCAATGCTTTTAGCAATAAGCCATTCCACAATGTTTTTAATTTTCCCGGGATCCACAGTTATCCCTTCTTAAATATTATATGTCCTAGGTATGTATTTGATATTTATAAAATTCACATTTACTATACTTATATTACAACTGACGTGATCGTAACCTCTCCAACAATATCCTTAGATGTTCCTTATGTTCTTATAATTTTTTTAAATAAATGACAATGTCATCAATAAAATTCATAACACATTTATCTATGTAAGGGTGCAAAATAGCATTCATTAGAGTCATAAATGTTTTTGGGGAATTTGTAAGCCAAAATTTAAATACAAGAAATTATTAATGACCATACTGAGTCGTAAACGTTGTCTTACAAATATTCTCCTCCTTTATTCTTATCTGATGATATCCGAGCTGCAAATTAGTCTTAGAAAATATTATGACACCTTTGACTTGATCAAATAAATCGTCAATTTTTGGAAAAAAGTATTCATTTTTTATATTTAACTTATTAGTTGTAAATAATTAATATATAGTCGCAAAGTGACTATATTCTTCACAAAAAATACATGGGCTCCCCAAGGGGACAAACTTGGGTTATTGTATCCCTTGTCAAGTAACTCCTACAACTGGATCTTAAGTTTTTTTAGTTCAACTATGCTCATGCAGAACGGAGCTTTAGAGACTGGGGTCGCTCCTTAGTCTAATTCTATGGTGAAATCAATCTATCGCTTATGAGGTAGTCCTAAAATTTCCTCCAGAAATACATCAATAAACTCTTGAATTACTGGTAGGTTCTCCAAGGTGGTTATATTATCTCTGGATTTGGTATATCTAACCTGAGCATCATATATTTGACAACCCTTCCTGATGCATTTTCCTAACTAGGTAGCTAAAATAGGTCAGAACTTAATAAGCCTTTTAACACCTTGAATATCATGTCTAACACCTTCTTCATTGAGGAAAAAAATGTTTTTATCCTTATATTTTATAAAGGGCAAATGTCCCTCTACCTAGTATATTCCAATTAAAATATCATAAGATCCTAGAGGAAACAGATTTAAATTTACCTTAATTTAATTTCCTTCTATTTCAACATGAAAATCCTCTATTTTAGTCACTGTTCTCTTTGCTCCACTGGCCAGGTGTACCAATTAGGGTTTTTTAAACTTATAGGTCTGTAAATGGCACATTTTTACTATCTTAGGACTGATATAGCTTAATATTTCTCCCCGATATATTAAAATGGATACAACATGGTTAAATATATTACCTTCAAAATATGTCATGCTAGGTTGATATTTCTCTTGATGGTCCTCTAAAGTAGCATTGATTTTTGGTACATTTCTTGTGACCTTACCAACTATGGAAGGCTCTTAAATATTAGCAATATGTTTTGTTCTGGTACGGTTGGGACAATTTTTATAATAGTGATCTTCTACACAACCCCAACACTGTAGTGGACTCTATGAGTAGGACCAAATTCTGGTTTTTTGGATGCCTCTGCTGGTTTAGATTCATTCTGATGCTAGGGTCTCTCTTGATTTTTCCCCAAAAAATTGCTTTGTTGATTTTTATGTAAGTTTTTATGACTAGTATCTTTCAGGATTATTTTATTCCATAAATTCATTTTCCCCTTCTTACTAGACAAAATTTTACCACTTTCCCATTTTTTCTTCATTTACTGGTAATAGCTTCGGGATTTTCAAATTATATTATCCATGGTTTTTGGACTATCAAATTCCAACCATTCTTTTGTTAATACTAGAAAATTACTGATAAAGAATTGTAGCTTATCTTTCTCATCATGAATGTAGGGGAGATATCTCAATAAATATGCAAAATTTTCTACAAACTCATTTACGGACAAATGTACCAGCTTTCGATCATGAAATGCTTTGGCTTTTTCATCATAGAACTATTCTGTTAAATATTTATCCTTGAAATGTTTTTGAAAATTGTCCCAAGTCACCTCTTATTCATAAATTTCTCGAACAATATTAATTTCTTCCCACCATAGGTGGATTTACCTTGTAATTGATAAATTGATAATCTAGCCTTTAATTTGTTATCATACTCATAAATTTGAAAGTATTTATTCTTAGCACATGGGTTTCTATCAATAAGTGCTTCAGCTACTCAAAGTTGTGTTGGCACTTTTTTGCCCACTTGAATGCTCTTACCTTTTTCTACAAGGAGGTTATAAGGTAAAAAATTCTATAAAGTCCCTCTATAAAGCAATGATAATACCCATCCAAAACCATAAAAGATAGAATGTCTGCAAATTTTTTGGGAACAACCCATTCCATGATGGTTCTATTTTTTTTCAGGATTAGCAACTAGACCCTCAAAGGAAATAATGTGTCCCAAATATTGAATTTGATCCTTATAAAAATCACATTTACTAAATTTGGCATAAATTTGATTTTCTCTTAAGGTTTTTAGCACTATCTAGAGGCTTTTCTAATGTTCTTCCAATTTTTTGACTAAATCAGAATTAACTTGTCTAAGTGAGAAATATTTCCCAACACATGTGGGTAGTGTGTATAGGAGAAAAAATTCTCCTAGATGGTACTCAATAGACAACCATAAACGCCTTAGAACCACCTTATAGCTTGATGTGCCATTTTCTCCACCTCCTAAGCCATCCATGTGGTCCTTCGACCATTTTTCATGAACGTATGTTTGAAGGTGGGCCTCCTGGCCCCAAATGTATGGATTTTCATTGGTATAATTGAGTAATTTTCCTTACTTTTCATGGTCACATCTTAGCATGGATTGGTGGGGTTACTTTTAAGAAATATTGGGCTAGGATTGTATTCTTGCCTCCATTGTGTGATTTCATGGTTCCCTTTGTATCCTAGTCTCATGGGATCTCCTTTAATGTCCATTAAGTTTAGGTTTCAAACTACAATGGAAATATTGATTTTGGTTGCATGGTTCCAGTTGCTAATACCACCTACGTCACTCCCATTCCACTCATTTTAGCCCCATTCATCTATTTTCCCATCTGGTTCCACATGTTTCTGCTAGGTCCACATAGGGTTAGCCTTCCCCTCCCCTTTTCCATATCATAGGTGAGGCTTGGAATGATGTCCCATAGGTTCATGCAGCTAAAAGAAACAAAAAATCATATTTTTTCCACTCTAAATAGGAAATGTACCACAAAATGAAAAATGATGGTTGGGACATACAAATTTCACACGTGGGAAAAATCCAAACATGATCTCTATCCCTTATCACTCATCATCAACCTAGTTCATATGGGCTTTATATGATCCCACTCCATCATTAACGAATAGCTAATTGTCCCAACCCTGGGTGGGAATTTAAATTCCCCACCTTATGGGAGTATCCACTTCTACATCTTACACATCATACTCTCATCCCCTAGAGCCCCAGGTAGTTATGAAGAAAAATAAATAAAAGGAAAAATGCATATGAAGAAGGGTTGAAAATCAAAGGTCGAGGAAACTCATGTAACACAATTTTCTCCCTCCTACACTCATACTACCGAGTGTGGGATTCCCTTATTATAGCTACCCTAGTACCATAGCATGTGGTATCGATGATTCCCCTAATCCCCTCTAAGTTCCATTGGAATATCATGTGTTGCCTATCACTTGAGGGATTTACCATGGACATTCACCCCCTTTAAAGGTTCAAGTAACCTAATATGGTCCTTGATTAAACTCATAATTGAGCTTGGAGACACTTTTACGTGCCAAATCACACTATGGAAGGGCATGACACCATGAAGTTCCCCATTGGTTCCCACGGGGTCTTCACTGCGCGAGCAATACCATAGCACGTGGGTTCATATTGGGGGATATAAAATGAGGAAAAAATGAAAAAAAATATATTGGGGGATATATAATGAGGAAAAAATGAAAAAAATATATTGGGGGATATATAGATGGTAAAGAGCTTTTATATTGATAGGTATAAAAAATGGAGCTCAAATTTAATGAAAAAAATATAAAGTGGTATAAAAAATGTTAATGAAAAAATGGCTACCAATAATATATAGCGAAAGTAGGGGATTTTTAAATAGGTAAGGTGAATTGGGTTTATATTGGTTGGGGGTTAAATAAGGCGATTTTTAGATTTATTTTCCAATATGTACTCAAATTAAGGGTATTGTTTAATATGCTATGATCACACGTGATATGTTAGAGGTTCATTAAGTGAAACCTCTGTGTTGGTTCCATGGCTTGTAAGATATTTTATATGATTATTCTAATTATTTTTCATATTTGAGGGAAATAGGACACATTAGATCTTATGCAAGATTGCAGGTGGGTTTCCATTTGGAGTTTGGTTTGCCTTTATTCAGTCATAACCCTCCAGAGGGCCACATTTTTAGTTGTAGGGAGAGATTTGAGAGCCATGATCCTCCAACATAACAGCAAGTAGTTCATGGATCCCCAACACCACTCATTTATTTTCCATGTTCCAACCTTTTGGATGAGGATGATGCTCTTGGTTCACCATGCCCAGCTAACTCCACACTTTCACCATACACTTAGTAGATTTTATATTGTCTAAAGGATGTCTCCCATTGTAGAGGGATGGCTTATGTCATCATCCTAGCCATTACAATTGGTCTACAATAGTTTTCGATCCACTTGGATACCCATGATGATGCTTTTGTGTCCCCACACCCACTCAGGAGAACCATAGGATCTTGCTTGGAAAACAAGGGGCCAACCCCTTTTCCACTATTATTAGAGTCCATTTATAGATCATGGCACCCCTTGGAATTCATTAGGCCTCCTCAAAATACCAACAACTCACTTTATTAATAATTTGACGCATTGGAGAGGCTTATTCTTATGTTATTGAGGTATTTGGTGGGTTGGTAGCTAATTTTATTATTATTATTCACATTATTTGATTCTAGGGTTATTATTAGTCCAAATTAGTCTATTTTAATCCCATAAAGGATTGCATAAATAGAAGAGAGGCATTCTCTCTCACTCATGATCGCTTTGATTGGGTTATTATATCTTGTGAGATTTTCGCTATACATTTTGGAGTATGAGTTTGGATGTTATGGATGAGTTTTTATGCTTGGATATCATTCTATTGTCTTGGAGCTCCATTATTGGTATAATATGATGATTGGATAAACCTATTTGTAAATGTAAGTGCTCTTTTCATGCTTATTATTGTCATTTACTTTGTCACATGAATGTTGCTGGGATTTTTTCTATACAAGTGTGAAATTTACTAATTTTTTATACGAATTAGTGGAAATTGTCATATTTTATAGTGTTTCTTCATGTCATGTGCCATTTAATTTGTGTTAAATATGTCTCGATAAGTCATGAATTATTGAAAATCAAACTATAAAGTTCTTGAAGTAGCTGATTTCATGCCCTAATGCCTCGAAGAGTTACTTGAAGGCCTCTTTGATAGGGTGAATCATTTCTAAACAATAAATTACCCTTGAATATATATCTCCCAATGGACAAGTCATTATAGGTGACCACTTTCAAAGGTTATTTCTCTCACCTTACCCTCTTTTCTAGGCCTAGAATCCATAGGTCACATAGGGCATCATTTTTATCATGATTTAGCCATAAAAATAATATTATCTCTTTCCCATAAATGCACTAGTGTGTCCTCTAGATGCCCTCCAAATTTCATGAAATTTTGATGGTGGGAGCTTGAGATATTCCAAGCCCTAGATTGAAGATTGATTCTTTCCCTTTGCTTCCCATTGGCTCGTAAACTCATTAGGATGAAAACATCAAATCATCAAAAGACGTTTCTTTCAAATGATCGTCTTTCGTTCCCTAATTAGTTCAAGCAAATAATTACTTGATTAACTCCATATCCTTGACCTAATTTTGGGTCCAATTGGCCCTTTGTGGTCCTGCATCTTATTGACTCAAATTCCACAAAGATCACATAGATGCCAAGAATTAATAACACATTTTGAGTCTATGGTATTCGTTGATAAGAAATATTATCAAAAAATAACCTCAAAATCCCTCTTAGCCTTTCCTAGAGATCTTGTCACCTTGATTTTCAAGAAAGAAAGCTATGGATTTGAGCCTCTCTTGTGAATAGGCCTTAGGAATAACTTATTTATCTTATCATTTATTACATATTCTAATTATTCCATATTGTTAGGTATCCTCCCATTGGTGAAAGTTCGTAAAGATGAGGAAACCTTAGCTAAGGTGACACTAGGCCATCATTCCACTATTTCCCTTAACCTAGTAGTTTCCCTATAGGATACCCTCCTAGGACCCCTACTAATTTGGTCGGTAACAAGCCTAAATGGTAGAACGAAAAAATCATAATAATCATAATGGGTCTTGAACGTTGTATTAAATATGTCTTCCTCTTTTATCACTATTTAACGTGACCATAATTCAATCTTTGAGAACAAAGTAGCACCCTTAACTTGGTCAAATAAATAGCCAATTCTTCGCAAACAATACTTGTTTCTAATATTTAATTTATTAAGTTTTCTATAGTCTATGCATAGTCATAAAGTTCCATATTTCTTCCTCGTGAATATCACAAGGTCTCCCCAAGGTGACAAACTTGAGAGAACGTACCCTTTATCAAGTAACTCCTACAACTATATTTCAAGCTCTATTACCTCAATTATATGCATCTGATAATAAGATTTTGAAATTGGGGTTTCTCCAGGAACAAATTCTATAGTGAAATAAATATCTCCCTTTGGAGGAAACCCTAGAATTTATTCGGGAAAGACATCAACAAACTCTTGAATGACTAGTATATTTTCTAGAGAAACAATCTCATCCTTAGATTTAGTGTAATATAATAGAAACACATAAATTTGATATCCCTTACAAATACATTTAATTAATCAATTGGATATAATTAGTTGCAGCTTTATGTCCCTTTTAATTCCCTATATTTCTTGTCTAATACCCTCATCATTGAGAAAACTGATGGTTTTATATTTGAAATTTACTAATGACCAATGCTCTTCTCACCAATCCATACCTATTATCACGTCATAGGATGCTAAAGGAAACATGTTTAGATTCACTTTAATCTACTTCCCCACTATTTCAACGGGGAAATACTCTACCTTAGAAGTCACTCTTTGCTTTGCTCTGGTGATCAATTGTACTAACCAAGGAGTTCTAAATTTGACACTTTAAAAATGACACATCTCAACTACCTTCAGATTGAAATTACTTAGGCTTGTACTAAGGTCTATTAAAATAAAAATATGGCGGTTAGCTAATTTGCCTTCAAATTTTACCATCACTAGTTAGTATTCATGTTGGTGATCTTCCAACGGAGCATTGATTCACAGTATGTTCCTTCCCACCCAATTGAATGTAAAACATTCTTGAATATTAGTGGTTGGCTCTGTTCTAGTATGATGAGGACATTTTTTTAATAATGGGCCACTTGAGAACCCCAACATTGTAAAGGGGGTTTCTATAGTTGATTCAGTTCTAGCTTGTTTGATGTGTCAGTTTGTTTGCTCTCATTTTGTGCTTGAATGTTTTTTGACTTTTTCTCGGAGTTCCATTTTGTTTTTTTCCATGTTCAATCTTTTTTCCACTAGCCTCAATACTCTTGGTATTTCGAGAATTATTTTTCCCCTTTTTGTTTGGACATCCTTTGCTAGTATTTCCTTTTTTCTTCATCCACACATAGCAGATTCAGAATTTTTAGATAACTTCATCCATATATTTTGATTTATCAAATTATAGCATTTCCTTCATTAAAGCTTGAAAACTATTGATAAAATGATGCACCTTATTTTTCTTCTTCCGAATATAGGGAAGATATCTTAGTAATGAAGTAAAATTGGTTATAAACTCATCTATGGACTACTATCCCAACTTCAATTCATGTAACTCCATCAATTTTTCATCATAGAACCTTTTTGCCAAATATTTATCTTTAAAATGATTTTGAAAGTTTTCCCACTTACCTCTTGTTCATCATTTACCCCAATAGTTTTAACCTCTTCCACCATCATGTGGATTTACCTTGTAACTGATAAATTGTGAATCTATCCTTTAAATAATCATCGTACTCATAATTTTTAAGTATTTTCTCATGTTGATTAACCAAGCTTCAACAACTTCCTCCTCTTCTCCATCTAACATTGGAGGTTTATTTTTTTTGAACTTCCATTACAATTCTAACTTTTTCCTCTTAGTCCCTTCTTCAGACTAGAATTTTGATTTCTTTGACTTTGATTATATAAGATATTTTTCATAATTCTCTCATGTTCCATCAAGTTTGTAATCTCAGATCATAGTTGTTGAACTATCTCGCGTTTGTGTTGTGATTTTTTCCTCCTAGTTGAACCCACATCTATAGGTTATATTTTGAAAGAGGTACATTTCTGAATACTATTGTTTGTCACCCTGGTGGGGTGGTTTTGGTTCCTCTTATCATGTCATTTAGATTCCTTTGTGCATTATTAATACTTTTTTTATTACATAGTTGCACAAACAAGCCTCAATATTGTGACCATGATTTCTGATACTACTTGTAGCATATATAAACCCAATTCCCAACTATCAAACAAGAGAAAAAAATTCTAATATAAATCTCTCTATTTCCATGACAAAGGGTTATAATATTTATTTTATGCACGAGAGACATGTACAACACATAGCTCATTGTTAATTGATGTTACGACTAGATTTATATTTTTATGTGACTTCCCATGATTATTTAAATAAGGATCCCCATACCAAAAATTGTTTTTTCTTTAGGTTAAACTTTGGTTTCATTAAATCTAAGGGTTAAGGTACCCATTCACCGACACTAAGAATTAATTTTCAATGCTTACCATATCCTACTTCTCACATGGCTAACGTACAAAGGAAATCATGCGTTGGCCATTTGGCCTTATCTCCATGATCAATTATCTCATGTGATTCACTGACTCAGGTTAAATAGAGAGTGTTTAGGGTAACAACCCTCCCAAACCCTCACCAATGGGGATCATCCCTCTACACTCATGATTCAAAGGCAAAAATCTACAACTGGATATTTAATTTCTTCTTTTCACATGTTACCATCATTTCAACAGTCTTACTACCTGACATGTCGGCATAGGTAAGGAGTTATTGGTTATCTGGTGGTTACTGTTTATGATTTCTAACACCTTTCCATGAGTTGGGACTCACTTTTATTAGTTTAAAATATTATGTGGACTACTTCTTATGGATGGAATTTTAAGAAATAAAGCGCTAAGTACAACACATTGTGCCAAATCAGGTATCACACTACTCATTTTCCATGGTAATTATCGAAATTTCTTTTTTCTTATCTCCATGGTGGAATGTGTTTCCTTGGTTCTCATGTTTTTGGTCTGTGGGCGCCAGTTGATGGGACTTATCCTACACGTAATCCCTCTACCTTCCTTTAACCCAAAGAAATCCTTCTCTTTCTTTCTTATTAGTAGAATTATAATCATTATGCTTACGACCAAAATTTTCTTAGGTCATAGGTGAGATAACGCTCGACTCTGTTTAAAAAAATTGAACTGAAGTGGTTAAGTTACTCCTGTCGTAAATATGTGTGTTTCCTTTCCCATGTTCCTAATTATTTTCGAGCCATAACCAAAATGAGGGAATTATTTACTTACATGCATGGTCTCCTTGTGTTATGTCCTTATATTACTAGTTTAGTCCCTTATTGTTATTAGTGTAGCCCCCTTATTGTTATTTTTGTACCCCTGTAACCCCAATATTGTTATTATTGTGCCCTTACATTATTATTGTTAGATCGTCTAGGATTATATTATGGCCCCATGAACTCATATATATAGAAGAAGGTTTTTGTCATTTGTATCATCCAAGAATTGTTCATTTATGTAATGTATTGGAGGTTTCCCCGTCAAAGTGGATGAATTATAAGGCGTTGATCTCTCTTTTCTTCTATTTTTGGAGTTTGTTTCATAACATTTGGTATCAGAGCTTTGGATTCTAGGGTTTCAGTGCTCCAAAAAGGTCATCATGGAATTTTATCTATAACATTTTTTCTACGAAGGTTGAGAAGCTGAAATTTTTACTGCGCGAATTCGAAATCCTAAAGAATGTCATGGAAAAATTTCAGATCTTGGTTCGAAACATTTTAGGAGATATGATTTGTGGAAGTTAGGGATTTTTGTAGGCTCTTAGATTTAACCTAAATAGGTCATCGTGCTATGTTCCCTATAAATTTTTTTCTACAAGGGTTCAGGAGATGGAATTTTTACAGAGCAAGGAAAAAATCGCAAGGAAAATCCTGGGAAAATTTCATAGCTTGATTCAAAATATCTGCGGAGATATGATCCATGGAAGTTAGGGTTTTTTAAGGCTCCTGAATTTCATCTCAAAGAGGTGACCGTGGGAAAATCGTCGTAACTCTCGCTCTAAGCGTCGGATTGGAATTATGTAAAATGCGGCCACAATTACACGGATTTTAGTTTCATATGTATCAATTTCATAGACGAAGGAGGAAACAGTGACACGTGGCATGCCATACAAGTTTACTCTACTGAAAAAGTCCATAATTAGGTCATTGTGGGATATTGGGCATAACTTTACCTTTGAGAATCCAAATTAGGTCAGAACTATGGAATTTGAAATAAGCTTCAGAGGGCTACTATAGGTCTAAATTTCAAATATTGAAGATCTGAAATCATAGAGATAATTCAGTTTCAATATTGAGCTCCTCAAAACCAAGAAAAATGTGTGTATTTTTTTTTGAATTGCATAAGCCTTGTGTGAAAGACCAGTTTTAATTAATTCCAAAGTCATATTGTAGAATAGATATCAGTATTGGGTTCTAAAAATTCCTCCTAAAAATAATTCAAGACCAATTAAGCCTTCCGAAGGCTCTACTATGACTCGTGAATACAAGGAATGGCAACATGACATATCAAAATTACAAGAGCAAGTGCACCAAATTTCACTCTCGCAAAGAGCAACAAAAAATGAAACGGAATTTTTAAAGAAAGGCATGGAAGCTAAGATGGATGGTTTGAAGGAAGGCATGGAAGTTAATATAGGTGGCATGGAAGCTAAGATGGATGACATGGAAGCTAAGATAGATGAAAAAATGAAAGATAACATGAAAAAAATGAAGAATTATCTAAAATAAGACACGGAAGGTTTGACAAAGTTGATACAAGAAATGTTTCCTAATGGCCAAAATATAGTGGAGGAAACTCATGATGAGAACAAAACATATTTTAATCGTGATTTCATAAACTCTAATGTTGGATGGAAGAACCACCATATTCCAAATATGGATATGAGGAAGTTTAATGGCAAGGATCTCGTAACATGGATACTACAAATGGAGCAATATTTTGATCTCAATAATGTGAAAAACACACAAAAGGTACACATTGCAACTTTACATTTGGAAAAAATACATTTTAATGGTATCAATGGCTTTTCTCCCATAAAAAAATTGTCAGTTGGTCAATTTTTATGGAGGAAATGATATCACATTATGAGGATACAAAAAGCAACACCTTCTTTAGCCAATTGATAAATCTCAAACAAAAGGGTTCTGTCGTAGAGCACATTGAGGACTTCCAAAAATTGAATATAAGAGTAACTAATATTCTAGAGGAACAGAGGATTGATGTCTTCATATGGAATTTAAAGGATAACATCCAACATGAAGTTCGTGTTTGCGAACCTGATTCATTGGAAAAGGCATCAGGTTGGCAAGAAAAATTTAATGTAAAATTATGGCAACAAGGAAGCCTACCACTCACATATATAAATATAGAAGTGTTGCTACTCCTAGACTTCCACAACCTACAAGGTTGACACAACAACAATTGGAAGAAAAAAGAGAAAAATGGTTTTGCTAAAGTTGTGATAGAAAATACAGTAAAGGTCTTAAGTGTATTGAGAAGAAATTATTTTACATATATTGTGAAAAGGAAGAAGAAAATAAACACGAATATTCAAAAGAAGAGGATATACACTAGGAACTAACGCTAGAAGAGGAAGAAATCTGTTCAACCATATTATGTAATGCATTGGTAGGAATTACCACTCCTCAAACTCTCAAGATAGAAGGAAATATGAAGAAGAAAAAGGTAATAGTGTTGATTGATTCGAATAGTACCCATAATTTTATTCATTGTAAGGTAGCCAAGGAATTGAATTGTTTGCTATACCCAGCACCAGAATGTCAAGTGATGGTTGCAAATGGAGGAACTACAAATTTCTCTGGGAAATGCCATAATATCAAGCTAAACATGGGGGAATATGTATTGAATAGTCTAATGCTTTCCATTCCAATGGGAGGTGTTGATTTTGTACTAGGAGTACAATGGTTACAATCTTTGAGGATGATAGATTTTAATTTTCAAGATCTTTTCTTGAATTTTTTTTTCAGAAGGAAAGGAAGTTGAATTATGGGGTATCATAGGGAATCCAGGAAATATAATAAGCTCTAATGTCATGAAAAATCTTTTGAAGAAAGAACAACGAGGCGTAATTTCACAATTATGCTCACTAGAAGTTCCAACATCAAAATCATCTATTTCTGCATATCTCCAAAAAGTCTTGGACAATCATTCCAAGGTGTTTGAAACTCCCAAAGGACTCCCACCTATTCATGATCATGAACATGCTATTCATTTGATTCTAGGAAATGTTCCTCCAAACATCAGGCCTTATAGATATCCCTATGTCCAAAAGAGAGAAATTGAAGGTATGTTTGCATAAATGTTAGAGGCTAGTATAATTCAACTTAGTCAAAGTTCTTTCTCTTCTCTAGTAGTATTGGTGCACAGGAAGGATGGATCGTGGATCATGTGACTGGATTATAGGGAGCTAAATAAGCTCACTATTAAAGATAAATTTCCCATTCCTGTGATTGATGAATTATTTAATGAATTACATGGATAAATTTAATTTACCAAGTTGGATATTCGTTCAGGACATCAAATTAGAATGAAGACTAAAGATATTCCGAAAACAATATTTCGAACTCATGAGGGTCATTATGAATTTTTGGTCATGCCTCTTGGCCTTACCAATTCACCTTCTAAATTTCAAGGGTTGATGAATTCCATTTTGAAACCCTTCCTTAGAAAATTTGTGCTAGTATTTTTTGATGATATACTAATCTATAGTAGGTCTTGGAAGGATCATGTTCAACATGTTGACAGGATGCTCAAACTATTGCAAGAGAAACAATTATATGTAAAAACATCCAAATGTTTCATTGGATTACAAGAGGTGGAATATCTGGGTCATATTGTATCTCACGAGGGTGTTAAGGTAGACCCTAACAAAATTAAAGCCATTAAGGAATGGGGATTCCCCACAACCATAAAGCAGTTGCGACGATTTCTCGAGTTAACAGGGTATTATCGCAAGTTTGTTAAGAATTATGGGAGAATAGCAGCACCTCTAACAACATTATTGAATAAATATTCATTTCCATGGACTCCTGAAGCAACTAAGGCCTTTGAACATCTTAAAGAGGCAATGTGCATAACACTGGTCTTAGCTACGATGGACTTCATAAAAGCCTTTATTGTGAAATGTGATGCCTCAGGAAATGGAATTGGTGTTGTTTTAATGCAAGAGGGAAGACCCATTGCTTTTGAAATCCACCCAATCAAAGGAAAGTATTTACATAAAGCTATTTATGAGAAGGAAATGTCAGCAATACTACATGCACTAAAGAAATGGTGACCTTACCTAATGGGAAGACACAACAAGGTGAAAAATTATCATGATAGTCTAAAACACTTTTTGGAACATACACTTTCTTTAGAAGAGTACCAAAAATGGGTCGCAAAGATGTTGGGTTATGACTTTGAAATAATATATAAAAAAGGGAAGCTAAATTTTGTTGCAAATGCACTCTCAAGAAAGAATGAAGAGGTGGAAGCATTGCTTTGTGCCATTTCTATTATCCAGCTAGATTGGATAACCGAAGCAAGGGATGAATGGAAGAAAGACAAATAACTGTGGATACATTCAAAATTTGCTGAAAGATCCTAGTACATTTGATACATTTAGTTGGAAAAATGATTCCTTATGGTACAAATATCACTTATATCTTTGCAAAATTTCCCAACTAAAACAAAAGGTTCTTTTTGAATTGCACACTTATCCTTTAGGGGGACACTCAGGATTTTTAAAAACTTACCACAGGGTGAAGAAATAATTTTTTGGGATGGCCTTAAATCTGATATTCAAAAGTTTGTGGTGGAATGCTTGGTTTTCCAGCAAAAATAAAGTTGAGATAATTAAGAACCCAGGTATTCTACAACCTTTATCCATTCCAAGTCAACATTGGGAGGAGATTTCAATGGATTTTATCACATTTTTACCTAAGTTGAAAGGAAAGAGTGTCATCATCGTGGTAGTTTATAGACTTACCAAGTATGCGCACTTTTGTGCATTATCTCATCCATTTAAAGGAACTACAATGGCTACTACATTTATGGACACAATTCAAAAGCTACATGGAAACCCAAAGATTATTGTGAGCGACATAGATCCCATTTATACTGGAAATTTTTGGACGGAGTTATTTTATTGTTTGGGTACTCAACTAGCTCATAGCTCATATTATCATCCTCAATCAGATGGTCAAACTGAGATAGAGAATACATGTTTGGAAGGATATATTCGTTGTTTTGTATCTGATAAACAAACACAATGGGTCAAGTGGTTACCTCTCACTGAATGGTGGTATAACACTTCCTCCCATACTGCAGCAAAAATGACCGCATTTATGGCACTTTATGGATATCATTCATCGTCCATCAATTCATCTTTAAGAGAAAATTCTAAGGTTCAAGCAATGGAAGATCACATCGAGCATCAACAAGAAGTTCTCCAAATCTTAAAGGATAACCTAAATTTTGGACAAAATCAAATGAAACAATAGGCCAATCAACATTGTAGCGAGAGAAGTTTTGATGTAGGAGACTGGGTATTTTTATGGCTACAACCATACAAGAAAATGTCCCTCAAGCAAGCTAATAAGGATAATAACTTATCGCCAAAGTGTTGTGGTCCTTACAAGGTGTTGCAAAAGATTGGTACTATGGAATACAAATTGGAGATTCCTCCTTCTTCGTGAGTGCATCCAGTTTTCCATGTTTTATGCTTAAAGAAAGTTATAGGTGAAAATATTGTAGTTCAAACAATATTTCCAAGACTTGATGAGGAAGGAAAAATCATATTGGAACATGAAGCGGTCATGGAAACAAGAACTTGACAGCTACGGAATCGATCAATTTCAGAGTATCTCATCAAGTGGAAGAACTTACCCACTCAAGATTCTACATAGGAGGATGAGAATTTTATACAGAAGCACCCAAAGCTGCTCAAGCGTTGAGGACAACACTTTTTGAAGGAGAGGGGCAAGTTAGGTCCCTATATTACTAGTTTAGTCCCTTATTTTTATTAGTGTAGCCCCCTTATTTTTATTGTTGTACCCCTGTAACCCTAATATTGTTATTATTGTGCCCTTACATTATTATTGTTAGGTCGGCTAGGATTATATTGTGATCTAGTTTCATAACACCTTGCCGAGGTTTTTTCAGCCAATGATTTTCACTTCATGATTTTTCTTACTCTCTATCCTTACATAGAGTTTTGGGTTTGTTCCTAAAGAAACCTCGCTTGAGCGGAGAAAATGTATTTTTATATCTATATGAACTAATTAAACTATTTTTCAATCCGCAAGGTAAATTTCCCAATTGTATATGCATGTATCTACACAGTTAGAGATGGAATGGTCACCAGGCCCTCTCCTGTAGTGGGAGGTAACAATATTGATAAATTTTCTTTTAAGTAATTTATATATGTATATATGATGGAATTTTCTCATGAATGTTTCACTCTCACTCATATGCCTAGACATGGTTTTTTTATTATGATAATCTTTAGTAGAGTTTTGAATGGTTGAACTGAAGATCTTGCTCGATTGATTTTCTACCACGGGGGCTTCACTAAATGAACCTCTAACATATCGCATGTGATCACATCGTATTAAAAAATACCATTAATCTGATTACATATTGGAAAATACCTCTAAAAATCACATTATATAACCCCCTACCAATATAAAAGCAATAAACCTTCCAAATTTAAAAAGCCCCTACTTTCATTATATATTGTAGGTATCCATTTTTTCATTAACATTTTTTATACCAACAAATATAAAAACACTTTACCCCCTATATATCCACCAGTTTATTATGTCATTTTTTCCTCATTATATATCCCTCAATATGAACCCATGTGCTATGGTATTTCTCCCATAGCGAATCCCTTGTGTTTGCTACTCACAATGCTTCTTCTTGAAGCTTCAGATTCGAGGGTTGATAAATTTCTCAATTTCATCAAAAATATTGTTGTGGATCATATTCCCTTTTTGGATTCCGAGTATATCTGTATATTTGTAATATGTTCTTTTACTGTTTTTTTCTAGACATCATTTCTTATCAGAGTAGTTTAATTTTTCGGTTACTTTGCATGTGATAAATATATCAGGTTTGCTAATTTGTAGCATTTCAAATTGTATTTATTTTTGCAATAGTGTTATATGTTATTTTCATGAAAACTTAGAGGGTTTCTATTGTTTTCTTGTACGAGTTATTTTCTTGTAATAAATCCTAGGTATTATGGAGGATGAGGGATTTCTATAATTCTCTCCATCCCACGGGGTTTACCCTCTCTTGTTGTTCATAAAGAACTACTCTAGCCAATAGGCTTCCACTAATATGTGAGATCTTAAAGAAAGTGTGCTTGAGGGTTTGTAAATTGCAAGTGTTAAAAAATGAATTTTTATGAGATTTTATGTTAAATTTTTAAACACATAAAGAATAAATTCAAAACTATGAAATAACATAAACAAAAACCAAATACACCATAGCAATAACCACAACATAGAAAATGATGAAGGAGTTCACCGCTCCTGGAATATGTCTTATTGGTCCAACTTCCAATGGTTTTACCCTCTTTCATTATTCTCAAAATGGTGACTACATACACTTACAATGTTCAAATGGCTTCAAAACTAGTTCCATCAGCTTCAGAAGACCCAAAAATTCTTGTCTACCCTCTTTTTGCTCCAAAATTGGTCAAAAAGTAAAGAAATTATGAGCCTCCCTAGTTTTTCTGCTAGCCACACCACAAATTCCCAAAAATCTAGAATCGTCCTACAATTTTTCCCTTATTTCAACTAACCAAGCAACAAATTTTTGGAATTCTGAAAAAAATTATCTGATCATTAAAATGCACAAAAATGCCTAAAACCCGAATTTTTAACCATTATTGGCGCTCAACTAAATTTTGTTTAATTAAAAAAATCACATTACAGGGTTGTGCCCTTGGTCTTGGCCGATGATCATGTTATATCAAAATACAGGGTGGTCGGGGCTAAACCCTGGCCCCTTAACCCGACCTCTGCCACATATAACATTGAAATAGTGTTTTGGGTGTAAATTTTAACAACGAGAAATAGTGGCTCGATTGTAAGACTTGGAAATCTTTGGTAATAGGTTCAGTGTTCCAACCTGCTGAAGGCTAATTCATATTTCACAAAAACATTTGGCTGCCATGTGGCGACCTCTGGTTGGACCACATGGCACCATGTGGTTGGCCACCACCCAAGCAATGTGAAAACACCAACCAACACCCATAAAATGAGGAAAAGTGGCGCGACCTGATTGTTCAACACTGTCCAATCAACCTTGACCAGTAAACCATGCCTAGTCAAATCTACGAAGTACTGACTGGGGAGCTTGCACAATTTTGCCAAATTTTTGCATGTTTAGGAAAACAAATAGAACGTGTTTCTAGGAGCATTTAGTGTTGATTTTTTGTGAAATGAGTTGTGCCAGATTCAAAATCATGAGATATACACGGACATTCAGGCTCCACACCATTCCAACAACTTTCATTTTGAGCATAATTTTGAGCACCTTACTACTTCTCTGTACTGGATGCTTTTGGACACCAAAAGATCCATTTTAGTTTTTTATTATATGAGGGTACAATTACCTCACCTTTCCAATATCGATCCATTTATATTTTTTTTGGATTTTTTATTTTGAGACCGACATGAAGGTACTCCACATTCCTTTTTTTTCAAGACCTTGTTCTTCTGTCAAGAATGGTGTCTTGTTGTAGTTCATTAAGGTATTCAGGAGAAAAATCCTTAATGGAAGGAATCTGAACATTTTCTCCTTGATCTTCAATCAAAGGCAAATAATAGAACCTTAAGTTCTCAACATTAAAAATAGCATAAATTTGGATATATGAAGGCAAATCCAACCTGAAGGCATTTTCATTTGCATATATGAAGGAAAATCGTGCCTTATTTTGTACTTGACGTGGCTCTTTTCCAATTGTTCTTGAACTGATTTATGCACCAATTGGATTTTTTAAATGAACCTTTTAGCTTTGTCTATGTCACTATGACCATCAATAACAACATCCTTTCCAAGAATCAAATCAAAATGATATTTAGGAAAATATCCCAAACATGCTTCACATGGCAATATTTGAGTTGAAGAGTGTTGGGACTGGTTGTAAGCATGTTGAATATAGTGCAAGTTTTCATTCCACGGCTTTGGATGCTTGTTGCAATAACCTTAAAGAATATGTATCACCATACTGTTCACCACCTTTGTTTTACCATCTGTTTGTGGATGAAATTTTGTACTTTTTTTCAATTTGGTGTCCACGAATCACTAGAGGCTTGAAAAAAAATTCCTAAAAAAGCGAAAATCTCGATCACTAACAATGGATGTGGGAAATTCAGAATTCACCAATACATTATAAAAGAATAGTTGAGCAGTTTTTTCAGCTACAATTTTCATTTTACATGGCATCAATATACACATTTTTTTGAACCTATCCAGAACTAAAAAAAGATAATTATGATTCCTTTTTGACATAGGAAGACCTCCAAAAAATTCCATATAAGTACTCTCCCATGGACCATAAGGTACTGGAAGTGGTGTGTACAATCCTAACTTTCTTTTACTAGGCTCACTGACACCACATAATGAAAAAAATCTAATAAAACGTTACACGCTTTCAAGAATACGAGGCCAATAACAATACCATTGTAGATGTGACACCATCTTACTTAAACCAAAATGATTAGCAATTATGTGCCTCTCTTATAATATTGAATCTTTATCCTGCAGGATACAAATCTTACCAAGATGGTACAAAAAGTTATCATGCATGTGATAATCCAATTCCTCTACTTGGTTCCCTTGAATCAAAGTTGTATAGACATCTTGAAAACCACTATTTAAAGCATATTTTTCAACATAGCTTTCATGCAAAAAAGAATTATGCTTAAGAATAATAGCCAAACTAAAAATAAGCCTAGAAATCATGTGAGTAACTTTACTATATATACCTTTGTTATACCTTATCACAAAGTGGATTTTTTGAAGAAAACCCATCCATCAAAAGTGCCTTCATTGCTACAACTTTTTTTGCGATTGCAAGTATTTCAATGGTTGATGATTAGTGTGAATGAATGTTTCCTTACCCATCAAGAAGAGTTTCCACTTTTTCACACTTTTCACCAACTCATACAACTCCTTGTCATATGTAAGATAGTTAATCATTGCACCATTAAAATTTTTTGAATGAGAACAAATGGGCTTACCATTTTTCATGAGGACCGCACACATGGCATAGTCACTAGCATCAGTATGAATCTCAAATAACTGTCTCAAGTTTGGAAGTGCAAGTATTGTGGCTGAACTGATCTTTTTCGTCAATGCATCAAAGGCATTTTGTTGTTTACCTCCCCAGTGGAAAACCTACTTCACTCTTGTCAATGCATGCAATGGAGCTATGAAAGAAGAGAAGTTAACAATAAACTTCCTCTAATATTGGGCTAGTCCCAAAAGCCTCTTACCTCCATTTTTTTTCAAGAAATCGAGTACCTTTTTGACATGCATGACATGTTCTTCATGATATTTACTGAAAATAAAGATGTCATCTGAGTATACTATCACAAATTAATCTAGAAATTGCCTCAATACATCATTCATCACACACATAAAGGTAGTCAGAGCATTGCATTGCAAAGACCAAAAGGCATAACTAACCATTCAAACAAACCTTGTTTTGTTTTGAATGTTGTCTTCCATATGTCACCTTCAACAATTCTAATTTGATGATAGCCACTCCTTAAGTCCAACTTAGTAAAATATTTTTCATCTTTCAACTGATCAAGTAAATCATCAATTCTAGGAAGTGGGTAATGGTTCTTTACTGTACTTTTGTTCAATGCACATAATTCCACACACATGTTCCATGTTCTATCCTCTTTTGGAAACAAAAAAAATAGGTGAACTGAATGGTTAAGTAATTGGTTTGATGATCCCTTTGTCCAACAACTCTTGAATTTAATTTTTAATTTCAGTCCTTTCCATCATCGACATCCTATACATGACAATGTTAGGGAGAGGACAATTTTGCTGAAATTTTATTTCATGTTGGATTCCCCTCGTGGGAGGCAATCCTTTTGGATCCTGAAACATCTCATCATATTGTTTAACAACCTCAACTTAATCATATTTCAATCTTGAGTCAGAACCTTGAAAAGCTTCATTTTAAATATGTTCTTTTGTTTGACCATTAAAAGCACAAAATGCTTGCTAGAGTTAATGAGTCTCTTCATTTGTGCGACATTTAGAAGTGACATAATTAGTTTTTGTTGATGTTCTCTAAAAATGTACTCAATACCATATTTGAATAACTGATACTTGTTTTCATGGTGATGCAAAATATTTTTTCTATGATACAAATATGGGCTTCCCAAAACAATTTCGAAAATATCAAGTGGAACTACATCAAGTTCAACTTCATCAACAAAGTTTTTTGTAATTGAAAATCTAAGTGTGCATTTCCTCGTAACTTGTGAGTTTCCATTCTTCCATATAAAACCTAAAGGATAAGGTCTTGGATGAGGAATTTTCCCTAAATTTAACTTTTTGACTAAGTCTTCAGAAATCAAATTTTCTTGTGAGCCACTATCAAACAGTGTATCAATTTTGGTGTGCTTTGAAATAACCCAAATATGGAAAAGCTTAGTTCTAGTTTTCTCATCTTGATTATCATTAGAACAACTTTAAGAGATATTTATTGTCATGTCCCTATCTTTCATTCCCATTTTTGTGATCTTTTTTTCATCTCTCGAATTAGATCCTAAGTCATGTTGTGTAGTTGGAATTGTCTTTTTCTTCCCTTTGTTCTTGAACTTCTTTGGTTTCATCCGAGGATGAAGCTTCCAACAATGAGCTTCATCATGACCCTCTTTTGAAAAATATTTGCATGTTAGTTTTTCTCCTTCCTTCTTGATGCATGCATTATTTTTTCCTTTCCCTTTAAACTTACTCTTACCCTTGTCTCCACTTCTGAATGGCTTCTTGCTACCTTCTTCTAAATTTTTTTTCCCTCTTGCTTCAAGATGTGTTTCATGAAAACAACCCTCATCTAAACTTGTAGGATTAAACATAAAAATAGTATGCCTTAAATAACTATATAAACCCCCAATATATTTCAACAAATTTTCTTGTGAATTCAAGTCTACACCTAATATCAAACACCTTCCTCTAAATACTTGAGTGGAACTTTGCACACTTTGACCCTTTAGTTATATAAAATTCTACCAATCTGTAATAGACTTTTCATATAGGCTAATCGATAAGTTTTTCTTTCAAGTGAAGTGATAAAATCTATCCAATAGGTGGAGACCTTACCAAGATTTTTCATATCCTCTTGTGTTTTGGCCTCCCATCAAATCAAATCAACACTTTCCAACCTTAATGAAGCCAACTGAATCTTTCTTTCATCATCTTTGATGTTATGAATCATGCAATAAATGTCAAGTTCACAAAGCCAATTAACAATTCTTTGAAATTTCACTTCACCATTATACATAGGTAGTTCGAATTTTACATCTAGTTTTAATAATGGAGTTTTACCATGAACCCTTGGGGTATGTGGATGTGTTTAAGTAAAAATTGTTGTGGAAGAGGAAGAAGATGAAGGTGAGGATGGAGGTGAAGATGATGGTGGAGAAGAGGGTGGTTTTTCACCTTTTCCTTTTGAAATCTTCTCATCATCTCATCCTTTTCATACAGAATAATCCTCTCTTTTTGAAAGTTCGGAAATTTCATGTTGCAATCTTGAAGTCCTCTCTTTATAGAGAAAATTAACCATTTCAGTCATGTCAAAGAAAGATTTTCTGAAATTATTTTCCTCATCTAACATATTATCAGATCCTCCTTCATGTGACATGCTTGCTAAAGCTTCAACTACAATTTGAGGAAGCATTTTGTGGTGGAGATTGTGGCAAACCTGCTCTCCTTGTCCTTGATCTAACTTGAGGACTTGCAACCACAAGTTTTCCTTCTCCTCTCTTGAGCTTCAACCTTGTAAGCGTCATAAAAAATTGCAAACAATTGAATCATCATAGAAGAAAAAAAAATTAGGCTCTGATACCAAAATTGATCTGTATGAGATCTTAAAGAATGTGTGCTTGAGGGTTTGTAAATTGCAAGTGTTGAAAACTGAGTTTTTGTGAGCTTTTATGTTAAATTTTTAAGCACATAAAGAATAAATTTAAAACTCTGAAATAACAAAAACAATAGACAAACACACCATAAAAATAACCACAAGATAAAAAATGATGAAGGTGTTCACCCCTCCTGGGCTACGCCTCCATTCTTCAGCTTCCAATGGCTTGGCCCTCTTTCATTCTGCTCAAAACGGTGATTACATATATTTACAGTACTCAAATGGCTTCAAAATGTGTTCCATAAGTTTCAAAATACCCAAAAATGTATGTCTAGCCTCTTTCTGCTCCAAAATTGGTCAAAGACTGAAGAATTTATTAGCATCCCTAGATTTCCTAGTAATCGCACCACGAATTCCCCACAATCTGGAATTGTCTTACAATTTCTCCAATATTTCAACTAACCAAGAAACAAATTTTCAAAATTCCACGCAAAATTGTGAGATTGTTAAAATGCACAATATCACCTAAAATCCGAATTACTAACCATAATCGATGACCAATTTTTTTTAAATTAAAAGAAGCACATTACAGGGCCATGCCATTGGCCTGAGCTGATGATCATCTGGTATGAAAATAAGGGGGGGGGGGGGGTGGGGGTTCGGGGGCAAAAACGTGGCCCCTTGCCCCGACCTCTGCCACATATAACATTGAAATAGACTTTTGGTTGTAATTTTTAACAATGAACAATGATGGATCAACAGTAAGAGTTGGTGTTGTTTGGTAATAGGTCTGGTGCTTGAAATTGTTGGAGGCTAATTCAGATCACACACAAAATTTTGGTGGCCCCTGTACTGCCACGTGGCAAGCTTTAGTTGGGCCACGTGTCATCATGTGGTTGGCTAGCAACCAACCAATGAAAAAACACTAACCAACACCCATACAATGCAGACATGTGGCATGACCTAATTGGTCAACCCTTCCCAATCAACCTTGACCATTCAACCATGCCTAGTCAGCTGTATGGACTACTAACTAGGCAACTTGCACAATTTTGCCAACTTTTTGCCTGTTTGGGAAAACAAAGAGAACACGTTTATAGGAGCATATGGTGTCGGTTTTCCCCAAAAAGAGTTGCACTGGATTCAAAATGACGAGATATACGCAGCTGTATAGGTTCCACACCATTCGAAAAAAAATCATTTTTGAGCATAATTTTGAGCACCAAATCATCCAACCATCAACTGGATTTAAGATAATATAAATTATTACTTATGGATTCAATTATTGTTCTGTGCTTCCACATTCCAAGTTGTGGTGACCAAACCTAACCTAACCTATTTTCTTTCCATTTATTCTTTACCTACTCAACAACATTCAACCTCATTCTCTTGTGTGCCTACTCAACAATATTCACAACCCCATACTAACATTTACAACCATCATGAATTCATGAAATACAAGAAACTCAAGCACACTCATTTACAATCAACATAACTTCAAGGAATACAATAATTTCAACCACACTTATCTGAGTGGATTTAGACATCCTAGGAACTCAACGAGAAGAGTGTCCTCCTTCCTTATAATCTAGAACAATAATTACGTTCAATTCTCCCCCAATATTTCCAACTTCTAGAACATTTAACTTCATTGAGACCCACTAAGGTCAATTTACAAGGCATCAAAACCCCTAAATCGATCCTAGAACTTACAAACTTCTATCTGAAGTAGAACCTTCAATTAGTTTAAATCCAGCTAAAAAATTACTCTATAAAAAACAATATGACACACCTTACCACATTATTCAAGTTTTTCCCCTCTTCAATTTATTTTTTTGGCTTCCCCCCCCCCCAAAAAAAAAAAAAAAAAACCACCCTTCCCTTGCCTTCCCTTCCCTTCCCACTAAGCTCTCTTTATCTCTAAGGAATAAGACATAATCATAATTATTACGACTTTCTCGAAGTTAAAAGAATTATTTTACGGTCTCTCTTAGAGTTAGAAGACTCATCCAAATCCTTAATTAACGAATAAATAAATATAAACTTCTTTAAATTTTTGGTTTCACCAAACTTTTCCTCGAAGCCTTTAATTATTAAAGTCTTATTAAATCCAAGTAACTGACATTAAATAACTAGTTGTAGTAATAGAAGTGTTACATTAGTATAATAAAAAATAAATGATGAAAAAATACGTTACAAATAAATATAATATATTTATTTATAATAAAGTTTAATTACCCTATACAACAATTTATTTATATTTATTTATAATAAAATTTAATTACACTATACAACAATTTATATAAAAATATACGTTACAAATAAATATAATATATCTATTTATAATAAACTTTAATTACACTAGACAACAACTCTAGATGGGTTTTTGATAAGTTATTTCATTACAAAAACAAAACCAATATTTGAGAAATTGAAATTTATGGTTCACGTCAATTAACTTTCATTTTTAATGATAAATCTAATAGATCTATCTTCAAATTGGTTGTAGATAAATTTTCGATGTTATTTGATAACAAAAATATGATAAATTAAAATTTATAAATAAAAATAAAATAAAAATTATATAAATAAGAAATTTATTCGAAGATTATTTATCAACATAATTTGATTTATCACTATCATTTAAAGAAAACCATATTATTTTAGTTGATGTTTACTAATGCAGTTTTGACTCTTGCTAAATCTGAATGCAAACTCGTGTATATAGGGACCAAAATGGGATGGACAATATCTTGTCTAAAAGTGGTCTACTTCTCTGTTGTTTTGGCAAGATGGCATTTGAAGTGTTGATGGATGGATCTATATGCGTTGGAGGATCTTTGGTATACGTTGGCCGTTTTGTACCTGTCTGCTTGTAGATGCTCGGAGTTTTTTTATTTTTTTGGCTTTGTGTTGGAATATGAGAATTTTGACTACAGAGTATTGAGAATTTTACTGGATGATTATTGTAAATATGCATGGGTAATAGCAAGATGTAATGGATTGGTTTTTTCCATTTGATATAGCAAATCGTTTTATTAATAAAATTGTTATATTTTTTTTTACGTTGGAAAAAAATTGATTTCTTAATATTATTCATGAAAAATCATACCACTTAAAATTTATTACTATTATTTATGAAAATAAATACCACTTCAAATTAGTTATTAATAATTTACATTGAGAACTTACATTGAAAGAGAGTTTCATTACTGTCAAATACAATACTTTTGGTGTTTGGTTGTTAACCTATTTCCTTAATTCCTTTTAGATATTGGTGTACTCTGCTATAAACATATTTAAAAAAAAAATTGTTGAAAAATGTATGTCAACATTGTAGCTTTGATATTTTGAGAAACGATAATGAGGGCTGGTATTTTGTGTGCCCTAGACTATGGTTATGGAATTATGTTGGAGCCAATGTCATGATGTTGGTGGTGGTTGCAATTCACTGTGATTACTATTTGTATGTTTTCATGAGAAACAATAGGAGTTCCAACGATGTCAATAGATATATCTATTTTCGTTTCTATTGTCACGACTGTCATAAGTATTTTTCGGATTTTTTGATAAATCCTTAACAATAGAGGAATAAAATTTCCTCTTTCAACACAGAGATTTCATTTACAAAACTTGTAGATGGAGCATTAAGAAAAACATACACTATGGAGAACAAAAAAAACTTTGTCTTTCATTCAGTGACTTTCAGATTTTTTTTATGAAACTTCAGAATTGTTGTTCTGGCTTCTCTGTTACTTTGCTCCACTATTGCGCACACACTCACACACTGCGCTCACACACAACATACATTCTACATTGTCTTCTTTGTATTGTATATATATATATATATATATATATATATATATATATATATATATACACACACACACACACACACAATACGTATTAAAATATTAACCTTAGTTAAACTATATGAAAATAAAAAAACTATGTCGCGGGCATATTACTAACGCAAACATTACAAAATAAATTGTGATAGGTTTATCGGATGAAATGATGAACCGCCTGACATCAGCACCAAACTATGCGATAAATGAATGGGGAGGAGATCTACGAAGTTTTATCACATCAAACTTCGTGCTGGATGACGAGGCAGAAGAACGGTGCGGCGATGAACTATTGGTTGTCGGGGAGATGAGTTGGCATGGTGGGGTCACGTTTATCACGTGGTTGCGAAGGGAGGGATTATGTAAGCGAGAAACGATGTGATAAGCATTGATTGGTCGACAAACAGTTGACGTGGATTGGCAGGGTCCACAAAATGATGTGGAGTGGTTTGAATTCAAATAACTGGGGTGACATTTAAGTGTGATTGGTGCATAGGTGTTATGGCGGAGGTTTCATGGTTCAGACTACGATTTTGTAAATATGGAGGGCTGCTGCACTGTAAGGAGAAATCGGTTGTTGCAGGAGAATTAGACACAAATTGAATGCACAGGTTGAGTGAAAAACCAAAAGGAAATTTGTTGTTGTTGTCGTATTTTAACTTCAAATCAAAAATTGATGTTTTGTCCTTCTTTATCCAGATTACAGTTGGGGTTATTTCCAACACTCCCCCTTAATAAAAAATGCTGCTATCTTGCATTCCCAGACATTTTATGAGATAATTAAAACTTTTTTTCCCCAATGGTTTTGTCAACATATCTGCAAACTGTTCTTCTATTCTACAATGCTGTAAAACAACTTCTCCATTGTTCACCAATTCTCTAATATAATGATACTTTGCATCAATGTGTTTTGTTCTTTTATGAAACACCCAATTCTTGGATAAAGCTATTGCTAAGATATTACCACAATAAATTGTTGTATCTTTTATCTATTCATGGCACAAATTTCTCAACATTCTTCTCATCCATACTGCTTGACATGTTGCTGCTGTAGCTGCCACATACTTTGCCTTTGTTGTTGATAAATCCACAATTGGATGTTTCTTAGAATCCCATGAAATGGCTCTTGATCCCAAATGAAAAATATATGCAGATGTATTTTTCCCGACATCTATACTTCCAGCCCAATCACTGTCAGTGTATCCAATTAACTCAATTTTTTTTGAAGAGGTGTATAAAATACCATACCCCTTTGTTCCTTTCACATACCTTAGAATTCTTTTTTTTACTTGCCAATGTGTCTCCTTTGGCCTCTCCATGAATCTGGAAATTAAAATTACAGCATGCATAATATCTAGCCTAGTTACAGTCAAATACATAAGGCTGCCAACTATGCTCTTATACAAACTAGGATCTACATCCTTGCTACTGTCTTCCTTGCTCAATTTCAGTCCCATCATTGTAGGAGTTATTTCTGCCTTGCAATATTGCATGTTAAATATTTCCAAAACTTCTTTCACATATTTCTCTTGAGAAATAAAAAAATTATTTTCATTTTGCTCTACTTCTATTCCTAAGAAGTATCTCAACAATCCCATATCAGTCATCTCAAATTCTTCTTTCATGACTGTTGTAAAATTTTCAATGAGGTAAGCATCATTACCTTTGAATATCACATCATCAACATATAAAAAATAAATGAGAATCTTACCATTCTTTTCTTTGATGTATAGTGTGGGTTCTCCTTCACATTTCTCAAACCCATTTTCCAATAGATAGGCATCTATTCTACTGTACCATGCTCTTGGTTATTGTTTCAGCCCATATAGAGCTTTATTAAACTTGCATACTTTGTGCTCTTGGCCTTCTTTTTCATAGCCCAAAGGTTGTTCAAAATAAACCTCTTCCATCAATGCTCTAATTAGGAAAGCTAATTTCACATCCATTTGGTAAAATTTCCACTTATGTTGTGCTGCAATAGACAACATTGCTCTTACCGTTTCCATTCTTGCAACTGGTGCAAAATTTTCTTCATAATCTCTTCCTTGTTGCTGCTTGTAGCCTTTGAAAACAAGTCTGGCGTTGTGACTTTCAATCTTACCTTCAATAATTCTCTTGGTCTTATAGACCCATTTTAATCCAATCACTTCTTTACATTTTGGGAGATTAACTAATTCCCATGTATTGTTCTTCTCTATTGCATTCATTTCTTCAGCCATAGCATCTATCCATTTCTTATCTTTTACTGCTTGTTCAAAATGAATAGGATAATTTATATGAAAATACAAAGAAAATAAAGAGTTCATACCTTTATTATTTGCCTCTTTCTCATAGATTTCATTTAAACTTCTAAATCTGGTTCTTCTTTCAATTTCTGAAGTTGTGCTTGTAGAAGCACTCAAATCTGCTCCTTATGTTGTGCTTGGAGAAGCACTTTCATCACTTCTCAAGGGTGTTCTCACACCTTCTTGAGGTGTTCCTTGCTGTGCTTGTGTTGGTGGAGGAGGTGCTGCTAATGAGGGATTTATTATTTCCATTTCTTCCTCATCATATTCTTGAGAAAAAAATTTTTTACATTCACTGTTTTCTCAATGCTTCCATCCCAAGCTTCTTCCTCAATGAACTGTACATATCTGCTTACAATAAACTTCTTGGTGGATGGGTTATACAATCTGTATTCCTTTGATTCATCACTGTATCCAACAAATATGCACTTCTCCCCCTTACTGTCCACCTTCTTCCTTAGCTGATCTGGAATATGTGCATAAGCCACACACCCAAATATTCTCATGTAGGTGAAAAATTATTTTATGCCACTATATGCTTCTTCTGGAACTTTGTTCATCACACTCTTTGTTCGGCATCTATTCAGCACATATGTTGCACAATGTACAACTTCAGCTTCAGCCCAATATTCATTTGGCAAATGTTTTTACTTCAACATGCTTCTTACCATATCCGCGATCATTCTATTTGTCCTTTCAACAACTCCATTTTTCTGTGGTGTATACCTTGTTGTAAATTTCTTGTGAATTTCATTTTCTCTGTAAAAGTGCAAAAAATCTTTGGAATATATTCTCCTCCTCTATCAGTCCTCAAAAATTTTATGTGTTGCCCAGTTTGATTCTCAACAAGAGCGTTAAAGTGGAAGAACTTTTCAAATACTTCACTCTTCAACTTTAAGAAATACACCCATGTTTTTCTTGTGTAATCATCAATAAAAGTTATCATATAGTGGTTGCCTCATAAAGATGGTGTTTGTATTGGTCCACACAAATCTAAATGGAATATCTCTAAGGGTGCTTTTTCCCTTATGTTCTTTCCTAATTGAAAGCTTTTTCTGTGTTGTTTGCCCAAAATACAACCTTCACAAAGGCTGACTGGTTTCTCAATCAATGGTAATCCCTTTACCATACATTTTCTGTGAAACAAATTTAGGCCTCCAAAGTTGAGATGTCCAAATCTCAAATGCCAGAGCTAGTTTTCATATTTGGCCTCCTTTTTGAATCTCTCTTGACTTACAACTTCCATTACAACTCCTTTCTTCAAATATGCTATCATATTGAGAGGAAACATTATGTTTCTTGTCATCTTCACTTATGCAATCCTTTGATTTGTTGGTGGTATGTCCATGATGGTACATACATCATCTTCAAAGAATACATTATAGCCTTTCTAAATGAGTTGTCCAATGCTCAAAAGGTTGCACTTCATACCAAGTACATAGTATACATCTGATATGGATTTCCTTTCTCCTTTTCTTGTCAAAACACTTACTTTGTCTTTCCCCATGACAAATACTTTGTTGTTTGTTCCCAATGTTACTTGAGACTTCACATTTTCATCCAACATCGAAAACATAGAGATGTTTCTAGTCATATGGTTGCTACATCCTGAATCTAGAAACCATATATCTTCATTCTTCTCTTCATCCATATTGCATGCTAAAAACAATTTTTCTTGAATCTGAGTTTCTTTAGTAAAGTTAGTACTGGGTCTATTACCCATGTCACTCTGTTTCTTTCTACATTCATTGGCATAGTGCTCATATTTCTTACAATAATGACATTGGACTTGGGATTTATCATACCTTTGTCCATAACCCAATAAACTATGTAAAGAATGAGTCTAAGATATCAGACTCTTTCATGCAAATAACTTCAAACTCTCTTCTTATTACTTGAAGTTTTGTTGTCTTTATTTTCTCCATACCTTGATAGGCTGTCTGGAGGGTATCCCATGCCTTCTTGGACTTCTTTGTTGCTGCAATTTTTGGAAATATACTTTCATGCACTGCTTGAAAGAGATAATAGAGGGATTTTGAGTCCTTCTTCTTACTACTCTTCAACAAATCCTTTTCTGGGTCTGTTAAGGCATTGTACTCATTTGCATCAGTTGGTTCTTCAAATACATCTTCAACCAGTTCCCATAAATATTCAGACGCAAAAGGGCTCTCATTGTGATTTACAAATAATCATAGTTCTTCCTATTGAACTATGGGAGCTGAGTATTTTGCATACTCGTGCTTGTGCTAGTTCCTGCCATTCTTTACTGTGTAGAACTATAAAGCTTGATTGTGTAACTTAAAGTAAAACATTCTCACCGCTAGAGAGGTGAAATTTGACTCTTAACACTTATTTTAAGATCTCTATATATTTTTAAATAAACAGTAACACTACTGTGTAAATACCTGACTTGCTGAAACCTTCACTCTACTGGAGAAATGCTTCAAAAATCTTCTTCTTCATTCAGCTTCTTGACTCTGAATTTCTTTAGTAAAGTTAGCACTGGGTCTATTACCCATGTCACTCTGTTTCTTTCTACATTCATTGGAATAGTGCCCATACTTCTTATAGTAATGACATTGGACTTCGGATTTATCATACATTTGTCCATGTGCTTGATTTTTTCCACCTTGTTGGTTGCTTCCTTGGCTTTGATTCTGAATTTGGTTGCTGCCCCTTCCACTTGTACTTGCAGGGCTGTTTCTTCCTCATTTGTTATGGATTCTTGCTCTACCTCTTCCTCGGTAGTTTGTTTTGCCTTGAGATCTTCCTCTTCCAAAATTCATTTGGGTCTTGAAGGCATGCTCTAAAGATGAGTTTTATGTTCTGTTCAGTCTTCCTTCATGTTTCATAAAAGATGCATGAAGCTCATCAACTATAAACCTTGAGAGATCCTTTGTCTCTTCAATAGTAGTAAATATCACATTGAATATTAAGGGTAAAGTTCTCAATAGTTTCTCTACTATTTTTATTTCTTATGTTGTCTCTCCATGAGATCTCATTTGGGTAACCAACCTAATCAATTGTGTGAAGAATAAGTTTAATCTATCAGACTCTTTCATGCAAGTAACTTCAAAATATCTTCTCATTACTTGAAGATTTTTTGTCTTTACTTTCTCCATACCTTGATAGGTTATCTGGAGGGTATCCCATGCCTCCCTGGACTTCTTTGCTGCTGCAATTCTTGGAAATATACTTTCATGCACTGCTTGAAAGAGATAATAGAGGGATTTTGAGTCCTTCTTCTTATTACTCTTCAACAAATCCTTTTCTGCCTGTGTTAAGGAATTATACTAATTTGCATCAGCTGGTTCTTCAAATCCATCTTCAACCAATTCCCATAAATATTGAGATGAAAATGGGGCTCTCATTGTGATTGCCCAATAATCATAGTTCTTCCCATTGAACTGTGGGAGTTGAGTATTTATCATACTTGTACTTGTGTTATTTCCTGCCATTCTTTACAATGCAGAACTATAAATATTGATTTTGTAACTTAAAGTAAAACTTTCTCAGTGCTAGAGAGGTTATCTCTGACCCTTAACACTTCTTTTTAGATCTCTGTATATTTTTAAATAAACAGTAACACTAGTGTGTAAATACCTAACTTGCTGAAACCTTCACTCTGCTGGAGAAATGATTCAACAGTCTTCTTCTTCCTTCAGCTTCTTCAGTAACTGATGAGAGCCTGGACTAGCTCAGATACCATGTCAGATTTTCTGATAAATCCTTAACAATAGAGGAATACAATTTCCTCTTTCAACACAGAGATTTCATTTACAAAACTTGTAGATGGAGCATAAAAAAAAACATACACTCTCGAGAAAAGAAACTTTGTCTTTCATTCAATGACTTTCAAATCTTTTTTACAAAACTTCAGAACTATTGTTCTGGCTTCTCTATTACTCTGCTCCACTATTGCACACACACTCACATGCCATGCTCACACACAACATACATTATACATTTTCTTCTTTTTATTGTAAACATATATATATGTTTACAATACATATTAAAATAATAACCTAAGTTAAAACTACATGAAAATAAAAAATAACTATGTCGCGGGCATATTACTAACGTAAACATTACAAAATAAATTGCGATAGGTTTATTGCATGGAACGAAAAGCTTCCTGACGTAAGCACCAAACTGCGTGAGAAATGAACGAGGAGGAGATCTACGAATTTTTATCATATAAAAATTCAAGCCGGTTGACGAGGCGGAAGAACGGTGAGATGATGCACTATTGGTTACCAATTAGATGAGTTGGCATGGTGGGGTCGCAGTTATTGTGTGATTGCGAAAGGAGGGATGACGGAAGCGATAAATGGTGGGATAAGCGCCGATTGGTCAATGGACGGTTGACGTGGATTGGCGGTGTCCACAAAACAACGTGGAGTGGTTTGAATTCAAATAAATGGTGCAGAATTTAAGTGCAGTTGGTGCATATGAGTTATGACAGGGGTTTCATGGTTCAGAAGAAAACACACTTCTTCGTCTTCCTCAAATTGACACAAATGTATACTACAGAGCTCCTCCTTGTATTTTTATTCATGTATCCTTCTGTACCTGAAACATCTCAATCTCCCAAATTCTGCCGAGGAAATACCTGGTGATCTCCATAGTCCGACACAACATATGACTAGGGAGAGAATTGTAAGAAATGTCAATGTTCCATATGCAAATACAACCATCCCAGAAATCAGCGGTGGGTCCATTGTAAGTAAAGTTTAAGATCATGATTTCAGTCTGATATTTTTTTAATTTTTCTCCAAAGTTCCAATAAATATATATTCACCATTGCCTTAGTTAATATATACATGAAATACCCACACATTATAAGCCGACATTTAATTTACATTATACTCCCCTAAAAATGCATGACATGAGGATGACATTATGCTTCAATAAACTGAAAGAGATGATCCCTGAATACCAAAATCCAATATCTACCAAATAAATTCATGTTCTCTCCATTATTTATTGATCAATTACTCATTTCACATAGTTTCACATAATTTATTGACCACTTATACCAGAGTTGGCAAAGAAATTCATGTGCAAGGCACATAGGACACCATCCTTTACTGATCTACAGATTAACAAATTATGCAGTATAATTGTGTAATCTATTGCATTTAGTGATAACATAACGAAGGACACCAAACTTTTATGTAGGTACTTTGATTATATAAACAATTATGTAAAATATTTTGATTACAACAATATGAACATAAATATTGTGTTGAAAATATGATATTAAAATAAAATGAACAAGGTATGTTATTAAATGAAGGTGAAAGGAATTGTAATGCGATGGCTGATGTTTAAAAATAAAATTATTTATATAAATAAATTATTAATATGAAATATTAAAAATATTAATTACTAAATCATAAATTATATTAAATTGCATCATTATAAAATCATGTAAATATTATTGAAAAAACTAAAATAATAATTATGTTTATAGGTATTTATTTTGAATAAGTTTATATAATTTTAATTTTTAATATGAATAATTAGGTGGATTGTAGGGATTTAACTTCCACTTAATATTTAATAATATTCACAAGTAAAACATTGAGATTTATTTTCAAAGTAGTTATGAGTTTTTTTGTTTTATTAAATTGATTAATTCAAAAAAATCATAAGAAATGAGTTATAGTTTCTTGGGTATGTGGTAGTGATAATCTATATTATTGGCTTATAGTTTCTTCAATTTTTTTATAATTTTAAATCTAAAAAAAATATGGTGAATTCTTTCAGAGCCATCATTTCATTCCTTAATTGACGTTTATTTTTAATATCTTAATATAATTAGCTGGTTGAGACACATGTTTTACATATTAATAAATGTAAGTTATATTTTTCCACATTTTGAATCTAATTGGTATTCATAATAGCTTGATTATGTTTTTGGTGATCACGATTACAATATGAAACATAATTATATTTGTCCATATTTTGAATCTAATTCATATTACTAAGAGGTTGATCATGTTTATGGTGACAACCATTACAATATGGAAGACAACAATGTCTAATTTTTTCATTTCTTGGTATCGCAAACCATAATCACTAGTGCCACACAAATACCTAAAAACCAGCTTCACTCTTGTCCAATCCTCCTTCCCTAGTTTTAACATAAACTTGTTCAATACTCCCACTATATGTGCAATGTCTCATTTTGTGCAAATACATCACGCTACCAATTTCACTTACATAAGGAACACATGACATGCCCACTTCCTCTTCTTGTGTCTTGGGAAACAATTCAATAGATAAATTTACACCTATAGGAATAAGAACCTTCATCGGTTTACTATCATGCATATTAAACCTCTACAATATTGTCTTAACATACTTCCTATGGTTTAACTAGAGCCTCCTCTTTTCCTTACCTACTTTAATTTCCATGCCTAAAATATGGTTTGCAGCACCAAGATCCTTCATGTCAAATTTAGAGGACAATTAGGTCTTTAAATACTGGATAATTTCATTGTCATTTCGAATTAGCAACATATCATCCACATAGAACACCAAATAAATAAAATGGTCATGAGTTGATTTATAATACACATAGTGATATTATTTTCTCCCTATGAAGGCAAGTCCTCATAATTATGTATCAAAATTTTGATACAACATCCTTGGTGACTACTTCAACCCATAGAGATAAATTTCTTAACCTGGATACCAATTATTTCTTACCCTTCACTACAAATCCTTATGGTTTCTCCATGTAGATCTCTTCTTCCAAATCCCTGGGAAGAAATGTTTACATCCATCTGTTCTACCTCAATATAAAAAGTATAAAGAATAAATGAAAGTAATCTAATAGAGGCTAACATGGAAATATGATAAAAAATATCACCAAATTCAACTCCTCGCACATAGGAATCTTTTTTAATGCTAACCAAACTTTTCATTTCTCCACCTTTCCTTTTTCATTCATATTCTTCTTGAACACCAATTTGATGCCGATGGGTTTCCTGCCAGGCATCATATCCACTAGATCCAAAGCCTCATTTTTGTCTAAAGGTGCTATTTTTTCAACCATGGCCTCCTTCACATTTTTCCATCCTATAAATCCACTACCTCATTGATAATTATGCGATCATCATCAATAATAAATAAAGTAATAATTGAATAGAAAGAAAATGAAGTATACCTCTATGGTTTCCTTCTCTCTCGAATTGATCTCCTCAAAACTCGAGAAAGTGTGGTTGTTACTCTTTTCATTCATATTCTATTGTAGAGTCTTATTTTTCCTCCTTTACTTTAAACTCTATCTTCTCAGGTTCCCTTGGTAAAACTTCATGTTTAATAATATCTTTCACCTCTCTAAACACCACATATCACTTGTACACAACCTTCCCTGTTTCTCGGTTCCAAATCTTATAACCTTTCAAAACATCCTTATACCAAATAAACATGCATCTTTCATATTTACCATCAAACTTGGTTATTTTCTCCTTTGGAACATGTACATATGCACCACATCCATATTTAAAACTTGCACCTATACCTTCTATCCAGCACAACTTGCACCTATATCTTCTTTCCTCTGCTTGACAGACTAACTGAGAAATGCACAATTATATTAGGCCCTTCTTTGAGTACATGCACCACTTGTACAACTTAGAAAATTATACAACTAATACTAAAATTCCCTTGAACTCCAATTTCAATTAGGTAACTCGAATTCAATGCATGCATGAGTTTATTAAATTTGATTGACCAGTAACTGATTAAACATTGAAGATGCACCCCATTGCTAGACCTTCCACTAGTTCCTCCAACAGTTGAAACTAGCTTACTTGACCATAACTGAATTTAACTAAATTAAATTGTTACAAGTGAAATTAACTCAACCTAGGCTCCTAAAATTTAGGAATCACTGCGCACAACTCAACTTAAGCCCTTAGCTCAAATTAACTAAGCTAACCTAGTGATAAAAACTGAGTTAAATCTCTCAAGTTGTCTTGTGATGTGGAATTTTTAGTTTCTCTTAATTCAATTCAAGGGAAAATTAAATTAGGAATTAAATTAGGAATTTCTTTCTGCATTTGCAAAAAATTATTTGGAGAAATGGTTTAAATTGTGTTCTACAATATTTGGGTACAATATTATTTTTTTTTTTTTATAAACTGAAATATATATTTGGTTGTAAGTTTTAACAACGAACAATGATGGTTCAACGGTAAGACTTGGCGTTGTTTGGTAATAGGTATGGTGTTTGAAACTGCTGGAGGCTAATTCGGATTGCACAAAAAATTTTGGTGGCCCCCGTGTTGCCATGTGGTGACCTCTGGTTGGGCCACATGGCAGCATGTGGTTGGCCACCAACCAACCAATGATAAAACACCAATCAACACCCACAAAAAGTGGACAAGTGGCATGACTTGATTGGTAAACCCTGCCGAGTCAACCTTGACCAATCAACCATGACCAGTTAACCATGGCCAATCAACCATGCCCAATCAATTGTATGGACTACTAACTCGGAAACCTGCACAATTTTGCTAAATTTTTGTCAGAGTGGGAAAAGAAACAAAACAAATTTCCAAGAGCATATGGGATCGATTTTCTGTGAAAGGAGTTGCGCTGGATTCAAAATGACGATATATAGATGGTCATTCAGGTTCCACACCATTATGACAACTTCCATTTTTTAACATAATTTTGAGCATGTGATCATCCACCCGTTAGCCGGAATTAACCTAATCTAAATTATTACTTATGGATACAATTGTTGTTCTATGCTTCCGCATTTCAAGTTGTGGTGACCAACCCTAACCTATTTTCTTTCAATTTATTCTTTACCTACTCAACAACATTCACCCTCATTCTTTTATGTGCCTATGGAAAATAACCAAATCATTTTGTTTTCTTTTACCCCTAGAAAAGGTTTTGTGTTAATATAGTGCTCATATTCACAACCCCATACTAACATTTACAACCATCATGAATTCATGAAATACAAGAAATTCAAGCACACTCATTTACAATCAACATAAATTCAAGGAATACAAGAATTTCAACCACACTTATCTAAGTGGATTTGGATAGTATAGAAACTCAACCAGATGAGTGTCCTCCTTCCTTCTAATCGAGAACAATAACTACGTTCAATTCTCCCCCAATCTGTTAAACTTCTATAACATTTAACTTCATTGAGACCTGCCAAGGTCAACTTACATGGCATCAAAACCCCTCAATCCATCTTAGAACTTACAAAATTCTATCTAAGGTGGAATCTTCCATTAGTTCAAGTCCAACTCAAAAATTGCTCCACAAGAAGTAAGATGCCACACCTTACCACATTGGTGAAAAAAACCCTTACCTTCCCACTAAGATCTCTTTATCTCTAAGGAATAAGACATAATCATAATTATTACAACGGTCTCGAAATTAGTTTAAGGTCTCTCTTAAACTTAAAAAACTCATTTAAATTTTTAATTAACAGATAAATAAATATAAATTTCTTTAATTTTTTCGGTTTCACCATACTTTTCCTCAAAGCATTTAATTATTAAAGTCTAATTCAATCAGTGTAGGTGTAGTAATAGGAAGTGTTACATTAATTAACAAGTAGCTGTAATAATAGGAAGTGTTACATTAGTATAATCAGCTTATATATAAAAATAATACGTAACAAATAATTATAATATATTTATTTATATTAAAGTTTAATTACAGTATACAACAATGGTAGATAGGTCTTTGATAAGTTATTTCATTACAAAAACAAAAGCAATATTTGACAAATTGAAATTTATGGTTCAAGTCAATTAACTCTCATTTTCATTGATAGTCCCAATAGATTTATCTTCAAAATGGTTGTAGATAAATTTTCAAGTTATTGGATAATAAAAATATGATAATTGAAATTTATAAATAAAATAAATAAATTTTAATTTATACATGTAAAAAAATTATTTGAAAATTATTTATTAATATAGTTTGGTTCATCACTATCACTTAAATAAAACCACACCACTTTAATTCATATTTACTAATGCAATTTTGACTCTTACTCAAAGTCTAAAAGTGATCTACTTCTCTATTGTTTTAGCAAGATGGCATTTGAACTGCTCATGGATGGATCTATATGTGTTTGAAGATCTTTGGAATTTTCATCTTTTGTATATGTTTGCCTGTAGATGCTCGCAGTTTTTCCTGTTTTTTGTTGCGTTGGAATCTGAGAATTCTGACTGTAGAATATTGAGAATATTGTAGAATATGTAGGTTAAGTTGATTGGTTTTTTGCAGTTGTGATATCAATCACTTTTATTTTTTTAAAGTTGAAAATGGTTCCAGTGGATGTGAACCATCATTATTTTTATTATTATATAATGAAGCAGATTTTATTACTGCCAAATTTTTGGTATTTAATCGTTAGCCTGTTAATTCTTTTTAGCTAAATACACAATATATTAATATATTGCGGTAATCTCCGATAAACACATTTAAAAAAAATTGTTGAAAATAGTATGTCAACGTTTGCGGTAATCTCCGATAAACACATTTAAAAAAAATTGTTGAAAATAGTATGTCAACGTTGTAACTTTGATATTTTGAGAAACGCTAATGGGGACTGGTATTTTGTGTGCCCTAGACTAGGATTATGGAATTACGTTGGAGCCAATGTCCTGATGCTGGTGGTGGTCGCAATTCACTGTGATTACTATGTGCATGTTGTCATGAGAAACGAGAGGAGTTTCAGCGATGTCAATAGATATATCGTTTTCGTTTCTATTGTCACGGTCGTCATCAGTATTTTCTACACGTACTTGCTTAATGCAGACCTTGGGCATGTGCTCTTCAATTTCAACCAACGATCGAGCACACCTTGTGGAAGCAGTGGGGGCACTGCGGAAGCAAACGCACTTCTTCGTCTTCCTCAAATTGACACAAACATATACTACACAGCTCCTCCTCGTCTTTTTCTTCATGTATTCTTCTGTACCTGAAACATCTCAATCTCCCAATTTCTGCTAAGGAAAGACCTGGTGAGCTCCACAGTCCGACGCAGCATCTGACCAGGGAGAGAATTGTAAGAAACGTCAATGTTCGATATGCAAATACAACCATCCCAGAAATCAGCGGCGGGTCCATTGTGATTAAATTTTAAGATCGTGATTTCAGTCTGATTTTTTTTATTTTTCTGCAAAGTTCCAATAAATATATATTCACCATTGTCTTAGCTAATAGATACATGAAATACCCACACGTTATAAGCTGACATTTAACATCTTATAGGGAAATTTACATTATACTCCCCTAAATGTGGGCGACATCAGGACGACATTATGTTTCAATAAACTGAAAGAGATGATCCCTCAATACCAAAATCCAATATCTACCAAAGAAATTCATGTTTTCTACCAAATTATACCATAATCCAATATCTACCAAAGAAATTCATCTTTTCTCCATTATTTATTGATCACTTACTCATTTCACATAGTTTCACATAATTTATTGACCACTTATACCGGAGATGGCAAAGAAATTCATGTGCAAGGCACATAGGACACCATCCTTTACTGATCTACCGATTAACAAATCATGCAGTAGAATTATGTAATCTGCTGCATTTAGTGATAACATAACGAAGGACACCAGCCTTTGATGTAGGTACTTTGTTTATATAAACAACTATGTAAAATATTTTGATTATAGTAATATGAACATAAAGGATTGTGTTTAAAATATGATATTAAAGGGAAATGAACAAGGTATGGTATTAAATAAAAGTGAAAGTAAATGTAATGTGATGGATGATGTTTAAAAATAAAATTATTTATATAAATAAACTATTAATATTAAATATTAAAAATATTAATTATAAAATTATAAATTTTATTAATTTGCATAGTTATAAAATAATGTAAATATTATTGAAAAAATTAAAATAATAATTATGTTCATAGGTATTTGTTTTGAATAAGTTTATCTAATTTTAATTTTTAATATGAATAATTAGGTGGATTGTAGGGATTTAACTTCTAATTAAGATTTAATAATATTTACAAGTAAAACATTGAGATTTATTTTCAAAGTAGTTATGTGTTTTTTTTATTTATTTTTATTAAATTGATTAATTCAAAAAAATCATAAGAAATGAGTTATAGTTTTTTGGGTATGTGGTAGTGATAATCTATAATATTGGCTTATAGTTTCTTCAAATTTTTTAGAATTTTAAATCCAAAATAAATCTTGTGAATTCTTTCACAATGATTATTTGTTTCCTTCCTTGAAATTTATTTTTAATATCTTAATATAATTAGTTGGTTGAGGCACATGTTTTACATATTAACAAATTTAAGTTATATTTTTCACATTTTGAATCTAATTGGTATTCCTAAGAGCTTGATTATGTTTTTGGTGATCACAATTACAATATGAAACACAATTATATATGTCCATATTTCGAATCTAATTGGTATTACTAAGAGGTTGATTATGTTTATGGTGACAACCATTACAATATGAAAGACAACAATGTCTAATTTTCGCATTTCTTGGTAGCGCAAACCATAATCACTAGTGCCACAGAAATACCTAAAAACCAGCTTCACACTTGTCCAATGCTCCTTCCCTGGTTTTGACATAAACTTGTTCAATACTCCCACTATATGTGCAATTTCTCATTTGGTGCAGATGCACCAGGCTACCAATTTCACTTACATAAGGAACACATGCCATGCCCACTTCCTCTTCTTGTGTCTTGGGAAACAATTCAGTAGATAACTTTACACCTACAGGAATAATATCCTTCACTGATCGGTTTACTATCATCCATATTAAACCTCTGTAATATCGTCTTAACATACTTCCTCTTGTTTAACCAAAGCCTCCTCTTTTCCTTACCTAATTTAATTTCCATGCCCAAAATATAGTTTGCAGCAGCAAGATCCTTTATGAAAAATTTAGAGGACAATTAGCTCTTTAAATACTGGATGATTTCTTTGTCATTTCCAATTAGCAAAATATCATCCACACAGAACACCAAATAAATAACATGGTCATGAGTTGATTTTTAATACACACAGTGATATTCTTTTCTCCTTTTGAAGGCAAGTCCTCATATATATATGTGTCAAATTTTTTATACAACATCCTTGGTGACTGCTTCAACACATAGAGATACTTTTCTTAACCTACATACCAATTATTTCTTACCCTTCACTACAAAGCCTTATGGTTTCTCCATATAGATCTCTTCTTCCAGATCCCCAAGAAGAAATGTTTACATCCATTTGTTCTACCTCGACATAAAAAGTAGAAAGAATAGATACAAGTAATATAATAGAGGCTAACTTGGAAATATGATAAAAAAATATCACCAAAATCAATTCCTCGCACCTAGGAAAAACCTTTTGATGCCAACCAAACTTTTCATTTTTCCACCTTGCCTTTTTTATTCATATTCTTCTTGAACACCCATTTGATGCTAATGGGTTTCCTACCAGCCATCATATCCAATAGATCCCAAGCCTCATTTTTGTCTAAAGATGCAATTTTTTTAACCATGGCCTCCTTCAGATTTTTCCATCCTACAAATCCATTACCTCATTGATAATTACGGGATCATCATCAATAAGAGATAAAGTGAAAATTGAACATAAATAAAATGGAGTATACCTTTGTGGTTTTCTTCTCTCTCGAACCAATCCCCTCAAAACTGGAGAAAGTGTGGTTGTTACTCTTCTAATTCATATTCTGTTGTAGAGTCTTATTTTTCCTCCTTTAGTTCAAACTCTATCTTCTCAGGTTCCCTTGCTAGGACTTCATGTTTAATAACGTCTTTCACCTCTCTAAACACCACATCTTAGTTGTACACAACCTTCCCTGTTTCTCAATTCCAAATCTTATAACCTTTCAAAACATCTTTATACCAAATAAAGATGCACCTTTCATATTTACTATCAAACTTGGTTATTTTATCCTTTGGAACATGTACATATGCATCACATCCGAATACCATAAGAAGGGAAAATTTTAAGAACCTTCCTAAATTTATATGTATAATAAATGGGAAAATCCCCATGATACATAGGAAAAATGGAAGGTGATTTTATTAATAATATATATATATATATATATATATATATATATATATATATAGATTGCGAATTACTCACCAAATTCTATCATCTTGTAAAATAAAAGTGAATCACTAGTACAAACTGGAGAATCACTAAGAAATACAAGGGTTGTTGCAGCAGCTTGGCACCAAGAGGGTATTCGAGAAGAAACTATAAAATAACTGGACTACATTGTTGGCTAACCAAAAGAGCTTGATTACTTACCATCAAACATGCCACTCTAATGACTAAATCATACAGATCTGGAACCAACAGTTTTTGTCTAACAATTTCTTTGAAAAGTGATAGTGCAATGATAGTTGTGATAGTCTCTAAATTTATAAAGAGTGGACATTGGAGAAGCATATTTAATCGATCATTTTAGATGGTTGTATTTGCATGTCTACTCAAAAGAATAAAAAGTAAATTAACACACGACCGCATTAAGGGAAGTTGTCACTCTTTCTTGATGTTAGGACCATATTAAACACTAAGGAGGTAATATTTCTATTGTGAATATCAATAGATGGTCTTGTAACTCCTTGAGACAGCCTTGAGTTGCTAAAGACCAGTGCCTAGGACATCTTAAGACATGAGGCTTTAAAGGTATTTTGCATGCTGATGAGCGGGACCTCCTAATATAGAAAGAATTAAAAATATTAAAAAGGTTCTTGAAAGAAGGTCCAGGATATCAGAGAAAGAATATTGGCAGAAATGAGTTCTCTCTGTAGGGAGAAAGGTCGGCTCAGAATGGGCGTGAAGCAGTCACATATAAGAGTTGTTGCAAGCTAGGTCGAATATGAAACAGATGAACAGTTATAAAAGTAATGAAGGCAGTATACGGTGTAGAGAAATTAGAGAATGTCAAAGCAAGGCGGGCTTATGCCAACACAACAATCCACCCATAAATGACATTAGAAGAATAAATATATGAAAAGGTATTTGAAACTAGAAATGTGCCTCGAGCAATATTTAAAATGTTACTAAAATCAAGACATGAGTACCATTAAAGGTAAATTCATAGTTGACTTATAGAACATTCACATTCGGAAAACAACGATAACAAGGAGAAAATGCAAGGACAATGGACATTAAACTGAATCACTATTGCAAGAAAATACGTACTGTTCGTTCATCTCAATAGGAATCCATTCAAACAATAGACTGACTTTATATTACTTTTCCAAAATGGCTCTTTAGATATGCACTAAGAGCGGTCCCCAAAATTACAAACAGACAATTCACAAAATGCCACTTCTTCTATTAGAAAATCCAGAACCTTTTTTCAGTCTATGGTCCGATATTTTATATTCTATTACATGAATGCTCAGGGTAGATATTTTCCTAGACAAAATATTCCCTAGAAGATATGTCTATTTCCAATATCAATCAAAAACTAAAATTGATGATGAGGAAAAACAACCTCTCATCTCAAACAGTGTGGCCTGGCACATGCTATAACTAAAACATAACAGAAAATAAAAGAGTACGGGTGGTGAAATCAAGATTTCACCCGTTTTTACAATACATAGAATATAAAACTTAAATAGGTTGCGTGGGCCAAATCATGAGTTTCATCTGTTGGTGTTTCGGTGAGGGGCCCAAATGAGGACGGGTTTGACCGAGCTGAAGATGAAGAGGACACTAGTGGACGTGTCGGAGGAGGTGGCAAATGATGAGAGGATGAAGAAACCGGAGCATTAGCATATTCACTGTACTTTTTCTAGGTACTGCTCCATGGAGATGGCATTATGAAGAAGGTTTCAAGAAGGGTCTGCATGTTGGTCAACTCAGTATAATCGAATCGGACATTGAGGAATTGCTTAACCTGGAAGAGGAGGAAGAATTCTTTACGCAACAAAACTATTATTATATCTGCTTTCAGCCAGGTTGTTCTTTCCAATGACACGTCTGCATTATTCATAATTTCCGACATTTTCTGCTCATATGCCGTTAGCTTAGAGAAAACACCTATTTGCGGATCCCAGCATGGTGGGAGACCTGTTTTTGCCAGCTTGTTCCACTCCGAGTCGAATTTCTCCACTCCCTTCGAGGCTAATGTCAAACAACCTAGTGTGTTTGCGCATGCAGTCTCCTTCTCAATTACTCTTCTGGCATCCATGACCACCCTATAATGGTCAGGGATTCCCTACACGTGAAATTCCTCAAGAGAGAGCTCATTTAGGTACTGAATATATTTCTTGGCCATTGAGGCCTTTGCTTCTCCGTCTGTGCGTCCTTCCTGCAGTTGTCTTCTAAACAAACGAATTGCAATATTATTGTTATCCATCATTGTGAGAAGGTTCCAATGTTGCCTGAACTCTGTTATTATGTCTGTCCAAACTAGTCGCCTCACTTCCACTAGTGCCATGTTTCCTTTGATTTTACCCCTTAAGTCCTTGATGGAGTTGTCTTGTGCCTGAGCTTCCCCTCACAATTTTTCCACTTCCCTTTTTAAGGCTACCATCACCTTCTGATTCTCTACTAGTGCAGTCTCAACCTCTTTTAGTTGCTGATGGACTAAGCGGGTCTAATTATTTGATACCTTCAAATTTGACAGGGCCTTAGCGAGTTGTTCTGTGGTTGTTTTAGGCTCACCTGTCACAGGGGTCACGCATATGTGTTAATCCCATTTTTCCTACCAGTCTGATAGCCTTTCATAGCCTTTGAATCACTCTCGTGATATCCTTGGTATTTCGTGCATTCTCTTCTTATTATTTAGCAAGCAAGTCGGCGAGGGCCAATTTTTACTTTTCCACCTGAACCAGCTCATTTTTTTGCACATGCTCTTCGCGAGGCATGTTTAGCTTCCACTTCAGCTCTGAGTTCTTTACTTCCAATTTAGCAATAATTTTTTTTCCGCACCACATCCTTGTCAGCTCCCTTCCCCTTTATTGTTTTCTTGAGGGCTTTCAGCTTAGCGTGGTTTGCTCTGGCGCTAGAATTTTCTCTCCTTTGGTGCTCTAGTACCAACTTATGCTTATGTTCCAACTTCCTTAGGGCTACTGCATGCTTCAATACTTCCATCCTTAACATATCCCCTATGCACTGGTGCAAGTCGAGCTTATCCAACAAGGTAATATTAGTTAAGTTAAGGATGATTTATAATGCTCAATATTGGCCTCTAGTAGCTGAGGGTTGTAATGCTGCTTGCTGAATAGCTAGTATCAACAACTCCTTATCCATGTCTAGCATAGAGGTAAGCCGAGAATGATGTTCGTCCACAAAACCCGCCAATTTGGCCCCTAATTTCTCTCGGGAAAATCTGTTCCTGATATTTATTTCCTCTCTTGTCTACTGCCTGTCGATCGTGATTGCATGTGAGAGTCCTGAGGGGAACGATGAAGAAGAATCATGGAACGAAATGTGAAAACCTAACTTATTCTTGTTAGGAGCCCAAAATTCAGGAATTTCCTCAAATGAGTGTTCATCCCCTATGTCATCCGGTCCTTCAATTCTCTATTTTTTATGAGGTTGAGTGACCTCGTCAATGTCCATGCCCTCATGACATCCTAAAATGTCTGCCTATGCTTGTTCCTCTTTCCCGATACACACATTCTCACCTTTTCCTTCTGTGGATGAAGACTCAGCCTCCATATGTGCATCCAAAGGCCATGTATCAATATTATCTCTCCATTAAATGAAGGGCCTAGTTTCATGTATGTATGGAGTTGATTTTATTTTCCTCTTTCTACTGGAGAGGACTCCCTTAGGGTCATAGGGCCAGAATTTTCCCTGTGGGAGGTCCATCTCTTGCAGCAATTTCTCCACGGTGGGGAGGGCATGCCTCAAATTTATGGTGAAGGTACCAACTAAAGTTAGGAGTTTGAGAAAGTATCCTTTCTTCGCACGCACGAAGTGGATTTTGTCAGCCTTCAAGGTATTTTGAATGAATTCGAGGGCAAAGACTCGCATAGCTGGAAACACTAGTAGGCAGTAGTGAGGTACCTCTAGACCATAGACCTTGATCTCAGTATAATCACCAAACAAGTACCAGTCCCCTGTGCAATCTTCCTCGCAAACTGTAGCCAGTCCTTCTACTCAAGAAATATTCTAGATGGAGGGATGGCATGTATTATGGCATAAGCAATGGACATGAACTCATTAATAAACCTTGTGTACCCCTTCCCCCTTGGCTACTGGTGAATTGAAGAGATCCACTCAAAAACAGCTCTAGGTTGGGCACCTATCTTCGAGAGTCTGTTCAGGCCTATAATCTCAAATCTATATGCATGCTCGAATAGGAACAGGTAGAACACTAGGGAACAAAACTTGAACAAGCCCGTAGTGGAAATCTCTTGAAACTAGTTTGGATAGTCGAAGCTAAGAAAGCAAGAATATCTAAAAGGGTACCCTTCTGCATCATGAGCCATAGTAAAGCTATAACCTCTTTAGTCACTTGGTCGACCTCTAGGAACCCCAAAAAACCTAATATTAGTGGCAATAAAGGCTATTAATTCATTCGAAAATTAGAAAAAGGGATAGAGTTCGTGGGTGGGAAAGATGATAGGCTAGAATCTAAGAGGAGGATGAGGAAACCGCTTTGTTTTTCCCAGGGTAGCTTAGAGAATTGACAGGAGAGGGAGATCTCAGAGAACTCAACATAATTTTGGCCGGAAGGGTAGCGGATAGCTTTCCTTATGAGTTCATGTGAAATGCGAAAAATCTTATTGCCCTGAGGAGAGAGGAACATGTCTCTCCTCTCTTCATAGGCCTCTCCAAGCGAGCTGATGAATTCGGGAACATGGTATGTGGTCAGGGAAATTTGGTACTACAGACCTGACTTGACGAATCTGAACATATCTTCTCCTTTTAGATGATATTCTAAAATCATGGGTCTAATGTGGGCTACACTGAAAGGGTAGACTGGGTCATGAATCCGTGCCTGGGCATCGATGAGGGGTTCAGGTCCAGGAAAAGTCCTGACCTCACAGCCTTGTGTGGTTTCAGGCTTAGACTTCTTGGTTCTCATTTTCCCCATGATGATTTTAAAAATTAAAAACATAATGGAAAAAATGCGATGGGAGAATTACTAAATACCTAAGAATAGTGAAGGTAGCCTAGGGGAAGCGACACAAGATTGAAAACGACCCTGAACTTGAGTTTTAACCTCCACTATGCAAGAAACCGGTTAATAACCAGTATTTTACATAGTTTGAGGGTAAAAAAACTTATATCAGACCAGGTTTTACGGAATACGAAACATGATGACAGCTATAGGGCTGGCGTTATAAGGATGTCGATAATGAGACATGTGGCGATGGTTTATTTGCTGACTGCATCTGGGTAGGTGAAAGTCACGTGCCGAGTTAAGGCACGTACCATTCTTCGTACCGCCACCCTAGACTTACCTTGCCTTTACTTATCGACGCAAATTGTCTTTCTTGATGGGCCCGCTTAGTACTTCGGCGGGGTTCATAGGAGGTTTGTGATCTATTCTTCCACCCCACGAAACGCGTGTGATTATCTCGCCAAAAGATGACATCACCTTCTTCGGGGGCCTGTCTTTTATCATTACCTCTCTCCTTTGGGGCCGACGGAAATTCCCTCCAACACACTTTGTCCCTCATGGTTCTGATGTGAAGTTCTGAACATGGTTTTCTAATGTGTTATGATGCCAATCAAGTCTAGCATCCGCACTTATCCTTTAGGAATATTTTCTTTCTAAGTCCTTTCTAACTTACTTAGTCTGCCACCTTTATAAGTTTCTCGGATTTCCACTTGGCCACTTATTTTCCTTGATATATGAGCTGGCTAAACAACATTGGCTCCACCTGGGGATAGCACGCTCATCCTCGAGGGTGTCGAGAACTTCAGAGACCCTTCACCTATACATCAGTTAGTAAATCTGGGACTTCTTCAAAATTTCAGGCATTTCTATGATGAATTCAAAAAAAACAGAAGAAGAAACATAAAAATGGAAAGTATATACAATATGAGGGATATGTATAGCAGGCTGCTGAGGCCTTTGTTAGTATTGGAAGTAAGGTTTCAAAAATTTCCCATTCATGTGCACTTTGATTAGATCACCTTCCAAATTTTCCAATATGAATATATTGTTTCCTTTCACCTCAACAATTTTGAATGGTCCAAACCATAAGGGGTCGAACTTTCCACGTTTATCCGTAACTGCTCTCCTGACATCCCACCTCAGCACCAGGTCTCCTGCTTTCATTTCTTTATATTTTTCTCACTGATGAAATAAGATTTTCATTTTCTCCTAGTATTTTGATAACCTGCTATTCACTTTGGTTCTAGTTTCTTCCAACTCGAGAAACCTAGAAACAGGTAAGGCGAGCTGAATCAAAAACATTCCTGTTCTTCCATATACTAGCTCATAGGGAGACTTACCCGTGGACCTCTTACTAGTAATACAGTTTGCCCAGAGTGCAAATTTTAGATGGGAATCTGAATTCTTCTGATTTTCACTAATGGTCTTCTTCAATGCCCTCACCAAGGTTGTATTCGAAGACTTGGCCAACCCGTTCCCCTGGGGTAATAGGCCATAGAGTGCCCCAAAGTGATATTATACTGTTGACATAAATTACTGAACTTGGCGGACTTGAAATTTTGAGTGTTGTCTGTGAAAATATTGGCTGGACACCCAAACCTTGATATTATATTCTCCTCCATGAACTTGATCACGACTGCATTAATAGCATTTCTCGTGGGTATCGCCTCTACCCATTTAGTGAAGTAGTCAATGGAAGAGAGGATCCACTTATGCTTACTACTTGAGGCATGATGAATTTCCCCAATAAAATCGTTACCCCACTACCGAAAAGGTTCTCCGATATGCACCAGTATCATCGGCAGAGGAGCGAACTTCTGCTTCTTTGTGAACATTTGGCATTTTTTCAAGGAGAATATCATGAACAACTTACTGTAGTCAGGACCTACCAATACCGATGCTTCCGCAAAAGCTTGTGTAATTCTATTGAAAGCCTCTTTCGACTTAGGGGTCCATCTTACTTCATTGTTCTTTCTGAGTATCTCTGTGATATGTCGAACTACCTCAGCATATTTCGGGATAAACCTCCTTAAGAAGTTTATTTGTCCCAGGAACACCTAGACTTCCTTTTTTTTTCGAGGTAGTGATATACCATTCATTACCTCTACCCTTTTAGGGTCATTTTCACCCCCTCTTTTGTTACAATGTGTCCCAGCAATTTCCCTTCCTCTAGAGCAAACATGGAATTTTGAGGGTTAAGTGATAAGCCATACCTGCGGCACTTCTCAAAGGTCCGGCACAGGTGCTCGATGTTTTCAGAATCGTTCTTTGAAAACATGGTGATATCGTCTTGGTATATCACCACAAATTTTTCTTATTCTCTGGCAAAAGCTATATCCATCGCTCGCTGGAAAGTGGCTCCTGCATTTTTTAAGCCGAATGGCATACAGGCAGACATAAAAGTTCCCCATGGTGTAGTGAACATTGTTTTCTTTTGGTCCTCAGGGAGAACCACCACCTGATTATATCCAGAGAAGCCATCCATCATAGAAATTTGGGAAGATCCCACCACTTTCTATAGTATGTGGTCCATCTTAGGGAGAGGGTAGTTATCTTTGAGAGATTCCCTATTTAAATTCTAGAAATATACAAATAGCCTTATTTCCCCATCCTTCTTCTTGAACAGAACCAGGTTGGCCACCCACCGCAAGTATCTCAAGGGGAATATAATCTTGGCTCTCAACAGTTTTTTGATTTCTTTTCCAATAGATGGAAGCAAAAACGAATTAATTTTCCTCAATTTCTGTTTATGGGGCTTGGCATCTACTCTAAGTAGGGTCTTGTGTTGTATGATTTCCACATAAAACATTTTCAAGCCTTGGTACGACCATGCAAAAACATCCTTCTAAGCTTGAAATAAGCAGAATTATTGATATCTATACTCCTCTAGGACTCCTTTAGACAGCTTTACTATTTTCGGATCTCCCTCCATCCCAATGTTTATATCATTCACCTGGTCTTCTTGGGTCAACTTGATGGGGTTAATCGAGATGTCATTCTTGTCAAACAGACTCTCCAAAGGCACAAGGCCTCTCGGGATGACATTCCCTTTTAGTTGCGGTACACGATGTCCTGCCGACTGTCTCTTCCCACTTGGTTTGAGGCTACTCCTCTAGCTCTTCGTCCATAGCATTAATCACCAGGTTAGAGAATTCTCCAATGGTCTCTATGAAGTGTTTCACTTGTTCCTCGTCTTCAAACACCTGCCAGTGTTTGACGTTATCTAGGATAGATGGACGTAACATACCTCAACTTCATACCTAAGGAGAGGGTCATGCAGTGGGAAAAATTTTCTCGCTGCAATAGCGAGTGAATCAGCCATTCGATTTTCATCCCTTGGCATGAAATGTATATTAAAGGCCAAGAAGAAATTCTCCACCAAATCCCATACTTCATTCCTATAGGCTCTAAGCTGAGGGTGCTTAGCCTGGCATTGATTCTTGATTTTCCTCACCACCAGCTCTGAATCTCTGAATACTTTGAGGCTCTAAATATTCATGTTCTTGGTTGTCTGTAGCCCTAGGAGCAGTGCTTCATATTCGGCCACATTGTTAGTAGCTTCATATTCCAACTTAAAAGAGAAAGGGACCAACTGTCTCGTAGGTCAAATTAGAAGGGCTCCAGCTCCATTTCCCTTTCTCGAATTTGCCCCGTCAAAATGTAGGGTCCATATATCCCTCTCTTCATTACTTGCGGACTGTTTTGGCCTCAAAGGGTGGAATGCTAGCTCCTGCAAGAAATCTTCGTCCTCCTCCAGCATCATTTAAGAGAAATTTCCTTCCTTGCTATACACAGGGGGATTGACTAAGCCATCAACTTTAGTCACCATCTTCACCAATATAGATTCCTGATATAGCCTCCTTTCCTATCCCCTAAATACCAGGATGGTATCATAGGTGAGATCGAGTTTAATCGACCCAACAATCTTTGAACCCCATGATCTTGACAACAAAATCCCAAAACAGGTTGGGATATCTACAACCATAATGTCCATCACCACACTTTTTTTATGGGATCTGGGCCAAGTTCACCACTAAATCCTTGATCATTCCCAAAAAATTGATCCTCTTAGAGTCGAAAGAATACAAATATTTGTATGGATGAGTAATTTTCAACCCTAGCTGCTCCATGACCGACAACGATAACAGGTTGTGCGAAGCTCTGGAGTCCAACATTCAATTGTGTAGCAACAGATCATGAATGAATAGGGATACATAGAATGGGGGAGTTGATGAGTCAAACTCTTCCACATGTGGGCCAAAAACTACCATAGGTCTCTCTTCCTGGAGGTTAAGACTATCCGGGGGTGGAACTACTCCATGAGGGAGCCTGAATTGAGACACCTGAGATTTATAAGAAGGTTGCTTGAAAAGCTCAACTAAGGGGACCGAGATCTTAACCTTCTCTAATTCTTTTTGAAGATTAAAAATGGCAGGGTTCTTCTCATGGATGAATTCTTTAGGTTGTTAGGGGGAACTAGGGGTTTCATGATAGTTGAGGTATCGTTAGGATTTACAGGGGACTCAGGAATTGACTTGTAGGGGGAAGGAGTGGTAGATTTTTCATGAAAAGGCTCTTCTATGGGATTTTTACCTTTAAAGATGGTATCTGACTGAGAATGCCCTTTTGATGAATATTCTCCCTCCTCCTCTTGCACACGGGTTCTTTTTCTGGAGGACTTGACCTCATACTTCTTATGCAGCTGGGCTTGCATGAAGTCTACAAATTGTCTGCAATAGTCATCAATATCTGGGTCTTCTGTAGACACTTCTTTCCTCCCTTTCTCTTCTTGTTCTTCTTGCAAGGTAAGCTCTCCCTCTTCATCTTCCAAATAGGCTACAAACTGATCGTCCTGGCATTCAAGAGCCTGTTCAGCTGGTCCTTCCATTTTTCCTTCCATGTACAAAGGAGGTTGTATATGATCCTACTTCTCCGTTATATATCGTTGCAGTATCTACTATGGGGGTTTTCGATACTGTGGATTGAAACCTCGGTTCGGTGCCATTTGATTTGATTGGGCAGCTGAGCTTTTTTCTTCCAATTCTAACTTGACCAGCTTGTTAGAAAGGTTTTTGATCTTGTTCATTTCTTCAATCTTATAGTCCACTGCTTCCCTTTATTGGTTAGAGGTAGAGGCCTCCTCGTTACCTCTCCTCCTGAAATCATGATCTATTCTCCCTTTAGACTTTCCATTAGAGGTGAATTTTTCCTCCACCTCTAGCACATCAGTCTGGGCTTGATCTAGAGATGCAGGCTTTCTCTCTCTCTCAAGGTGAAGCCAAAATCGGACTGAAATGCTCCTACAAATACTACCTTGGCTGGTGTTTGAGGAGGTTTCATATCAGCAGGTAGGTTATTGTACAACTTGTTGAACCTTTTGATGAATTCGGTTACATCTTTATTATGCTTCTTTTTCAGTGCATTGAATTCTGTAAGAATGTAACCATGGTCTCTTTTCTCTCCCCACTTTCGTGTGAGAATTTTCTATTTCCTCCCACGTGGTTATCGTGTGGTCATCCAGAGTTTTGAACCACTTTCAGGCTTCTCCATCAAAATATTGGAAAAAGAGCCTCAACACTACATCCAAGTGTTCCACATTGAAGTTCTCAGAAAACGCACAAAAATATTCAATATGTTTCTGGGCAGCACTGTTGTCTTCCCCCGTGAACCGAGGCAAGAGCTTCATATAACCTTCAGGCATATCATTTAGGATTTCAGGCAGTGCCAGTGGGGCATATTTATTAAGTAAAAATCCTGGTACAGCCATTGGAGGTGGTTAATTCTGTGGACGGTTCTGATGAATGATAATTGGTATGTGTTGGGTCGTGATTTGCACATTTATCTAAGGAGAAATCTAGAGTATGGTGACTTGTTTGACTTCATCAACTTTGGGGGTAGGATGCAAGGAGATCCCAAATGTATTTACTGACTCAAGCTCATATTTGATCGTAGTATGGTCCAAAACAGATTTATCTGGGGGATATTCAAGTAGTCGGGCAGTAGAACCAGGACCTTGGACTTGAGCCTTCTGAGAAGAGGACGGGGAGTCTTCTAATGAGAATTTGTGTATATTAGTTTGAGTTGGCTTCTTCTCTTTCCAAATCCTCTTGAATAATATTTTTTCAGGGTAAGAGATTGAGGGTGTTCTCAACTGGGAGGTATCTGACCTTAGATGGGGCTTAGTGTAAGCCATGATTGTGAGTGAATTTACTTTAGATAATAGTGGAGTCACCAAGGTGAGAGGTATGAAACTCTCAACCCTTCATGCTCACCTGATTGAAGGGTATATACAATGTCGTATTTTAGGGGAAATATTTTCAACTTCTGTCCCCCGCAACAGTGCCAAAAATATGTTTTCAATCCTAGAGACAACCTTGAGTTTCTAAAGACCAGTGCCTAGGACATCTTAAGACAGGAGGGTTTAAAGGTATTTTGCATGCTGATGATTGGGACCTATTGATATGGAAAGAATTAAAAAGGTTCTTGAAAGATAGTCCAAGATATCAGAGAAAGAATATTGGCAGAAATGAGTTCTCGTTGTAGAGAGAAAGGCCATCCCAGAATGGGCATGAAGCAGTCATAGATAAGATTTGTTGCAAGCTGGGCCGAATATGAAACAGATGAACGATTATAAAAGTAATGAAGGCAGTATAAGGTGTAGAGAAATTAGAGAACTTCAAAGCAAGGCCGTCTTATGCCAACACAAGAATCCACCCATAAATGAAATTAGAATAATAACGATATAAAAAGGTATTTGAAACAGGAATAGTTCCTCAAGCAATATTTAAAACGTTACTGAAAGCAAGACATGAGTACCATTAAAGGTAAATTCATATTTGACATATAGAACATTCGCATTCCTAAAACAACGATAACAAGGAGAAGATGTAAGGATAATGGACATTAAATTGAATCACAATTGCAAGAAAATACATACTGTTCATTCATCTTAATAGGAATCTAGTGAAACAACAGACTGGCTTTATATTACTTTTCCAAAATGGCTCTTCAGATATGAACTAAAAGCGATCCTCAAAATTACAAACAGATAAGTCACAAATGCCACTTCTTCTACTAGAAAATATGGAACCTTTTTTCAGTATCTGGTCTGATCTTTTATAGTCTATTACATGAATGCTCAGGGAAGATATTTTCCTATACAAAATATTCCCTACAAGATATGTCTATTTCAAGTAACAATTAAAAACCAAAATTGATGATGAGGCAAAACGACCTCTCATATTAAACAATGTGGCCTGGCATAGGCTATAACTAAAACATAATAGAAAATAAAAGAGTGCAGGGGGTGAAATCAAGATTTCACCTATTTTTACAATACATAAAATATAAAAGTAAAATAAGCTGCGTGGGCCAAATCATGAGTTTAATTTGTTAGTGATTCGACAAGGCGTCCTGGATGAGGATGGTTTTGTTTGAGCTAAAGATGAAGAGGACACCAGTGGATGAGTCAGAGGAGGTGGCAACTGATGAGAGGATGAAGAAACCAGAGCATTAGCATACTCACTACACTTTTTCCATGTATTTCTCCCTAGATATGGCATTGTGACGAAGGTTTCAAGAAGGATCTGCATGTTGGTCAGCGCAGTATAATCGACTCGGACATCGAGGAATTGCTTAACCTAGAAGAGGAGGAATACTTCTTTATGCAGTGCAGCTATTATTACATCTGCTTTCATTCGGGTTGTTATTTCCAATGACATGTCTGCATTGTTCATAATTTCTGACATTTTTTGCTCATAGGCCGTTACCTCAGAGAACGCACCCATTTGCAGATCCCAACATGGTGGGAGACCTAGTTCTACTAGCTTGTTCCACTCCCAGTTGAATTTCTCCACTTCCTTCGAGGCTAATGTCAAATAACCTAGTGCGTTTGAACGTGCGGTGTCCTTCTCGATTACTCTTCCGGCATCCATGACGACCCTATAACTTTCATGGATTCCCTCCATGCACAACTCCTCAGGAGAGAGCTCATTCAGGTGCCGAATATATTTCTTGGCCATTGAGGCCTTTTGCTTCTCCATCAGTGCGTCCTTCCTGCAGCTGTGTTCTGAACAAGCGAATTTCAATCTTCTTGTCATCCATCATTGTGAGAAGGTTCCAATGATGCCTGACCTCTACTATTATGTCTGTCCAAACCAGTCGCCTCGCTTCCACGAGTGCCATGTTTCCTTTAATTTTCCCCTTTAAGTCCTTCATGGAATTATCTTGTGCCTAAGTCTTCCCTTGCAATTTTTCCACTTTCATTTGTAAGGCCGCCATCACTTCTGATTCATTGCCAGTGTAGTCTCCGCATCTTTTAGTTTCTGATGGACTGAGTGGGTCTCATTCTATGATCCCTTAAGATTCAACAAGGCCTTAGCGAGTTGTTCTGGGGTTGTTTCGGGATCACCTATCACAGGGGTCGTGCATATGTGCTAATCCCATTTTTCCTGCTAGTCTGACAGCCTTTGATTCAGTCCCATGATCTCCTTGGTATTTTGTACATTCTCTTCTTGTTATTTAGCAAGAAAGTCGGCGAGGGATGATTTTTCCTTTTCCACCTGAACCAGGTCATCTGTCTACACATGCTCTTTGCGAGGCATGCTTAGCTTCCGCTTCAGCTTTGTGTTCTCTACTTCCAATTTAGCAATAATCTATTGCCGCACCGCATCCTTGTCAGTTCCCTTATCCTTTATTGTTCTTTTAGGGCTTCCAAATTAGCATGGTTTGCTCTTGCGCTAGCCTTTTCTCTCTTTTGGTGCTCTAGTACTAACTTATGCTTCTGTTCCAGCTTCCTCAGGGCTACTGCATGCTTCAATACTTTGATCCTTAACATATCCCCTATGCACTAGTGCAAGTTGAGCTTATCCAACAGGGGACTATTAGTTAAGTTAAGGATGATTTCGAAAGCTTGATATTGGCCTCTGGTAGCTAAGGGATGTAATGAAATTTTTTGAATAGCCAGTATCAGCTACTCCTTATCCATGTCTAGCAGAGAGGTAAGCTAAGAATGATTTTGTCCTCAAAAACCGCCAATTCGGCCATCAATTTCTCTTCAGAAAATCTATTCCTGACATTTATTTCCTCTCTTGTCTCCTGCCTGTCGATCATGATTTCCTGTGAGAGCCCTGAGGGTGCCGACAAAGAAGTATCATCGAACGAAATATGAAAACCTGACTTATTCTTGTCAGGAACCCCAAATTTAGGAATTTCCTCAAATGAGGGCTCATCCCCTATGTCATCTAACTCTTTCATTCTTTGTTTTTTATGAGGGTGAGTGCCCTTGTCAGTGTCCATGCCCTCCTGAATTCCTAAAATGCCTGCTAGTGCCTATTCCTCTATTCCAATAGACACATTGTCACCTTTTCCTTCTGTGGCTGAAGACTCGGCGTCCATCTGTGCATCCAAAGGCCATGTATCAAGATTATCTCTCCATTCAATGAAGGGCCTGGTCTTATGTATGTATACAGTGGAATTTATTTTCCTCTTTCTACTGTAGAGGACTCCCGTAGGGTCATAGGGCCAGAATTTTCCCTGTGTGAGGTCCATCTCTTGCAGAAATTTCTCCACGGTGGAGATGGCATGCCTCGAATTTATGGTGAAGGGACCAACTGAAGTTGGGAGTTTGAGAATGTGTCCTTTCTTCATAGGCACAAAGTGGATTTGGTCGGCGTTCAAGGTTTGTCAAATGAATTGGAGGGCAAAGACTCACATATCTAGAAACATCAGTAGGCTCTAGGGAAGTACCTCTGCACCATAGACCCTGACCTAAGTATAATCGTCAAACATGTACTATTCCCCTGTGCAATATTCCTCATCAAACTATAGTGAGTCCTTCTGTTCAGGAAATATTCTAGGCGGAGGGCTATCATGTATTATGCCATAAGCTATGGACATGAACTCATTAATAAAACTTGTGTACCCCTTCCCCCCTGGCTGCTGGTGAACTGAAGCAGTCCACTTGAAAACGGCTCTGGGTTGGGCACTTATCTTCGAGACTCTATTTAGGGCTAGACTCTCAAATATATTTGCATGCTCAAATAGAAACAGGTAGAACACTAGGGAATAGAACTTGAATGAACCCGCAGTGGAAATATCTTGAAACAAGTTTTGGATAGCCAAATCTAAGAAAGCAGGAAAATCTAAAAGGGTACCCTTCTGCATCATGATCCATAGGAAACCTATACCCTCTTTAGTCACCTCGTCGATCTCTTGGAACCCCAACAACCCTAAGATGAGCCACAGGACAGGCTGCACACTCATTCAGAAAGTAAACAAAGGGACAGAGTCTGTGGGCGTGAAAGATGATAGGCTAGAATCTGAGAGGAGGCTGAGGAAACCGCTTTGTTTTTCCTAGGGTAGCTTAGATAATTGACAGGAGAGGGAGACCTGAGAGAACTCAACATAATTTTGGTTGGGAGGGTAGTGGATAGCTTTCCTTATGAGTTCAAGTGAAAAGAAAAAAATATTATTTCCTTGAGCAGAGAGGAGCATGTCTTCCCGCTCATCATAGGCCTCTCCAAGCCAACCGATGAATTCGGGAACAGGGTATGTGGTCAAAGTGATTTGGTAATACAGACCAGACTCGACGACTATGAAAATATCTTCACCATTTAGATGATATTTGAAAAGCTCAGGTTTAATGTGGGAAACACTGAAAGGGTAGACTGGGTCATGAATCCATGCATGGGCATCGATGAGGGGTTCAGGGCTAGGAACAGTCTTGAACTTGCGGGCTTGTGGGGTTTCAGGCTCAGACTTCTTGGTTCTCATTTTCCCCATGACATTTTAAAAGTATAAAAAGAAGGAAAAAGATGTGACGGGAGAATGACTGAATAACTAATAATAGTGAAGTAGCCCAGGTAAACTGTTGCAGGATTGAAAACGACCTTGCACTTGAGTTTTAACCTCTACTATGCAAGAAACCGGTTAATAACCAATATTTTTCACAGTTCCAGGGTAAAACAAACTTATATCAGACCGGGTTTTATGGAATACGAGACATGGTGACAGTTGTCGGGCTGGCATCATAACGACATCGACAATGGGACACGTGGTGATGGGTTATTTGCTGACTGCAGCTGGGTAGTTGAAAGCCACCTGTCGAGTTAAGGTAGGTACCGGTCTTCGTATCGCTTCCCTAGATTTACCTTACCTTTACTTACCAGCACCAACTGTCTTTCTTGATGGGCTCGCTTAGAACTTCAGCGGGGTTCATAGGAGCCTTGTGATCTATTCTCCCACCCAACGGAACGCGTGTGATTGGCCCATAAAAAGGTAACGTCACCTTCTCTGGGGGCCTGTCTTTTATCATTACCGCTCTCCTTTGGGGCCGACGGAAAGTCCCTCCAACACTCTTTGTCCCTCATGGTTCCGATGTGAAGTCCCGTACATGGTTTTCTATTGTGTTATGATGCTGATCAAGTCTACAATCCATGCTTATCCCTTAGGAATATTTTCTTTCTAAGTCCTTCAAAACTTACTTAGTCTACCACCTTTATAAATTTCTCAGATTTACACTTGGCCGCTTCTTTTCCTTGATGTATGAGGTGGCTAAACAACAGATGGTAGGGAAAGTCTCAATAGTCAAGCCAAACATTTCACAGAATGTCAGATAACTCCTTCATACTTAGATTTCAGGAAATGCCCTAATATTTGTATAAAAGGGCCTAACCTCACTATTAAATATTAATCACTTTTATCTACTTTTACATTTTTAATATGGTTCTGAAGAAGTCTCAGTGCAAACATTGAAATTAGATACCTATTGGGTGTATCTAGCTTATCATGAGTAGGTCCCTTCATTGAATTTTTATATGAGTCTAATGAAATTGAAAATTACAGGCCAGGTTTAATAAAAAAAGAGGTTTTCCTACCAATAATTTATTTCTCCATACCATCCTCAATCAATCCATATACAAAAAATCAAAATTTTTTGACTTAATGATGCATTAGCCTTTAGATTGGTTTCTAAATAGTGTAACATGGACTCAATCTTAAATTTTTCTTTTGGTGTATGTTTTCTATGAATATTGCATCTAATAGCTACCAATAATGTACTAGCATGCATTGAGAAAGTAATACTCTGAGAAATTAACTGTAAACTTTGAAAATATTTGGTACTCCTTGTCTCCTTCATTTTGAAGGCAATTTTTTCAACTTCCTTTCTTCAACAACTTCTCCCATGATATGATTTTCTGAAACTTCTAGAAGTTGTTGCACACAATAATAAATATCTCCAATATCGAGGGAAGATGAAACTTTTAATATGTTGAAATTGACAGTATAGCCTAAAACAGGCAATTCATAACCCTTTGTTAATATTGTATGTAGTGTTTATGCAATGAACTACAAATATTGTGGTCCTAATTCCTTCACAAATGTAACTATGGAAGCCCTGGCCTCATCTCTTACAAAAGAAGCGTGAATTTTCAACATATTTTCAAAATCCTGTATAATACGAGGAAGCTCTAATTCCATTGTTTCCAAAGGCATAAGTTTCAATAGCTTTAGTTCATAATGGCTAAGTAAAATATTAACCACATTTGAGTGACATATCATCAACTTATTTTTCTTAGGTAGAACATACTTTTGTAGATGTTCATGTATTTCAAGGGATATAATATTTTTTTTATCACTATTCCTCCTTAACTCCATATCTGGCTTATCAAATGTCATTTCACCAATCTCAATTTGATGATCATGTTTTTATGGTTCTACATTTGAGGGCATTCCATCAATAAAATGAATCTTATCTATTATAGATCAAATTAGCCGTATAAGTATATTGTTATTATCTTGCTCAAGGAAGCCATCATTTGAAATGCTCTCATCAATAAAATAAAGTAAGAGTCCCATATTATGTTACTAATGATAAAAGTAAGGGTTTCTTAGCAATAATTCACAACATTTCCCTCTTTTCCACCTTTGGCACCGAACAACAAACAAAAAAAGGACGGCACAAATATTTGCATGATATTTCCCTTCATAACATTCCATATATGCTAGAAATGTTAATATATTGCAAAAAGTTATGGTAAGAAAACTATAGAGAAAATACTAACAATATGCCACTTCAATGCCACTCACAAATATAAACATATAAACACATACAGAATCAAACATTATATTTTACCTCAAATGGATTTCCAGCATCTAGGATATTTCTAAACCATGCCATTTCGCTTGATCTCCTATGTTTATGCATAACTAAATAATTTAATACATGCTTATAAATGACATGATTAACAAATATTTAAGACCAATTTCCACATCCGTTATTGATGAAAGAATCAAGCAGTCCTTGATTCACCATGTTTATAAAATTAGGTTTCAACTTTCTTCTCATTGTTTAGGTCATCTTGAAAATCTTCATGTTGCATCATCTCTTCACTTTCTAATATATAGGCATAAAATTGAAAAAAATAGAGACAACTGGAGGCCCTATGCCTAAGTGAGAGGTCTTGTAATGACATATCATACACACAATGTGGGACAATGAGAAAGGTACATGGATCACCTTTATGGGAGAATAATTGAGGGATATTTTCTCATAACAAACAAGCCTCTTATCATAATAATTATCTCCAATTTTAGATAATGATATTTCATTCAAATCACATACCAGTTTTCCCTGCAAGGAAGAAACAAGAATTTAGTTCAGAAATGAATAACATAATTTAACAATATAACCAATGAATAAAAAGTAGAGTCACTATAAACTAAGATCACGGGACATTAAATAACATAAAATTTGGTTAAACGAAGCAAGAAACACTATCTTACAGTTAAGGCCAAGGAAGGGTTAATTTTTAAAATACCTTTCAAGATATCACAAATAGCCACTCGGATATCTATTGTGGAAAAAATTAGCAATGAAATGAACATAGTTAGAATTTTAATAATACTTTTGTTACCGAGAGTTGGGAAAACCTCTTTTAGAACACACAAAATTTCCATGAAATGCTCTGTAAATCACATTAACTACAATATGTTAATAATTGTCAATTATGGCACATTGATTAACATCAAATCTGAAATATAGCTGTAATCTTTCTACATTATTTTTTTCCATGTAATTTACTCAACATTCTTGCTAACCTTTTTTGACATCAAGGAATGGTATCAAAGAATCAACAAATTGATTCTCTACTTCTGAATGTGTTGCATATTTTCCTAACAATTTACAATTTCTTAGCTCACGCTTCCCAAGACATATGATGGATTTCCTGATAATTGAAAACCAAAAGGTCAAAATCTAACAATCTATATGCAATCTAACAATAGATTTTTTTTGCATAGAAGTAAATTCTATATACATGTAACATAGAACTTCAGTGATAATGAAATGAGAGACGACAAAGAATGGTTTTCTAATATCATTGAAGGAAATTAAAGGCAGATCAAAATTTTAACCAAGAATTCACAAAATGAAGAAGAAAGCTTGGGAAGAAGGGAAGGAAGGAAAGGACGCGATACAATAGCATCATGATTCATCATATATAAAATAAAGAAAGTTCCATTAAAGTATCATATCTCCAAATCACCTGATGAACATGATGAAAGCATGATATTTAAAAAATATATACAATAAGCCTTTATAAAAGGGATAAGTCACAACCATATTCAAAGCCTAACAATTTGGTGTGGTTGAGAGTAAAAATGTTCTCAAGCTGCCTAGATATCATAAAAATTGCAAATTAAAAAGAAAATAATAATATAATATCCAAGTGGAAACCACATTAATGCTCTTGGGATAGGCCTTTGGCTGAAACCACCATGGAGGCAACGTTAGGTCTAAAATAAATGCATTCCACCTCATGAAAACCCTATCAGGATAAATTGGGTAATGCAATAGTGAAAACCAGAAATGGCATCAATAGCTTGACAAGAAAAATGAAAAAAAGAAGGAAAAAGTGATGATTTTTTTTTTTTGGTTTGTATTTGTTTTGAAGCACACAGGCACTAAATATGACTAGCAATAGGCCAATGAAGATCTCAAACTAGATTGAGAAACAAATCATTCCAAGATACCTACACTAATAAAAAAATTGGAAGGATTAATGTATCTATAGAAAAACCATCACAACAAAGCAACATTGTACATCCTATTGCAAGGTCTATTCACAAGAATCATCATCATAATCATCTTCATACTCCATTTCTTATCCTCCATTTCACACTTCTTCTATATCCTCCATTTCACACTTCTTCTATATCCTCCATTTCATCATCCTCTTTGTTATTGATGTGACATACTAATTATAGAAAGAACCATTTCCAAGTCCCATTATCATTTTTCATATTCACCATATTTATTGCAAAAAAATTGTATGTTTCCATTACAAAACAAAGTGTTCTTATTATCACCACAGCAAAAAAGTCATTTGTGAGGGGCATGCCTGTGACAGACCTTTAAGGCTCATCATGAACGTTGCATATGGTGATGGTCTTTAAAAAAACATTGTTGTAAGTGTATAGAGTGATGGTCCTTTAAGGTTTTTCATCAAAACGATTTTTAGTGACACTTTCTGTAAACCAGGCATTCCAGCTTAGAAGCATCATGCTTTTTCATATCTCCAATTTCCTCAATTACATAGTCTAAATTAGCTTCCACAAAGACAGCCCCCTCACTAGTATAGTGAACGTTCAAATTGCCTTCTAGGCTGATGCCAACTATTCCTTTCAGAGGATCATAGCAAACTAAAACCTTCCTCATATCATTTTGTATCACTTCACTTAGCCTCTCGTTCCCATCTCCGCATTGGCATTGAAATAGTACATTATCTGGAATTTGGATTATGACAACAATGTTCTTATCAAGATTTAACAAAACAAATAGACATGATTCTATGAGACAACAACAAAATGAAATGTTAGTATATTTGTCACAGAAATAACATCAAGATGCTAATCAAAACCCACATTACGAGAGCTTTCTTGGATATATTTGACATTAATATTAATTAATAGAAAATTGTGAAAGGAGGTGACGTGGTGATTGCACACAGGCCATATTTGTTGTAGGAAAAGGTCAATGATACTCTTTGAAACATTTAAATCTTAAGAGATTTGTCATAGCTTGGATTAATTGCTGATATACATGAGAACTCTTCTATAGGATTTAGGAGGTGATATGTGCAAGTTCTATAGACGCGCTTGATGGAAACATCTCATGCTTGAGTGTGAAATCACCATACTTGATTCTACTTCACTTATACATCTACCATTCAGCTTACACTCCCAATACAAAGTTGAGTGCATGCTAGAAAATAGTCATTTGAATTTATACATGTATATTTATCTTGGTTTAAAGTAACTGTGAATAATTAAGCACTCAATCCACCCATCTGTTGAAGCGACATTGGTCGTATGTGTATGAGGTATAGAATCAACCCCATCACATGTTTTAATTTTTTTATGGGTTTCGAGAGTAACAATGAGTCAGGGTTTCCATATGGGTTTAAATGGTGCATTTAACTATGTTAAGGTCAACAACCCAGGAGGCTTAAAATGACTACAATTCTAGCAATAACCCTATTAGGCTGAAGTCCCGAATCCTATAAATTGTCAATATAAGAAATGACACAGTCTGGAAGATTATATAAGTGACATAGTCGTTGTCTTGGGACATATATTAATTGTAGGTTCCACAAATTTGAATTAATCATGATACGAATGACATTTTCCCCTTGGCTTCTGCATTATTCTTTCAATCTAGGAATAAAGGGAGACTTCATTTATTTCAAGCTTTCATCACTACTGGCGTGATACTTTGTGTCAAATCAATAGATCTAAAATGCATATCAGTATGAGGCAAGGAAAACCTCATGAATAATTCTTCAGCATGTAACCCTGGAATAGTACATTCATTTCAATTTATAGAAATATGTAGAGTATTTGCAAGCCTGTAGGTTTCTTACACACTATTTCAACAAAGCTAATGCCTAATTATGTGATTAATGTATGACTAGAGAACCTTAGTTGCATTGGCTACTAACCTTAAGGACATAACAGGTCACTTCAATTCTTTACAAATTTTCCATGTCTACAGGGAATTGAATCAACATGCGGATGCACTTTCTAAAGGACTTCGCCTACCACCTAGGGAATTACTCCTTCTGTAAATTCAAGAGGGTATCCATCAGGACACTAGGAGTTATATTTAATTATTATACAAATTAGGGAAAATTGAAGGAAGACCGTAATATGGGGCATAATAGCCCAATTTGTTTTTTTTTATTAGTACAACTATAGTTCTAACAAAAACTATTATTTTTTTTTATATATGGCAGCATATTTAAAGAAAATGGAAATCTTGGATTCACATGAATATATATATATATATATATATATATATATATATATATATATATATATATATATATATATATCATGCATAATGCATCGAAAGAAGTTTTTTTCTTCAGTTTTTAGAAATTAAAAGGTAATTTTTTTTTCCAAAAAGGAAAATATTTATTGATTTGTGAATACTTTTTGGGAAATTTGGTACAAATATCCCCATGGAAAATATTAGCCACTAAATTTTTCTCTAGTAAAGCCTGCTAAGTAGTGGCAATTATTTTTGATATTTTTTTTTATTCTCATTTTGTTACCAACATAATACAAATTTAAAATCACCATTAAAATATGCCTGTATGCATTGATCATCGAAATACAAATAAAAAGCTCAACAATATACACTAGATAAATCCAATTAAACTTTTAAGTTTAAAGTCAAAATATAAATAAACAATTTGGCTAAATTTTTTATTAAAAATGGAAGGAATAAATAACTAAAATGTTAATGAACAAGCATTTCCGAGATGAACAAGTACTTATGAGATTTTTGCAACCACAAAACTATTTTGGATGTATCCAGGGACTCAATGGGTTATTGCTAGGTTGGGAAAAGTTGGAAAATGAAATGGTTGGTTGATATTTATTGTTAGGAAACAATGAGCATTTTACATATTGACAGTAATGGATTTTAGATACCAAAAGGATTTTACAATTTGTATAATGGATCACAGAAGCTTATATTCTAAAATTAATGTATTTATAAAGAGAAATTTGATAGGTATAAATTAAAGCACAAAATATATTTTTCGAACTCGAGACAAAAGACTACACCCGAAGCCCACTTCGGGCTTTTTCGTTCTAACTTACAATTCCTAGGCTACTTTGGTAAATAAACCAACAAGTCTTAGGCTACTTTGGTATGCGATTTGTAATTTGTACCAATAAGATATCTACCAGTTCTATAAAAAATTACAGTTTGAACCTTCAATTCTGGAAATGCTTCAATCCCTAGGGTTTAGTCCATCCATCAACAACCATAGCTCACATGGCACATGGCCCTTGTGACCCAACCAACCAAACGATAGTGACCTAGTTCCATGGAAAACCATCATCACGATAAACCACGACACTAAACCAGCCAAGGCGACCTAGGTCCATGGAATCCCATGACACGAGATTAGGAAATATATTGCAAAGAATTTTGATGATGTGAAATGGAGTCACCAACATACAAAATACATACACAGTCTTATGCTCATCCTGTAGTTATGCCCAGGCTTGAAAAATACCCTACAATTCTAGGTATATTAAAATCATAAAGAATCTAACTAATTCTCCGGGACTCAAAATGCCTTTTAGTGATGCACTTACAATTCCAACCAAGTATTGTGCATACCGTGGCATCAATATGCATTTCATTATCAAAAACCAAGATGCCATGAAAAATCTCTGATATGGTGAATGTTAAAGAAAAATCAGAAATGGAACATTGGTCAGACCATCCGTCCCTTCAGTTCTAGCTTCCAAGCTCAATCCCTGCCACACGTCTCTCAATGCTAAATAAACTACTCCATTATGTATTCCAAAATATATTAATATTTTCCTGTAGTTATACTTGTCTAGGTCTATCTTAATTCTAGATCTACTAATTGCGGAGAGGGATCAAATCTGTTGAGGTGCAAACCTCTGAGAATAGATTTTATCCCTCATGACACTTGGTAGATATTGAGTTAATATGGATGTAGAATGGTCTTGTCCCTTTTAAATAAGCTATATTCTACATGTATACCATAGATCAATACCATGGGTCAATAGGTATTTTTATTTTTTTATTTTATATTTTGTTTAAAATAGAACTGGACATTCTCTTCCATACTGGGTTGACATGAAGAGTGTTTCTTAGCTAAAATAGAACATTATTGAATTCCATGAGAATGCAATATATTTAGCTTTGAATTCCAAGAGAATGCAATATATTTAACTTGTATACAATTTGTAGGTAAATGTAAAAATGTTCTGAGAACCAGGTCCTGTGTACTATAAAATCACATGCCAACATTGTAGGTATCATCAAATAAGAGGTCCATAAAATCACAAGTGAAAATTCCACGTATCATCAAATAAGAAATCCCCAATATCATCGAGGAAGCTTTTTCCAACGTCCATCAAAGAGAAAATATCAAAAGTCCCCTAATCCCCGTGTCTTACCGAGTTAATCATTGTGAAAATGCTGAAGGCCCGACATATCTTGAAATTAATGAATACTCGAGAAATATTGTTTGTTCTCAAATATCTCTTAGAACTATTTAACATATTTGTGTTTGTGTTCTCAAGTGACTTTTGGAAGGACTTTGTTATGTAAGTGTTAAAATATGAGATTCATGTAACCTATTTCAAAATCCAACGACAACTAATCTGCAGCCATAATTATATTCATACTTATGTGTTGAACTATAATTAGAATAATTTGATAATGCCCCACTTTCATGGATTTCCAGAATCAGTAGTATTGACATCAGAAGGAGATTCACTCTGTCTACTAGTTGGAGTTTTTATGTCTTCTAACATATCATGATGTTTGGCCTTATTTTTTCCACAAACCCTGACTGTGGTTGTAGTGAAATCACTTAAGATCCCACAACTGCTATTTCTATTGAGATTCAAGATGCCCTTTTCACCGGGTCCTTTGAATCCAAAGGGGTTATACCACTCTCATGAAAAAATATTTAAGGAAGAAAATGCCTTTCTCTAACTAGATCTTAGGTTCTAATATTGACAATTGTGCATCCTACTGATTTTGCAAAATTGAGACAAAAATTATAGTTTCATTTATTTGTGTTGAGATTTATTTATTTATTTATAGTGCATTCAATGCTGATTCAAAAAGCTACCAAATTGATCAGTTTACATATGAACCTAATCATACTTTCCATCATTTTTCACTAAAATATCACTATAATCCATCTAATTTTAGCTCTGAAATACTCAAACTCCTAAGGATAGGACAACTAATTGGTTTAGAAATTAACCATCAAGCTTTTATCTCTTGTAGTCTATAGTCCTTGCCTTTTGTGCACATTTCAAGGGCAGCGAAGTCTACAAGTATGTGAAACAATGATCAAGAATGCCTATAAAATAAGCGAAGTTTAGGTATGATACACTTACCTATCGAAAGCGTTAAAATAAAGATATATTAGGCATTTAAAATCTGAACTTGTAGTGTAGTGTTTAGGCCTTCTTGTCAAACACATTAAGATATTTACCTCTGTTCCATTTTTCTGTTGCACTATATCTATTGCGATCATTGATTTATAAACAATTTTTATAGTGCTAAGTAATATTTGTGAACAACCGTAAGGTATATATATATATATATATATATATATATATATATATATATGACTGTCAAGTTTGAATTAAATTCTGCGTATGAAACCTTACTATACAATGAATCATTGAAATTAGGGTGTTGATTGAAGACTATTAATTTGGCCTCCTTTCTAAATGTGTATCTATAGCTTAAGGACAATAACTTGATTTGGGAATTGTAGCTATTAATTAGATCCTTGGCTTGGAAAAATTTTTCAATCTGTGTTAGGGATTTTTGAAGGACAATGCCAACATTATAATGGTTTTAGTAAAGCTTTAATAGAAGAAAACAACACAACTCATATCTTCAAGAAGTGTTGGCCTATGTTAAGTTGAACAACTTCATTGTAGAATCAGATGCAATAAGCCAATCATTGATGTCATGTTCAACATCTTGGCAAGATCAAATGCATTAAGCCAATCATTCACTTCAAATATTGTTTTGATTATTGTACTTGCATACATCATTAATTACACATATGTGAGTATTCATGTTCAATTATTGAAGTCTCAATTTACCTACAAATTAGAAATAATAGTGGGATTTGAATACACACACACACACACACACACACCTACTGCAAGCAAGGATTCATAAACATTCAAAGTTGACAATATATCATTTTGCAGACAAAGTCTCATCATAGTCTTGCAAATAAAATAACAAGAGGATCGTTGTTAATTAGGTTCCATCTCTCTAGTAGGTATGTGCGGAGTTGTTGAGTAAGGACTTGTTTGTTCTTGTACTATTCCACAACTCTTTTTGGACTATGGTCTTGCCCAAGTGTTTGCTTCTTGTCACCATCTTTTTTCCTTAAGTATGATTTTGTTGTAGGCCTTCTTGGCTAGGTTATTGGTGTTCAAGAATGTATCTAGTGTCAGTAGTAGCTATCTAAAATAAATATTGACAAGTATAATAAGTATTGACTCAAGTATAATTTATGAAGACCAAACCTAGTTGCAATCATAAATAGTAGGTGGTTGTTGATTTTCCATGGTATTCACCATTTGTACTCCCAAGTTATTTTCTTTACTTTTTCCAACAAGATAGTCCCTGCATTTGCAATTTAGACTGCTTTCTATCATTATCGAGATAACAACATTAATGCTTTATATTCACAACAATGGAACAAAAGTGTTGCACCTTAAAGCAACCATACTAACCTTATCTCAATAAATATAATTGACATACAAATAAATCTATAAGCATCAATGTTTACAACAAGAAAAAGTATATATCTATTTGCAAGAATATTTACCACAACCTCTCCTTATAGCTACTACCTACACCACAACCCCATCTTGCAATCTTTCACCTGCAAACCAACCTTTGTATCCCCTTTTTGATTAAAACCTAAGCTTACAATATGAATTTTAACCCGCAATGTTCGCCCACCCCAATCACCCAATTAATCAAGAAATATGAAAGTATATATTAAAATATATATTAGTAATCAAGTTTTCACAAGTTTTATATATAAGAAAAAAGAGAAAAGAAGACAAAACAAAAACAACCAAATGTAACGTTGATTGTGGATATCTTCTTCATTGAATCCCTTTGAATGTAGTCTATAAAAATTTCATTAGATATTTTATATAGTCTCATAAATCTGTGGTTTCATGATGGATGAAAATACTGATGAAGTTCTACCATTAGGATCGAATCCTTGTAACTAGTACGAATGTCTAATAATGACATGATTAGTGAAAGACATATAGTCGGTATCACATGGATCATAATCAACTGATAAATCTGCATAGAATTTCCTTGAAGGAAATTTCATAAATAGAATAGCTCGTCATTTCACCAAATTGATGCATAAAGACAGATGAAAGCATCGACTATTGCTTGTACACTGTCATGTAGCATATAAATATATGAAATTCCATCGAAAAAAAGTGTTTATGTTGTGTTCTTTATGGATCAGTTTGTATGGATATGTGATTTAAGTCTTACCTAGTACAATTCTATATATTTTTTGTGTTGTAATTTGGGATCTGGTTATCTTGAATACTGTAGAAAAGTTAGGCCACAAAATTTCAGATAATTAAACAAAAAACAGAAAAAAAAAAACTCACCACCTTATATCCAACTAAATGTCTCCCATGAATTATACATGGGCACTAGATTTGGGAGAAATAAGGTCTGAGATATTTTCTTTGCAGTATACTCTGACAAAAATTCCAGAAATTTGTCACGCTTTCAGAGGAAAAAAGTTCTTCTAGGGAACATATAAGATGTTCTGAAAATAGGGAAAGTATGGAAAATATAAAGAAGAAGAGAAAACAACTAGCTCTTAAATCAAGGAATAGCCAATCTCCCCATCTGAACAAACTCTATGGAAAGAAAAATTAACATATATGTAGAAAAAATAGACAAGAACAAGTTCAGTTCGAATGATGAAAATGTGGATCTTTAGTTAACCTACATACATGAATTAAAACTTTGTGATGCATGCCAGCTCCACACTTCATTGAGATACATGAGATTGGGACCTAAAATACATAGTAAGTTTGAAGGATACAACCACTTGCTAAATAAACCAGTAACAACTTTTTCTTTCAAAACGTGAAAATATTCCTCTCATCTATTTAAAAACTCATTTAGGAGAACTTGAAAAAAAAATGGTGTATGAAAGAGGTTGAAAGAACTTGTTGTAGAAGGGAAATCTGATGGTTGATCGCAGACATGACAACAACACAAAAAAGAAAGAACCTGTTGTATAAGGGCAATCCACTGGCTAGTCTCAGGCATGAAAACAACAAAAAGAGGAAAAGTAAATTCTTGTAGATTCTTACTCATATTAAAGCCAACATTGGTCCTCACATTACCTCAACATGAAACAAAATTTTGGTTGATATATTCTACGACCAACTCAGAGCACAGAGTATCTTGAGAGAATGTCAACATGTTCAGATGTTTCGACATGTTCGGATGTTCCGAAGAATCAGAGTAAATGAACAATAACTTGAACTCTTCGTGAGAGGTCCTCAAAGCCTCCATTAAACAAATTGTTTGGAATGCAGAATGGAACTTGCCATATTCCCTCTCAAACAAATTAATAAAATCTAGAGCTTCTGCTACCCCGACAGACATAGAAGTAAGAGGGGCACTCTCTTCACCCTGGCTTGGGCACAATTCTCTGGATCCCCATCCTATCACATTGAGAGAATGCGAAATAACCCCTCCTACCACCCACATTCCAAAACTAATAGCACCAAAAAGAAGACCAAATCCACCTCTCAGAATAGAAAATGGCAAAGTCACAATCCTCCACATAATTCTAGGAGTACTATGATGGGCCAACCACTTCATTTTCGCCCACATTAGATCCATTTATTCCTTCCCATGATCCTGAGGTAAAATTCACAACAAAGGATTATTTTCAAACCCAGATTCCAAATTAGCAGATGAGGAATTTCCGACAACTGTAATAGTAGAATGGCCAAATCCAATTCTCAACGATGAGCTTCTAGGATTTTCATACTTAATGCTCGATCATCGAAACCAATAATGGCTTGAAAATATGCCACATTGTCATAAATTCCATTCATAGAATCAACCATTTCTCCTCTCTTTTCTCAAGTGATACGGTGCTTAGGGTTTCTATTTTAACTTCACCATAGTCTCACAAACCTTCCCTGTTGATTGATGCCAGAAAATTGGTGAGGAAATCTAGGTTCATGGCATAATTTTACTTCACAATATGAAATTTTTCCAGTGATCATAAAATCCACGAGATTCTATAAAGGGAAAAAAATTGCCAACCTAAATAAAACTTGCATGTTTCTCCAAATATTTGTGTCCAATATGATTGTTTTAAATGATCACAAAGCCTAGATGATATTGAAGAGAAAAAATTGCAAATTGTCAACCAAGAAATGATATAAGCTGTATTACCCAAGCCCTACTATGTATCGAAAGGTTGCATTTTCATATCAATTTCAATGAAACAAAGGAAAATGTACATACCTCGGCTTGTTTACATACAAAGCCAATCTTTTCCCCACTTTGTCTTTCTCTGGTTTTACAGCAAGAACTTCAGAGAGCACTGACTTGGGCCTTGACTTCCTGGAATGGTAAAGGGGACGATTGTAACCAAATATGACCTATAAGCAGGAAATCAGGGTGATTGTAATCAAATTCAACCTCCAAACCAGGAAATCGGGCAAAATGAAACCTAATCCAACCTCCAAGTGAGGAAATTTGTGCAAATGAAATCTAATTCGACCTTTAAACTGGGAGAATAGGGCTTTGTCCACCTTATTTTTTATGGCCAAAATATAATAATTATTTATTTTTTAAATAATTATTTGGCTAACTATAGAAAATGGATGTAATATAAAAAATTTTCCCTTCAAAAATATAAAACCCCTTAAATTTCACCCTTGGGCTAAAATTCGCCCCTAAAATTTTCTATGACCATAAGATGTGAGAGAGAAAGTTTCTAACTAGTCCATACATCAAGTGGAATCTTATCCTCAAATGCTCATGAAGGTGATTTGTGAAACAGGTAACATGTAATTTCAAGTTCCTCTACTGAGAATTCATGTCCTAACTCGACAACACTAAGCATTATTTTTTCCTTTTCCATCAATGTCCTATTCATTCTTCCTAAAATTCAATTTTGGTGAGGTGCGTATCGATTAGTCTTCTCTCGTGATATCCCGCACTTCTTACAAAACTCTTTAAATTACTACATTTAGAGATCTCCACCATTATCTATCCTTAACACTATAATCGTCTTTTATGAATGATTTTCCACCAAATCCTTAAATTCTTTAAGTCTGTCAAGGACTTCATATTTCTTCTTGAGGAAATAAATCCATCTATTCCTTGAGAAGTCATATATAAATGAAAAATAGAAGACAAGCTTCCCCAGTGATGGAACCGACACATGTCCAAACACATGATTGTGCACAAGCTCTAATATTCCTTTTGCCCTTTTAGCACTAGAGGGGAAACTCACCTGATTTTTATTCCCATACACACAATGTTCATAGAAATTGAAATCCACAGAGAAATTAGACATACCTTCTACCATACCATTACCATATAATATTCGAAGGCCATTCTCTCCAATGTGTCTTAACCTTTGATGCCACAACATAGTTTTTTCATGGGAGACTACAAGATTGTCTGCTTCATCTTCAAGAACCACAGCTCTATTGCAACCATCAATAACATTGATACCAAGAAGCTTGTACAGATTTCTAATATGAACTCCTCACATCAATACGAGTTCTCCCCAAACCATCTTTGATGTATCTTTCTCAGACATTGTTTTTACACTTGTATCATCCATATTGCTTACATAAATCAAATTTCTTACTAATGTAGGAATATGTGAAACAGGAGGAAATGTTTTAATCCTTCCATCTTGCAAATTCAGCTTTAATTTTCTACATCCTATGATTATGTCCTTCCTGTCATCCCCTAGGAAGATGTCACCATCATCATATTTCTCGTACTCATAAAACCACTCACTATTGGCCACATTAATTTTTGGGTGTTGTAAGGGTTCCAACCATTGGCCCCAAATGATGTAGTTTTTCTTATTTTATCTTTACTAATCGAGTCCTCCTATGCTTAACTTGAGTAGGAAAGAGAAATATTTTTTTTGCAATGAATCTAACAACAATAAGAGGTTCATGATATTCTACAAAAATAAGTGTCAAGTATAGGGGGTGACATGACCAACATGAGATTCCATGCAGGTTTTAGGTTGGTGATGAGGTGGGGTTGAATTTACAGAAAGAGTTACTCATATGCCCAAATAGAAAGTATAGAACATAAAATACGTACACAATCACAAATTCCATGGGTTGAAATTATTTTGAAATGAGTATCGCTCATTTCCTTCGCTTGCACTCAATATTTTATCTAGAGTTTATTTTACCATATTTTCCACCTTTTCTTTAGACTTCAGAGGTATTTGAACAATGTTTCCAAATATAGATCAATTCTGATTACACTTAACATGACAGACTAGATCAAATCATACACACAAAACCGATATAAACCCGCCAACAGAACATACAACTCTGTTGTGCTGCCGAGGTAGGGTAGCTTCTTCACCAAAGGGAGTGTCTCACCATGAGCCAAATTCAATAGAAGTTTCTCTGTCTAATGAGGGAAATTGATACAATATAAACCATTTATTACATGGGGGCATGATATATTCAGGTCAATATGAGTGGAAACTTACCTCTTCTATTAGCTAAATAGTTTTCCATATTCTTAGTAGTTTATCTATGGTTTTTATGGGTCTTGAAATTTTGGGGCCATTTGGAGGTTGCAACTAATTGTTTTTAGCAATATGGAGGGCTAAGAGTTTCCATGGAATTTCATGGCCATAGATAAAAGTTATAATCCTTGGATAGTTCTCACCCATGATTTAGTGTTCACCCCAAATAGACATTGTATCCAAATATTGTGTTTCCAATTAAAAGTTGATGTACCAACTAAGCCCCGTAAGGCCCATAAACCATTTGGGGATTCATATTTTAGGGTTAGGGATTTGGATACGTAGGGTTATTATTTAAGCTAAAGTTCATTCTTTTGCCTCTTATAATATATTTTTCTGAACATGAGTAGTTGTTATCTCTTTCCTTTTAGAGATAGCTACCACCATTATGGCAAGTTTGTGTTCTACAATATTCTAGTATTCTATTTATCAATAGAGGATGGATGTTAACTATATTACTATGCTCTATGATATCTTTCGATGCATAGGTCATTGTGTTCCATTTCCTTTCCTTCATTTCATTTCATTCCTTGCACATCCTATATTAATATTATCAGACCAATCTTTTCCTCGTTGATTCTTAGTCCATGTCCTAGAAAAGGTCAGGGGACAATGCGTTAGGTTGCAAGCTAGTGTTCCTTGGGAATGATCATTCTCACAAACCTGGGAAACCTTCCATTGAAGAAGAAAATAGAGATGATGGAGGAAGGGATCCTATCAAGTTTTTAGTGAAAAATAACTCACAAAAGATAGAATGAGATGATGGATAAACTCACCCAAATCCTTTAGCAATTTCCAACAATGGTTGAGGCATCTTCAATAAGTTGGAAATTTGGACGTGCCAAACCCTTAAAGGTATAATATAACTTTGGTATCCCATAATTTGAAGGTAAAATAGATACATATAATTTGGATAAATGGTTTTAGTTGTGAGAGGCTATTATTATGTCCAAATTTTTTCTAGGGATGAGAAGATCACCTTTACTCTTTAAATCCCTTCCCAATGTCAAATATTGGTGGGAATTATACTTAGGGAGACATCATCGATATGATACTATATAAACTAATTGTCGATTCAAAACTGCTCATGTAATATACTAAAATAAGATTCAAATCTCATGTAATATACTAAAATAAGACTCAAAACTACACTACTCATATGCAGAAATAAGTTCACATTCAAGAAAACATATCAAAAGCATGCATTATGATTCAACACACATACACAAATATTTATCTAGGGGAAAGGAACTTCTTAAAAACCCTTCCTATCTGTATTGCATTGATCAAAGAATATGGATGAATATAATATGCTTGCTCAATCTAGAGCACAACATGCACCTGTATCTTCTATCCTTTGCTTGACAGACTCACTCTGACCAATACTTCGTAGCCTTTGAGCTCCTATTTCCTTGCATTTTTTATGAGGAATTAGCCCCGATTAGTTAGGGAAATTTCTCATTGAGAAATACACAATTATATTAGGCCCTTCTTTGAGTACATGCACCACTTGTACAACTTGGAAAACTATACAACTAATAGTAAACTTCCCTTGAACTCCAATTTCAATTGGGTAACTCGAATTCAATGCATGCATGAGTTAATTAAGGTTGATTGATCAGTTAACTGATTAAACACCGAAGATGCACCCCATTGCTAGACCTTCCACTAGTTCCTCCAACAGTTGAAACTAGCTTACTTGACCATAGCTCAATTTAACTAAATTAAGTTGTTACAAGTGAAATTAACTCAACTTAGGTTCCTAAAATTTAGGAATCACTGCACACAACTCAACTTAAGCCCTTAGCTCGAATTAACTAAGCTAACCGAATGATAAAAACTGAGTTAACTCATTCAAGTTGTTTTGTGATGTGGAATTTTTATTTTCTCCTAATTCAATTCAAGGAAAAAATAAATTAAGAATTTCTTCCTGCATTTGCAACAAATTATTTGGAAAAATGGTTTAATTTGTGTTCTACAATATTTGGGTACAATATTCTTTTATTTTATTTATAAACTGAAATAGATATTTGGTTGTAAGTTTTAACAATGAACAACGATGGCTCAACGGTAAGACTTGGCGCTGTTTGGTAATAGGTATGGTGTTTGAAACCGCTGAAGGCTAATTCGGATCACACACAAATTTTTTATCGCTCGATGCTACTACGTGGCGATCTTTTGTTGGGCCACGTAGTAGCATGTGGTTGGCCACCAACCAACCAAAGATAAAACACCAACCAACATCCATAAAAAGTGGACAAGTGTCGCGATGTTGTAACTTTGATATTTTGAGAAAGGATAATGGGCACTATGTGCATGTTAGTCATGAGAAACGAGAGGAGTTTCCGCGATGTCAATAGATATATCGTTTTCGTTTCTATTGTCACGGTCGTCATAAGTATTTTCTACACGTACTTGCTTAATGCAGACCTTGGGCATGTGCTCTTCAATTTCAACCCACGATCGATGCAGACCTTGTGGAAGCAGTGGGGGCACTGCGGAAGCAAACGCACTTCTTCGTCTTCCTCAGATTGACACAAACATATACTACACAGCTCCTCCTCGTCTTTTTCTTCATGTATTCTTCTGTACCTGAAACATCTCAATCTCCCAATTTCTGCCGAGGAAAGACCTGGTGAGCTCCACAGTCCGACGCAGCATCTGACCCGGGAGAGAATTGTAAGAAACGTCAATGTTCGATATGCAAATACAACCATCCCAGAAATCAGCGGCGGGTCCATTGTGATTAAATTTTAAGATCGTGATTTCAGTCTGAATTTTTTTATTTTTCTGCAAAGTTCCAATAAATATATATTCACCATTGTCTTAGCTAATAGATACATGAAATACCCACACGTTATAAGCCGACATTTAACATCTTATAGGGAAATTTACATTATACTCCTCTAAATGTGGGCGACATCAGGACGACATTATGTTTCAATAAACTGAAAGAGATGATCCCTCAATACCAAAATCCAATATCTACCAAAGAAATTCATGTTTTCTCCATTATTTATTGATCAATTACTCATTTCACATAGTTTCACATAATTTATTGACCACTTATACCGGAGATGACAAAGAAATTCATGTGCAAGGCACATAGGACACCATCCTTTACTGATCTACCGATTAACAAATTATGCAGTAGAATTGTGTAATCTGCTGCATTTAGTGATAACATAACGCAGGACACCAGCCTTTGATGTAGGTACTTTGTTTATATAAACAATTATGTAAATATTTTGATTACAGTAATATGAACATGAAGGATTGTGTTGAAAATATGATATTAAAAGAAAATGAACAAGGTATGGTATTAAATGAAGGTGAAAGTAAATATAATGTGATGGATGATGTTTAAAAATAAAATTATTTATATAAATAATTATTAATATTAAATATTAAAAATATTAATTACTAAATTATAAATTATATTAATCTGCATAGTTATAAAATAATGTAAATATTATTGAAAAAATTAAAATAATAATTATGTTTATAGGTATTTATTTTGAATAAGTTTATATAATTTAATTTTTAATATAAATAATTTGGTGGATTGTAGGGATTTAACATCCAATTAATATTTAATAATATTTACAAGTAAAATATAGAGATTTATTTTCAAAGTAGTTATGTGTTTTTTCTTTTTTTAATTAAATTGATTAATTCAAAAAAATCATAAGAAATGAGCTATAGTTTCTTGGGTATGTGGTAGTGATAATCTATAATATTGGCTTATAGTTTCTTCAAATATTTTAGAATTTTAAATCCAAAAATAATTTGGTGAATTCTTTCACAACCATTATTTGTTTCCTTCCTTGACATTTATTTTTAATATCTTAATATAATTAGTTGGTTGAGGCACATGTTTTACATATTAACAAATGTAAGTTATATTTTCACATTTTGAATCTAATTGGTATTCCTAAGAGCTTGATTATGTTTTTGGTGATATTACAATATGAAACACAATTATATTTGTCCATATTTTGATTCTAATTGGTATTACTAAGAGGTTGATTATGTTTATGGTGACAACCATTACAATATGAAAGACAACAATGTCTAATTTTCGCATTTCTTGGTAGCGCAAAACATAATCAATAGTGCCACACAATACCTAAAAACCAACTTCACTCTTGTCCAATGCTCCTTCCCTAGTTTTGACATAAACTTGTTCAATACTCCCACTATATGTGCAATTTCTCATTTGGTGTGGATGCACCGGGCTACCAATTTCACTTACATAAGGAACACATGCCATGCCCACTTCCTCTTCTTGTGTCTCGGGAAACAATTCAATAGATAAATTTACACCTATTTGAATAAGATCCTCCATCGGTTTACTATCATACATATTAAACCTCTGCAATATTGTCTTAACATACTTCCTTTGGTTTAACTAGAGCTTCCTCTTTTCCTTACCTAATTTAATTTCCATGCCCAAAATATAGTTTGGAGCACCAAGATCCTTCATGTAAAATTTAGAGGACAATTAGGTCTTTAAATACTGGATGATTTCTTTTTCATTTCCAATTAGCAAGATATCATCCACAAAGAACACCAAATAAATAACATGGTCACGAGTTGATTTATAATATACATAGTGATATTATTTTCTCCTTGTGAAGGCAAGTCCTCGTATATATGTATCAAAATTTTGATTCAACATCCTTGGTGACTTCTTCAACCCATAGAGATACTTTTCTTAACCTACATACCAATTATTTCTTACCTTTCACTACAAAGCCTTATGGTTTCTCCATGTAGATCTCTTCTTCTAGATCCCCAAGAAGAAATGTTTACATCCATCTGGTCTACCTCGACATCAAAAGTAGAAAGAATAGAAAAAAGTAATCTAATAGAGGCTAACTTGGAAATATAGTAAAAAATACCACCAAAATCAATTCCTCGCACCTAGGAAAAACCTTTCGATGCCAACCAAATTCTCTATTTCTCCACCTTGCCTTTTTCATCCATATTCTTCTTGAACACCCATTTGATGCCAATGGGTTTCCTGCCAGCCATCATATCCAACAGATCCTAAGCCTCATTTTTGTCTAAAGATGCAATTTTTTCAACCATGGCCTTCATATTTTTCCATCCTTTAAATCCAATGCCTCATTGATAATTATGGGATCATCATCAATAACAGATAAAGTAAAAATTGAACAGAAAGAAAATGGAGTATACCTCTGTGGTTTCCTTCTCTCTCAAACTGGTCTCCTCAAAACTCGAGAAAGTGTGGTTGTTACTCTTCTAATTCATATTCCGTTGTAGAGTCTTATTTTTCCTCCTTTAGTTCAAACTCTATCTTCTCAGGTTCCCTTGGTAGGACTTCATGTTTAATAACGTATTTAACCTCTCTAAACACCACATCTCAGTTGTACACAACCTTCCCTATTTCTTGGTTCCAAATCTTATAACCTTTCAAAACATCCTTATACCAAATAAAGATGCACCTTTCAGATTTACTATCAAACTTGGTTATTTTATCCTTTGGAACATGTACATATGCATCACATCCAAATACCATAAGAAGGAAAAATTTTAAGAACCTCCCTAAATTTATATGTATAATAAATGGGCAAATCCCCATGATACATAGGAAAAATGGAAGATGATTTTATTAATAATATAATATGTATATATAATTTTTTGGCAAATTTCTCACCAAATTATATCATCTTGTAAAATCATGGTGAATCACTAGTATAAAATGGAGAATCACTAAGAAATAAAATGGTTGTTACAGTAGCTTGGCACCAAGAGGGTATTCAAGAAGAAACTATAAAATAACTTGACTACATTTTTTGGCTAATCAAAAGAGCTTGCTTAGTTACCATCAAACATGCCGCTCTAGTGACTAAATCATATAGTTCTAGAACCAACAGTTTCTGCCTAACAATTTCTTTCAAAAGAGATAGTGCAATGATAGTTGCGATACTCTCTAAATTTATAAAGAGTGGACATTGGAGAAGCATATTTAATAGATCATTTTAGATGGTTGTATTTGCATTTCTACTCAAAAGAATAACAAGTAAATTAACAAAAGACCTCATTAAAGGAAGTTGTCACTCTTTTGATGTTAGGACCATATTAAATACTAAGGAGGTAATATTTCTACTGTGAATATCAATATTTGGTGTTGTAACTCCTAGAGACAGCCTTGAGTTGCTAAATACTAGTGCCTAGGACACCTTAAGACAGGAGGATTTAAACTTATTTTGCATGCTGATGAGAAAGACCTCTTGATATGGAAAGAATTAAAAAGTTTCTTGAAAGATGGTCCAGGATATCTAAGAAAGAATATTGGCAGAAATGAGTTCTTGCAGTAGAGAGAAAGGCTGACTTAGAATGGGCCTGAAGCAGTCACAGATAAGAGTTGTTGCAAGCTGGGCCGAATATGATAAAAATGAACAATTATAAAAGTAATGTAGGCGGTATACGGTGTAGAGGAATTAGAGAACGTCAAAGCAAGGCGGGCTTATGCCAACACAAAAATCCACCCATAAATGACATTAGAAGAATATCGATATGAAAAGGTATTTGAAACAGGAATCGTGCCTTGAGAAATATTTAAAATGTTACTGAAAGCAAGACATGAGTACCATAAAAGATCAATTCATATCTGACTTATAGAACATTCACATTCCGAAAACAACGATAACAAGGAGAAGATGTAAGGATAATGGACATTAAATTGAATCAGTGCTGCAATAAAATACATAATGTTCATTCATCTCAGTAGGAATCCATTGAAACAACAAACTAGCTTTATATTACTTTTCCGAAATGGCTTTCCAGATATGCACTAAGAGCGATCCTCAAAATTACAAACAAAAAATTCACAAAATGGCACTTCTTCTGCTAGAAAATCCGGAACCCTTTTTCAACCTGTGGTCTGATATTTGATAGTCTATTACATGAATGCTCAGGGCAGATATTTTCCTATACAAAATATTCCCTAGAAGATATGTATGTTTCCAATATCAATCAAAAACCAAAATTGATGATGAGGCAAAATGACCTCTCATCTGAAACAGTGTGGCCTGGCACAGGCTATAACTAAAACATAACAGAAAATAAAAGAGTGCATGGGGTGAAATCAAGAGTTCACCCATTTTTACAATACATAAAATATAAAAGTAAAATATGCCGCGTAGGTTTCATCTGTTGTTCTTTCGGTGAGGGGTCCCAGATGAGGACGGGTTTGACCGAGCTAAAGATCAAGAGGACACTAGTGGACGAGTCGGAGGAGGTGGAAATGGATGAGATGACAAAGAAACTAGAGCATTAGCATATTCACTGCACTTTTGCCATGTACTGCTCCCTGGATATGGCATTGTGATGAAGGTTTCAGGAAGGGTCTGCATGTTGGTCAGCTCAGTATAATCGACTCGAACATCAAGGAATTGCTTAACCTAGAAGAGGAGGAAGAATTTTTTACGCAGTGAGGCTATTATTATATCTTCTTTCAGCCGAGTTGTTCTTTCTAATGACATGTCTGTATTATTCATAATTTCTGACATTTTTTGCTCATAGGCCATTAGCTTAGAGAACACGCCTATTTGCAGATCCCGTCATGGTGGGAGACCCGCTTCTACCAGCTTGTTCCACTCCCGGTCGAATTTCTCCACTCCCTTCGAGGCTAATGTCAGACAACCTAGTGCATCTGCAAGTGCGGTCTCCTTCTCAATTACTCTTCCGACATCCATGACCACCCTGTAATGGTTAGGGATTCCCTGCGCATGAAATTTCTCAAGAGAGAGCTCATTTAGGTACCGAATATATTTATTGGCCATTGAGGCCTTTGCTTCTTCTTTTGTGCGTCCTTGCCGTAGTTGTGTTATGAACAAGCGAATTGAAATATTCTTGTCCTCCATCATTGTAAGAAGGTTCCAATGTTGTCTGACCTCTGGTATTATGTCTGTCCAAACCAGTTGCCTCGCTTCCACAACTGCCATGTTTCCTTTGATTTTCCCCTTTAAGTCCTTAATGGACTTATCTTGTGCCTGAGTCTCCCCTTGCAATTTTTCCACTTCCCTTTGTAAGGCCGCCAACACCTTCTGATTCATTACCAGTGCAGTCTCAGCCTCTTTTGGTTGCTGACGGACAGAGCGAGACTCATTCTATGATACCTTCAAATCCGACAGGGCCTTAACAAGCTATTCTTGGGTTGTTCTGGGCTCACCTGTCATAGGGGTCGCACATATCTGTTGATCGCATTTTTCCTGCCAGTCTAATAACCTTTTATTCAGTCCCATGATCGCCTTGGTCTTTCGTAAATTCTCTTCTTGTTCTTTAGCAAGCAATACAGCGAGGGAAAATTTCTCCTTTTCCACCTGAGCCAGCTCGCTTGTCTGCAGATGCTCTTTGTGAGACATGTTTAGCTTCCACTTCAACTCTGAGTTCTCTATTTCGAATTTAGCAATAAGCTATTTACGCACCGCATCCTTGTCAGCTCCCTTGTCCTTTATTGTTTTCTTGAGGGGTTCTAGCTTAGTGTGGTTTGCTCTGGCACTAGCCTTTTCTCTCCTTTGGTGCTCTAGTACCATCTTATGCTTCTATTCTAGCTTCCTTAGGGCTATTGCATTCTTCAATACTTCCATCCTTAACATATCCCCTATGCACGGGTGCAGGTCGAGCTTATCCAACAGGGGAATATTAGTTAAGTTAAGGATGATTTCTAAAGCTTGATATTGGTCTCCGATAGCTGAGGGCTATAATGCTACTTGTTAAATAGCCAGTATCAACTGCTCCTTATCCATGTCTAGCACAGAGGTAAGCCGAAAATGATGTTTGTCCACAAAACCCGCCAAATCGGCCTTCAGATTCTCCTGGACAAATATGTTCCTGACATTTATTCCCTCTCTTGTCTCATGCCTGTCAATTGTGATTGCCTGTGAGAACCCCCAAGCTACCGATGAAGAAGCATCATCGAACGAAATATTAAAACTAACTTATTCTTGTCATGAGCCCCAAATTCAGGAATTTCCTCAAATGAGGGCTCATCCCCTATGTCATTCGGCCCTTTAGTTCTCTATTTTTTATGAGGGTGAGCACCCTCGTCAGTTTCCATGCCCTCGTGACTTCTTGAAATGCGTGCCTGTGCTTGTTCCTCTCTCCCAATAGACATATTGTCACCTTTTCCTTCCGTGGCTAAAGACTCAGCCTCCATCTGTGCATCCAAAGGCCATGTATCAAGATTATCTCTCCATTCAATGAAGGGCCGAATCTCATGTATGTATGCAGTTGATTTTATTTTCTTCTTTCTACTTGAGAGGACTCCCTTAGGGTCATAGAACTAGAATTTCCCTGTGGGAGGTCCATCTCTTGCAACACTTTCTCCATGGCAGGGAGGGCATGCCTCGAATTTATGGTGAAGGGACCAACTGAAGTTGGGAGTTTGAGAATGTATCCTTTCTTTGTAGGAATGAAGTGGATTTGGTCAGCCTTGAAGGTTTGGTGAATGAATTTGAGGGAAAAGACTCGCATAGCTGGAAACACCGACAGGTAGTAGGGAGGTACCTCTGCACCACAGACCCTGATCTCAGTATAATCCTCAAATAAGTACCAGTCCCCTGTGCAATCTTCCTCGTCAAAATGTAGCTAGTGCTTATGCTCAGGAAATATTCTATATGGAGGGTTGTCATGTATTATGGAATAATCTATGGACATGAACTCGTTAATAAACCTTTTGTACCCCTTCCCCCCTGGCTGCTAGCGAATTGAAGCAGTCCACTCGAAAACAAATCTAGGTTGGGCACTTACCTTTGAGAGTTTGTTCAGGCCTAGACTCTCAACTCTATCCACATGCTTGAGTAGGAACATTTAGAACAGTAGGGAACAAAACTTGAATGAACCCATAGTGGAAATCTCTTGAAATTGGGTTTGTATAGCTGAAGCTAAGAAAGCAAGAATATCTAAAAGGGTACCCTTCTGGATCATGAGCAATAGGAAAGATATACCCTCTTTAGTCACCTGGTCGACCTCTTGGAACCCAACAGCCCTCAGATGAGCACCAAGACAGGCTGCAAATTTATTCGAAAAGTAGACAAAGGGATAGAGTCCGTGGGCAGGAAAGATGATAGGCTAGAATATGAGAGGAGGCTGAGGAAACCACTTTTTCCTTCCTAGGGTAGCTTAGAGAATTGACAGGAGAGGGCGACCTCAGGGAAATCAACATAATTTTGGTTGGGAGGGTAGCAGATAGCTTTCCTTATGAGTTCAGGAAAAATGCAAAAAATTTTATTACCCTGAGCAGAGAGGAACATGTCTCTACACTCTTCATAGGCCTCTGCAAGCGAGCTGATGAATTCGGGAACAAGGTATGTGGTTAGGGTGATTTGGTAATACATACCTGACTTTACAACTCTGAACATATCTTTGCCTTTTAGATGATATTCGAAAAGCTCGAGTCTAATGTGGGCCACACTGAAAGGGTAGATCAGGTCATGAATACGTGCATGGGCATCGACGAGGGGTTTAGGTCCAGGAACAGTCCTGACCTCGCGGTCTTGTGGGGTTCTAGGCTTAGACTTCTTGGTTCTCATTTTCCTCATGAAAATTTGAAAAGTAAAAACATAAGGGGAAAAATGCGTCGAGAGAATGACTAAATACTTGAGAATAGTGAAGGTAGCCCAGGGAAAGCAATGTGGGGTTGAAAACGACCCTGCACTTGAGTTTTAACCTCCACTTTACGATAAAATGGTTAATAACTAGTATTTTACATAGTTCGAGGGTAAAAAAAACTTATATCAGACTAGGTTTTACAGAATACGAGACATGGTGACAGCTGTAGGGATGGCGTTATAAGGACGCCGACAATGGGACACGTGGCGATGGGTTATTTGTTGACTGTAGCCTAGTAGGTGAAAGACACGTGCCGAGTTAAGGCAGGTACCATTCTTCGTACTCCCACCCTAGACTTACCTTACCTTTACTTACCAGCGCCAAATGTCTTTCTTGATGGGCCCCTTAGAAATTCGACAGGGTTCATAAGAGCCTTGTGATCTATTCTCCCACCCCATGAAACACGTGTGATTGCCCTACCAAAAGGTGACATCACCTTCTCCAGTGGCCTGTCTTTTATCATTACTACTCTCATTTGGGGCCAATGGAAAGTCCCTCCAATGCTCATTGTCCCTCATGGTTCCGATGTGAAGTTCTGAACATGGTTTTATACTATGTTATGATGCCGATCAAGTCTAGCATCCGCGCTTACCCTTTGGGAATATTTTCTTTCTAAGTCCTTTCCAACTTACTCAGTCTTCCACCTTTATAAGTTTCTCGGACTTCCACTTGGCCGCTTCTTTTCCTTGATATATGAGGTGGCTAAACAACATTGGCTCCACCTGGGGACAGCACGCTTGTCCTCGAGGGTGTAGAGAACTTCGTAGACCCTTCTCCTATACATCAGTTAGTAAATCTGGGGCTTCTTCAAAATTTCGAGCATTTATATGATGAATTCAACAAAAATAGAAGAAGAAACATAAAAATGGAAAGTATATACAATATGAGGGATATGTACAACAGACCGCTGAGGCCTTTTTTAGTATTGGAAGTAAGGTTTCAAAAACTACCCATTGGCGTGCGCTTCGATTAGATCACCTTCCAAATTTTCGAATATGAACGTATTGTTTCCTTTCACCTCAGTAAAATTGAGTGGTCCAAACAATAAGGGGTCAAACTTTCCATGTTTACCCTTATCTGCTCTCCTGACATCCCACCTCAGTGCCAGGTCTCTTGCTTGCATTTCTTTATATTTAGCTCATTGATCAAACAAGCTTTTCATTTTCTCCTGGTATTTTGATAACCTACTATTCACTTGGGTTATAGTTTCTTCCAACTCGACCAGCTGGTTCATCCTCCTGATGAGGTCATTTGGCTCTTCTTGGCTCTCTTGGGTAAACCTAGAAACAGGTAAGGCGAGATGAATGGGAAACACTATTGTTTGGCCATATAGTAGTTCATAGGGAGACTTACCTGTGGACCTCTTACTGGTAGTACAGTTCGCCCATAGTGAAAATTTTATCTCGGAATCCCAATTCTTCTGATTTTCGCTGATGGTCTTCTTCAATGCCCTCACCAAGGTTTTATTCAAAGACTCGACCAACCCATTCCCCTAGGGGTAATAGGCCGTAGAGTGCGCCAAAGTGATATGATACTGCCGACATAAATTACTGAACTTGGTGGACTTGAAATATTGAGCATTCTCTGTGACAATATTGGCTAGACACCCAAACCTTGATATTATATTCTCCTCCATGAACTTGATGAGGATTGCATGAGTAGCATTTCTCGCGGGTATAACCTCTACCCATTTACTGAAGTAGTCAATGGAAGTGAGGATCCACTTATGCTGACTCCTTGAGGCGAGATGAATTTCCCCAATAAAATCCATACCCCACTGTCGAAAAGGTTCTTCAATATGGACCGTTATCATCGGTAGAGGAGCGAACTTTTGCTTCTCTGTGAACATTTGGAATTTTTTGCATGCCCAAACACGAGTATGCACATCTCCAATTAACCATTACTTCCTCCACTTCCGACTCTGTAAGGCATAGGAGTAGAATTCCTGAGGGGTCCTTCCAATATTGTCGGCCATTAGCTACAGTGTACTAAGATTTCAACCTTAGGGTACGGTACTTTGCCTTGTCAAAATTTAAGGGACACCTGAGAGTTAGGAGATATTCTACGATATCTTTGTACCAAGTGCTGAGGAGGTAGTTCATATGCGTCTTTTTTACCGTGGTTTCTATTCCAGACTATACGTCCACACCCTCAGGTACCTCTCCTCCTTCCATGGACAACTTTATGCCCAATGTCTGAAAATTTGACTCGGAAAAGATTTTTTCCAGCCCTTGTCCTTTAATGAGCTTCGTGGGGCGGATGTCCACTTCGTACTCCTGAATTTTGGCAATCCATTAGCCTTGCCTTCACTATCTCCCTGGATTAGAATATATTTTACTGCAGCTGTGCGAAAAAAAGCATTTATAGTTGACTGCAGCACATACATTCAAAAATATTTTAGGGACTTCACCAGGGTATATTCCTGCTTCTCCAGAATATTGTATTTCAACTCTGCGTCCCGTAGTACCTGGCTGAAGAAGGCAATAGGTTATTCATACTCGTCTACATTCATTTGCAGTAACAATGTAGCTATTGTGTGTGGAGATGCGAAGGAGAATATCATGAACAACTTACTGTAGTTAGGACCTGCCAATACCGACGCTTCTACAAAAGCGTGACTAATTCTATTGAAAGCATCTCTCGACTCAGGGTTCCATTTTACTTAATTGTTCTTTCTAAGTATCTCCAGGATATGTCGAAATATCTCAGCATAGTTCGGGATAAACCTCCTTAAGGATTTTATTCGTCCTAGGAACACCTAGACTTCCTTTTTTTTCTAGGTAGTGATATGCCATTGATTACCTCTACCCTTTTGATCACGACTGCATCAGTAACATTTCTCATGGGTATCACCTCTACCCATTTAGTGAAGTGATCAATGGAAGCGAGGATCCACTTATGCTGACTACTTGAGGTGGGATGAATTTCCCCAATAAAATCGATACCTCACTACCGAAAAGGTTCTTCGATATGCAGTGGTATCATCGGCAGAAGAGTGAACTTATGCTTCTCTGTGAACATTTGGCATTTTTCGCATGCCCAAACATAAGTATGCACATATCCAAATAGCTACTACTTCCTCCACTTCTGACTCTGTAAGGCATAGGAGTAGAATTCCTGAGGGGTCCTTCCAATATAGTCCGTCATTGGCTACAGTGTACTTCCGAGATTTCAACCTCAAGGTACGGTACTTAGCCTTGTCAAAATTTAAGGGACATATAAGAGTTAGGAGATATTCTATGATATCTTTGTACCAAGTGCTGAGGAGGTACTTCATATGTGTCTTTTGTACCATGGTTTCTATTCCAAACTGTACCTCCACACCCTCGGGTACCTCTCCTCCTTCCATGGACAAATTTATGCCCAATGCTTGACAATTTGACTCAGATAAGATTTTTGCTAGCCCTTATCCTTTAATGAGCTTCGTGGGGCGGATGTCCAATTCGTACTCTTGAATTTTGGTAATCCATTTTCCTCTCTTTCCTTCACTATCTCCCTATATTAGAATATCTTTTACTGTATTTATGGGAACAAAAGCAGTTATGGCTAACTACAACACATACATTCGAAAAACTTTTAGGGACTTAACTAGAGCGTACGCCTAATGCTCCAGAATATTGTATTTCAACTCTACATCCCACAATACCTGGTTGAAGAAGGCAATAGGATTTTCATACCCTTCTACATTCTTTTGCAATAAAACTGCAGCTATTATGTGCGGAGATGCAAAGGAGAATATTATGAACGAATTACTGTAGTTAGGACCTGCCAATACCGACACTTCTGCAAAAGCATGATTAATTCTATTGAAAGCCTCTCTCGGCTCAGGGGTCCATTTTACTTCATTTTTCTTTCTGAGCATCTCTGTGAATTGTCGAAATATCTCATCATAGTCTGGGATAAACCTCCTTAAGAAGTTTATTCATCCCAGGAACACCTGGAATTCCTTTCTATTTGGAGGTAGTGATATGCCATTCATTACCTCTACCCTTTTGGGGTCAATTTTCACCCCCTCTTTTGTTACAATGCGTCCCAACAATTTCCCTTCCTCTAGAGCAAACATGGAATTTTTAGGGTTAAGTGATAAGCCATACCTGTGGCACTTCTCAAAGGTCCCACGCACGTGCTCGATGTGCTCGGCATCGTTATTTGAAAACGCGTTGATATCGTCCAGGTATACCACCACAAATTTGTCTTGTTCTCCGATGAAAACGATATCCATCGCTCGCTAGAAAGTGGCTCATGCATTTATTAAGTCTAATGGCATATGGGCATACATAAAAGTTTCCCATGGCGTAGTGAAAGTTGTTTTATTTTGGTCCTTAAGGAGAACAACCACCTGATTATATCCAGAGATGCCATCCATCATGGACATCCAGGAAGATCCCACCACTTTCTGTAGTATGTGGTCCATCTTGGGGAGAGGGTAGTTATCTTTGAGAGATTCCCTGTTTAAATTCCATAAATCTACACATAACCTTATTTCCCCGTTCTTCTTCATGTTTGGAACTAGATTGGCCACCCACTCCAAGTATCTCAAGGGGACTATAATCTTGGCCCTCCACAATTTTTTGATTTATTTTTCAATAGATGGAAGCAACAATGGGTTAATTTGCCTCAGTTTCTGTTTATGGCACTTGGCATCTCCTCTGAGTAGGGTCTTGTGCTGTATTATTTCCACATAAAACGTTTTCAGGTCTTAGTATGACCATGCGAAAACATCTTTGTAAGCTTGAAATAACTGGAATTATTGATCTTTATACTCCTCTCGGACTCCGTTAGACAACTTTACTATTTTCGGATCTCCCTCTGTCCCAATGTTTATATCATTCACCTGGTATTCTTAGGTCAACTTGATGGGCTTAATCAGGATGTCATTCTTGTAAAACAGTCTCTCCAAAGGCACAAGGCCTATGGGGATGACATTCCATTTTAGTTGCAGTACACGATATCCTGCCACTGTCTCTTCCCACTTGGTTTGAGGTCGGTCCTCCGGCTCTTCATCCACAACATAAATCACCAGTTTAGAGAATTATCCAATGGTCTCTATGAATCATTTCACTTGTTCCATGTCTTCAAACACCTACCAGTGTTTGACATTATCTAGGATAGAAGGATGATAACGTACTTTAACTTCATACCCAAGGAGAGGGTTCTATGGTGGGTGAAAATTGTTAGTTGCGACAACGAGTGAATCAACCATTCGATTTTGATCCCTTGGCATGAACTATATGTTAGAGGCAAAGAATAAATTCTATACCAAATCCCATACTTCATTCCTATAGGCTCTAAGCCGAGGGTGCTTAGCCTGGCATTGATTCTTGATTTTCCTCACCACCAGCTCTGAATCTCTGAATACTTTGAGGCTCTAAATATTCATGTTCTTGGCTGTCTGCAGCCCCAAGAGAAATGCTTCATATTCGGCCACATTGTTAGTAGCTTCATATTCCAACTTAAAAGAGAAAGGGACCAACTGTCCCATAAGTGAAGTTAGAAGGGCTCTAGCTCCATTTCCATTTCTTGAATTTTCCCCATCAAAATGTATGGTCATATATCCCTCTCTTCATTACTTGCGGACTGTTTTGGCCTCAAAGGGTGGAACGCTGGCTCCTGCAGGGAATCTTTGTCCTCCTCCAGGATCATGCAAGAGAACTCACCTTCCTTTCTATACACAGGGGAATTGACTGAGCCATCAACTTTAGTCACCATCTTCACGAATCTGGATTCCCGATATAGCCACCTTTCCTCTCCCCCAAATACTGGGATGGTAGCGTAGGTGAGGTCGACTTTAATCGACCCACCAATCTTCGAACCCCATGATCTTGACAACAACATCCCAAAACGAGCTGGATATCTACAACCACAATGTCCATCACCACACTTTTTGCTGGGATTTGGGAAAAGTTCACCACTAAATCCTTGATCATTCCCAAATACTTGACCCTTTTAGAGTCAAAATAATACAAATATTTGTATGGATGAGTATTTTTCAACCCTAGCTAATCCATGTCTGACAACGATAGCAAGTTGTGCAAAGCTCCGGAGTCCAGCATGCAATTTTGTAGCAACAGATCATGAATGACTAGGGATATGTAGAATGGGGGAGCTGCTGAGTCGAACTCTTGCACATTTAGGCCAAAAAATGCCATAGGTCTCTCTTCCTGGAGGTTAAGACTGTCCCGAGGAGGAACTAATCCATGAGGGAGCATGAATTGAGACACCTGAGCTTTATAAGAAGGTTTCTTCAAAAGCTCAACTAAGGGGACCAGGATCTTAACCTTCTCTAATTCTTTTTGGAGATTAAAAACAATAGGGTTCTTCTCAAGGATGACTTCTTTAGGTTTCTATTTAGGGGGAACTAGCGGTTTCATGATAGCTGAGGTATTGTTAGGATTTACAGGGGACTCAGGAACTCACTTGGAGGGGGAAGGAGTGGTATGTTTTTGATGCAAAGGCTCTTCTATGGGATTTTTACTTTACTGATGGTATCTGACTGAGTAGGTTGTTTTGATGAAGAGTCTCCCTCCTGCTCTTGCACATGGGTTCTTTTTCTGGAGGACATGAGCTCATACTTATTATGCAGCTGGGCTTGCATGAAGTCTGCAAATTGTCTACAATAGTCATCAATATCTGGGTCTTCTGCAAACACTTATTTCCTCCCTTGCTCTTCTTGTTCTTCTTGCAAGGTAAGCTCTCCCTCTTCATCTTATGAATAGGCCAGAAATTGATCGTCCTGACATTCAAGAGCCTCTTTAGTTGGTCCTTCCATTTTTCCTTCCAGATACAAAGGAGGCTTTATATGATCCTGCTTCTCCTTTCTATCTCGCTGCAGTATTTGCAATGGTGGTTTGCGATACTGTGGATTGAAACCTCGGTTCAGTGCCATTTGATTTTATCAGGCAACTGATCTTTTGACTTCCAATTCTAACTTCGCCAATTTGTTAGAAAGGTTTTTGATCATCTTGTTCATTTCATCAATCTTGTAGTCCATTGCTTCCCTTTCTTGGTTAGAGGTAGAGGCCTCTTCCTTACCTCTCCTCCTGAAATCGTGATCTATTATTCCTTTAGACTTTCTAGTAGAGGTGAATTTTTCCTCCACCTCTAGCACATCAGTATTGGCTTGATATAGAGATGCATATTTTCTCCCTCTCAAGGTGAAGCCAAAATCGGACTCAAATTCTCCTACAAATACTACCTTCGCTATTGTTTGAGGTTTCATATCAACAGGTAGGTTATTATACAACTTGTTGAACCTTTTGATGAATTCGGTTAGATATTTATTATGCTTCTCTTTCAACGTATTGAACTCTGTAAGAATGTAACCATGGTCTCTTTTCTCTCCCCACTTTCGTGTGAAAGAATTTTCCATTTCCTCCCACGTGGTTATCGTGTGGTCATCCATAGTTTGGAACCACTTTTGGGCTTCTCTATCCAAATATTGGATGAAGAGCTTGAACACTACATCCAAGTGTTCCACATTGGAGTTCTCAGCAAACACACAAAAATATTCAATATGTTTCTGGGCAGCACTGTTGTCTTCCCTTGTGAACTGAGGAAAGAGATTCATATAATCTTGAGGCATATCATTTAGGATTTGAGGCAGTGCCAGTGGGGCATATTTATTAAGTAAAAATATTGGTACAGCCATTGGAGGTGGTGGATACTATGGAGGGTTCTGATGAATGATAATTGGTATGTGTAGGGTCGCGATTTGCAAATTTATTTGTGGAGAAATCTGGAGTATGGTGACTTTTTTGACTTCTTCAGCTTCGAGGGTAGGATGCAAGGATATCCCAGATGTATTTACTGACTCATCCTTGTCTTTTATCTTAGTATGTTCTATAATAGAGATATCTGGGGGGATATTCAAGTACTTGAGCAGTTGAACCAGGATGTTGGACTTGAGCCTTTTGAGAAGAGGATGGGGAGTCTTCTAATGAAAATTTGGGTATACCAGTTTGAGTTGGCTGCTTCTCTTTCCAAATCCTCTTGAATAAGATTTTTGCAGGGTCAGAGACTGAGGGTGTTCTCAACTGGGAGGTATCTGAACTTAGATGGGGTTTAGTGTAAGCCATGATTGCGAGTGATTTGACTTTAGATAATAGTGGAGTTGCCAAGGTGAGAGGTATGCAACTCTCAACTCTGCAGGCTCACCTGATAGAAGGTTAGATATAATATCATATTCCAGGGGAAATATTTTCATCTTCGATCCCCGGCAACGGCGCCAAAAATATGTTGTCACTCCTAGAGATAGCCTTGAGTTTCTAAAGACCAGTTCCTAGGAAATATTAAGACAGGAGGTTGTAAAGGTATTTTTCATGTTGATGAGCGGGACCTTCTAATATGGAAAGAATTAAAAAGGTTCTTGAAATATGGTCCACGATATCAGAGAAAGAATATTAGCAGAAATGAGTTCTCGCTGTAGAGAGAAAGGTCGGCTCAGAAAGAGCCCGAAGCAGTCACAGGCAAGAGTTGTTGCAAGCTGGGTTGAATATGAAACAGATGAACAGTTATAAAAGTAATGAAGGCAGTATACGGTGTAGAGAAATTAGAGAACGTCAAAGCAAGGTGGGCTTATGCCAACACAAGAATCCACCCATAAATGACATTAGAAGAATAATGATATGAAAAGGTATTTGAAACAGGAATTGTTCCTGAAGGAATATTTAAAATGTTACTGAAAGCAAGACATGAGTACCATTAAATATAAATTCATATCTAACTTATAGAACATTTGCATTGTGAAAACAACAATAACAAGGAGAAGATGTAAGGACAATGGACATTAAATTGAATCACTATTGCAAGAAAATACATACTGTTCATTCATCTCAGTAGCAATCCAGTGAAACAATAGACTGGCTTTATATTAATTTTCCAAAATGGCTCTTCAAATATTCACTAAGAAAGATCCTCAAAATTACAAACGGGAAATTCACAAAATGGCACTTCTTCTGCTAGAAAATCCAGAACATTTTTTCAGTCTGTGGTCTAATCTTTTATAGTATATTACATGAATGCTCAGGGTAGATATTTTCCTAGAAAAAATATTCCCTAGAAGATATGTCTATTTCCCATAACAATCAAAAACCAAAATTGATGATGAGGAAAAATGACCTCTCATCTCAAACAGTGTGGCTTGGCATAGGCTATAACAAAAACATAACGAAAAACAAAAGAGTGTAGGGGGTGAAATAAATATTTCACCTATTTTCACAATACATAAAATATAAAAGTAAAATAGATCGCATGGGAAAAATCATGAGTTTAATCTTTTGGTGTTTCGACGAGGGGTCTCAGATGAGGACGGGTTTGACCGAGCTGAAGATGAAGAGGACACCAGTGGACGAGTTGGAGGAGGTGGCAACTGATGAGAGGATGAAGAAGCCAGAGCATTACCATATTCACTGCACTTTTTCTAGGTACTGATCCTTGGAGATGGCATTGTGATGAAGATTTTAGGAAGGGTATGCATGTTGGCCAGCTCAGTATAATCGACTCGGACATCGAGGAATTTCTTAACCTGGAAGAGGATGAGGAATTATTTATTCAGCATGGCTATTATTATATCTGCTTTCAGTCGAGTTGTTCTTTCCAATGACAGATCTCCATTGCTCATAATTTCTGACATTTTCTGCTCATAGGTCTTTAGCTCAGAGAACAAGCTCAATTGCAAATCCCAGCATGGTGGGAGACGTGCTTCTACCAACTTGTTCCACTCCCGGTCGAATTTCTCCACTCCCTTCGAGGCTAAATTCAAACAACCTAGTGCATTTGCGTGTGCGGTATCCTTCTCAATTACTCTTCCGACATCCATGACCACCCTATAACTCTCAGGGATTCCCTGCACTTGCAATTCCTCAGGAGAGAGCTCATTTAGGTACCAAATATATTTCTTGGCCATTGAGGCCTTTGCTTCTAAGTTTATGCGTCCTTCGTGCAGCTGTGTTCTAAACAAGAAAATTGCAATCTTCTAGTCATCTATCATTGTGAGAAGGTTCCAATGTTTCCTGAGCTCTGCTATTATGTCTGTCCAAACCAGTCGCCTTGCTTCCACGAGTGCCATGTTTCCTTTAATTTTCCATTTTAAGTCCTTGATGGACTAATCTTGTGCCTGAGTCTCCCCTCACAATTTTTCCACTTCCCTTTGTAAGGCCTCCATCACCTTTTGATTCGTTGCCAGTGCAGTCTCAACATATTTTAGTTTCTGACGGACTAAGCGGGTCTCATTCTCTGATACCCTAAGATTCGGCAGGGCCTTAGCAAGCTATTCTGGGGATTTTCCGGGCTTACCTGTCACAGGGGTCACGCATATGTATTGATGCCATTTTTCCTACTAGACAGACAACCTTTGATTCAGTCCCACGATATCCTTGGTCTTTTGTACATTTTCTTCTTGTTCTTTAGCAAGCAAGTTGGCCAGGGTTGATTTTTCTTTTTCCACCTGAACCAGCTCGTTTGTCTGCACATCCTCTTCGCGAGGCATTTTTAGCTTCTGCTTAAGCTCTGAGCTCTCTACTTCCAATTTAGCAATAAGATGTTGATGCATCACATCCTTGTCAGCTCCCTTGTCCTTTATTGTTTTTCTGAGGGCTTCCAAATTAGTGTGGTTTGCTCTGGTGCTAGCCTTTTCTCTCCTTTGGTGCTCTAGTACCAAATTATCCTTCTATTCCATATTCCTTAGGGCTACTGCATGCTTCAATACTTTAATCCTTAACATATCCCCTATGCATTGGTGCAATTCGAGCTTATCCAACAAGGAAATATTAATTAAGTTGAGGATGATTTCTAAAGAACGATATTGGCCTCTGGTAGCCGAGGGTTGTAATGCCACTTCCTGAATAGCTAGTATCAGCTACTCCTTATCCATGTCTAGCACAGAGGTAATCCAAGAATGATCTTGTCCACAAAACCTGCCAATTCAGCCCTCAATTTCTCCTAGGAAAATTTGTTCCTGACATTTATTTCCTCTCTTGTCTCCTGCTAGTCGATCATGATTTCCGGTGAAAGCCTCGAGGGGGCTGACGAAGAAGCATCACCGAACGAATATGAAAACCTGACTTATTCTTTTTAGGAGCCCCAAATTCAGGAATTTCCTCAAATGAGGGCTCATCCCCTATGTCATCGAGCCCTTCAGTTCTCTATTTTTTATGAGGGTGAGCGCTCTTGTCAGTGTCCATGCCCTCGTGACTTCCTAAAATGCCTCCTTGTTCTTGTTCCTTTGTCCCAATAGACACATTGTCGCCTTTTCCTTCTGTGGCTGAAGACTCAGCCTCCATCTATGCATCTAAAGGCCATGTATCAAGTTTAGCTCTCCATTCAATGAAGGGCCTAGTCTCATGTATATATGCAGTTGATTTTATTTTCCTCTTTCTACTGGAGAGGACTCCCTTAGGGTCATAGGGCCAGACTTTTCCCTGTGGGAGGTCCATCTCTTACAAAAATTTCTCCACAATGGGGATGGCATTCCTTGAATTTATGGTGAAAGGGTCAATTGAAGTTGGGAGTTTGAGAATGTGTCCTTTCTTCACAGGCACGAAGTGGATTTGGTCAGCCTTCAAGGTTTATTGAATGAATTCGAGGGAAAAGACTCACATATATAGAAACACCGGTAGGTGGTAGGGAGGTACCTCTACACCATAGACCCTGATCTCAGTATAATCGTCAAACAAGTACCAGTCCCCTGTGCAATCTTCCTCATCAAATTGTAGCCAGTCCTTCTGCTCAGGAAATATTCTAGGTAGAGGGCTGTCACGTATTATGGCATAAGCTATGGACATAAACTCATTAATAAACCTTGTGCACCCCTTCCCCCCTAGCTGCTGGTGAACTGAAGCAGTCTAGTTGAAAATGACTCTGGGTTGGGCACTTATCTTCGAGAGTCTGTTCAGGCCTATACTCTAAAATTTATTCGCACGCTCGAATAGGAACAGGTAGAACACTAGGGAATAGAAATTGAACGAGCCCGTAGTGGAAATCCCTTGAAACTGGGTTTGGATAGCCGAAGCTAAGAAAGCAGGAATATCTAAAAGGGTACCCTTCAGCATCATGAGCCATGGGAAAGATATAGCCTCTTTAGTCACTTGGTCAACCTTTTGGAACCCCAACAGCCCTGAGATGAGCCCCAGGATAGGTTGCACATTCATTTATAATGTAGACAAAGGGACAGAGTCCATGGGCGGGAAAGATGGTATGCTAGAATCTGAGAGGAGGATGAGTAAACCACTTTGTTTTTCCCAGGGTAGCTCAGAGAATTGATAGGAGAGGGAGACCTCAGAGAACTCAACATAATTTTGGGTGGGAGGGTAGTGGATGGATTTCCTTATGAGTTCAAGCGAAATGTGAAAAATCTTATTGCCCTGAGCAGATAGGAACATGTCTCTGGGCTCATTATAGGCCTCTTCAAGGCAACTGATGAATTCAGGAACAAGCTATGTAGTCAGGGCGATTTGGTAATACAGACCTCACTCGATGACTATGAACATATCTTCACATTTTAGGTGATATTCGAAAATGTCGGGTCTAATGTGGGCTACACTGAAAGGGTAGACTGGGTCATGAATCCATGCATGGGCATCGATGAGGGGTTCAGGTCTAGGAACAATCCCTACCTCGCGGGCTTGTGGGGTTTCAGGCTTAGACTTCCTGGTTCTCATTTTCCCCATGACCATTTGAAAAGTAAAAGAACAAGGGAAAAAATGTGACAAGAGACTGACTAAATACCTGAGAATAGTGAAGGTAGCCCAGGGAAAGTGTTGCAGGATTGAAAATGACCCTGAACTTGAGTTTTAACCTCCACTACGCAAGAAACCGGTTAATAACCAATACCTTACATAGTTCGAGGGTAAAACGAACTTATATCAGACTAGGTTTTATGGAATACGAGACATGGTGATAGCTGTGGGGTTGGTGTCATAAGGACACCAACAATGGGACATGTGGCGATGGGTTATTTGCTGACTGCAACCGGGTAGGTGAAAGCCATGTGCCAAGTTAAGGTAGGTACCAGTCTTCATACTGACACCCTAGAATTACCTTAGCTTTACTTACCGGCACCAAATATCTTTCTTGATTGGCCTGCTTAGAACTTCGGCGGTGTTCATAAGAGCCTTGTGATCTATTCTTCCACCCCATGGAACAAGCGTTATTGGCCCGCTAAAAGGTGACGTCACCTTCTCCAGCGACCTGTCTTTTATCATTACTGCTCTCCTTTGGGGCCAACGGAAAGTCCCTCCAATGCTCTTTGTCCCTCATGGTTCTGATGTAAAGTCCTGAACATGGTTTTCTGTTTTTTTATGATGCTGATCAAGTCTAGCATCCACGCTTATCCCTTAGGAAGATTTTCTTTCTAAGTCCTTTCCAACTTACTTAGTCTTCCACCTTTATAAATTTCTCGGATTTCCACTTGGCCGCTTCTTTTCCTTGATGTATGAGGTGGCTAAACAAAAGAGGGTAGGGGAAGTCTTAATAGTCAAGCCAAACATTTCATAGAATGTGAGATAACTCCTTCATATTTAGATTTCAGGAAATTCCCTTATAGTTGTATAAAAGGGCCTAACATCACTATTAAATATTAATCACTCTTATCTACTTTTACATTTTTCATATGGTTCTCAAGAATTATCAGTGCAAACATTGAAATTAGATACCTATTGGGTGTATCTAGCTTATCATGAGCAGGTCCCTTCATTGAATTTTTATATGAGTCCAATGATCTTGAAAATTCCAAGCCAGGTTTAATAAACAAAGAAGTTTTCCTACCAATATTTTCTTCCTCCATACCATCCTCAATCAATCCATATACAAAAAAAGAAAAATTGCCTGACTTAATGATACATTAGCCTGAATATTGGTTTCTAAATAGTGTAACAGGGACTCAATCTTAAATTTTTCCATTGGTGTAAGTTTAATATGAATATTGCATCTAACAAGTACCAATAATGTACTAGCATGCATAGAGAAAGTAATACTCTGAGCAATTAACTGTAAACTTTCAAAATATTTGCTACTCCTTGTCTCCTTCATTTTGAAGGACATTTTTTCAACTTCCATTCTTCAACAACTTCTCCCATGATATCATTTTATGAAAATTCTAGAAGATTTTGCACAAAATAATAAGTATCTCCAATATCAAGGGAAGATGAAACTTTTAATATGTTGAAATTGACAATATAGCCTAAAACAAACAATTCATAACCCCTTGTTAATATTGTATGTAGAGTTTCTACAATGAACTACAAATATTGGGGTTGTAATTCCTTCATACATGTAACTAAGGAAGCCCTGATCTCATCTCTTACAAAATAAGGGTGACTCTTCAACAGATTTACAAAATCTTGTATAATACAAGGAAGCTCTAATTCTATTATTTCCAAAGGCATAAGTTTCAATAGCTTTAGTGCATAATGGCTAACTAAAATATTAACCACATTTGAGCAACATATCATCAACTTATTTATCGCAGACAGAACATACTTTTGTAGATGTTCATGTATTTCAAGGGAGATAATATTTTTTTTATCATTATTCCTCCTTAACTCCATATCTGGCTTATCAAATGTCATTTCACCAATCTCAATTTGATGATCATGTTTTTCTAGTTCTACATTTGACATTCCATCATTAAAATGAAACTTATCTATTATAAAACAAATTAACTGTATAAGTATATTGTTATTATTTTCCTTAGGGAAGCCATCATTTCAAATGCTCTCATCAATAAAGTAAAGTAAGAGTCCCATATTATGTTATTAATGATAAAAGCAAGGTTTTCTAAGCAATAATTCACAACATTTCCCTCTTTGCCACCTTTGGCACCAAACGAAAAACAAAAAAAGGGCAGCACAAATATTTTCATGATATTTCCCTTCATAGCATTTCATATATGCTAGAAATGTCAATATATTGCAACAAGTTATGGTAAGAAAATTATAGAGAAAATAATAACAATATGCCACTCCAATGCCACTCACAAATATAAACATATAAACACATATAGAATCAAACATTATATGCTACCTCAAATATATTTCCAGCATCTAGGATATTTCTAAACCATGTCATTTCTCTTAACCTCCTATGTTTATGCATAACTAAACAATTTAACACATGCTTATAAATGACATGATTGACAAATATTTAATACCAATTTCCACATCTGTCACTGATGAAAGAATCAAGCAGTCCTTGATTCAACATGTTTATATAATTAGGTTTCAACTTTCTTCTCACTGTTTAGGTCATCTTGAAAATCTTCTTGTTGCATCACCTCTTCACTTTCTAATATATAGGCATAAAATTGAAAAAAATAAAGGAGACAACTGGAGACCCTATGCCTGAGTGAGAGGTCTTCTTATGAAATATCATACACACAATGTGAGACAATAAGAAAGGTACATGGATCACCTATATGGGAGAATAATTGAGGGGATATTTGCTCATAACCAACAAGCCTCTTATCATAATAATTATCTCCAATTGTAGATACTAATATTGCATTCAAATCACATATCAGTTTTCCCTACAAGGGAGAAACGAGAATTTAGGTTAGAAATGAATAACATACATTAAAAATATAACCAATGAATAAAAAAATAGAGTCACTATAAAATGAGATCATGGGACATCAAATAATATCAAACTTTGGTTAAACAAAGCAAGAAACACTATCTTACAGTTAAGGCCAAGGAAGGGTTAATTCTTAAATTACCTTTCAGGATATCACATATAGCCACTTGATATCTAATGTGGACAAATTTAGCAATGAAATGAACATATTTAGAATTTTAATAACACTTTTGTCACCGAGAGTTGGGAAAGCCTCTTTTAGAACACACAAAATTTCCATGAAATGCTCTGTAAATCACATTAACTAAAATATGTTAATAATTTTCAATTATGGCACATTGGTTAACATCAAATCTAAAATATACCTGCAATCTCTGTAAATTATTTTGTTCCATGTAATTTACTCACCATTCTTGCTAAATTTTTTTGACATCAACGAATGGTAACAAAGAATCAACAAATTGTTTCTCTACTTCTGAACGTGTTGCATATTTTCCTAACAATTTAAAATTTCTTTGCTCACGCTTCCCAGGACCTATGATGCATTTCCTAATAATTTAAAACCAAAAGGTCAAAATTTGACAATATATATGCAATCTAACAATAGAATGTTTCTGTATAGAAGTAAATTCTATATACATGTAGCATAGAACTTCAGTGATAATGAAATGAGAGACCACAGAGGATGGTTTTCTAATATTATTGAAGGAAATTAAAGGTAGGTCAAAATATTAACAAAGAATTCACAAAATGAAGAAGAAATCATGGGAGGAGGGGAAGGAAGGAAAGGAAGTGATACAATAGCATCATGATTCATCATATATAAAATAAAGAAAGTTCCATTAAAGTAATTCATATCTCCAAATCACCTGATGAACATGATGAAAGCATGGTCTTTAGAAAATATATTCAATAAGCCTTTATAAAATGGATAAGTCACAACCATATTCAAAGCCTAAAAATTTGGTGTGGTTGAGACTAAAAATGTTCTCAAGCCACCTAGATATCATAAAAATTGCAAATGAAAAAGAAAATAATAATAATAATAATAATATAATATCCAAGTGGAAACCACATTAATGCTTTTGGGATAGACCTTTGTTTGAAACCACCATGGAGGCAAACTTAGGTCTAAAATAAATGCATTCCTCCTCATGAAAACCCTATCAGGATAAATTGGGTAATGCACTAGTGAAAACTGGAAATGGCATCACTAGCTTGACAAGAAAAACGAAAAAAAAAAGGAAAAAGGGAGGAAAAAAAATATTTTGGTTGGTAAGTGTTTTGAAGTACATAGGCAGTAAATATGACTAGCAATAGGCCAATGAAGATCTCAAACTAGATTGAGAAACAAATCATTCCAAGATACCTACACCAATAAAACAATTGGAAGGATTAATGTATCTATACAAAAACCATCACAACAAAGCAACAATGTACATCCTATTGCAAGTTCTATTTGCAAGAATCATTGCCATAATCATCTTCATACTCCATTTCTTATCCTCCATTTCACAATTTTTCTATATCCTCCATTTCATCATCCTCTTTATTATTGATGCGCCATACTAATTATAGAAAGAACCATTTACAAGTCCCATCATCATTTTTCGTATTCACCATATTTTTTGCAAAAAAAAATTATGTCTCCATTACAAAACAAAGTGTTTTTATTATCACCACAACAAAAAATTCATTGGTGAGGGTCATGCCTATGACAAACCTTTAAGGCTCATCACCAACGTTGCATATGGTGATGGTCCTTAAAAAATCTTTGTTGTAAGTGTATATAGTGATGGTCCTTTAAGTTTTTTCATTAAAACCATTTTCAGTGACACTTTTTGTAAACCAGGCATTCCAGCTTAGAAGGATCATGCTTTGTCATATCTCCAATGTCCTCAATTACATAGTCTACATTAGCTTCCACAAACACAACCCCCTCACTAGTATAGTGAAGGTTCAGCTTCCCTTCTAGGTTGATGCCAACTCTTCCTTTCAGAGGATAATAGACAACTAAAACCTTCCTTAGATCCTTTTGTATCACTTCACATGGCCTCTCCTTCCCATCTCCGCATTGGCATTGAAATAGTACACTATTTGGAATTTGGATTATGACAACAATGTTTTGATCAAGATTTAACAAAACAAATAGACAAGATTCTATGAGACAACAACAAAATGAAATATTAGTATATTGGTTATAGGAACAACATCAAGATGCCAATCAAAATCAACATTATGAGAGCTTGCTTGGATAGATTTGACATTAATATTAATTAATAGAAAATTGTGAAAGGAGGTGACGTGGTGATTGCACACAGGCCAAATTTGTTGTAGGAAAAGGTCAATGATACTCTTTGAAACATTTAAACCTTAAGAGATTTTTCATAGCTTGGATTAATTGCTAATAGACATGAGAATTATTGTATAGGATTCATGATGATTTGAGGTGATATGTGCAAGTTCTATAGATGCGCTTGATGGAAACATCTGATCCTTGAATGTACAATCACCATACTTGATTCTACTTCACTTATACATCTACCATTTAGCTTACACTCCCAATACAAAGTTGAGTGCATGCTAGAAAATGGTCGTTTGAATTTATACATGTATATTTATCTTGGTTTTATGTAACTGTGAGGAATTAAGCACTCAATCCACCCATGTGTTGAAGAGACATTGGCCGTATGTGTATGAGGTATAAAATAAGCCCCATCAGATGTTTTATTTTTCTGTATGGATTTCAAGAGTAACAATCGGTCAGGGTTTCCATATGGGTTTAAATGGTGCATTTAACTATGTTAGGGTCAATAGCCCAGGAGGCTGAAAATGACTACAATTCTAGCAATAACCCTATCAGGTTGAAGTCCTGAATCCTAGAAATTGTCAACATAAGAAAAGGAAATAGTCTGTAAGATTATATAAGTGACATAGTCATTGTCTTGGGACATATATTAATTGTAGGTTCCACAAATTCGAATTAATCATGACACGAATGACATTTTCCCCTTGGCTTCTACATTCTACGTTCAATCTAGGAATAAAGGGAGACTTCATTTATTTCAATATTTCATCACTACCGACGTGATGCTTTGTGTCGGATCGATAGATCTACAATGCATATGCGTATGAGGCAAGGTAAACCTCATGAATAATGCTTCAGCATGTAACCTTGGAATAGTACATTCATTTTAATTTATAGAAATATGTAGAGTATTTTAAATCCTGTAGGTTTCTTACACACTATTTCAACAAAACTAATGTCGTGTCAGATCAATAGATCTACAATACATATCCGTATGAGGCAAGGTAAACCTCATGACTAATGCTTTAGCATGTAACCCTGGAATATTACATTCATTTCAATTTATAGAAATATGTAGAGTATTTGAAAGCCTGTAGGTTTCCTACACACTATTTCAACAAAATTGATGCCCAAGTATGCGAGTAATGTATGACTAGAGAACCTTAGTTGCATTGGCTGCTAACCTTAAGGACATAATAGGTCACTTCAATTATTTACAAATTTTCCATGTCCACGGGGAATTGAATCAACATGTGGATGCACTTTCTAAAGGACTTCTCCTACCACCTAGGGAATTACTTCTTGTGTAAATTCAATAGGGTATCCATCAGGACACTAGGAGGTATATATGGGGCATAATAGCCGAGTTTGTTTTTTTTTATTAGTACAACTATAGTTCTAACAAAAGCTATTGTTTTTTATATATATGGCAACATACTTAAAGACAATGGAAATTTTGGATTCTCATGAATATATATATATATATATATATATATATATATATATATATCATGCATAATGCATCAAAAGAAGTTTTTTTCTTCATTAGAAGTTAAAAGGTAATTTTTTTTTTCCAAAAAGGAAAATATTCATTGATTTGTGAATACTTTTTGGGAAATTTGGTTGAAATATCCCCATGGAAAATATTAGCCACTAAATTTTTCTCTAGTAGGCAATTATTTCTAATATTTTTTTTTATTCTCATTTTGTTACCAACATAATAGAAATTTAAAATCACCATTAAAATATGCATGTATGCATTGATGATCAAAATACGAATAAAAATCTCAACAATATACACTAGATAAATCCGATTAAACTTGTAAGTCAAAAGTCAAAATATAAATAAACAATTTGGCTAATTTTTTTATTAAAAATGGAAGGAGTAAATAGCTAAAATGTTAATGAACAAGTGCTTAGGAGATGAACAAGTACTTATGAGATTTTTGTAGCCACAAAACTATTTTGGATCTATCCAAGGACTCAATGGGTTATTTCTAGGTTGGGAAAATTTGGAAAATGAAATGGCTGGTTCATATTTTTTATTAGGAAACAATGAGCATTTTAGATATTGACAGTAATGGATTTTAGATACCAAAAGAATTTCACAATTTGTATAATGGATCACAGAAGCTTAGATTCTAAAATTAATGGATTTATATAGAGAAAGTTGATAGGTATAAATTAAAGAACAAAATATATTTTTGCAACATAAAACAAAAGACTACACCCAAGGCCCACTTGAGAATTTTTCGTTCCAACGTACAATTCCTAGGCTACTTTGGTAAATAAACCAACAAGTCCTGGGCTACTTTGGTATGCGATTTGTAATTTGTACCAACAAGTTACCTACCCATTCTATCAAAAATTAAAGTTTGAACCTTCAATTCTAGAAATGCTTCAATCCCTGGGGTTTATTCCATCCATCAACAACCATATCTCACATGGCACATGGCCCTTGTGACCCAACCAACCAAAACAAAGTGACCTAGTTCCATGGAAAACCATCATCACGATAAACCACGACACTAAACCAGCCAAGGCGACCTAGTTCCGTGGAATCCCATGATACGAGATTAGTAAATATATTGCAGAGACTTTTGATGGTGTGAAATGGAGTCACCAACATACAAAATACATACACAGTCTTACGCTCATCCTGTAGTTATGCCCATGCTTGAAAAATACCCTACAATTCCAAGTATATTAAAGTCATAAAAAATTTAAATAATTCCCCAGGACTCAAAATGTCTTTCAGTGATGCACTTAAAATTCCAACCAAGTAATGTGCATACTACGGCATCAATGTGCATTTATTTAAGAAAAACCAAGATGCCATCAAAAATCTCTGATATGGTGAATGTTAAAGAAAAATTAGAAATGGAACACTGGCCAAACCATCCGTCCCTTCAATTCTAGCTTCCAAGCTCAATCCCTGCCACACTTCTTTCAATGCTAAATAAACTACTCCATTATGTATTACAAAATATGTCAATATTTTCCTGTAGCTATACCCACCTAGATCTCTCTTAATTCTAGATCTACTAATTGCGGAGTGGGATCAAATCTGTTGAGGTGCAAACCTCTGAGAATAAATTTTATTCCTCGGGACACTTGGTATATCTTGAGTTAATATGGACTCCCCTTTAAATAAGCTATATTCCGCATGTATACCATAGATCAATACCATGGGTCAATATGCATTTTAATTTTTTTTAATTATTATTTTGTTTTACATAAAACTGGACATTACAACTTCTCTTCCATACTGGGTTGAGATAAAGAGTATTTCTTAACTCAAATACAATATTATTGAATTCCATGAGAATGCAATATATTTAGCTTTGAATTCTAAGAGAATTCAATATATTTAGCTTGTATACAATTTTTAGGTAAATGTCAAAATGTTCAAAGAACCACGTCATGTGTGCTATAAAATCACATGCCAAAATTGTAGGTATCATCAAATAAGAGATCTATAAAATCACATGTGAACATTCCAGGTATCATCAAATAAGAAATCCCCAATATCATCGAGGAAGCTTTTTCCCACGTGTATCAAAGAGAAAATCTCAAAATTCCCCTAATCCCCGTATCTTGCCAAGTTAATCGTTGTGAAAATGCTGAAGGCCTGACATATCTTGAAATTGATGAATACCCGAGAAATATTGTTTGTTCAGAAATATCTCCTAGAACTATTTAACAGATTTGTGTCTGTGTTCTCAAGTAACTTTTGGAAGGACTTTGTTATGTAAGTGTCAAAACATGAGATTCATGAAACCTATTTCAAAATCCAATGACAACTAATTTGCAGCCATAATTACATTCATACTTGCGTGTTGAACTATGATAAGAATAATGTGATAATACCCCACTTTCATGGATTTCCAGAATCAGTAGTATTGACATCAGAAGGAGATTCACTCTGTTTACTAGTTGCAATTTTTATGTCTTCTAACATATCATGATGTTTGGTCTTATTTGTCCCACAAACCCTGACTGTGGTTGTAGTGAAATCACTTAAGAAATATTAGGCATTTAAAATCTGAACTTGTAGTGTAGTGTTTAAGCCTTCTTGTCAAACACACTAAGATATTTACCTTTGTTCCATTTTTATGTTGCACTGTATCTATTGCGATCATTGATTTATAAACAATTTTTACAGTGCCAAGTAATATTTGTGAACAACCGTAAGGTATATATATATATATACATATGAATGTCAAGGTTGAATTAAATTTTGGGTATGAAACCTTACTATACAGTGAATCATTGAAATTAGGGTGTTGATTGAAGACTATTAATTTTGTTGGAATGTAATTTCAACCTGCACGGATCAATTATCAGGCGCAGAGGTAAAGCCCGGCAGCATGGTTGAACAACGCGCAGGTTGGCGGAGCGATCATCGCTCAAACAGGAGATCAACGGATTACGGGAGCGAAACTTGCTCGATGGTTAATGGAAGGAGACCCCCCGCAGTTGACTCGATGATCTGGGTTGACCAGCCAATCAACGACTGTGGTTTATTACGGGGGCTCACCCATCTGATGTGTACCAACAGAACCATACCCCCCGCAACCACCAGCTTGTGGTGGCTCTGCCCACGCTCCACCACCGCGCGCCACCAATCCGCCACCACTGCAAAATTTGCCACCACTGCCACGAATTCAAATTCGACATAAATTTTTGCAATGGTGCTGACAGATTTTTAATGAGGCCATTAATGTTTTATTCAAGCGGTGATATTTTGGGTAATTTTTGTCAATGAAAGACATTAATTAAAATGAGATATTTTGTTTATATATACATAGAACAGAATTGTAAATTTTTTTTAGTTGCTGAGATATAGAACAGTGCAGTTCTATTTTTTTAATGTAAGCACAACAGTGCGTTGAAAAAGACAGAGAGAGTGCATATTTAAAATTATACACAGCAGTGTATATTTTTTTTAATAGACAGAGACAGTGAAGTTTTTACACAGCAGAGTGTAAAAGTCTGAATTACACAGCAGTGTGTTTAGTTTAAATTTTTTGTGTAAGACAGAGAAGAGTTTTTAGTTTTGGAATTGTGCTTAGAAGCAGTCCAACAACAGTTGTAATCCCTCTGAGAGAGGAAGAAGTTGTAACAGTTTTTTTTAAAAAGAAATTGAATTTTTTTTGTGGAAACTCTGTCACTGTGAGTGCAAATTTTAAATATTTTCTCTGTGTTAGAAGAGGGAGTTTATTCTCCATTGTTAATTCTGGAATATCTCAATATTCCAACATGGTATCAGAGCCAATTCAGGCTATTTGAAGGTCAAATAAGCTGAAGAAAAGGAATTATTTATTGCAGAAGCCTCTCCAGTAGTGTGAAGGTTCAGACAAGAAGAATTTAAAGGTATTTCTCTATACAGTTTTGTGTTACTGTTGCAGAACAGTTAGTTAAATTAAAACACACAGTCAAGTGTTTTGAATCATAGTTAAGAGTGCAGAATGGCTGGCTCCAGCACTGGTATGGGTATGGGAAATATCCATCTCCCACAATTTAATGGGAAAAATTATGATTACTGGTCAATAACTATGAGGGCCTTATTTGTCTCCCAAGACTTATGGGAATTTGTTGAGGATGGATTTGAAGAGCCAGTAGATGAACTTGAGTTTAATATGTTAACTCAGGCAGAAAGAGAGATTCTGAAGAGAAATAAGAAGAAAGATGCCAAGGCTCTTTTCTTTTTGTATCAAGCAGTGCATGAGAGTGTGTTTCCGAGGATAGCAGCAGCTAAGAGATCCAAAGAAGCATGGGAAACTCTCAAGATAGCTTATCAGGGTATGGAGAACGTGAAGACAACAAAAATTCAGTTGCTGAGGAGAGACTTTGAGACTCTCTGTATGAAAGAGTCAGACACTATTGACTCATTCTTCACTCATGTGATTGGAATGGTCACACAAATCAGATCTCATGGAGAGACTCTTTAGGACAAGAGGATTGTGGAAAAACTCTTGAGAAGTTTACCCTCAAGGTTTGATGTGATTTTCACCACCATAGAGGAGACTAAAGATCTCACAAAGTTTTCAGTGGATGAACTTCATGCATCACTGATGACCCATCAACAGAGATTGGGTAGGAGTGAAAATTCATCTCTTTAACATGCTTTTAAGACCTAGATGTCTTTCGGAAGAGAAAGAGGGCAAGGCAAAGGAATAGGAAGAGGCAGAAGCCAGAACAGAGGTGGAAGGAACAACCCTTCACATTCACATGGAAGATGCAACAGTCAGAATCGCAGCCACGGCCAAGACAGCCAGCAAAGTGGACAGCAGAATGATCAAGGACAAAGGTATGACAAATCCAATGTCCAATGTTACAATTGTAAAAAATATGGTCATTATGCTAATGAATGTAGAAATAAGAAACAAGATATGAGAACTGGAACTAGTGCAAATTTCACAAAAGAAAATAGCAGCCAAAACAATTTGTTTTTAGCTTGTAATATGGCTGAAGAAAAGAATGAGGATTTATGGTTTCTAGACTCCGGTTGTAGTAACCATATGACAGGAAACTTAGCAATGTTTTCCATGTTAGATGAAAGTGTGAAGTCACAAGTCACACTAGGAACTGATAGCAAAGTTTATGTTCTGGGAAAACGAGATGTAAATGTTTTAACAAGATTAGGTGCAAAGAAATCCATAACAGATGTTTATTATGTTCCAGGAATGAAGTGTAATCTCTTAAGTATTGGACAACTTGTCCATAAGGGATATAATGTTTTCTTTGATAATAATGTTTGCATCATCATGGATAAACCACCCAACAATCAGTGTATTGCTGAAGTAAAGATGACAAGGAACATGATGTTCCCTCTCAGAATGAGAGTAGACTTGAAGAATGGTGAAGAGAAAGCAGCAGTTGCACAAGAGACTTTCCAAAGCGAACCAAAAGATGAAAATTTGTTATGGCACTTGAGATTTGGTCATCTCAACTTTGGAGGTCTTAATTTGTTGAATATAAAAGGAATGGTAAGTGGTTTACCATTGATAGAGAAACCGGACAGCCTTTGTGAAGGTTGTATTCTTGGGAAACAACACAGAGAAAGTTTTCCTTCCGGGAAAAGCATAAGGGCAAAAGAACCCTTAGAGATTGTCCACTCGGATGTATGTGGACCGATGCAAACTCCATCACTTGCAAGCAGCCACTATATCTTAACATTTATAGATGATTTTACAAGAAAAACTTGGGTTTACTTTTTGAAAAAGAAAAGTGAAGTGTTTGAAAAATTTTGCAATTTCAAAGCACTTGTTGAGAAACAAAGTGGGCTGCATATCAAAGTCTTAAGGACTGATAGAGGAGGTGAGTATATATCTAAATATTTTCTACGGTTTTGTAGAGAAAATGGTATTCAAAAGCAGTTTACAACTAGATATACTCCATAGCAAAATGGAGTAGCTGAAATGAAGAATAGAACCATAATGGACATGGCGAGGAGTATGTTAAAGGCAAAGCATTTGCCTAATGATTATTGGGCTGAAGCTGTACATTGTGTAGCGTATATTTTGAACAAGTGCCCTACAAAAGCAGTTATGAACAAAGTACCGGAAGAGGCATGGAGTGGCGCAAAACAAAGTGTCACACACATGAAGGTTTTTGGATGTGTGGCTTATGCACACATTCTGGATCAGCTAAGGAGGAAGTTGGACAGCAAGGGGGAGAAATGTATTTTCATTGGATACAATGAGGAATCCAAGGCATACAAGTTATATAACCCATCCAGCAAGAAGTTTATTGTGAGCAAGGATATTCAGTTCATTGAAGAGGAAGCTTGGGATGGAAGCATAGAGAAAACAGTGAATGTTAAACACTGTTTATCTCATGATGAGAATGATGATGAGTTGGATGAAATACATCCCCAAACAGCAGCACCAACACAAGAGCAGCGAAGCACACCCTTGAGGAGAAATGAAAGTGCTTCTCCAAGCACACCACTAAGAGGAAATTCAAGTGCTTCTTCAAGCATTTGTACACCTACTGAAAGAGGTAAGAAATTCAAAAGTTTGAAAGATATTTATGAACAACATATAGCTAATGAAGGTATCAATTCTTTGTTTGCTTTATATTTTCATGTTGATGATCCTGTTCATTTTGAAGAAGCTATCAAGGATAGGAAATTGATAGAAGCTATGGATGAGGAAATAAATGCCATAGAGAGGAACAAAACTTGGGATTTGGTTGAACTCCCAAAATGTAAAGATGTAATTGGTGTTAAATGGGTCTACAAGACCAAAAGTAATGCTGAAGGAAAAATAGAGAGACACAAGGCAAGACTTGTTGTTAAAGGTTATAAATAGAAACATGGGATATATTATGAGGAAACTTTCACACCGGTTGCTAGAATGGAAACCGTGAGAGCAGTGTTGTCCATAGCAGCACAAAACAAATGGAAAGTTTACCAAATGGACGTGAAGTCAGCATTTCTGAATGGAGTGTTAATGGAAGAGGTTTACATTGATCAACCTCTTGGTTATGAAAAGAAAGGCCAAAAGCACAAAGTATGCAAGTTGAAGAAATCTCTTTATGGGCTGAAGCAAGCGCCAAGAGCGTGGTACAGTAGGATAGATTCATATCTACTGGAAAATGGATTTGAAAAGTGTGAGGGAGAACCCACCCTCTGCATCAAAGAAAAAGATGGTAAAATATTGATTGTAGTCTTATATGTTGATGATGTTATTTTTACAGGTAATGATGATTGCCTTGTTGAACATTTCAAAATAGTCATGAAGGAAGAATTTGAAATGACTGATATGGGTTTGTTGAAATACTTCTTGGGAACAGAAGTAGAAAAAAATGAAAGTGGGATTTTCATCTCACAGGAAAAGTATGTTAATGAGGTACTTGAAAGATTTAACATGCAGGAATGCAAAGCAGCAATCACTCCCACAGTGATGGGATTAAAACTCAGCAGAGAGGATAGTAGCAAGGATTTTGATCCTAGCTTATACAAGAGCATAGTTGGCAGCCTTATGTATTTGACTGAAACTAGGCCAGACATAATGCATGCTGTTAGTTTGATTTCCAGGTTCATGGAAAAGCCAAAAGATGCACATTGGCAAGCAGCAAAAATAATTTTGAGGTATGTTAAAGGTACTAAAAGGTTTGGTATTTTTTATACTACTTTAGAATGTTTAGATTTAGTTGGATACAAAGACGGTGATTGGGCTAGAAGTGTTGATGATCGGAAGAGCACTTCCGGTTATGTTTTTCATATGGGTTCAGAAGCCATTTCATGGGCTTCTAAGAAACAAACCATTGTAGCATTGTCTACAGCAGAGGTGGAATATGTGGCAGCTACAGCAGCAGCATGTCAAGCAGTTTGGATGCGGAAAATGTTGAGAAGCTTATGTCAAGAACAGGTAAAAGGGACAGTGATATTTTGTGACAATAGCTCAGCTATTGCATTGTCTAAAAATTATGTTTTTCATAAGAGTACTAAACACATTAACACCAAGTTTCACTTCATACGTGAATTGGTTAACAATGGTGAGATAGTTTTGCAACATTGCAGAACGGAGGATCAATTTGCTGATATCCTCACAAAGCCACTTGTGCAGAAAAGATTTGAACACTTAAGAAAATGCTTGGGTATGCAAGAAAACCTAGCAGTTGAAATTAAGGGGGAGTGTTGGAATGTAATTTCAACCTGCACGGATCAATTATCAGGCGCATAGGTAAAGCCCGGTAGCATGGTTGAACAGCGCGCAGGTTGGCGGAGCGATCATCGCTCAAACAGGAGATCAACGGATTACGGGAGCGAAACTTTCTCGACGGTTAATGGAAGGCGACCCCCCGCAGTTGACCCGATGATCTGGGTTGACCAGCCAATCAACGACTATGGTTTGTTACGGAAGCTCACCCATTTGATGTGTACCGGCAGAACCATACCCCCCGCAACCACCAGCTTGTGGTGGCTCTACCCACGCTCCACCACCGCGCGCCACCAATCCGCCACCACCACAAAATTTGCCACCGCTGCCACGAATTCAAATTCGACATAAATTTTTGAAACGGTGCTGAGAGATTTTTAATGAGACCATTAATGTTTTATTCAAGCGGTGATATTTTGGGTAATTTTTTTCAATGAAAGACATTAATTAAAATGAGATATTTTGTTTATATATACATAGAACAGAATTGTAAATTTTTTTTAGTTGCTGAGATATAGAACAGTGCAGTTCTATTTTTTTAATGTAAGCACAGCAGTACGTTGAAAAAGACAGAGAGAGTGCATATTTAAAATTATACACAGCAGTGTATATTTTTTTTAATAGACAGAGACAGTGAAGTTTTTACATAGCAGAGTGTAAAAGTATGAATTACACAGCAGTGTGTTTAGTTTAAATTTTCTGTGTGAGACAGAGAAGAGTTTTTTGTTTTGGAACTGTGCTTAGAAGCAGTCCAGCAACAGTTATAATCCCTCTGAGAGAGGAAGAAGTTGTAACAGTTTTTTTTTTAAAAGAAATTGAAATTTTTTTGTGGAAACTCTGTCACTGTGAGTGCAAATTTTAAATATTTTCTCTGTGTTAGAAGAGGGAGTTTATTCTCCATTGTTAATTTTGGAATATCTCAATATTCCAACAAATTTGGACTCCTTTCTAAATGTGTATCTCTAAATTTAAAGTTTAAATTACTAGCTTAAGGACAATAACTTGATTTGGGAATTGTAGCTATTAATTAGATCCTTGGCTTGGAAAAAAAAATTCAATATTTGTTAGGGATGTTTGAAGGAAAATGCCAACATTAGAAGCGTTTTAGTGAAGCCTTAAGAGAAGAAAACAACACAACTCATATCTTCAAGAAGTGTTGGCCTATGTTAAGCTGAACAACTTCATTGTAAAATCAGATGCAATAAGCCAATCATTGATTTCATGTTCAACATCTTGGTAGGATCAAATGCATTAAGCCAATCATTCACTTCAAATGTTGTTGTGATTATTGTACTTGCATACATCATTAATTACACATATGTAAGTATTCATGTTCAATTATTGAAGTCTTAATTTACCTACAAATTAAAAATAATAGTGGGATTTGAAATATATATATATATATATATATAGACACACACACACACTTACTGCAAGAAAGCATTCATAAACATTCAGAGTTGACAATATATCATTTTGTAGACAAAGTCTCATCATAGTCTTGCAAATAAAATAACAAGAGGACCGTTGTTAATTAGGTTTCATCTATCTAGTAGGTATGTGTGGAGTTGTTGAGTAAGGACTTGTTTGTTCTTATACTATTCCACAACTTTTTTTTGGACTATGGTCTTTCCCAAGTGTTTGCTTCTTATCGCCATCTTTTTTCCTTAAGTATAAGTTTGTTGTAGGCCTTCTTGGCTAGGTTATTGGTGTTGAAGAATGTAACTAGTGTCAGTAGTAGATATCTAAAATAAATATTGACAAGCATGATAAGTATTGACTCAAGTATAATTTATGAAGACCAAACCTAGTTACATTAATCAATAGTAGGTGGTTGTTGATTTTCCATGGTATTAACCATTTGTACTCCCAAGTTATTTTATTTATTTTTTCCAACAAGATAGTCCTTGCATTTTCAATTCAGACTACTTTCTATCATTATCCAGATAACAACATAAATGTTTTATATTCACAACAATGAAACCAAAATGTTGCACCTTAAAACAAACATACTAACCTTATCCCAATAAATATAATTGACATACAAAAAAATCTATAAGCATCAATGCTTACAACAAGAAAAAATATATATCTATGTGCAAGCATATTTACCGCAACCTATCCTTGTAGCTACTACCTACACCACAACCCCATCTTGCAATCTTTCACTTGAACTGAAAACCAACCTTTGTATGCCCTTTTTCATTAAAACCTAAGCTTACAATATGCATTTTAACCTGCAATATTCGCCCACCTCAATCACCCAATTAATAAAGAAATACGAAAGTATATATTAATATATATATAAGTAATCAAATTTTCACAAGAAAAAAAAAAACCAAATGTAACGTTGATGATCGAATCCTTGTAACTAGTATGGATGTATAATGATCACATGATTAGTGAAATACATATAGTCAGTTTCATGTGGATCATAATCAACTGATAAATCTGCATAGAATTTCCTTAAAGGAAATTGCATAAATATAATCGCTCATCATTTCACCAAATTGATGCATAAAGACAGATGAAAGCATTGACTATTTCTTGTACATTGTCATGTAGCATATAAATATATGAAATTTCATTGAAAAATTGCGTTTATGTTGTGTTATTTATTGATAAGTTTGTATGGTTATGCAACAATTCTATATATTTTCTGTGTTGTAATTTGGGATATGGTTATCTTGAATACTGCAAAAAAATTTAGGCCACAAAATTTCAGATAATTAAACAAAAAACAAAACAAAAAAAACTCGCCACCTTATATATAATTAAATGTCACCCATGAATTATACATGGGTGCTAGATTTGGGAGAAATAAGGTCTCAGATATTTTCTTTGCATTATACTTTGACAAAAAATCCAGAAATTTGTCACGCTTTCAGAGAAAAAATGTTCTTCTAGGGAACATCTAAGATGTTTTGAAAATAGGGAAAATATGGAAAATATAAAGAAGCAGAGACAACTACTAGCCCTTGAATCATGGAATAGCTAATCTCCCCATCTGAACAAACTCCATGGAAAAAAATATTAACATATATGTAGAAAAATAGACAAGAACAAGTTCAATTTGAATGGTGAAAATGTGGGTCTTTTGTTAACCTACATACATGAATTAAAACTTTTTGATGCGTGCCAGCTCCACACTTCATTGAGATACATTAGATTGGGACCTAAAATACATAGGAAGTTTGAAGGATACAACCACTTGCTAAATAAACTAGTAACAACTTTTTCTTTCAAAACGTGAAAATATTCCTCTCATCTATTTAAAAACTCATTTAGGAGAACTAGAAAAAAAAATGGTGTATGAAAGACGTAGAAAGAACTTGTTGTAGAAGGGAAATCCGATGGTTGATCGCAGACATAAAAACAACACAAAAAGGAAAGAACTTGTTGTATAAGGGAAATCCTCTGCTTGGTCGCAGGCATGACAACAACAAAAAAAGGAAAAGTAAATTCTTTTAGACTCTTACTTGTCTTAAAACCATCATTGGCCTTGACATTACCTCAACATGAAACAAAATTTTGGTTGATATATTCTATGACCAACTCAGAGCACAAAGAATCTTGAGAGGATGTCAGCATGTTCGGATGTTCCAGCATGTTCAGATGTTCTGAAGAATGCTTGTAAATGAACAATAACTTGAACTCTTCGTGAGACGTCCTCAAAGCCTCCATAAAACCAGTTGTCTGGAATGCATGATGGGACTTGCCATATTCCCTATCAAACAGATTAATAAAATCTAGAGCTTTTGTTGCCTCGACAGACATAGAAGTTAGTGGGGCACTCACTTCACCCTCGCCTGAGCACAATTCTTGGGATCCCCATCTAATGACATTGAGAGAATGTGAAATAACCCTCCTGCCACCCACATTCCCAAACCAATAGCACCAAAAGGAAGACCAAATCCACCTCTCACAATAGAAAATGGCAAAGTCACAATCCTCCATGCAATTCTAGGAGTACTAGGATGGGACACCACTTGATTTTCACCCACATTAGATACATCTATTCCTTCCCATGATCCTGAGGTAAAATTCAGAACAAAGGATTATTTTCAAACCTAGATGCCAAGTTAGCAGATGAGGAATTTCAGTCAATTTTAATTGCAAAAATGGCCAAATCCGATTCCAATGATGAGCTTCAAGGATTTGCATACTTAACGTCCAGTCATCGAAACTAGTAATGGCTTGAAAATATGCCACTTTGTCATAAATTCCATTCATAGAATCAACCATTTCTCCTCTCTTTTCACAAGTAATACCGTGCTTAGTGTTTCTAGTTTAACTACACCACAGTCTCACAAACCTTCCATGTTGATTGATGCAAAAAATTGGTGAGGAAATCCGGGTTCATGACATAATTTTGCTTCGCAATATCCAATTTTTCCAGTGATCTCAAAATCCACGAGATTCTAGAAAGGGAAAAAAAAATTCCAACTGAAATAAAACTTGCAGGTTTCTCCAAAAATTTGTGTACAATATGATTGTTAGAAATGATCACAAAGCCTAAATGATATTCAACAGAAAAAATTGCAAATTGTCAACCCAAAAAAGACATAAGCCCTATTACCCAAGCCCTGATATGTATCGAAAGGTTGCATTTCATATCAATTTCAATGAAATAGAGGAAAACGTACATACCTCGGCAAGTTTACATACAAACCCAATCTTTTCCCCACTTTCTCTTTCTTTGGTTTTACAGCGAGAACTTCAGAGAGCACTGAATCGGGCCTTCATTTCCTGGAATGGTAAAGGGGACAATTGTAACCATATATGGCCTATAAGCAAGATATCAGGGCGATTGTAATCAAATTGAACCTCCAAACCAGGAAATCAGGCGAATGAAACCTAATCCAACCTCCAAGGGAGGAAATTTGGGCGAATGAAATCTAATCCAACCTCTAAACTAGGCGAATAGAGATTTGTCCACCTTATTTTTTATGGCCAAAATATAATAATTATTTATTTTTTAAATAATTATTTGGCTAACTATAGAAAATGGATGTAATATAAAAAATTCGCCCTTCCAAAATATAAAACCCCTTAAATTTTGCCCTTGGGCTAAAATTTTCCCCTAAAATTTTCTATGACCATAAGATGTGAGAGAGAGGGTTTCTAACTAGTCCATACATCAAGTGGAATCTTATCCTCAAATTATGATGAAGGTGATTTTTTAAATAGGTAACATGTAATATCAAGTTTCTCTACTGAGAATTCGTTTCCTAACTCGACAACACTAAGCATGCTTTTTTTCTTTTCCATCAATGTCCTATTCATTCTTCCTAAAATTCAATTTTGGTGAGGTGTGTATCTAGTAGTATTCTCTTGTGATATCACACACTTCTTACAGAACTATTTAAATTGCTACTTATAGATATCTCCACCATTATCTATCCTTGAAACTTTAATCATCTTTTATGAATTATTTTCCACCAAATCCTTAAATTCTTTAAGTCTGTCAAGGACTTCATATTTCTTCTTGAGGAAATAAATCCATCTATTCCTTGAGAAGTCATATATAAATGAGACATAGAAGACAAGCTTCCCCAGTGATGGAACCGACACATGTCCAAACACATCATTGTGCACAAGCTCTACTATTCCTTTTGCCCTTTTAGCGCCAGAGGGGAAACTCGCCTAATTTTGCTTCCCATACACACAATGTTCACAGAAATTGAAATCCATAGAGAAATTATACATACCTTCTACCATACCATTACCATGTAATATTCGAAGGCCATTCTCTCCAATGTGTCTTAGTCTTTGATGCCACAACATAGTTTTTTCATGAGAGATTAGAAGATTGTTTTCTTGTATAAAGTTCTAATACGAACTCCTCACATCAATACGAGTTCTCCCTAAACAATCTTTGATGTATCTTTCTCAGACTTTGTTTTTACACTTGTAGCATCCATCTTGCTTACATAAATCAAATTTCTTACTAATGTAGGAATATGTGAAACACCAATAAATTTTTTAATCCTTCCACCTTGCAACTTCAGCTTTACTTTTCTACATCCTATGATTATGTCCTTCCTGTCATCCCCTAGGAAGATGTCACCATCATCATATTTCTCGTACCCATAGAACCACTCCCTATTGGCCACATTGATTTTTGGGTGTTGTAAGGGTTCCAACCTTTGTCCCCAAATGATGTAGTTTTTCTTATTTTATCTTTACGAATAGAGTCCTCCTATGCTCAACTTGAGTAGGAAAGAGAAATAATTTTTTTTGCAATGAATCCAACAACTTCAATAAGAGGTTCATGAAATTCTACAAAAAAATAAGTGTCAAGTACAGGTGATGACATGACCAACTTGAGATTCCATGTAGGTTTTAGGTTGGTGATGAGGTGGGGTTGAATTTACAGAAAGAGTTACTCATATGCCCAAAATGGAAGTCTAGAACATATAATACGTACACAATCACAAATTCCATGGGTGGAAATTATTTTGAATTGAGTATCTCTCATTTCCTTTGCTTGCACCCAATATTTTATCTAGAGTTTATTTTACCATATTTTCCACTTTTTTTTAGACTTCAGAGGTATTTGAACAATGTTTCCCAATATAGATCAATTTTGATTACATTTAACATGACAAACTAGATCAAATCATACACACAAAACCAATAGAAACCCGCCAACAGAAAATACAACTCTATTGTGTTGCCGAGGTAGGGTAGTTTCTTCACCAAATGGAGTGTCTCACCATGAGCCAAATTCAATAGAAGTTTCTCTGTCTAATGAGGGAAACCAATACAACATAAACCATTTATTACATAGGGGGGATGATACATTCCGGTCAATATGAGTGGAAACTTACCTATTCTATTAACTAAATAGTTCTCCATATTGTTGGTAGTTTCTCTATGGTTTTTTGGGTCTTGAAATTTTGGGGCCATTTCGAGGTGGTAACTAATTTTTTTTAGCAATATGGAGGGTTAAGGGTTTCCATGGAATGTCATGGCCATAGATAAAAGTTATAATCCTTGGATAATTCTCACCCATGATTGGTCAACCCTGCCAGAGTCAACCTTGATTGGTTGTAGATAACTTGTTTCATTTTCATTGATAGACCCAATAGATCTATCTTCAGAATGATTGTAGATAAATTTTCAAGTTATTGGATAATAAAAACATGATAATTGAAATTTATGAATAAAACTAGCAATTGTACCATATGTTGCAAAAGAAATGTCGTAAGACAATATCATATGAAAGAGTAACCTAGAAGAAATAAGTTGTTGCAAAGATCGTGAAGGAATGAAAGAAAGACAATTTTTGCTTACATGGAAGCAGGTAGTGGAGGTTTCAAATATATCGATTATAAGAGTTATCAGCGAGAAATTTTTGTTATAAATATTGAAATAAGCAATTGTGGGTGAAAACTTCACCCATAAAAACTTGAGTAAGTTTGAAATCATATTTACATCATATTGTAAATAGGGAGGGCAAGATGTAGTGGACTGGTTTTTTCTATTTGTTATATCAAACAGTTCTATTAATAAAATTGTTATATTTTTTTATAAAAAAAGTTGATTTATTATTATTATTTATGAAAAAGTATACTACTTAGAATTTATCATTATTATTCATGAAAAATTATACTATTTATAATTATTTGTTTGGTATTTGATTATTAACCTGTTCCTTAATTCTTTTTAGCTAAATATTGAATATATTAATATATTGCGGTACTCTCCTATAAGCACATTTAAAAAAAAATGTTGAAAAATGTATGTCTACGTTGTAACTTTGATATTTTGAGAAACGATAATGGGGACTCGTATTTTGTGTGCCCTAGACTAGGATTATGGAATTACTTTAGAGCCAAAGTCCTGATGCTGCAGGTGGTCGCAATTCACTGTGATTACTATGTGCATGTTGTCTTGAGAAACAAGAGGAGTTACTTATGAGGAGTTCTATTGTCATGGTCGTCATAAGTATTTTCTACACGTACTTGCTTAATGCAGACAGAGCATGTGCTCTTCAATTTCAACCAACGATCGATGCACACCTTGTGGAAGCAGTGGGGGCACTGCTGAAGCAAACGCACTTCTTCGTCTTCCTCAAATTTATCGAAACATATACTACACAGCTCCTCCTCTTCTTTTTCTCCATGTATCCTTGTGTACCTGAAACATCTCAATCTCCCAATTTTTGCCGAGGAAAGACCAGCAGCATCTGACAATGTTCCATATGCAAATACAACCATCCCAGAAATCAGCGGCGGGTCCATTGTGATTAAAGGTTAATCGTGATTTCACTTTGATTTTATTTGTTTCTTTTTTTCTTCAAAGTGTCAGTAAATATATTTTCACCATTGCCTTCGCTAATATATACATGAAATACCCACACGTTATAAGCCGACACGGCATTATGTTTGAATAAACTGAAAGAGATGATCCCTCAATGCATGTTCATATAAATAAATTACACCAAAATCCAATATCTACCAAAGAAATTCACGTTTTCTCCATTATTTATTGATCAATTACTCACTTTTACATAATTTATTGACCACTTATACAGGGGTCCTAAAGAAATGCATGAGCAAGGCACATAGTACACCGGCCTTTATTGATCTACCGATTCATAAATTATGCAGTATATTTATGCATTTAGTGATAACATACCGAAGGACACCAGCCTTTGATGTAGATAATTTGTTTATATAAACAATTATGTAAAATGTTTTGATTACAATAATATGAACATAAATGATTGTGTTGAATTTTTTCTAGGTATGATATTAAAAGAAAATGAACAAGGTATAGTATTAAACGAAGGTGGACGTAAATGTAATGTTATTGATTAGGTTTAAAATTAAAAATATGTATATAAATAATTATTAATATTAAACATTTAAAAAAATACTAAATGATAAATTAATCAATTATATCTATCTCTATTGTTATAAAATAATATAAATAATATTAAAAAAAATTAAAATAATACATACGGTTATATGTATTTATTTTGGAATAAGTTTATATAATTTTTATTTTTATTATCAATAATTATTACATTGATTGTAGGGATTTAAGTCTATAAGTATTTATTTTGGAAAAGGTTTATATAATTTTAATATTTTTAATAGTATTTACAAATCAAAGACTATCTCTCTAAACATCACAAGTTATCTATACACAACCTTAGCTCTTTCTCTCTTTTAAAGCTTATAACCTTTTAAAATATCCTTTTACCCAATAAATATGCACCTTTCATATTTACTATCCAACTTGGTTCTTTTCTCTTTTCGAATAGGTAGATACGCATCACAACCAAATACCCCGAGATTTGTGAGAAAGATCTTCTTACCAATCAATACCTCATGTTGAATGTTATCCTCTAAGGCTCATGAGGGTGATTTGTTAAACATGTAACATGCAATATTGAGTGCCTTTGCCTAGAATTCTTTTCCTAACCCAACACCACTGAGCATGCTTCTTGCCTTTTCCATCAATGTCATGTTCATTCTTTCTACAACTTCATTTTGTTGACGTTTCTATGGAGTAGGCTTATGTCATGCTAAACTACACTTCTTACAAAACTCTCCAAATTCCTTCTTGCAGAACTCTCCACCATTATCTGTCCTTAACACCATAATCTTCTTCTCTGTCTGATTTTCCACTAGCGCATTAAATTCTTTAAACTTGTCAAAGACTTCATATTTATTCCTCAGGAAATATGTCCATCTATTCCTAGAGAAGTCATCTATAAATGAGACATAGTACAAAGACTTCCCTAGTGATGGAATCAGCACAAGTCTAAACACATCATTGTGCACAAGATCTAATGTCCCTTTCGCCCTTTTAGCACGTGAGGGGAAACTCACTTGATTATGCTACCAATATACACAATATTCACATACATCCAAATCGAGAGAGAAATTAGACATACCTTCTACCATGACATTACCATGTGGTATTCGAAGGCCCTTCTCTCCAATGTGTGCTAGTCTTTGAAGCCACAACATAGCTTTTTCATAAAAGACTAGAAGATTTTTTCCTACACCTTCAGGAACCACAGATATGTTGCACCCATCTATAACAGTGCTAACCATAAGCTTGTAAAAAGTTCCAATCCGTACTCCTCACATAAATACCAGTGCTCTCCGAACCATTTTACATGTATATTTCCCAAAAACCGTTTTTACACCTGAATCATCCATCCTGCTTACATAAATCATATTTATTGCTAATATAAGAATATGTGAAACAAGAGGAATTGTTATAATATTTCCACCTTGTAGCTTCAGCTTGAATTTTCCATGTCTTATGAATATGGCCTTCCTGTCATCTCCTAGGAGGACATCACTACCATCATATTTCTTGTACTCACATAAACACTCCCTATTGACCACATTCATTTTGTGGTGTTGTAAGGATTCTAATAATTGTCCCCAACTTATGTAGGGTTTCATATTTCATTTTTACTAATAGATTCCTCCTATACTCAACCTAAGTAGGATAGAGCACGATTTATTTTGCAATGAATCCAACAACTTCAACAACAGCTTCATGATATCCTACAAAAAACAAATGCCAAGTACAGGCTGTGACATGACCAACTTGGGATTCCACACAAGTTTTAGGTTGGTGATGAGGTGCAGTTGCATTTACAAAAATAGTTACTCATAGGACCAAATTGGAACCCTATACCACCCAAATATAGTATATACATGGTCATAATGTTTTTTGGTGAAAATTATTTTGAATTGAATATCTCTCGTTTCCTTCGCTTGCACCCAATATTTAATCTAGAGTTCCTTTGACCATATTTTCCATCTTTTTTGGAGACTTTAGAGGTAGCTAAGAAATTTACCCCAATATAGATCAATTATGATTTCATTTAACATAACAGACTGGATCAAATAATGGACAACAAACTAAAGGATACCCTACATGAGAACATAGAAATCTATTGGGTTGTCGAGGTAGATAGTTTCTTCACCAAAGGAAGTAGCTCACCATGCGAAAAATTCAATAGAAGTTTCTTTGTCTACTGAGATAAATTGAAACAATAGAGACCATTTACTATTTAAGGTGGACGATAGATCTAGGTCAATATTAGTGGAAACCCAACTTTTCCATTGACTCAATAGTTCTCCATCTTCTTCGTAGTTTTTCAATGGTTTTTTGGGTCTTGAAATTTTTGGCCATTTCGAGGTTGTAACTAATTTTTTTAGCAATATGGGGGGATAAGGGTTTGCATGGAACTTAATGGCCTTAGCTAAAGGCTATAATGCTTGGATAATTCTTTCCAATGGGTTAGTTTTCACCCCAAACAGATTTTGTATGCAAATATTGTGCTGCCAATAAATTGATGTACCAACTAACCACCTTGAGTCCCATAAACCATTTGGGGCTTCATATTTTAGGGTTAGGTATTTAAATCCATATGATTATTTTTTTATGTTAAAAGGACATTCTTTTTTCCTCTTTCAATATATTTTTTTGAATGTGAGTAGGTTTTATGTCTCTCCTTTTAGAGATAGCTACCCCCATTATCGCCAATTTGTGTTCTAAAATATTAAATTATTCTATTTATCGATAGAATACATATTTTAAATATATTAATTTTCTCTATGGGTTATCTCGATGTGTCGGTCTTTCTGTTCCATTTCCTTTCCTGCCTTTCATTTCATTCCTTTTACATCCTATATCAATGCCGACATACCAACCTTCTCCTTTTTGTTTCTTAGTCCATGTCCCAGACAAGGCCAAGTTAAAATGAGTTAGGTGTCAAGATACTTTCCCTTGGGAATCGTAATTCTCAAAAAACCGAAAAAACTTCCATGGAAGAAGAAAATAGATATGATCGAGGAAGATATCATGTTGATATTTTATCTAAAAAGAGCTCCCACAAAAAGATAATGAGATGATGGAGAAATTAATCCAGATCCTTCAAAAAATTCCAAAAATGGTCGAGGCACCTTCAACAAGTGGAAAATTTATACATGACATACCCTTCAAGGTATAATCTAACTTTCGTATCCCCTATTTTTAAGGCTAAATAGATACATATGATTTGGATAAATGGTTAAATTTGTTAGAGGCTATTATTATGTCCAATTTTTTTCTAGAAATGAAAAGATCACCTTTGCAGTCTTGAAATCCCTTCACAATGTCAATGATTGGTGGGAATTATACTTAGGGAGGTAAAATGAATATGAGACTATGACATTAAATGAATTACCCACCTATGTTTATTTTATTTATTCCATCAAACAAAAATCACACCCTACAGGGAACTATGATGACTAATACATGAGGTGGACAACTCTATGATATAAAAAGACAAGATAATTCTAGAATACACCAATATTTTCCATACCTTTCCCTAATATCTATGTTTCAAAGACATGCAATGGAACCTAATTTTGAAGTACTATAGTAGACTATGTAGGTACTCCCAATTGATATGTACCTCCTCAACATCTCCACAATAGGAGTTGTTTATAAATACGCTATTTAAATTTAGGAGAAATTCAAGAAATTAAATAAGACGTAGTTTGGGTCTGTAAATCCACTGCAATTGTCCTATAAAAGGTGGTTTTAACTAATATAATAAGGGGTAAATTAAGGAGATGAAACCTAAATATAATTTGACCAAGTATTAGGAAAATAAGTGTAATAAGAATTTGAAGGACATTGCAAAGTGGCGTGAGTTCCACAAAGTACCTTGGTCAAATACTGATGAATATCACTTAATACAATCATTCTTGGATGATCTTAAAAAGGAAAAGTAGATTTTCGATTAGAATCGAATTCAAAAAATGATAAAGGAAAGTGTTGACAATTTCACATCCCTAACCATACACCATTTGTTTGCTAATCCTTGAAAAGAGACATATGTTAGTGAGTAATCCCATTTTTCCTATGGCATCAATACCTTCAAAAATGAGGTACTATGTTATGTTAAACAAATTGAATTTTCTAATGTTATTTTAGGAAAAAATTATATGTCGAAAGATCACACCATTATGAGTATTTTCCATGTATTTTTACTCTAAATGGTTAGTTATACAAGGAACTAGAAATAGTTTTGACTTCTTCGATTTCATTGATCTTTGTCAAATAGTGCCAAAAGGTAAGCTCTTGAAATATGAATTCTATCCTCTTCATGGTTCAATGAGAAGGTGAAAGGATGGTCACTATGACTGCCATAGCCTGAACACTAAGTCTCTCTATGGAACAAAAACAGGAGGACACGATTGTAGAATCATACATAGATATCTTTCGTTCCCCTATGCGAGTGCCTCTATATTGTTAGGTAAAATAATTAATTTAATTGATACCTCATTTTATTTTACCTAATACCCAAATATATATGTTATATATCTTATAGAATGAAGAAATAAAAATCTTGATTCATGACCTCATCTAAAAGTGCCATATTTAATAGAGCCCCTCACCTTACTAGGGCTCAATTACGTTGGTATAGAAAAATGATATGATATCGAGAATTTTTATTCACTATAAAGTGTTTTTTTTTAAAGAATAAACACTCAACCCCATGGATTTATGATCCACTTCATGAACTTAAGGATTCAAATTTATTGAATAAGAGTTATCTAAATTTGGGAAATTACTAGGATCCAATTGAGTAAACCAATGTATGTAAAAAATGTTTTAAATATAAAGAGTATCATTTTGAGTGGCTTACAATTCTCTTTGTAATGACTAATGGTCCAAAAATTTCCATGAGAATGATAGATGATATCCTATAGACATTCAAAAAAATTTATGGTTGTTTATTTCAATGACACCCTTGTCTTTAGCAAATCTAGGAAGAAAATTTGCAACACATTCAATAGGTCCTCAACACCATCCAAAAACATAATTTGTATGAAAATATATAGAAATTATCACTTTTCATGTAGTGGATTCGATATTTTTGGCACAACATGTATGACATGGAGTGCATGTGGACCCAGTCAAGATTCAAGTCATCTATAATTGGCTAGACTTGACAACCCTAACAGAGCTTCACAACCATGGAAAATTTTCGGGGCTAATATTCACAAGTGGGCTGTTCTTCCATGCCTTTTCCAAAAACACATTTTTTTAATTTCCATTTTTTCTAAAAATTATTCAGCCAAATTTTGCAGTATAATTTTTTTTTTTTACCTCAAAAATCGCCAAAATTTTATATACATACTATCTAAAATTATTATAAATTTTAATAATTTTCCAAAAACATTGCCAAACATTTTTAAAATTACATATTGTTTATGAGAGAGATTCACCATGGTTTCTAAACATTAAAATAAATTTCCATCCTTAAAAGTTTCCCTATTCACAACCTCTTGGGCCTTGTTAACTTCTACTAAAGGTTTTTGTTGGGGTTATCTTATATCACTTGTCCCTAAGGTCAAGTCACCAAGGGTATAGCTAACTCAAAGTTTCACTATTTTATATCAAAATAGAAAGCATTTGTGAATTCGAATCACATATGCTCTGCATTATTCCTCATCCTACACAATATAAAGTATTTGAAGATTTTAACTACCTATACTCTGTACTATTCCTTACCTTATCATGCCTACAATAATAATTTTAGATCCAAAAATATGAATCTAACTATGATATTGGTACAATCCTCCTCTTAGTAAGGAAATTTGGTGGTTTTTCACGATGAAACATGATGCACTATTATTTGGAGATACCCCAACAATGCAAAAAACATATTGTATCATGTAAGCATGCTAATAGTAGAAGAATTATATTCTAATGAAATATATTATCATCTATACTTATCACAGGAATTTCCAATTCATGCAGACACAAGGAAAATTATAGAATGAAGGCCATTAGAAATTGTCCACATACCTACAAAAATCCTAGTTGGCCATCAAGTAGGAGAATGGAAGCACCAAATTTGTATTAAACTCCTTATTCAACCTATGTCATGGTGCTAAACATAGTTCTTAACTCTTATAGGCATAGTACTTCTTAGTGGCCAAAATTATACAATAGTGACTTTGAATTTTATGGTACATACCTAATGTTGTTTATAGGTAAAAAAAATTCCAAACTTCCACCTCAAGATTATCTCTTATGAAACCTAGGCCACCTTAATGTTCCATAAAGTGAGCATGTGAATATAAATTTAAAGGCACATTACAATTAGGTGGCATGACACTTAAATATGGATAATACAATATAAATACTTTAGAAGTATATGTACCAGCCAAATATATGATAGGATGTCCACTGATATAATACATCATATACTTCTTGTGTCATTTATAAACTAACTATCAAGATGTAGGGATTGTATTATCTTCTACCTACCCTAGAAAAGTCATGGGGTTCAATATCAATTATTTACAGGTTAGGCTTACCCTCTAATAGGTGTTCTAATAATTATGTGTTTGTGGATGTCAATTAGTTGTCTAATAAACTCATCCTACCATTACGAAAGAAGTGTATCATAGCCAAAGAAACTAATAAACTCTTCTTTCAACTGTTTTGTTTTGATTTATATTTCATAGGACCATTATTTTAGACAAGGATAGTAATTTCCTCCATACCTTTTGGTCCAACCTATGGTATATGTTGACCAAATTGGCTACCTTTCATTCCCAAAAAGACGGTCAAATAGAAGTGTTGAACCATATGATTATGCATATGTTATGCATGTACAACTCTAACCATCTAGATACATTGCATGAAATCCTTCAATATGTTCAACGTAGTTATAACAAATACCTCTAGATCTATATCAACCAATTTCCTTTTTAGGTGGTCTTGGTGTTCTAACCATTGGTGTCGATTGGTGTAGCGATATTTGTTTCATATTCATCTATCGAGTCCTTCCATTCTCAAGAATAGGTGAATATAGTATCCGAATTTGTGGAATGGATCCAACATAATAGTTTCAAGATATCTTATAGAAAGTTGGTGACAAGTATAGGAAGCAACATGACCAACAATATGTTCCACACAAGTTTAGGGTTGGTGATAAGTAGTGGTTGCATTTATAAAAATAGTTCCATATAGGCCCCGATAAGAAGCTCATACCAATTTAATATTGGCCATACACAGTCATAAACATTGTGGATAAATTTAGTATTCCTCCTTTCCTTTTCTTGCACCCAATATTTAATGTGTAGTTGCTTGGACCATAATTTCCACCTCCGTTGTACATCATGGAGGAAGCTAAGAAATTGGCCCATGTTGAAATCACTCTTGAATACATTGTATATGATAGAAAATATTGAATCATGGACATGAAGTTGACGTGTAACCACTAGTAGAACATACAACTCTATTTGGTTTTCAAGGAATTTTAAATTCTTCACCTAGGCAAGTGGAGCACTAGGAGAAAAACTCAACAAAATTTCTCCATATCATGAGGGAACATGATACAATGGAGACCATTTCTTCATTTTGTGGGGGGGGAGAGGGGGAATTGATCTAGTTGGCTATCAATGGCCTCTTACATATTTCATTGACTCAGTCATTCTCTATTTTCAGGCTCTAAACAATATTTTTGGAAATTTGGGGAACCAAAAGTCGCCATAAACATAGCCAAGTGTTTCATTCCTCATATGGTTCTTTCCAACAAGTTAATATGTGTCACAATCTGAAATTGTATGCAAAAATTGTGCCCTCAAGAAGTTAATGTACCAGCTAACCACCTTAAGGCTTGTAAAGCTTTTCACGCTTCATATTATAGGGTTATGGCTTTGCACCTTCATGAATATTTATTTATGTTAAAAATCCAATATTTTGGATTCTTGCAATATTTCTTTGCAAATTCCTTATCTTCCATCTCTTTTCCATTAGAGATAGCTAGCGCCATTCTAGCTAGTTTGTGCTCTACAATATTTGTTATTTTATTTGTAAATTGAATTTGGATTTTCACTATATTACCATGCTCTTTACTATATTTATTTGTGTGTTCATCTTATTTCCTTCCTTCAATTTTTTTCCTTTACAATCAAAATCATACAATTATTTTCCCCAATGTCAAACTAATATGGGGAGGAGGTGAATTAGTGTGAGATCAATTTCACAATTTAACAATATTTCCTAATATAACAATGAAACATAAACATTATGTCTTCAACTATATCAATTCATAATCAAATTAGTAGCATGAAACGACAAATAAATAACATAATAAAACATTACATCACAAGGAAACAATATTTTTAGGTGGAAACCAAATGGGAGAAAACAAAAAACTCTTCTTCTACTTAATCTTCAATTTATTTACATCAGCATACATACCTCAACCTACGAAAGTGAACTAAACCAAAAATATGAAATCTACAACTTGTGATATGCTACAACATGATTGAGGCACCAATCTCCTCAATCTCCAAAAATCAAAGAAGTTCCTCATTGTAAGCTACAACTTGATTGAGGCTCCAACCTCAAAGATCAGTAGGCTTCGACCCTCCATATATCCTGGTTATTTTTTTAAAATTTAACCCTCCATTTATCTTGTTTAATTTTTTTATTAGTTATAACATTATGTCATCAAATTAGTAGCATGAAAAGAGCAATAAACAACAAAAGAAACCATCACATCACAACGAGACACAATTTTGTTAGGTTGAAACCAAATGAGAGAAAACCACCAACTCTTCTTCTACTTAGTATTCAATTTATTTACATAAATATACATACCACAACTTATGAAAGTGAAATAACCCCAAAATATGAAATCTACCACTTCTGGTATGCTACAACATGGTTGAGGCACTAATCTCCAAAAATCTCAAAAAATCAATTCAGTTGCTCATTGTAGGCTACAACCTGAATGAGTGATCTAAGATATTTAACTTCAAGGATGCATTGAAAATTTCATATAACAGAGCATATTAACCAAGTAACTTAAACCACATGAAAAGAAGTAGAAAAAAATAAGAAAACATGAGATCAAAGACACAACAATTTGATTACGAAGTGCACCCAATACGGGCTACATCTTCATCCTGTCCTCAACAGTGGAGATGAATTGTTTTATTAAGTGGCATCAAAGAAATTAATTATAAAGAACTTTACAAAAATTACCCTTATACCTCCAATCTAGATAATCTGAAAATGGAGAGCATGGTTGGAGAAACAGATGTCACCATTGGATTCGTGTCGTGAAATCATGTAAATTTGACTATAAATTTGTCAAATTATGAGACCGACACCTTTGGTGTGTAGAAATTATACAAACATATGTATATCAATGGATTCAATCCAATCAAGTAATGTACTAAAGCTAGATACTAAATCCTTCTACAAATCAATTGCAGAAAATATGCATGATCTCCAATCACAAAAAGTAAATAAAGAAGGAAATCAAACCACAACACATATATTTTCCCGTGGAAAGCTTCCTACTCAAAACCCCTCTATATTATATTGTATATTCACCATGGAATCATGAAAAAATTACAATGCACTCCTCTCACAAGAGTCTCTTGCACTATCACAACTCTCTCACATTGACCCAGACAAAACCGACCAATGCTTAGCCAATTCTCAACCTCTAATTAGCCTTCCTTGCTTGCGCAATTCATGTGGAATGCACTCCCTATTATTTAGGAATTTCATCCTTCAAAAAATATGCAAGGATCATGGGAAATATAATGGATTTTTGGTTCCGTGCGGGAAACCTACTAATGATACAACTGATAGTTAACATCCCTTTAACCTTTGTATCAAGTGGGTCTCCACTGGAACTGACATGCATGTAGCTATTAATAGTAAATCATCAATTGCATGGTAGATCATTTTATGTGAATTAAATCTGATTTAATTCACTTGATCTCTCACTAGTGCAACAAATAGTTACAACTAGTCCAACTGACTTTAACTCAATAAATTGAGTTAACTAATTTCTCATGCATTAAAATGAAGCACCAACTACAATTTTAAATCCATAACTAATAGAATCACTCTGCATACATCAAAAACTACCCTCAACTCAAAATTCATGAGCTAACTGAGTTTATCAAACTCAATTAACTATTAAAAGTGATTATGAGATAAGATTACATTTTATTGTCTAGTTTAATTAAGGGGAAATTAAATTAGACACACATTTCTTGTTGACTTTTCAACACTCCCTCTCAACAAGAAGGGGATTATTTTCCACCCCGATCCTGCCTCTATGATATTCCAATTTTCTCCTGGCTAGTGCCTTCGTCATAATATCTGCATCCTAATATTCCGTGGGAATGTATTGAAGTAACGTAATGCGCCTCTATACACAATATGTAAGATGGGCGTACCAGATGTCTATGTGTTTGGACCTATCATGGAATATCTGATTAACCGAGAGTTTAATGCAACTCTGGTTATCACAATGTACCACCCTTAGATCCATCTAAGAACCAAAAAAACCAACTAGGATCTTTCTCATCGAGATGGCCTCACATGTAGCATGAATTTCTTCCATGTAATCTATCTCGACTGGACTGAGTACCACAGATCACTGCTTGTTTTTGTACGAAGAAACTGTTGTCAATCCTATGATGAAGATCCCTCCTGATGTGCTCTTTCTATTTAAGGAATTTCCTGCCTAATCTACGTCCGTGAAGCCTTGAAACTTCACTCCCTCTGTCCATATGTACCATAATCCATACTCTATAGTTCCCCATATATATCTCAATACATTCTTCCTTGCCTTCCAAAAGAGCTTGGTCGACTTAAGCATAGCTTGAATCAGCTGGTTAACTGCATAGAAAATGTCTGGTCTGGTGTTCACCAAGTACATTGGTGAACCCACTAGATTCTTGTTCACAGTAGCATCCACTAATTCTCCTGAGGTAGCATCCTCTTTCCTACAATTTCCTGGAAGAGGAGTCTCCATGGGTTTATAGCTCCCCATGTGAAACTTACCCAAAATCACTTTGGCATACTTTCCTTGAGAAACAAATAACTCACCATCCCACTGCCATATTTCCTGTTAAACATTGCATGGTAAACACACAAAAGGAGATAAGATAAGAACGATATATCATTTTATTAACCATAGATGTGTATTTATATTACATTGGCATGAATATTGGATTCCACATTCCAAGGTCACTTAGACTCCTCTTTTACTGTTCAGTTTCCACACCTACCCATAGAGGATTAGGTGTCCAAAATTCTCCCCCTTAGGGTCCAAGAAGGGAGATGTCATACAAATATTCAAAGTATGCATGGAAACAATAGGGCTTAATGAGCTCTCTAAAATGTTGGCATAAAGAGATGGTTTAAGGATGACCACCAACATTGGAATTCTTAGTGCAATTCCCGAAACTCTTCCAATTATGGCAAGAAGATGAGGTCTTCTGCTAGAGGAAGTGTCCCTCATATTTTGAAGAGGGAGAAATTCAACCTAGAAGAAGGGAGGCCTACAACCTATGATGGTTTAAGAATGACCACCAACTCTGGAATGCTTGATGCATTTCCTGGAACTCTTCCAAAATTGGCAAGAAGTTGAATTCTTCTGCTAGAGGAAGTGATTTGAATTCTTTGAGGAGAAAGAATGTGAACCTTCCATAGATGGTTTAAGGCTAACCACTAACCAAAGGCATGCTCATGGGCATCCATGTCTCTGGATACAACTCTAAATCTGGAACAAAAGATTGTGGCTCAGGCTTGCTTGAACTATTGTTTCTTTGGCTACAACTCTGAATCTGAAATGATAAGTTGTGGCTCAGGCTCGCTTGAACTGATGTGTCTCTGGTTACAACTCTAAATCTGGAATGAAAGGTTTTGGCTAAGGCTTTCTTGATGTGGCTTTGAAGCTTGTAAGTGACCACCATTTCCCCCCTTGTGAAGTACAAGGTGAGATGATGGAAAAAACTCAACTACAAGATTGTTCAATATTCTAGAACAAGTTTTGACATATGAATTAAAAATAATATTTTTTTTTTATGCCCATTTCCAATAAGTGATCCATCCAAGATGAATCTTTTTTCTTCCAGGAGGCTTGTTTCTGAAGCATCTGTGTGAAGAATGGGTGTGAAAACCATAGTGCTTGCATGGGTGAAGATTGAAACAATGATTTTTCATATGCCAACTCAATCATAGTGTTTTCATTTTACAATTTGTTGTTGTTGCTATGGAAGAGGAGCACGATCTGGAACAGCTGAGGGTGAGCTATCATGAAAAATCCAGCAGTGTGAAATTTGATGGGCTTGGAATAGTCTAGAATATGAAAGGATGACACCTTGTCATATCTAAGACTTGTTCTGTGCTTGTTATGGATAAGCTCTTCCCAAGGTCTGATGATGGGCTTAGGAGGTGAAGCATGAGATTTTTCATCTGCATACAAATCTGCTCTTGTACTGGGCTCAGTGATCTTACCGATATTTTTTTGTGGATCATAGTTTGTCTCTATGTTATGAACAAAAAAAAGTTCAAAATGATGACTCTGCTTCTGTAATTCCTCTTGTTGTAGCTGAGATTCAAGCTGCAAAAAATCGATGTTTTCTTGTGCGTTATGCAAACAAGATTGAATGCGAGAGAGAGTTTCCTTGCTGACTATCACTGTATCATGATCAGTGGAACGTATCATAGTTTTAAAGAAGTCTAATAATTCAGTAATTTGAGCCATTTTCTTCATAATCAAAATTGCACTTAAAAAAACTGATCATAGTTCACTCATGACCAAAAAGATACATTTTTAGGGAAAAAAATAAAATGATTAATTTTTTTTTCATTTGAGGGAGATGAAGAGGAAATCATTCATCTGTTAAATTGAGAGCATAGAAGCTAAAGGAAATGGACCGCTATGAGTGCCCACCAGCTTCGTTTTTTAAGTTATTTTTATCATGCCTTTTGTCGCAGGTGTTGTAAGAGATATACAACATTCACCAGTGCTTATATAAACCAATGTCTATAAAAAATACATCACCATATTTAATGCACATCAACACACATTTAATAATATTTGAAAAAACCTAAATTAGCTTCAATACAATTAGCTTCAAACTGGTCAACACACTCACTTCAATAGTCGAAGTATTAATTTTCACAACTCGACCAATCTTCAATATCAATTGCTTCTCTAATAATCCCTATGAGATGACAAAATGCTAATTGAAAAGGAGTGTACCACCTTTTGAAAGGTCCATCGCATTTCTTATTTCTTGGGCTTCAGCTTCAAAAAAGAGAATTAACACATAAGGAATCTAATTCAACGATGTAGGTATGAGAATTTTAGAAACTTTTCATTTAAGATGGCATAGTGTATCCTAAACTAGAGATGAACACAACAGAGGCAGTGCTATGTCTATTCTTTGATATTCTCTCTAATGAAATCCAAGTTGTTGATAAAATCTGAGTCGATCATTCACACGCTCATGCTCCTTTCCCCCAACGGCAAGGTTTGTGATGCCAACTGTATCTGTGTCAATGTGGATGAGGATGAGATGTTTGTGCTTAAGAAAAAGGAAGGGAGGCTAACCATCAAGAGGGAAATGGTTTGAACCCCGATACTGGGAGGAAGTTGATTGTGGTTTGGAGGAAGTCGACTATGGTAGAGGCCCGATGTAAAAGTGTGTGGAAGCATGGTAGTAAGGTGGTATTAATGGGTGGTATGGGAGGTATGTGAACCCTCGACCCATGATACGAAGGTACCAATTGGATTCTAAGGGAGCTTGATATAGCGTCGGAATGATAGCGGAGCTAATCACCTTGCTAGAATATAGGACGACTAGCTGGTTTCCATCATTGTAGAGAATTCTGATCTTTTTGTTGTATTCTGAGCTCGAACGATCACTGTCATATTAGAGCTGAGATATAGGTCCCAGCTGATGTTGATTTGATCAACAAAAATTCCATTACAGTGACTATTTCAGAATCTAAGGCCTGAAAACTTTGTACAAGACGTCAGTGGAAATGGCTATCATCATGATGAGGAGGATGAGAAGGCAGAAAATCTAATCGAGGTAGCAACAATAAGGATTCTGGTGATGATGAGGATGTCAGGAAGGAGGATAGCGTTGTTGTATGTTGGAAAATGACGTGGAATAATGGGTAGTAGCATTATTTCCCAGAGTGCGAGGGCCGAGGATTTTTATGGAGGTCGAGGAGAGGCCATGGTGGGAGGATCATTACAACATGAGAGTTAACCCAGTGCCGAACGTACAGTGCATGGGAAGAGGTCGAGCACATGCACAAAGTAATGGAGCACACACTAACACTATGGGAGGTGATCAGTGTGAGGAGAGGGTCAAGGAAATAGATGGAGAGTAATGAAATAGTTTTCCAGATGAAAGAAAAAGTCTACCAGGTGAGTAGATATCGCAACACACTGAGGAGTGTCAGGTATGTCAAGTCAGAAGGGAACGTTTTATACAGACTTCGCTGTCTTTGGTGGAGTCGACTGACATATTCTAAAACTTAGCCAGATAGGGCAGAGAATACAACTAAAATTTAGCTGATTAGAGTAGGGCCAGCAATCGCCCGCTTTGATACCATGTTAGACATTCATGGAGAAGACAACCATTAAATGAAGATAAACATCAGATATCATTTTATTAATCATAGATGTGTATTTATATTATATTTTCGTGACTCTTGGATTCCACATTCCACGGTCACTTGGACTCCTCTTTGACTGTTCAACGTCCACACCTACCCATAAAGGATTAGGTGTCCAACATTTCCAAACCAAGGAAATATTGAAGGACTCCCATTTCCTTCATTTCAAACTCCCTTGCAAGATCCTCCTTGCAAGTTATCAGCTACTCATCACCTGTAAAAATTAGATCATCAACATAAAGTACGATAATCAAGAGCTTACCATCAACCACAATATGGTAAAGGTTTTCATCCTCTTTACTTTTGGTGAAGCCCAACCCGGTCAAATAGCTGTCGATCTGACTATACCAAGCATGAGGTGCTTGCTTCAACCCATATTGTGATCTCTTGAGTTGACACATATGCGACTCACTGTCAAAGATCTCTAAACCTTATATATTCTCTATGTACACTTATTCCTCAATAAATCCATTGAGAAATGAAGTTTTCACATCCATCTGATGAATATGCCACCCTATCTGCGCTGAGAGTGCAAGGAAAGATATAATCGATGAGTACCTAGCAACAAGTGCGAAAGTCTCCTCATAGTCAATCCCCTCAACTTGTGAGAATCCCCAAGCTATAAATATAGCCTTGTACTTCTCCACACTCCCATCTGCCGCCCTATTCACCTTATAGATCCATCTAGATCCAACCACTAATTTTCCGACCGGTCTTGGGACAACTTACGATGCACTGTTCTTAAAGATGGAGTCATAATCCTCTACCAGAGCATCAACCCAAATTGGTTGTTGCATTTCTTCCTGAAAGGTAGATGGTTTTGTCACAATCTCATAAGATCCATCTATCTAATAAGCCTGTCTAGAGACTGTCTCTATCCGCACAGTCAGGTAGATGCTCCTACATGCTCTGTCGCATCAAGTTTCAATCTACCAGCTTCCGTGGTCTGCGTTCTACCATTTCCAGTGGATGGCTCTGCATAAGTGTTTTCTTCCACTCCATGATCCTCTTCATGTGGCTGCTCCACGTCTTTATGTTCATTATTTGAAACAAAGAATTCCTCATCTACATGTATATCTAGCTCCCTCTCAATCGACAATCACATGGCTTTCTCCACATCAAATTTTATATCCCGTCTCACAACAATCATCCTACTATTTGGAAAATACCCTTGATAGTGGTGGGGAGTATCAGTGTACCCCATAAATATCCCAATCTCAGTTTTTGGTTCGATCTTATTCCTAGAATCTTTGGTCACATGCACATATATAGGTGAGCCAAAAATCTTAAAATATCAAACATCAGGTTTCTTACCAGAAAAATCCTCCTCTGGTGTACTCTTGCCATGTATCCAATGAGGACTACAATTTTGGACAAATACCATTGTGTTGCATGTCTTCGCCCACAGATGCAATGGTAGGCCCTGGTCTTGCAACATGGCTTGTGTTGCACCAACAATTTTTCTATTCTTTCTTTCTACAACCCCATTCTGTTGTGAGTTATGAGGCGCAATCAACTCTCTCTGAATTCCTTCTATGCCGTAGAAGTTCTTGAATTAATTGGAGATGTACCCATATTTTCTCCTAAGAGCCTTCACATGCTTCCCCGTATCTTTCTCCACCATTGGTTTGAACTAAAGAAATTTTGAGAACGTATAATCTTTCTTCTGGATGAATTAGATCCAACACTTTCTAGAAAAATCATCAAAAAATATCACATAGTATTTGTGATTTTTTGTCGAAGCAGTAGAGAATGGTCCATACACGTCTGAGTGAAATATCTAAAGTATTTCCAAAGCTCAGTTCTCCTTCTCGTGAAAAGTGGCCTTTGCGTACTTCCTTATAGTACATCCATTGCATGTGTCTAACTGCACAAGAGTACCCTTGGGAAGACCTGTAGAAATTTGTTGCATGACCTTCAAGTCTCTGTGGTGTACATGGCCCAATCTCCTATGAGATAACTCATCCTCATCATGGCTTACCACTTTATCCACCTTACCCATTATTTCTACGCAACCATATACATCAAGTTTATAGAGATTCTTCACACGAATCCCAATCTTCTTGGCTTGTACTATGGCTTTATATTGTAGGAAAGCTTTCCCTTCACTGAAAACCACATTTTAGCCTCTATCCTGCAACATTATGACTGGAACTAAATTTTTTTTCAAGCCTGGTACATGAATTACATATTTTAATAAGAAGGGATTACCCGAATATCTTTGGAAGGAAACTATACCAATCCCGGTATCATTGTATTTCCCATCATCACCCATTTTGATATGCATATGGAGGTCCTTCTCCTCCAAGCTATTGGAAAGTTCTTTGTCTCCCATCATGTGGAAATATGCACCACTATCCAAGTACCACACGGATCCCATCTTACTTGACACCATGCATGCAATGAGAGAGAAGTGAAGCTCAAATTCCGATGCCAAAGCTTCACCAGCTGCAGTTCCTGAAGCCTTCTTGTTCTTCTTCTTTTGTGGACAATTTGTGGCATAATGTTCATGCTCGTGAATCTATGTATACTTCCTCCTCTATCACATCATTCAAGAACATAGTCTTAACATCTATCTGGTGAATCTCCCATTCCATCTACATTGCTAAAGAGATGATGGATCTGATAGAAGTGTACCATGCTACTGGAACAAAGTTTTCTTCATAGTCAATGCCTTCTTTCTGGGCATACCCCTTTGCTAAAAATCTTGCTTTGAATTTCTCTATGCTGCCATCTGCAACATATTTGATCTTGTAGATCCACCTGGATCCTACAACAAATCTACCCTTTGGTCTAGGGACTACTTCCAAGACATCATTTTTCATGATGGAGCTATACTCCTCTACCAGGGAATCTACCCATACCTGATGTTGAGGTCCTTCCTGAAAAGTAGAGGTCTCTCCAACTTGAGCTACTAGTTCCTGATATATATCAGATTGTTTCCTTATCCTCTTGCCTTCTCTAGGTGTTCCAACAAATCCTTCTGCATCTCTCAGAATATGTTGGAGTTCTATGCTCGGTCTCCCATTAGTGGTGGGTGGTCTCACCTATTCTTCCTCCTATTCTTGGTTAGAGGAGCTTCCCTCAGAACAATTGTTCCTTGGAGAGGTATTGTACCTCTCCTCCAGAGGTCGTTGAGGCAGTACCAATGGATCTTCCTCAATTTTCATATTTGTGATCATCTCTTGATATTTCCTAAAGGCTTTCTCTTCCAGGAATTTCACATCATTTCTTACCACAAATTTCTTGCTCTCTACAGTATAGACGCGGTATGCCTTTTCATTCTTACTGTAGCCCATCAAAAAACCCTTTTCTACATTTTGATCTAGTTTCTTCATCTTTTCCTCTGTAACATGGAAGTATGCTATACTACCGAATATCCTAATGTGGCTCACTTCTAGCTTGTTGCCTGTGAACACACTTTTGAGAGTCACCTTCCCCAAAGCCCTATTTGGAACTCTGTTCTGAATACAGACTGTTGTGTTGCAGGCCCTTTTCCATAAGAATTTGGGAATTTCCTTGTCATACAACATTTCCCTTGCAACTTCTATTATGTTCCAATTCTTATGTTCTGTAACTCCATTTTGTTAAGGATTGTAAGGAGTTGTCCACTCTCTCTTGATGCCTTCCTATGCATATAAATTTGTGAATTATTTATCAATATATTTTCCACCGTTATCTTACCTTAAATTACTGATCTTCTTTCCTGTAGAATTCTCTAGCAATGCTTTGAAATCTTTAAACCGATTAAAGACTTCATATTTGGTCTTCAGAAAGTCGATCCAATTTTTCCTGGAATAATCATAAATGAAGGTGGCAAGATATTTTTCCCTACTGAGAGTTGTTGTAGACATCAGATTGAAAATTTCAGAGTGTATTAAATCTAATACACCTTTGTCTCTGTTTCTGCTTCTTGGAAATGATGCCTTAGCATACTTCCCTAGTACACATCCTCTATAAAAATCGTCTTTCTTTATGCAGAGTTCAGGAGCCCCTATAAAATTTTTTTTTAGAATCTCCAAGGCTACATGGTGTAGATGCCCCATCCTTCTATGCCATAACTCATTCATATATTTATTGTATGTATTTCCTATTAGGGCCACCGAAGATTCGATTTGGAGCTTATATAGCTTGTGACTCCTTACTCCGATTTGTGCCTTTTTGCTTCAGTTGAGATATTTGACATATAATTTATCTTGAAAAAAGTATATGTCATAGCCCTTGATCTGAAGTTGAGACACCAAGAGTAATTTCATCCCCAACTCTAGTACATGTAGAACATTGGTGGCTCGAATCTTGTGGCCATCCTCCATATGAAAAGTTACGGTACCTCTTCCAATAGAGGTACATTTTGCCTTATTTATCATAGCTATTTGGAAATTCATCTGGTCTTCTTGATAGATAGAAAAACATTCTCGAACCCCTGTCATATGAGAAGATGCTCCACTGTCAATATACCAAACATCTGGAGGAGGCGTGCTTGATACATAGGTAAGATCCTCCTCCAGTCTGGATGATAGCACCTTCATGTCATGTTCTCTCTACATTTATGCGTGCTCTGGAGGACTGCGTCAATCCTTCCCTTGGTTATTGTCAGATATTCCCTTCCTGTCAACTGTGTTGTCTCTTTAGATCTGCAATTACTTTGATACCATATAGAAATTTATGAATCTTAAGACTTATGCAGAAATTATTACTGTTAATCTGATTAAGCTCCTCTTACTTATATAAGTTATTAACTGAATAAATTTAAGTTAACATCAAAGAGAAACACATAGCATATCTCTACCAATTCAGATCTAGAATAAGCACATGCGCACATCGACAAAGTGACGCAGTTAGTTCTAGAAAAATAGTCCCTGGAAATACCCAAATTTAATTACACTATAAAACAACTATAGATGGGTTTTGATAAGTTGTTTCATTACACAATACAAAAGCAATATTTGAGAAATTGGAATTTATGGTTCAAGTCAATTAACTTCCATTTTTATTGATAGATTCAATAGATCTATCTTCAAATTAGTTGTAGATAAATTTTGTTATTTGATAACAAAAACATGATAAATTGAAATTTATAAATCAAATAAATAAATAAATAAAAATTATATAGATAACAAATTTATTTGAAGAATGTTTATCAACGTAATTTGATTCATCACTATCCTTCAAAGAAAGCCACATTATCTTAGTTTATGTTTAGTAATGCAGTTTTGACTCTTGTTGAATCTGAATGCAGGTTGAGTTATGCAAATTCATGTATATATGGAACAAAATGTGATGGATGATATCTTGTCTAAAAGTGGTATACTTCTCTGTTGTCTTGCTAAATCTGAATGCAGGTTGAGTTATGGCAATTCATGTATATAGGGAACAAAATGGGATGGACGATATCTTGTCTAAAAGTGGTATACTTCTCTGTTGTTCTGGCAATATGGGATTTGAAGTGATGATGGATGGATCTATATGTGCTGCAGGATCTTTGGAATTTCGATCTTTGGTATATGTTGGCCATCTTGTACCTGTTTGCCTATAGATGATCAGAGTTTTTTATATTTTGGTTTTGTGTCAAATATGACAATTCTGACTGCAGAGTATTGAGAATTTTACTAGATGATTATTGTAAATATGCATGGCTAATAGCAAGATGTAATGGATTGGTTTTTTTGTTTGTTATATCAAATAGTTTTATTAATAAATTGTTATCTTTTTATGTTGAAAAAAAGAGTTGATTTATGAAAAATCATATCACTTAGAATTTATTACTATTATTTATAAAAATAAATAGCAACTAAAATTATTTATTAATAATTTACATTGAAATAGACTTTCATTACTTTATTGCCAACTATTATTGACACAGACTTACATTAAAATAGAATTTCATTACTTTACTGCCAAATACAATACATAAATACCACCTAAAATTATTTATTAATAATTTACATTGAAATAGAATTTCATTACTTTACTGCCAAGTATTATTGAAACAGACTTACGTTAAATAGACTTTCATTACTTTACTACCAAATACAATACTTTTGGTGTTTCGTTGTTAACGTATTTCCTTAATTCCTCTTAAATATTGTGGTACTATCCTATAAGCACATTTTAAAAATTATAATGGGGGCTGGTATTTTGTGTGCGCTAGACTAGAGTTATGGAATTGTGTTGGAGCCAATGTCTTGATGCTGTTGGTGGTTGAAATTCACTGTGATTACTATGTGTATGTTGTCACTGTGGAAGTAGTGGGGGAACTATGGAAGCAAAGGCACTTCTTCGTCTTCCTCAAATTGACACAAAAATATACTACATAGCTCCTCCTCGTCTTTTTCATCATGTATCCTTCTATACCTGAAACATCTCAATCTCCCAATTTCTACCGAGGAAAGACCGGATGATCTGCAGAGTGCGATGCAGCATCTAAACAGGGAGACAATTACAAGTACAGTCTGTTAGCTCCTTGTAATCAGCAAGATTGGAAAAATTTCGACCACGGGGAGAACACCATTTCAACCACTTCGGGATTCTAGGATCTAGCCCCCCTGAATCCGGAGAGGGATCTCTCCAATAAGTGTAAAGATGGATTTATATTTAAGGTTTTGGGTAATGACATTAGGCTAGTTATGAAGTCCAAGGGTTTTTGTTTGTTTTGGATGGTTGAGCATGATTATTATTTGAGTGTAAAGTCCTATATGGAAAGAGTTTCAAAGGTGTGAAGTTGCAAGAAAATAGAACGAGCTTTGGCTAAAAAGATGGATGCAATGCTGGTTTTACTCCATTGGGCTATGGAGTCATAATAGGATTTAATTGAAACAATCAGGTTCAAGAGAGGTCCATGGGGCAAGTCATATATGTATAAGGATCTCTTTAAAGTTGATTTTATGGAATGAAATGACACAATAAGAAGGGGAATTAAACAGATGAAGAACAAAGAGAAGCCCACGATCTGGTAAGTACTTTGAAACTAGCCAGCTTTTGAAATACAATTAAGAAAGACATGAAAATGATCTAAGATCTGGTAAGTACTTCAAAACTAGCCAGATTTTTATACACTTTCAATAGAAAAACATTTAAAACACAAGGGAAACACTAATGATAACAAATAATGGTCTAAGAGCTGGTAAGTACTTTGAAAATAGCCAGCTTTCAACACACTCTTAGGGAAACTTTCAGATAGTTTTTTGGGATAAAACTAGGACAGGGCTCACCATAACTTCCTTAGTTCATGTGTACTTAACATAAACTAAAAATAACATTCAAAAACAATATTTAGCTAAGACAGTAGGACAAGGGAATGCCAACATTCCTAACTGCTCAAATTGAATTAAATCATTCCTAAACAACACAAATTAGAAGAAAACATGGAGATAAAGCTTATCAGTCAGAGAAGGGTACTGATATACAGTAAATCCTAACTCTATGCTTGCTATTGTTTATCAGAGAATATGAAAAAAGTGAAAATAGAAATAAATTAACGATTTACAATAAGAAAAACATCACCATCGACATAGACTAGGATCCCATAAATGAGCTTGTATTGGTGCTTCAAAATAGTTACAGCTTTAAGTCCAGTGTTTCAGGTTAGCAATCATCTTCACTTCTCAGCCTAACTATTCTATCACAAGAAGAGCTTCAAGAGCCTTTGAACACTATTTACAATCAGAAGTTTCGAGCATAAGTATATTTAAAAATTCTGCAACCAACATTTTCTCATCTTCTATAGGAGTGTTTATAGAAGAAATGAGGAGGTGGGAGGGGATAAAAGATCGCCCAGGACAATTAATACAGATTTTAATACTTCATGGCCTTTGAGGGGCTCAATGGAGAATTTTACATATGTGTCCTCTGTATTAAATGTTTTACATTAATAATTAAGCTTGGTGGGAGCTTTTGTTGACCTTTAAGGCTCTCTTTCATGATATAATAACTATGCTGATATTTTTCATTAAGTTTATTTGGTAGAATTAACTATTTGGCTGCATTGAGGCAAATATCTAATTTTCTGATCATAGTTCAGCCTTTGTTGAATGCTCCGAGGCTACAGGTATCTTTGTGGTAACTGAGAGGAATCAATTGGCCTCTATTGTGGTGGTGGAGGCCTTTCTATCTGATAGATATTTTTTATTTGTCTTTAATTACATTTTAATTTAATGGATTAGGCTTTGGATAATCAATCTTAGCCGTAACCCACTAAACTATGAAATTCATCTTCAATCTTCAGTTCTACTGTGGTAGGTCTTCAACACTGATACTCTTTTGTTTTATTTAATTGTTTGTGTCTTGTTGATGTGCAAGGCCACACAGGGTTCATATGGCATCAATGCCCATGAAGCACTGATGAAATGTGGATTTGAACCCTGTGGAATGATCTTATTGTAAGCACAGAGACACAAGGGATTTCATCCCCAGCCTTTGGTTTTCCTTAGATGTAATGGAAAATCCATTCAATACCTGCAAAATACAAAAATAACTAAGAAATCCTGTCTTTTTTGGGAAAAATGCTTCAGAGGTTGTGGGTGGGAGCATGGCCATTGGATGGCAACATCCAATGGTGGAGATCTGAGTTAAAAACCCTTTGGAAGAGGTGGAGGGCGATAGTGTAAGGCAGGATTAAATCTGGGTTGTTGATCTGCAGAGATCAACGGTGGGAGTCGCGCGCGATGAATCAAAATAGAAATGGGGAAAGGTGGTTTCGGAGGGCAAAAAAACCGTTTCCATGTGAGAAGAAGGCGGGGAGGCGGTTTTTCCTTTTTGAATGTGATATGCATTCCCACCCGACACGTGGCTTTTCAAAGCCACCAATATCGCGCGGCCCTTGGGAAATTATTCTTCGCGCTGAAAGTTACGCGATATGGAATGTGGGCAGTTAGATATAGGACCTCACATCTAGAAATGGGGAAAAGAGCGCGATATGGGATAGATGCGCAGGCAGAAGTAAGGGGAGCGATTTTATTATGGGCTGTCCAATCGAGAGATCGATGGCGGAGATCAAATCTAGAGGGAGGCAGGACCCACAGGAGGCAGGCCTGTGAGGTTAAATATGAGTTGTTGGATGGAACAAATCAATGGCTGAGATGTGATCTAGGGTATGAATGAAAATAATACAAGGGAGGAGAAGGGTTAATGAGGGTCATTGATCTGCAGAGATCAACGGCTGAGGATTGGCGAAAGACATTTATGAAGTGGGGCATATTTTTTAACCAAAGTCGGGAGACGCATCCTAGATTGTACGAGCTGGACACGTGGACAGTCCAGATGCAATTGGAGGCATTCGATTGGCGGGGGGGAAGAAATTGTATGGTGCCGATGCGATTGAGCATTATCCGTCGATCTGTAGATCAGATCGACGGTGGAAAATAAATCAGAGGGGTTTGAAGGCAGAAGATAGGCTAATGATCAGAGCGAATGAGGGTTGTCGAATCTAGGATATACTGGATAGATCTAACGGCGGAGGATCCATCAGGGAATGCTCATTGGGGAGAGGAAAAAACATAAGTGAAATTTTCCCTTTGAAAATTTCCAATGTGATGTTGCGTTGATCGTTGATCGGCCTTAGATCAACGGTCGAGATTTCTTTAAACAGAGAACCAGCGAAAACCCTTTATAACACATGAAAACCAAAAATTAAATAAAAAAAAAGGTTTTGGCTGCTCGGAGAGGGATATGTATATATGAAATGGTCTAGCACCTGATTGCGGGGCTCGTGGTTTATATGAAACACGATAGACCTAGGGCTTATATATATGGGAGCCAATCACATCGGAAGGTCGGGCTTGGTCTTTCAATCTACCCATTTTGAATTTCTCTGAAGCAATTAGTGCTTGGGGAATTTTGACTCTTGGTCCCGGGCGTAAGTTATATGGAGTGAAGCGGAGAGCGGGGTTTATGCAAATGGGGGTTAATCGCATCGAAAATTCAATGCGGGGCTTTTCAATCTACCTATTTTTCATTAAAAAACATTGTTTTAGTGGGTTTAGACAAAACTTAGGAAAAAAGGGTTTTATGAATTTACGAAGGGAGATAATGCATCAGAGATGAGTTATATAATGTTTTAGTGCCCGATTGTGGGCACAAGGGTTATATGAAGCGGTGAAAGACTTGGGGCTTATAAGCAAGGGCTAATCGCAATCAGAGGTCTTACCATAAGAAATAAACTTGTGTGCTCTAATTTCTCTGATGCTATAAGCACCGAAAGGGCTTAGTGCTTAGTTCTTGCACCGGGGCATATGGTGGGGAAGTGGTTAGGACTTAGCCCAAAGGGGCTTAAACCTGTAATACAAAAAAGTGTATTTTTATGAGTTTTTTCAGAGTTTTCAGATGGATTTGGGGATTTTGGCAGAGTTTTAAAAGGAGTTTTAAAATCTATAATGTGGATTTTATGAAGGGGAAAATGGAAAAAATGGAAAAACAGAGGAAGTTTATGAGGGAAAGAAAAGGAAAATGAAGGTTAGCTTTGATGTGGAAGGAAGGGAAAAAATGGTGTTTTGCATCAGTCTCTTTTCTATGAAATCAACAGAATTTGAGAGTTTAAAATGGAAACAGCAGTGAAGATTGAACCAAGGGCATGATGTCTCCATAAGTCTTCAAGAGATAACACTTTTAGCAATAAAACCTGTTTCTTGAGGGCTCCAAAAATGTTTTAGCCACCATTTTATAGAACAAATTTTATTGGTGGCTAATAGTGGCTCCACTTGGGGATGGTGCCTTCTTGAAGGCATCAAGAACTTCATACTTGCATTCTCTGGGAGGCTGATCGGCGCCTTATCCATTGGGCTACCTTTCTTTACTTGGATTATCTTCTTTGTTCTGAAAACTTGTTAGAAACCATGGAAAAAAATGGAACTTCATCAATACAAACTTTCTACCTACCCAATCCTACTGAACTAGCTTTTTTTCTTCTTTAGAGTGCACTTGGATTGGAAAACTCTTTTAAGAACATTTTATTCTTTTTAAAGCGTAAAAATAATCTAATTCTACTCCTTATTTCTCCATGAACTTAGATTAAACAGTTGAGTTCATATGCTTCTCTACCTAATCTACCAATCTGTTAGGATTAAACAGTCTAACATATTTTTATTCTCTAAATTCTACAATAGAAATTAAAAAGCATACAATTCAGGATTGAACAGTCTAACTTGATGCTGATCTATGACATAAAAAACAAGTTGCACATAGATATTATTTTGCAGAAAATTAAAACAAAACAGAAGGCTTAAGATTTGAAAGTTCAAAGCACTTCCTTCATCTTTTTACAGCTTTGTTTTTGCCTCTTTTTTGAGTTGTTTCTTGTTTTTTCGTTCAGATTTTGAGCTAATTAGAACCAGTGTTTACCTCTATTCTAACTCAGAAATTTAAAAAGATTTGAGTCATTCACATTTGGAAACCTAGGTTCATATTTTGAGCATGTTTGAACCTTTAATTTCTAGCCTAATCTACCTATTGATAAGCCAAGATTAAACTGTTTAGCAAATCGAATTCACTATCCTATCAGAAGTAAATTTAAAAATAATTAGTCAATATTAAGCTATTTGACTTACTAGAAGTGTGTTTTTCAGGAGTGGCATTTAATCTTGTACACTTTCAAATTTGTTTCTCTTTTTGTTGGTATGGGGTTATACCTTTATTGTTCTTACAATCTGCCCTCTTTTCTTTCTTTCATTGTTTTTGTATTTTTGTTTTTTCTAACTTTGAATGCAATGGTGGATGAAATATTTATAACGAGAAAAAGATAAAAAGGATTTCAGAACATGACATAGATCAAGAGAAATAATTCTTAAGCATCCTGTCATTGACAAGACCCCCCAAACAATTCAGCTCCATTCAACTCTTCTAAGAAAAAGGCATTATTACCAGCAACTGAATGAATGAAGTAAGGGCCAAGCCATAAGTTGTCAAATTTTCCATGCTTGCCCTTGTCTTCTCTCCTTGAGTCCCACTTTAAAACTTTGTCCCCAACATTGAAATTGTTGGCCTTTGTTCTTCTATCAAAAAGCTTTTTAATGTTGTCCTGCTTCTGTAATGCTTTGTTATAAACCTCCTCTCTATTTTGCTGAAGGTGGATAGTCTGATTTATCCTTTTGATCATATCATTTTCTTCAGAATGAACCTCTTGAATCAACTTCATAACTGGCACACCAAGGCTGGTTGGAAAAATTGCATCAGTTCCATACACAAGCTGGTAGGGTGACATGCCAATAGATTTCTTCAATGTTAATCTGTCAGTCCAAAGTGCATGCACAAGTTTTGTATGCCAAGAATTTTTGTTGTCCTCCAACAAATTCTTGATTATGTTCACTAAAATCTTGTTTGAAGATTCTGCAAGTCCATTACCTCGAGGGTAATAGGCCGTGGAATGCCCAAATGTTATTTGATACGTGTGACAGAATTCAACCATCTTCTTTGATCCAAATTCTGCTGCATTATTAGTGATGATCTTGGTAGGACAGCCAAATCTAGAGAGAATATTACTCTCCCTGAACTTTATAATTAAAGAATCATTGGCTTGCCTACAGGGGATGGCTTCTATCCCTTTAGTGAAGTAGTCAGTGGCAGTGAGAATCCATCTATGTTGGGTAGAGGAAGGTGGATGGATTTCACCTATGATGTCAAGTCTCCACTGTTGAAAAGGGGCTTCAACAGTGATTGGATGTAGAGGTAGGGGTAGCAGCTTCCTTTTCCCTTCAAAAAGTTAACATTTATGACATGCAATTATCATCTTGTGTACATGAAGAAAGAGGGTAGGCCGATAGTAACCATCCCTCAAGGTTTTGTTGGTTTTTGTCTTCCAATATAAATGGCCTCCACAATCCCCTTCATGGAACTCATGCTTAACCTTCTCTGCATCAAAATCAGGCAAACATTTAAGAAATATTCCACTTGCATTCTTCTAATAAAGACATTTATCTATAATGCAATAGTTTACAGCTTTTGATTTCAAAAACCTTTCCTTTGTTTTTGTGAAGCCAGGAGGTGTATTCAAATTAAGAAAAACATAAATAATATCAGCATACTAAGAGGAATTCATAAAATGGTCTTCAACAATGGGAGTTGAGATTTCCTCTTGTTCATCCCAAGCGTTTATCATATCAATATCAAGAACTTCAACATTTGATCCAACCATTAATCTAGCTAGACCTTGGCCTTTGATGAGTTTAGTGAGCTTTATCTCTAAATCATATTCAAGAATAACATCTATCCACTTACCTCTCTTACCATCTGGGTCCTATATTAGAATGTATTTCACAACTGAATTTGGGACGAAGGCAATGATGTGGGAGTGAAAAATGTATACTCCGAAGTCTTTTAAAGCCTTAACCATAGCAAAGGCTTGCTTTTCCATAATGTTATACTTCAAAGGAGCATCCCTCAATGCCTTGATAAAGAATGTGATAGGTTGCTCTTGTCCTTGTGGATTTTTCTGTAAAAGGACATCAGCTATTGTATATTCTGATGCAAATGAAAAAATATAAAAATCTTTTGAAAAATCAGTATTTATAAGAATCGGTGTTTTGTTTAATGCTTGTTTCACCGGCTCAAAGGACTTCTTTGCTTCCAAGGTCCATTTTACCCCTTGCTCCTTATTTAACATGTTTGTAATATTTCTAAGGAGCTCAGCTAAGTTGGGGATGAACCTTCTCAAAAAGTTAATCTTTCCAATGAAATATTGCAACTCCTTGATGTTTCGAGGATGAGAGATTTGCAATATGGCCTCAATCCTCTTTAGATCTATCTTAATACCCTCTTCTGAAATAATGTGCCCAAGAAGTTTACCTTCTTGGAGACCGAAAAGTGTTTTCTTAGGGTTCAAAGATATCCCAAACTTTCTACATCTCTCAAAAACTGTTCTTAAATGTTCTAAGTGCTCTTCATCTGTCTTTGAAAAAACAATGACATCATCCAGATAAATAATGATGTAGTAGCCCAGTTCTTCGGAAAATGCTATATGCATGGCTCTTTGTAATGTTGCACCAGCATTCATTAGACCAAAGGTCATTTTCACATACATGAAAGTGCCCCATGGTGTAGTAAAGGTTGTATTTAATTAATCATCAGGGTGGACTAAGATCTGATTATACCTTGAGTAGTCATCCAGCAAAGAAATTATTTTTGACCCAACTACCCTTTGTAAAATATGGTCCATCTTAGGTAAAGTGTAGTTGTCCTTGATTGAAGCTTTGTTTAAGTCTCTAAAGTCTATACAAAGCCTGATCCCTCCTGTTTTCTTCCTAACAGACACCAGATTATATACCCCACTCAGAATATCTAATAGGGACAATAATACCAGCTTCATACATTTTCTTGATTTCCTTCTCAACTAATGGAAACTAAACAGGGTTTATTCTGCGCGGCTTCTGTTTGAATGGTTTTTGGTTTTCCTTGAGAGGGATTTTGTGCTGAATTATTTCAGTGTCATAGGATTTAATATCTTCGTAAATCCACGCAAAAACATTAGAAAATTCTTTAAATAGCTCTATGTATTTGAGTTTAATGTGAGCTGGTAAAGTCTTAGACAGTTTGATCATCATTGGTTTAAGTTCACTGCCTATATTGCACTTTTCCACTTCAGTCTCTACAGGCTCTAGTTTGGCTTCTTGGCCACATCGTTAAAATCAAACAACTCTTCTAAAGGGGCCAGACCCTTTGGCAAACTATGATCTTTAGACTGCAGGGTCTCTGACTCCTCTGTTTCTAATGTTGAAATCATTTCTGTGGTGTTTTCAAGTTTGCTAGATAGTAGATTTATATTGGCAACCTCAGAAGACGATTATTCTTCACCAAGAAAATTTTCTTCACTATTGCAGTCTGTATCATAATCTGAATCCAAACTGTGTAGTTCAAATTCATTTCTGAATTGCATGAAGTATTCTATTTGTTTGTCTCTGTCGAACACTTCCCAATATTTTTCGTTATCAGGAATGGCTGGTCTGAATTTTATCTAAGTTGTGCATTCTTTGGTTTCATATGGAATTAAGCATGTTCTAGCTATGAAAGCTAAGCTGTGGGCCATGATATTTCTTTTTCTTCGGAAAAAAATTACCTGGTACTCCTCGAAAGTTTTGAAAAGGTCCACGACATCATTTTGATAGGCTCTAAGTCTTGGGTGATTTGCGTTGTATTCCCCGTTGAGCTGCCTACTGATTAACTCAAAATCCCCATATACTTTAATTCTCTTGGATCCTAACCTTTTCAACAAATGAAAGCCTAAAAGCAGGGATTCATATTCTACTATGTTATTAGAACACTGAAAGTTTAATTTATAGGAAAGGCTCTATGTGCGGTTGTTCTCAGTGTTGCATATCTAGCCACCTACACCAGCATTAGTTCTACTGCATGACCCATCAAAGTTCACACTCCACAAAGGACTAGATTTGGTTTTATCTTGGGTACTTTCCTCTTCGACTAATGTGCTTTCTAATTGTTGTTGAATATCAGCACTTAGTTGAATTCGTTTTGACTCCTGAAGTTTTTTACTGCGTTGAGGGTTACTTTCTTTACTGTTAAGGTTTAAAAGCAAAGGACGGATGACTTGAAGCTCAAGACCTGTGTTGGGTTTGCTAAAGTTTTCAAATGTAGAAAACTGTTTTGACACTTCTGTGTTGTGTTCTTCTTCCTCTCTATCGACCAATAATTCTATTAAAGTGACTTGTTCACAGAATGTTTCATCATTAAACAAGATAAAAGAATCGAGGCTTGTATTTATAGAGTACAGAGGAGAGTTTTGGGGTTTGTCTTGGCTTGTAACTGTGTATTGCATATGGGACTCCCTGTAAATTCTTCTTGTCGGATTGAAAACAAGGATGGTCGCATAGGTCATGTCCATCTACATAGTTCCTTGTAACTTAGCCCCCCAAGATCTTGATAATAACATTCCATACTTTGGGGGCGCATCAGCCACAATAATATCCATGACTAAGCATTTGGCTGGACGCTGTGCTAAGTTAACCCAGATATCTTTGATTAATCCTAAACATTTTACTCTGGTCGAGTCAAAGGAGTAAAGGTCTTTATAAGGTATGGTGATTTCTAGACCAAGGCTCTCCATTACAGCTTTGGGCATTAAATTATGAGAAGCCCCGAAATCTTGCATAGCATTGTGCAAAATCTTGTCATGAACGTTTAAACTCACATAAAAGGGAGGAACGGGTCCCTCTTGATACTTACCTTCAATCTTTGGACCAAAAATAAGCTCAGGCTGGTCATCATTAAGATTGAATGTGTAATTATTCTCTTCTATATTTAAAGCCTTCAAAATTTGGGTTCTATACACATTTTGGGCAGCTAACTCAGTGAGAGGAACAGAGATTTTAATTTTTGAAATTTCTAGCTCCAGGGTGAAAGGAATTTGATTCTTTGAAATGCTTGTCTCAACCTTATTAGCTCCCACTCTGTTAGCAAAATATGTTTGCTAATTTGTTCTATTTACATTTGAAAAAATGGTTTTAAAAAGAGTACTAGCTGAAGTGTTAGTATTTCTAGGGTCTACACTCTGTTTTTCCTCGTTTTGAGTGCCTTTCTCTTTACCTTTATCAGAATTTATAGCTACTATTTTGTCTTTCTGTTTGACAATTTTGGGTTTGTTTATAGTGCTGTTTTGTGAAGATTTGTCAGAGGTTTTGGTGTTGGGAGTTTGTTTATTGGTTTTGCTTCTAAGGTCATATTCTCTTTGAGACTCTATGATGACATTTTCCATTTCTTGATAATAAATTTCATCATCATCTCTTTCGTCATCATAGGGTGTGTATAGACCTTTTTTTCTATCATAATGAACCTCAAAGTCATCATTATCTACTCCTAGCATGTTGATATCATCCTCCTCTACTTGCTCATCTGTTTCCTCAACCTTACTCACATAGTTTTGATGAAAGGGAGGAGTGATCTGTTGATCATCTTCCCTAGGTCTATTTGGAGATTGGTTCCTTCTAAAATTTTGATTTTGGTTCTGGTTTATGTTTTGAGGAGCAATTTGGTTTTGACTTGCTTGTGCTCTCTCAAGGATGCTCATCTTCTTCATCACCTCCTCCATCATTTTTTCCATCTGTGAGCTAGAAGTGGAAGGGGTAGATTCCTCTCTGAAGGATACTCTCTTCTCATTCTTCATTCTTGCTATCTTCTCCATCAAGTTAACTTCCACAACAAGAGCCCCTTTTTGCATATCTTCAAGGGTTACAAGATCTCTTTCTCTTAGCTGATAGGCCATCTCAGGGTTGAACCCTTCGGGAAACTTGTTTAACGCTAAACCCTGTGGAGGTTTTAGATCTCGGGGAAGCGCACTATACACACTGTTAAATCTGGTGCAGTAAGCTTGAACACTTTCCCCACTGTTTCTATGGAGGTTCTTGTAATCAGAAAGGACTTGGAGAGGATTCTTCTTCACTTCGCATTTGTTTCAGAATATCTGATGGAAGGCTTGGAGATCATTGATACTATGGGGGGTTAAGCCTTTAAACCATTTTCTTACTTCTCCCCCCAAACTCTAATAAAATAGTCTTAGTTTGACAGATTCATCATCAATTTAATTTTTGTCAAGGTAGTCATTAATTTTATCTACATGTTGTGATGCAGTAGTAGCATTGCTAGCATCATATAATGGAATTTTGGATTGATAGTCCCGTGGAAGATTGAATAATGGTACAAGAAGGACTAAGGGAGCATACCATGCTGCCATGATATGTGGTGGAGGTGGATTAACAAGGGTGAAAGTGGGATAAAGTGGAGTGGTTTGGACAGTGGATGTAGGATGAACAGATATGAATGGACTGCTGAGCTGACCTTGGATGAGAGACAACTAAATTGAAAAAAAAATGTGAATCAGGTGGTGTTGTTTCTCTACTACTAGGATTTTCACTTGTTTCAGGAGATGAAAGCGAAGACTCAGAATCTAGTTGATCTAAATCATAAAGAGACCTAGTTCTAAATGGATTTCTTAGATCTTCTTGTGATTGTTGTAGAGCTGCAAGATTTTCAGGAACTGAATTAGCTCTCAAGGGTGATCTGAAAATAGTTGAAAAATTTATCTTAGGAGAATTCCTAAGGATACTTTCTGGGTTATCAACTATCTCAGGTGGATCTGGGTCAGGACAGGCTCTAGTATGAATCTTTCTAGGAGCCAATATGTTGTGTTTTGTACACCCAAGTAAACAAGAAAATTTCAACCAAATATGATAGTCTTTAAGAGGTTAACTAATCTGTTTCACAAATTGAAATCTACAGTACTATAACTGAGTTTTTTTAAAAGATGTTATGATGATAAAGGTTCTTTCTAGTGGATTCTTAAGGTCTGTTTAGGATTGTGGAGTCGCCAAGTGGAATTTTTTAGGTATTTTGGAGGTAAAAGGTTTTATGGTCCACCACCATGTTTATTGAATACCAATCTAAAATAGTTTTGGATTTTTTGAGTTATTTTTCAGTTGTGTGGTTTCTAAGAGTGTCCTAAATCTGTTTCACAAATTAGCTACGATTATGAGACAAAAACAATTTTCTCTTATGGCTAAGCCAACTGATCCTTCAAGGTTAGATAAACTCTTATGAGAATCCTAGGGTCTGCCTAGTTTTTCTCTGATTCAAACAAGTTTCATCATGATTACCATTAGTTGGTAGTGCTTGAAAAGGTTGCTTTTTACTCACAAGGTTTTATGAAGTTTTTAAGGGAACCTAAGATGAAAATTCGAGTCAGTTCCCCAGTGGAGTCGCCAGAAATGTTCGTTCTGGTGGCTCAACTGGTTAATATACCAATTTCACTTGAAGCAGGGGTTTCTGTTTATCTAATGATTATATTAAAATGAAAACAACTTAGAATTCCCCATTGGATTCGTCAGAAATGTTAGCTTCCTATAATTAGCAACATTGGAAAAATTCCGACCACAGGGAGAACATCGTTTCAACCATTTTGGGATTCTAGGAACGAGCCCCCGTTAATCCGGAGAGGGATCTCTCCAATAATTGTAAAGATGGAATTATCTTTAAGGTTTTGGGTAATGATATTAGGCTAGTTATGAAGTCCGAGGGTTTTTGTTTGTTTTGGATGGTTGAGCATGATTATTATTTGAGTGGAAAGTCATAAATGGAAAGAGTTTCAAAGGTGTGAAGTTGCAAGAAAATAGAATGAGCTTTGGCTAAAAAGATGGATGCAATGTTGGTTTTAGTCCTTTGGGCTATGGAGTCATAATAGGATTTAATTGAAACAATCAGTTTCAAGAGTGGTCCATGGGGAAAGTCATCTATGTCTAAGGATCTCTTTAAAGTTGATTTTATGGAATGAAATGATACGATAAGAAGGGGAATTAAACAGAAGAAGAACAAAGAGCAGCCCAAGATCTAGTAAGTACTTTGAAACTAGCCAGATTTTGACATACACTTAAGAAAGACATAAAAATGATCTAAGATCTAGTAAGTACTTCGAAACTAGCCAGATTTTGATACAATTTTAATAGAAAAACATTTAAAACATAAGAGAAACACAAATGATAACAAAGAATGGTCTAAGATCTGGTAAGTACTTTGAAGTAGCCAGCTTTCAACACATTCTTAGGGAAACGTTCAGATAGTTTTTTGGGATATAACTAGGACAGGCCTCACCATAACTTCCTTAGTTCATCTCTACTTAACATAAACTGAAAATAACATTCATAAACAATATTTAGCTAAGACAGTAGGACGAGGGAACTCTAGCATTCCTAACTGCTCAAACTGAATTAAATCATTCCTAAACAACACAAATTTGAAGAAAACATGGAGATAAAGCTTATCAGTCAGAGAAGGGTACTGATATACAGTAAATCCTAACTATATGATTGCTGTTCTTTATCAGAGAAGATGAACAAAGTGAAAACAGAAATAAAATAATGATTTACAATAAGAAAAACATCACCATCGACATAGACCAGGATGCCATAAATCAACTTGTATTGATGCTTCAAGCCAGTTACAGCTTTAATTCCAGTGTTTCAGGTTAGCAATCATCTTCACTTTTCAGCCTAACTATTCTATCACAAGCAGAGCTTAAAGAGCCTTTCAACGCTATTTACAATCAGAAGTTTCGAGCACAAGTATATTTCAAAGTTCTACAACCAACATTTTATCATCTTCTACAGGAGTATTTATAGAAGAAATGAGGAGGTGGGAGGGGATAAAAGATCTACCAGGACAATAAATACAGATTTTAATACTTCTCGGCCTTTGAGGGGCTCGATGAAAAAGTTTACATATGTGTCCTCTGTATTAAATGTTTTACATTAAGAATTCAGCTCGATGGGAGCTTTTGTTGAATTTTAAGGCTCTGTTTCATGATATAATAACTCTGCTGATATTTTTCATTAAGTTCATTTGGCATAATTAACTATTTGGTTGTGTTGAGGCAAATATCTGATTTTCTGATCATATTTCGGCCTTTGTTGAATGCTTCGAGGCTACAGGTGGCTTTGTGGCAGTTGAGAGGAATCAATTGGCCTCTGTTGTGGTGGCGGAGGCCTTTCTGTCTGATATATCTTTTTGATTTGTCTTTAATTATGTTTTAATTTAATGGATTAGGCTTTGGATAGTCAATATTAGCTGTAATCCACTAAACTATGGAATTAATCTTCAATCTTCAGTTCTGTTGTGGTAGTTCTTCAGCACTGATACTATTTTGTTTTATTTAATTGTTTCTGTCTTGTTGATGTGCAGGGCCACACAAGGTTCATATGGCATCAATGCCCATGAAGCACTGATGAAACGTGGATTCGAACGCTATGGAATGATATTTTTGTAAGCACAAGGGCACAAGGGATTGTCATCCCAAACCTTTGGTTTTCCTTGGATGTAATGGAAAAACCATTCAATACCTACGAAATACAAAAATAATTAAGAAATCCTGTGTTTTTTGGGAAAACTACTTTAGAGGTTGTGGGTGGGAGCATGGCCGTTGGATGGAAACATCCAATGGTGGAGATCTGCGTTAAAAACCCTTTGGAAGAGGTGGAGGGCAATAGTGTAAGTCCATATTAAGTCTAGGTCGTTGATCTGTAGAGATCAATGATGGGATTCGCGTGCAATGAATCAAAATAGAAATGGGGAAATGTCGTTTCGGAGGGCAAAACAACTGTTTTCGCATCAGAATAAGGCGGGGAGGAGGTTTTTTCTTTTTGAACGCGATATGTGTTTCCGCCCGACACGTGGCTTTTCAAAACCACCAATATCGCGCGGCCCTTGGGAAATTATTCTTTATGCTGAAAGTTATGCGATATGGAATGTGGGATGTTAGATCTGGGACCTCACATCGAACGGTGGAGAAAGGAGAGCGATATGGGACAGATGCACGGGCAGAAACAAGGGCAGCGGTTTTATTATGCGCCGTCCGATCGAGAGATCGACTGCGGAGATCAAATCCAGAGGGAGGCAGGACCCACAGGAGGCAGGTTTGTCGGGTTAAATATGAGCCGTTGGATGGAACAAATCGACAGCTGAGATGTGATCTGGGGTATGAACGAAAATAATACAAGGGTGGAGAAGGGTTAATGAGGGCCGTTGATCTACAGAGATCAACGGTTGAGGATTCGCCAAAGAAATTTATGAAGTGGGGCATATATTTTTAACCAAAGTCAGGAGACGCATCCTGGACCGTCTGATCTAGACACGTGGATGGTCCAGATGCAATCGGAGGCATTTGATCAGCGGGGGGGAAGAACTTGTATGGCCCTGATGCGATTGAACGTTGGCCATCAATCTGTAGATTAGATCGACGATGGAAAATAAATCGGAGGTGTTTGAAGGCGGAGGACAGGCTAATGATTGGAGCGAATGAGGGTCGTCGGATCTGGGATATAGCAGATAGATCCAACGACGGATGATCCATTAGGGAATGCCAATCGGGGAGAGGAAATAAAATAAGAAAAATGTTCCCTTTGAAAATTTCTGATGTGATGTTGCATTGATCGTTGATCGGCCTTAGATCAATGGTTGAGATTTCTTTAAACAGTGAACCAGCAGAAACCCTTTATAACACATGAAAACCAAAAATTAAATAAAAACAAAGGTTTTGGCTTCTCGAAGTGGGATATGTATATATGAAATGGTCTGGCACCCGACTGTGGGGCCTGTGGTTTATATGAAACACGATAGACCTAGGGCTTATATATATGGGAACCAATCACATCGGAAGGTTGGGTTTGGTCTTTCAATCTACCCATTTTGAATTTCTCTAATGCGATTAGCGCTTCGGGACTTTTGACTCTTGGTCCCGGGCGTAAGTTATATGGAGTGAAGTGGAGAGCGGGGTTTATGAAAATAGGGCTTAATCACATTGGAACTTTGATGCGGGGGTTTTCAATCTACCCATTTTCCATTAAAAAACATTGTTTCAATAGTTTTAGACCAAACTTAGGAAAAAAGGGTTTTATGAATTTACAAATGGAGATAATGCATCGGAGATGAGTTATACAATGTTTTAGTGCTTGATTGTAGGCACAAGGGTTATATGAAGTGGTGAAAGAATTGGAGCTTATAATCAAGGGCTAATCGCAATCGAAGGTCTTACCATAAGAAATAAACTTGTGCACTCCAATTTCTCCGATGCGATAAGCGCCGAAAGGGCTTAGTGCTTGGTTCTTGCGCCAGGGCATATGGTGGGGAAGTGGTTAGGACTTAGCCCAAAGGGGCTTAAACTTGTAATACAAAAAGGTGTATTTTTATGAGTTTTTTCAGAGTTTTCTGATGGATTTGGGGATTTCAGCAGAGTTTAAAAAGGAGTTTTAAACTCTATAATGTGGATGTTATGAATGGGAAAATGGAAAAAATGGAAACAAGAGGAATTTTATGAGGGAAAGAAAAGGAAAAATGAAGGTTAGTTTTGATGTGGAAGGAAGGAAAAAAATGGTGTTTTGCAGTAGTCTCTTTTCTATTAAATCAGTAGAATTTGAGAGTTTAAAATGGAAACAGCAATGAAGATTGAACCAAGGGCAATATGTCTCCATGAGTCTTCAAGAGATAACACTTTTAGCAATAAAAATTGTTTCTTGAAGGCTCCAAAAATGTTTTAGCCACCATTTTATATGACAAATTTTATTGGTGGCTAACATAGTCAATGTTCCATATGCAAATATAACCATCCCGGAAATCAGCGGCGGGTCCATTGTGATTAAAGGTCAATAGTGATTTCACTTTGATTTTTTTTTTTTTCTCCAAAGTTCCAACAAATATATATTTACCATTGCCTTGGCTAATACATACATTAAATTCCCACACGTTATAAGCTGACATTTAACATTTTCTAGGGAAATTTACATTCTACTCCCCTAAAAATGCACGACATCAGAACGAATTTATGTTTCAATAACCTAAAAGAGATGATCCCTCAATGCATGTTAATTTTTTTTTAGCATGAAAATACATCCGGTGTATATAGTGTATCAGTGCACATAATAGTCCTCATAAAAACATTCTGTGAGACATATTTAACAGTAAATATAACTATCAGTCATTTACATATCTTGGTATGTTCTGTATCACAAAAAAAATCAGAAAAGTGTTCTTAACATATTCATGACTTCCAAAAAAAGCTTTGGCCCAAACCTATAATCGGTTCCTCCATAATGAAAATACACAAAAAAAAAAAGTGACAATGAGTAATGCTTTTTCCTGTCTGTTCTGCTAGATTTGTTTAAAAGATTTAATTGAAATTAACCTTCCCAACGACTCCAGCTCCATTTGAGTTAAAAAAATCATATTCTATTTCACCAAATCTGCCATTTAAATCTCTCTTGGATAATCGATCAGCGTCCTCGTTCTTCTCCCTGCACACATGACTGAAAATGATGTGGTTAAATAAACTCTTTAAGGTATATATCTGCTCCAGCCAGTGGTTTTGATATGCCTGATTCAGATTCCTTCCTTTGTTCAGATGATCAATGATCACTTTCAAGTCCCCATAAACCCACATCTCTTCCAGATATAGATTTGAAGCAAACCAAAGCAATCCCCATAATGCAATAATTTCCGCCCTAGTGTTTGTGCCTCTTCCCCCATTCCAGAAAATTTTTCAATGGAGATTCGGTGCCACCATTAGCCATGCTCCGCAGCCACAGTTCTGGTTTTGAGATGGCCCATCAAAGAAACTTGCTGGGTAATGGATTTCAAAAGGCTGGAGTCTCATGTTAACATAAGGAGGGGGCCTCTGTTTCTTCTTCAGTAAATTCATCAATTCCACTGAGCTGTAAATCTTCATACAAATTTCTTGTGAGGTGTACTTCTTACCTTCAAATATCCTTCTATTCCTACAAATCCAGATATGCCAATGAAACAGAAAAGGGATAGTCAGGGAAAATTTTAAGGATGGAGAATTATTTTGAAGTTTAAAAAATTGGCGAATCTCACTAGTCCCTAATGTGAAAAATATAAAATGTTTATTGATGTCTTTGTAAAAGTTTCAAATTTATAATGATATTATATGAATTTTCTATATAATGTTGGTGATTTTTAAGGTAAAATAATTTTATATTGTAAAATTTGGGCAAATCACTTTTATAAAAAAATGGAAATTGGTGAATAAGTTTTTGGGAAAACCATGGAAAATTAGCCCACCTATGAATATTAGCCCCTAAAATTTTCCATGGGGATAGTTCTCCATATTTTACCTCTCTCGAACCACCATCTCACACAGTCTTTTATTGAAGTGTAACATGGAAGAGGCAATTTAAAAATGGCATACAAGTGACTTAAATTCTCTTCGGCAAAAATACACTTATAGAAAAGATGTGTGTTATCTTCCTCATTTTTCCCACATAAAATGAAAATGTCGGGCCCCTGCCATCCCTTTTTCTATAGGTTTCCCCACGTCAGATTTTTATTTATCCATATCAACAAACATAGAATTATCATTTTTATCTGCACCTTTACTTTCCACATGTGTTTGAACCAACACTCTTGTTCATCATCCCACCATCTTTTGATGATTACTCTATATGCTTCATTTGTGTTTATCTATTCACTCATTGTCGTACTGCCCCAAGTCAGGTTGTCCCCTTTTACATTCTTTTTTAGCCCCATTCCTTTCACTGTTTGAATGTAATTTTCCTAATCCTCTTTCCAAAACTCATTTAGGCCAACCTCCTTGTATGATTTCCATATTGGAATGTCAAATTACAAATCTTTAACCATCTGTCGCGTATAGAAAATGCCACCCTAATTTATCTGTGCAATGAGTTCTCTGCTAAGGTTGATCAGATTTCCTTGTTCCATAAACTGATCACTTCCAATCAGGATTTTGTTTCCTTCTCCAAAGTTCCATTCGATGCACTCCTCCATATCGGGCCTAACCTTGCAAAAACCCTCCCAAATTTGATCTAAATAAGTTATACCAAAATTGAATATATACCAAATAAATTCATGCTTTCTCCATTATTTATTGATCAAACATAATTTATGTTTCAATAAACTGAAAGGGATACATGTTCATATAAATAAATAATACCGAAATCCAATATCTACCAAATAAATTCATGTTTTCTCCATTATTTATTGATCAATTACTCTCTTTCGCATAATTTTGACCACTTATACAGAAGGTCGCAAAGAAATTCATGTGCAAGGCACATAGACACCATCCTTTACTGATCTACCTATTCAGAAATTATGTCGTAGAATTATGTAATCTGCTGCATTTAGTGATAACATAATGAAGGACACCAACCTTTAATGTAGGTACTTCGTTTATATAAACAATTATGTAAAATATTTTGATTACAGTAATATGAACATCAAGGATGATGTTGAAAATATGATATTAAAAGAAAATGAACAAGGTATGGTATTAAATGAAGGTGAACGTAAATGTAATGTGATGGATTATGTTTTTAAAAAAAAAATTATATAAAGAAATTATTAATATTAAACATAAGAAAATAATTACTAAATTATAAATTTTATTAATTAAGTCGTAAAATAATGTAAATATTATTAAAAAAAATTATAATTAAGTTTATAGGTATTTCTTTTGGAAGTTTATATAATTTAATTTTTATTATAAATAATTATTAGGTGAATGGTAGGATTTGGTCTCCATTTAATATTCTATAATATTTTTATTTGTATTTACAAATCAAAGATTGATATTTATTTTCAAAGTATTTATGATTTCCTTCTTTTTGTTAATTAAATTTATTAGTTAATAAAAAACAAAAAAATGTATTATAGTTTCTTATGATGGAAATAGCTAAAATCACACAATTACAGAAACACAATCATATATTATGCATAAATGGTGTATGTGTAAACACACTCACACACACGGATTACATTCAGATTACTCTATTAAATAGAGTTTCTAAGATCCAACTTATTCCTAAATTAAACAGAGAGGTTGAGAGAATTTCTCAACCATCACAAACCAACTTTTAAAATATGGAATGTAAGCATTAACTCCAACATCCCCTCTTAATGATTACATTACATGAATTTATTGAATTCACTCATAAATAACAAAATAATCATGCTTATCAGTAGATGCTCCATCAAGTTGCCTCATAACCCTCAGAAAGGTGTAGTTGGCAAGTTGGATTCTCAATTTCGCTTCCTCAACTCCCGAATTAAGGACCTCCCGAAGTCAATTACTGGACAGCATCCCAATCTATATCATAACCTCATTAGGAGACCACTTCCATGTCTACCACTAACGAGGGATCCTTCCCTAGATCCGCAACTGCCATACTATCTGGACAACCATCCATATTGAACCTTACTGCCACTTGATCTCTTCAAACACAATTGATTGCATATTTGCAATAGATGAACTCCTAGTCATTCTATGGACGAGCTCCCATCCACCGAAATACATGGGTGCTAACCGCTGTACTCACCAGTTATCTGGGGAAACCATCTATATACAGAATGTATATAGAATCATTATTGCAAAATAAATTTTTTATCTAGTTTGAAATTCATCACTTAATTTACAAACAAATTATAATACTAACAAACTAATAAACACTATTATACTTCTCACAACACTAAGCTTATATACAATGGAAGAATCCTTCATCTTGTTAAAAGTTTCCATCGAACACTTTGACAACATCTTCAGATCGACACAACTACCATGAACCTTTATTTGCATAGCTGAGAATATTGACAGCCACCGATTCACTTGAGGTCCATGCCCATATGATACAAAGAAGGAAAATTTTCTTATTGGATTTCCCGCCGATGGCTACTATTTTATCAATGCTTTCCTCATTGCTAGAAATATCAATACTGTTTTCTAAAGACAACCGTCAGATAATTGCCTGGGCGAGCCGTATGGAGAATCTCTTCCCTCCGATTGAAAGGTAATGTAGCACATGAAGTGTGTAGAAAAAACATGAGGGAATTGTTCAGATACATAGCTCTACCGTGTAGGAATACATTCTTCATGAAAAATATGCAACAATTCATGCGTAAATTCTGTGGAGTTTCCGGCAGTCGAAGGATGTGCTCATATTTTGGAAAGGGTAAACGATAGTTCTCATTCTCTTCTGATGATTAGCGTATTTTGATGATGATTATCATGAAGCGATTTGGGAGCCCGAGCGTAGGACTCATGGAGATTGAAGCCACAGTAATCAACGTAGAAGTATTTCTTGGGCGTGAAATCAGCCTGAGAATTAGGATCGCCTCTCCATCGCCACGTTGCTTTGCCTTGTCATAATCATTAGGCCTCTGCCTTAGAATTTCCAGCATGAGGCCCTGCAAAGTTGAAATTCAGGAGCGCTTTTTCTCCATCTATAAAGTGCAGAAATAATAACCCACACACTAAACCTGCAAAAATGCCTCTGCGCCGCAAAATCGCAGAATTTAAACCATTACAACAATCGATAGTTGTTCCGCCTTTTCTTGATCCACCGGAAATTACCCCTTATCAATCAACTGACTCTGGAAAAAAATCAAAGAATCGCGTAGCTTTAGAAATTTCCCCACAACACAATGCACAAGCCTTTGATTCTATGCTCCAATACCATGATGGAAATAGCTAAAATCAGACAATTACAGAAACACAATCATATATTATGCATAAATGGTGTATATGTAAACACACTCACACACACGGATTACATTCAGATTACTCTATTAAATAGAGTTTCTAAGATGCAACTTATTCCTAAATTAGACACAGAGGTTGAGAGAATTTCTCAACCATCACAAACCAACTTCTCAAATATGGAATGTAAGCATTAAATCCAACATCTTAGGTATGTGGCTATGATAATCCATGATATTGACTCATAGTATTGTATTAAAGGTTATTTATAGGTTAAGGATATATAATGTTTATATATATCTAATTTGTTTAATAATAATAAAGTTAATTAAAGAATGTATATTTCCACAGTTATAAACATAATGTTGAGAGCTTATGGATAACTCTGTATATTGCTAGTTGAGCCCAATATTTCTAGTGAACACTTCACCCATAGCATAAGATGAGAAGAGTGTTGAACCAAGATTATATAGGGAACTAAAAATTAGTAGTTAGAATGTATGGGGATAGTAGGTACAATGAACATTAAATGAGTCAAATTAATGGAACCAATTTAGAATAAAGAAGAATAAGAAATTAAATCTAAATTGAGATAATAATATTAAAATCAAATTAATTAATCCATAATAATCTTATTAATCTTAGTATCACTGTATATTATAATGAATTAATTAGTTTAATTTTAATATCATTATTTGAATTTAAATTTAATTTCTTATTCTTCTTTGTTCTAAATTGGTTTCACTAATTTGACTCATTTAATGCTCATTGTCCCTATCCCCCATACATTCTAACGACTAATTTTGTGTTCCCTATATAATCATGGTTTAGCACGTTCTCATCTTATGTTATGGATTCCTACCAAACATTTGGCTCAACGAGCAATATACACCGTTATCCAAAAGATCTCCACATTACAATAATAAAGTTTTTTTTTTTTTTAGGAATTTGAAATGTATCATAGACTTTGATGTATATCATGATTTGATCACTATCAAAATTTACAAAAATAATATGGTGAATTATTTCACAAACATCATTTCATTCCTTCATGGAAAAATATTTTAAATATCATAATATAATTAGTTGGTTGAGACCCATGTTTTACATAATAACAAATGTAAGTTATATTTTTCCACTCTTTGAATCTAATTGGTATTACTAGGAGGTTGATTATGATTTTGGCCACCACCATTACAATATCAAACACAATTATATTTTTCCAAATTTTGAATCTAATTGGTATTACTAAGAGGCTGGTTATGTTTACGATGGCCAACATTATAATATAAAACAAAACAATGTCCAATTCTGGTCTTCCTTCGTAGCAAATACCATAATTACTAGTGCCACGCAAATACATAAAACCCCACTTCATTGTTGTTCAATGCTCCTTCCCTCATTTTGACATAAACCTACTCAATATTTCCATTACATGTGAAATGTCTTGTCTGGTAAAAACCTTTACATATATCATGCTACCGACTGCATTTGCATAAGGAACAAAATAAATTACCTCTTCCTCTTCTTGTGTCATGGGATATTGCTCAATAGAAAACCTTCACTGATTTACTATTCTGCATATTAAAAATTTGGAATATTGTCTTGACACACTTTCTCTCATTTAACCAGGGCCTCCTCTTTGGCTGATCTCGTTTAATTTTGATGCTCAAAATATTGTTTGCAGCACCAAAGTCCTTCATTTCAAATTTAGAGGACAATTAGGCTTTAAATACTGCATAATTTCTTTGTATTTTCCAAGTAGAAACATTTCATCCACATATAAGACCAAATAAATAACACAGTCACCAATTAATTTTAAAATAAACACAATGATACACTTTTCTCCTTCTGAATCCAATCCCTTGTATATATGTATCAAATTTTTGATACCACATCCTTGGTGACTGCTTTAACCCATACAAATATTTTTTTTTAACCTCCATACCAATTATTTATTACCCTTCAATGCAAAGACTTATGGTTTCTTCATGTATATGTATTTTTCCAAATCCCCGAGAGGAAATATTATCTTCACATCCATTTTTTATACCTCAAAATCAAAAGTGATAACAAAAAAAAAGTAATATAATAGAAGCTAACTTGGAAAGAGGATAAAAAATATCACCAAAATAAATCCCTGACACCTCAGAATAACCTTTTGATGCAAACTGAGCTTTTCATTTTTGCACATTGTCTTCTGCATTCATCTTCTTTATGAGCACTCATTTGTTACCAATGGGTTTCCTTTGAGCCGCTACCTCCAGTAGATCCCGAGCCTCATTGTTTTCTAAATATTTCATTTCTTCAACCATGGCCTCTTTCATAATTTTCCATCCCCTAAATATATTTCCTCCCTCACAATTTTCTTGAGAATTTGGAGGGCTATGGATTAATTCAAAATTATCTTCTTAATAATTACTTGTGAGGTTACTTGAGTTACTTATTTCTTCCCTTCATTAGCTTATTAAATATTTCCTCAATTCAATTATCAAAAGGAACGAGACACAAGAATTAGGCTCCTAGATCCAGGGCAAAAAACTCTCCCTCTTGGAGAGGAAAACCCACTAGAAATTATTCTTATAGATTTCAGATGACAAGTACCATGACCCAGAATTAGACCCTTGATCTATTTATGCAACGAAGCCCTTGTCCTTCCTTTTTTGATTTCCTCCACTTGAATATTCAATTGCTAGAGATATATATAGGATGTAAATTGGAAACTAAATCTAATATTTACTTTCCTCTTTTCTTTCACTTTTACTTTTAAATTTCTTCTTCTTTGCAGAACACTAACAACTTCACCTTTTCTTAGTCTTAAAAATATCTTTGGATAGAGATATAATTTAATATGATATCATTCTCATGTTCATGCACTTGATAGATCCACACTTCAACACTATTGATTCACTGGAACAAATCCACACTTTAACATAGAAACAAATCCATACTTCCGTATATATAAACATTGTGCTTGATATTATCCTTTTTCAGTATAAATTCTTCAGTATGGTCTACACTTCATCTGGTGGATAATCTATACTATTATTTTAGTTAGTTGTGACACTTATTACAATGATACATCACAATAATTTATATCTCTTAAAAATGCCTGTAAATTTTCAAAGATCCTCACTAAATCCTCTCCAAAGATCCACAATAAACTCGTCTTGTTTAATTTGCATTGAACTTAAAAATCTGCACTACATTTCAAGATTTGATCCACACTGCAGTTCAATGATATTATCTGCAATGAAGCTCTTCATTGGAATCTGTATACTGTTTCAGAGATGACCGAATTTAATCCTCATAAATGAGCCATAGACTAGGTATACATACTGTCTTTTACGCCGACCACCACTTTAGCATGTAGGTCGACTTATCAGCTATTAGAAGGCTGAATTTTAACACATCATAATAGCTTAACTTTCAATGTTGATGTATAGTATAATTAGGGCATTGATTCATGGTTTCTTTGACAACATGTTGGTGCATTTCTTAGAATAGATGCTTCATATATATATGACACATTTAAACCTAGAATCAAAGATCCTAGGTAGACGTCAAAAATAAGTCTATTTAACCTATAATAAAATCTTTCTCATGAAACCCATGAACCAAGTACAAAATCCATTTTGTTATATTTGTCTTCTCCTTTACATAAAATACATTATTACATAGTCATTATCAAGACCTACCTAGTTATGATTTTCAACACTCCCTCTTAACTAGGGAGGTATACATACAGGTACATGGTCACTTTCAAACTAAAGAATCTCATAAGAAGAATTAGATTGTTAATCACATTTGTATAGAATCACATCAACCAACATTATCTTAGTGAAAGGCCTTGACTAACAACCCCATATCTCAATGAGATAATGAGCTACAATGTTGGCGAGACACATGAATTATAGACACCATACTCATTGTCTCTCCATGATACATACTCCACCTAGGTGCTCTGAGAGTATGACCTTCTTGGACTATTCTTCTATTGGGTAGCCACCCCTCAAAGAATACCGGTCCTTGACTACTCTTATATTGAATTCCCTATCTCATTCTTAAATAGTATCGAATGCCAAATGATTACCCAATCCTACTTTATTTCTTCCAGGTGAAGACCAGAATGATGTCTCTATCCATTCTATTCACATGGCCTTCACTAAGACTTACAGATGTTAGTCTTTGTCTACTACATGACATATGTAATATGAGAATGACATACGTCACTCCCTCTTAACACAGGAAGGACATACTTCAAGTTTCTTCCAAGAAAGAAACTTACCAGCAAGCTCCATCTCAATTAGGGTCTTGCAGTAGAAATCCAGCTACTCATGAAGAAATCCTCCCCTCGATGTCATGGATTTCAATAGTGAGGAATTTTAAACTATTGGATTCATAGGGAAAAAATCTTCTATCACTTTTAATCACAAGTCATGTCCACTATTAGAAAAGTGATTCATAAGTTCTTTCTCATCTAGTCTAATGTTATGCCATGCTTCTTTCCTTCGAATCATATCCAAGGATCATACATCCTTTCTTATGATTAGAAGCCCTGCATAAATTCATAGAGATAAACATATACATATGAAATTTTAAAACAAAAGTTACATCAGTGATGATCTTTCACCATGACATCTTTCTGTAGGCATTGCCATCCTTTATACAGTTTGACACATCTCCTAATGATATTTTTTTTCAAGGATCTTCTTCTTTACCATACTTCAGTCAGAGTCTACATATCCTCGTAGGAGATCCGATAGTCACATATTCTTGGCCTCGGGATGATAATTACCTCTTAACATGGTTGCATTTCATGATATCTTACTCTCTGCACATTCTTCATTCCCATGATCTTACAAATTTTGCAATTTCTCGTTCATATACAACCACCTCATATTCCATGGGTATATATTATGTTGATTTCGTCTATCACTACACCGAGAGACCTTCCTTCATAGATCATATTAATAAATATGGAAGTCTATTACCTGCGACCATATGACATAACTTCAGGACATCGAGTGTCAACATATAAATATATACATATCTCATACCTTTACATTTAGGTCATCCTGTAGTAGTTCTACTTGAAGAGCTTCATTCCCTTGAAATGATTTATTCATATGTCATCACATCCTATAATTATGTTTCCATGATGACCCTTGACGTTGATGACTACCTTCCATCAATATTATTATTAGAGAGGTTTTATGTGGATCTGCTTCACCAAGAGCTACTACCATGCTTTTATCATGATGCTATAATATAAATTTCTTCATGTCATACTATTATACAACCAACAAAAATCACTTAAAGGAGAAGATTATCTCAATCATAGTTGAGATCCCTAGCTTCTTATTTGTTAGATTTCTTTGCATTAGGTCATTTTCTTATATCTGAGACATGTGCTTCTTCCTTTTTCCTCTTGTCCTATCTAAATTTAGGAAAACCTCATTTATAATTCCCAAGCTCATTACATGCAAAGCATCTTGCTTTGTCCACATTTCCATTCTTATTCCGATGACCAAATTTTCTGAATCTTCCTTTCTTCTCCGACATGCCAACAAAGGCTTGATTCTCTACACTTGATCCTACTTTCAATATTGATTCTTCTCTCTTACCTAGACTTTGGAATGATGTGGCGTATTATCTCCCATTAATGCTGGAAGTGGGACCTCTCCACTCTTTTTGTAAGTAGTGAGTATTTCTCTATCAGACATTACTTCTCCCAACTTCAGTAGTTGTTCTCTTATTGCAAAAATCTCCACCAGATATTGAATTATTCCTTCTTCTGACATTCTAAATTTCTATATTTTTTGTCTGAGGAATATTGTTTCTTTTGTAGAACCTTCTGAGGACATTTCTACCAATTTATCATATATTTAATTTCAGGATTATATACTTGATACATAGGGAGTGAGAGAGTCTTTTACAGATTCTATAAGAATCCTTTGGGCTCTTATGTCTCCCTACATGTATTTGATATATCCTAGAATGTATTATTTTGGAGGTTGAATTGTAGATCCTTATATTAAACCCATAACTTCATGTTCAATTAGCTTCATATCTATCATTTTCTTCCATGCATTAAATTTTGATAACCCAACCAATTTGTTGCTCTCTGTACAATAAGCCATTTTGACAGATTTATATAAATTCATAGATACTTACTTGAGTAAGTGATTTTCTCCTTCAGCAGTTTCCTTGATGAAGAAGTTAGGAGCTTCTACTTAGATAGAAAACTTCAATATAGCTGATCTTGGATCCTCGATGGTAAAGGATGTATTCAAAAGATGATGTTCTCTTCTACCACTGTCTTGAATGTAAATCTTTGATGGAAAATATTATTTTCTTTAATAGATGATCGTTTGAATGAGATGAAGATCTGGAGAGTCTTCCTTGCAAATATGTTTGAATCTTCACCCAACCTTTGTTTTTTTCTTCCTAGAGTGTGTCTTTGTCAAGAAGCCCTTGACTTCAACATCTTAGCTCTGATACCATGTTGAGAATTTGGAGGGCTAGGGATTAATTCAAAATTCTCTTCTTGATAATTACTTGTGAGGTTACTTTAGTTACTTATGTCTTCCCTTAGTTAGCTTATTAAATCTTTCATCACTCAATTATCAAAAGGCATGAGACACAAGATTTAGGCTCCTAGAGATAGGGAAAAATCCTCTCCCACTTGGAGAGGAAAACCCACTAGAAATTCTTCTTATAGATTTCAGATGACAAGTGTTGGGGCAAAATAATTGTGTGTCATTTAATTTTTCAACCTAGGGGTTCCATAAACTTGTGAAGCATGTGTGCACTGTATGTGCTATAGATTGTATTTCAGTTTACATCAATCTAGCAACAAAATAAATAAAACCAAATAATATAATCTACAAAATCAAATAATGAAAATTAAATTCAACTAACCTATGAAATCAAGTAATGAAAAGAAAGAAAAAAAATTCAAAATAAAATATAGCGTGCGCTTTCACACTTGCAGGAATTGAAATTTTAATCTATGAAATAATTTCAAAGCATGTAAAGGAAAACAACTAAGGTACGTTCAATCACTTCAGCATCCAATATGATATAATCACCCTCTTGAGATTATGTACAGGAAACCAATTATACTTTAGTCTTTAAATCTAGGAAAGAAGTTAAGGCATGCAAAGGGAAAACTCAATAATTGCATAAGTTAGGTATTCAAGTATTCTGTTTAAAAATATGATAAAATCACCTTCTTGAAATGATATTTAAGAACACCAAATTATACAATTGAATGAGGATATAAAAAGAAATGTAAAAGCATATAAAAGTAAAGCTCAATGATTGTACAGGTTGAGCATTCAATTACCCAATTTGGAACACCTTCTTAGCCTGATCTTTTAGGAACATTCAATTATAAAATAACTGAAGATTTGATATAGGAAATTAAATAACATAAAATGAAAGGAAACTAAACAACTATGAAATCTATTTCTTGAAACTTAATCCAATTGGAAAATAGATAAATATATCCTTTTGAAATGTTTTTATAAAATCAAATATTACACCGTCATTCTAAAACTAATACTAAGAAAGAAAATAAACATTAATCTATAAAGGCAAGTAAATCTCACACATTTTAGGTAGCTGATCTAAAAGTATGAGAGATGGTAAATCAAGATTGTCCATATGTAAGAAAAACCAAGTCAAAATGAAGGAACATTCATGATTAAGGTGCCACAATCTAATTATGTATTCAAAGCTTGAGCATAACTCCAATTTTACCATTGATTTGATGGGAGAAATCTTCCCCTATTTATGCAAAATATGAGAAGCTATCTCATTAATGAGAGTGCATGAATCTCTCCCTATATCTCTAGAGTTACAATCCAAATAGGAAGTGATAAGGCACATGTCTTCTTAGAGTTATAATACAAATAGGAAATGAGACACATATCCTTATGATCCCATGATCTTCTCCATCCAAATTCGAATTTGGTCTGAGGAAGCCACGTAAGAGTCTTTTGGAAGCTTAATTTTTACCTACACATGGAAAAAAACTCATTCCACTTGTTAGGTATAAGTATGTGCATGTTATTTTCACCACAAATTCACTTAAAAATACTAGGAATTAATAAAGTTTGAGAAAACATAAATGTAACCCAATAGTGGTAATGGTATGGTAAATGTAATTAAATGGAAGTGGAATGAAGGTGATAATATGTAAATATAAGTGAAAATGTAATGAAATTAAATGAAAATTTCAAGGCCCAACAACAAATACCATAACCCAGAATTAGACCCTTGACCTATTTATGCATCCAAGACCTTGTCCTTCCTTCGTCAATGTCCTTCAGTTGAATCTTCAATTTCTTGAGATATATATAGGCTTTAGATAGGAAACTAAATCTCAAATTCACTTACCTCCTTTCTTTCATTTTTAATTTTAAACTTCTTCTTAGCAGACCACTAACAACTTCACCTTTTCTTAGTCTTCAAACTATGTTTGGATATACATATACTTTAGGATGATATCATACTCATGTTCATGCACTTTATAGATCCACACTTCAACACTATTGTTACACTGGAACAAATCTGCACTTCAACATAGAAAAAAATCCATACTTAAAAATATATATAAACATTGTGTGTTATATGGTCCTTTTTCGCTAGAAATTCTTCAATATGGTCCGTACTTCATTTGGTGTATAATACGCAATTTTATTTCAGTCATCCATGGAACTTATTACAGTGAGATATCACAATAATGTATATCTCTTAAACATGCATGTAACTTGTCAAATATCCTCACTAAATCCTGTCCAAAGATCTGCGCTAAAATCCTCTTATTTAATCCGCACTGAACTTAGAAAATCCGCACTGCATTTTGAGACATGATCCACACTGCACTTCAGTGATATTATCCGCACTGAAGCTCTTCACTAGAATTTGTAAACGGTTTCAGAGATGACCAAATTTCATCCTAACAAATGAGTCGTATACCAGGTATACATTTAGAGTTAGTCTTACTGTATTTTAGGCTGACCACCACTTTAGAATGTAGGCCGACTTATCAGCTGTTATAAGGACGACTTTTAACACATAATAATAGCTTAAATTTCAACTTTTATGTAGAGCTAAATTAGCCAATTGATTCACAGTTTCTCTCACTATGTCTTGGAGCATTTCTTAGACTATATGCTTCATATATATATGACACATTTAAACCTAGAAGACAAAACCCTAGATAGAAATCAAGAAGAAGTCTTTTTAACCTATAATAAAATCTTTCTCGTGAAACCCATGAAGCAAATACAAACTATATTTTATTATCTTTGTATTATTATTTACATAAAATACATAATTACATAGACAATATGAAGACTGATCTAGTTACACTTTTCAACAAATTCTGAAGAAAGCAGATGAAGTATACCTCTCGCACTACCTTCTATCTCTAACTGATATCCTCAAAACTAGAGTGTGTGCCTCTTCCTTATCTAATTCATGTTCTATTGTAGAGTGTGATTCTTCCTCCTTCAGTTCAAACTATATATTCTTAGGTTCCGTTGGCAGGACTTTATGTTTAATAACATATTTCACCTATCTAAACACCACATCTCAATCATACACAACCTCACATTTTTATGCGTTCCAAAGATTATAAACTTTTGAAACATCCTTATAACCAATAGAGATGCACCTTTAATATTTACTATCCAACTTGGTTCTGTTCTCATTTGGAACATGTACATATATGGATCATAGGAAAATACCCTAAGATATGAGATAGAGGGTTTCATACCAGTCCATACCTCATGTGGAATATTATCCTCCAATGCTAATGAAGGTGATTTTCTAACCATGCAACACATAATATCCAGTGTCTCTGTGGAGAATTCTTGTCTTAACCTGAAACCACTAATCATACATCTTTCATTTTCCATCAACTTCGTGTTCATTGTTTCTGCAACTCCATTTCTATTAGGTGTGTATGGAGTAGTATTTATCATGATATACCGCACTTATTACAGAAGTCTTCAAATTACTTCTTGTAGAACTATCCACCAGTATATGTCCTTAACACCTTAATCTTCTTCTCTGTCTAATTTTCCATGAAAGCCTTAAGTTATTTAAACCTGTCAAAGACTTTAGATTTCTTCCTATGGAAATATATCCATCCAATAATAGAAAATAATGAAATTAGTGACTAGGTGACTAAAAACGTTAGTCACCACATTTATTTCAAGTGAATTACTACTAAATTTTAGCAATTTTAAGTTATCGAACTAAAAATGACTAACCTAAATGACTAATTTAGTGTAGGGATAAAATATATGACTAGATAATAAGTGACCAAACTAAAAGAGACTAACTGAAAGACTAATTTAGTCTATGTTTGAAATAAATTACTAGATAATAAGTGACAAAATTAATAATGATTAAAGTAAATGACTACTATAGTCCAAGAATAAAAATATGACCAAATAACAAGTAAAAAAAGTATATTAACTAGTCATTTATGTATGTCGAGACTGAATTAACATGAATTGACGATAATAATCATCAACACCTCTCTTCATCTTCTCTATGTCACATAGACCAACTTTGTGTAAATATTTATTTTGTTTGCAATATTATGGGTCTTGAAATGCATGCAAAACTAACTTGTGGGTCGAGTAGTCATGGCCCAGTTGCATCTAAACCATCAAAATATGAATCACATCTGTCCTGGGCCACATGGACCAACCCTTAGCATCGATGGATTTTTTTCCATAGTGTTTTGAATCAAGGACCTTTACACCATGAAGTGGCTTAAAAAAACACCCTATCATCATTTATACTAGGCCTCATAAAAAACTCTATGCAAATATTAATTTCATTGTTATTTTTGGTTTTTGTTTTTCCATTACTTCAATTTTATAGAGTTTTAACTATGTGTAAATATTAATTCAATGGTAGTTTTGGTTATATTTTCAATGCTTAAATTTTATCCATTTTTTTTCAAACAACCAAAAAACCTATCATAACTCAGTTGTCAAACTAAAAAAGGGGACAAACATCACTGTTTGATATCTGCTAATGCAAGTTGGCTCATCAATTTTGTTCAAGGAAAAAAATGACACATGTAATTACCCAGTGGTGGTCCATAAAGGGGCATGCTTTCACTCCTACCAAATGCATCTAGGTCTTTGGTCATTAGGTTGTTTCCTTAAGTCCAAAGAAAACAAGCTCTAAGCCAAGAAAAAACAATTTTATAACATACTCGAGGCCCAAAATTTGTCCATTCTTATATCAGTTATATTTTCTTTAAGACTAAATATGTATTATTTAAAAAAAAAAAATTGAATTGATCTAGATTTCATTTACCAAATTTAAAAATTATATAAACTATATAAATATTTTTGAATTTACAAAATTGAAAAAATATTTAACATTATATGATAAGGCAGATAACTACCAATTTTAAAGTTATATAAAATAAATTAATAAATAAGCCTCCCGCAAAAATTCATTGTTTCTTTGAAACCATATTCGTGCTTATGCTACCAAATGTGTAAATTTTGCATTAATTTTAATGTATAACTAATAGTACAACTCCAATTCGCATAAAAGCCATATAAATTTTTGGAGTCGCCTCACAAGAGGAAGGGTGATATACTTCTCAATAACTAAGGAAATGACTGCAATTTAAGTTTCATGTACTCGCATACTTCTAATTTGAAGCTTTGCATAGGCTACATGAGACATTCACCTTTTTTTCCGGTTCCATTTTGAAACAAAATTTGTTAGAAATGGGGGGTATCTAGATCGAAAATATTTGCATTGAAGGTTTCCTCTTTTATTAATTTCTTATGTCATGACCCTGTGATTGAGTCACCTTGCACCCAATTGCATCCTTTTCAACCTCAAGGTCACTGCATAACCTTCACTACATAATAGAATGGGGAAGAATAATACAAATCCATCCATAGGGCCAAAGTGGCCATTGCTGGTGGGTGAGAGGAAATCATATATGGAATGGTGTGTACTCTTCCATACCTTACTATTTTAAATTTTCCTTTTCACAAATTTTAAAGAGGTAGGGGAGGTCAAATAAAGCTCTGCTATAGCTATGAAAATCAGTTCAATATGTGTGTATTTGGCGTAATGACAAATGATGTTTTCACAACTGCAATCGCCCAATAGATTTAAAACCCTAGCTTATTTTGATTTTTCAAAATCCAAATTTGGGATGTCTAGCACATCATTTGATTAAAAAAATAATGCAACTAATCCTCCTATTCTCACAACAGAAACAAATTTTTATGCGCTGAAATTTAAGTGTCACATTCACTCCTTCTAGTTAGAGTGCATTCAAAATATAATTATTTGGGTCTCTGTAATTTGTGATAGTGCCACTTAGGGTTAGAGACTGTTGGGTATTGTGTTCTACATTTACCTGCAAATGGAATATTCTTTTTAGACTTCCCATTTCCTTTCTTACTACAAGTCACTCAATTGGCCTCGATCTCATAGTGTTTGGGCCATGACACCCTTGGTATTCCATTGCATCCCAGTTTTTCTGGCAGTGAGGTTTCACCTTTATCTATTTTTTTAAGATGAATTTATCATTAACCATTTTTCTAGACCTGCACTATGGCTTACTTGATGTGATTTTTCACGGTCGTGATTATTTAGGGTTAGCTAAAAATCTCAGATGTGTTTGTGCTTTTAGAATTTTTTTCCCTACACACTTGTGTAGCAGTTCATGGGTGACGGAATTATTCCTGAAAAAGCATGTGTTGTTCCCTTGTGATTCACTAACAAATTTCTTTAATTTATATTCTTTTTCATGCTTATGTGTTCCTAATTTTTTGAATGGTGGCCTACTTCAAAAATAGTAACAACAATAGATATATAAATCATGTTTCTTGGTTAAAATATTCTCCTAACTGTAAGATATATTAGACTAGACGATATCCTACATATAGATTAGAAGAATTCAATTTTTTTCATTTCAAAATCCATTCCACATCCAAAATTAATGACTCTTAGACCATAATCCAGATGGATTCCCTACTCCAAACGATATAAGTCTAATTGGGACTCTACATCAAAGCGAACACCTTTCCATTGAATAGGGAACTTTTTCCTACACAAACATTTAGTGAAAATTTGGGCACCCATGAAATGTCCATGTTTAGGTTTAGAATTAAAAATTACTAAAGAAATTGAAATCATAAATGAGATGAGGCATGTTTAGAGGGAATTGGAATATAAAATTTTATTTCAATCTTTGGGAGATGCACTAAATAATTACCTGAAACAATGATTAGTTTAAATATGTATGTTTGTGCGCAAAAAAAAAAATTCTATTTAGAGGTTATATCATCACGTTAGGTCTCTATATTACAAGTGTAATCACTTATTGTTGTTAGTGTAGTCCCCTTATTGTTATTGTTGTACCTTTGTCGTCCCAATATTGTAATTATTGTGCCCCATAAAGCCCACTATTGTTATTGTTTTTCCCTTACATTATTATTGTTAGGTCGGCAAGGATTATATTGTGACACCATGGACTTTTATATATAGAAAGGTGTTATAGGAGAAATTACCCTAGGGTGTGGATTGAAAAAACCAACAAAGAAGAAGGCATACAAAAACAAGAACCAATCAAACTAAAGGTCGTAATGCTTAAAATAGAAAACTTGGGAGAGATGGCCTTACCTATATTTCCTATGTTTGAGGTCATTCCTGCAGGGTTCAAACCCTCTAATCCTCCACGTGCTTCAAGACCTGCAAATCATTCAAAATAAAGCACATAGACTACTTGTAACAACATACATGTCCTAGATGTTAATGGTTAGATCATATAATCTTGTAGAAATAACATGAAATCAAATATAAAAATATCATTAACATGTATAAAAAGATTAAATATCATGACATTACGAACGAGAAAAATCTTCTTTATTCGTGTATGTGAAAGATGTGGATAAATACCACCTGAAATTAGCCACAAATCCAAGCAAAACCATCCTCCAGATCCATCCATGATCTGTATTTATGGAAGAATGCAATAGAATACACATATAACCATAAATACAAAGTTGCAATGGAAATAACACTTCATTTCATTAATATCAAAGAACTAAAATTTGCTTACAGACATAATGGAAATAAACTAACTAGGGTGCTATTAGCTTATCTCTCAAAAGAGATGTGGTGGCTACAGGCTTCCTAACTATGTTACAATGAGGCTCGATGGCTTATTTATTATAGAGGAGTAATGGAAAACCCTAATCATCCAAAAACCTAACCTTAGGAGATGAAGCGCCAAAACAATGGGCCCCATTTGGGTAAATTGGTGTTTGAACTTCCTGGGGTTGTAACTTTGGCATACTATCTATGTTTGACACACATGATATATCATTAGGAATATCTATCCGAGGAATACAACTAAACTATATTTCCCAGAGACATGATGCCCAAAAAACATTGTTTAGGGCCTGAAAATGGCTCCAGAACTTCAGGACCCCAAAAACTACTAAAAATAGTAAGTTGTGCTGAAACTGAAAAACTGAAAGAGACAATGGTGGGTCCCCAAGTGGAATAGGTAGGTGGCCACCAATATCCACTTGGATCAATCCAGCCCAAGCCTCAACAATATTCTTCCATAAAGGTGCACAAGGATATCACATAAAGGAGGTGAACATCTCAAAGAAGGAAAAAAGGGTTTCCTAGAGCCTAGGAAGTGTTGGAGGCACAGGGATAAGCATACTTGATATCAGACTAATAAGCTTTAGTATCAACAAATTTCTCTCTCCTCCCTAAGGCATTCCCATGAGGTGTATGTATACTTCCTCAAATTACTTTTTTTATTTAGGAAACAGTTTGGCCACGGGCTGTTGTTGGTGCACTTCAGGTAAAACCCGTAACCCCGACCAAATAATAGTGAGTTTTATATTTTTTTAATATTTTAAATTATATACGTGGGTGAGATATGAGAGGACCCATGACTTTACATGTTTTTGACACGGTGGAGTCACGTATGGAATTAAAAATATTAATTTTTAAGAAAAAGACCAAGTCTGAATGGAAAGGGTTGCTCAAGGCCAACATATAGATCATCAGGTATATAGAGATGATAAATGATGCTATAACATATTCTGCCCGATATATGAGGTAAGAAGGGGTACATGATGGACGAAATGTATTATGTGCATAAGAAAGAATCTTGCGAGGACTTCAGAGGACTTCACCAGATTTTAGGCTACCAAAAACTAGTGAAAGAAATCAGAAAGCAAGCTCATGTCTGAGGCGGGCATACCCATGCTCAGCGAAAGTACAACATGTTCGCATATCAAGTATATTCACTATCTATAAAAGTATAGTAGAAACTATAAATTACATAGTGAATCATCTGATCACTTCCCCAAAGTACATTTCAAATTCATGTCAAAGTATCACATATAGAAGACTGATCAATGATGCTGAAGAATATATGATCACCGATGTCAAAACTAAATCTTCAAATACCAAATCATAACCGGTGGAAAAGTGGTACTCCATGAAACTAAGGTTCCAACATATAGGATGTTACAATGATGAACTGCAACATATAAGGGAGGATGGTATCAATGGCAAAAAACTGAAGAGTTGTCAAATTGAACAAAATCGCGTTGATGCAAACCCGAGGTGTTCACCAATCACCATGGTACAATTCTACACTATGGGAATAAATGAGCTAAAGTCAATCATATGAGAAATCATTTGATTATCGGTCATTGATGTATACTATTAATAAACACAAGACAACTCACCGATAATGATGATGAGAGTCAAGGTACCCTAATACAATCTAACAAGTGTGAATGAATGAGTTGAAGTCGAACACTTGATATAATATACCAATGAGTAGACATTGATATATTCTCATTTTCGATAGCGAAGAAGTCTCCCACTAATGACTAAAAACCCTAAGGTACTAAAAAAAGGACCCTACACCTTATTCCCATAGCAATGTGCTAGATTCGATGGGAAAAGATCTGCTAGAAGGAAGGCATTATGGCATCCCACATCAATCCAGTGTAAGTGTAGCTCGTAGGCCAAAATTTGAAAGGAATCAAATGAAAAAAAGTGAGGTAACCAACCCTAAACACGTTTCTAGAATGCACAAAATGTAGCTAGCGCATGATAGTAACCCTCTAAACCAACCAATAATGAAAGCTCACAAAGAGGAGAGGAATCCACCAATAGGTTAAAATGGAAAATAAGTTACTACACGAATCCCAGATGTGATAATGAAAGCTGAAGTCTAACATAAGGGAAACCACTTAGTCAAAGACACATGGTGTTGATCAAATGCTGAGCACAAGGTCACCTAACAATGATGTAAATAGGGCCAGGCTACGACTCTAGGTTTACTCTTAGAGAAATATTTTGAAGTCGATAAGAGAAAAACCCGCTAGCAAGAAGTCAATGGAGACCTTCACAAACCAGCACAAGAAAAGGACCAAATATCGATGTGATAGAACAAGACTCTGACAAACCAGGGATCGCCAATTAAAAATTGTGTCAAGAGACACCATACAAAGGCTGACTCAGGTACTTCCCTTGAACAAAAGCATGACTCAATGTGACCATGACATGATTTTATCACTTTGTATACGTTTGTTATCCCATAGGCATGAAAAAACCCTCCATATGATTGGAATAGATAACCAACCAGGGAAGTATTAACTCAATAACAAGGTTATGGTTCTCCTCAGTCAAACTAAATCCCATCCCAATAGAGAAAAGAATTATATTTTTTTGTGCTTTTTTCAAGGGCAACAAAACTAAATCTTAGCTTCCATAAAATATGGAATTAATGTCCCATTCCCACTCTTTTTGGGATATTTTATCTTTTGTCTTGTTCATATTGAAAGCTTGAAAAATTATAAAAGAATGCCTATAACACAATGGATGGAATGAATGTCGGAAAATAGATGCACTAGTTCCCAGGATTGGAACTATGCTATGCTCAATGCAAGGTGGCAAAACTGGTTGATGACACTCAGAGGAATATTGAGTCCATGGGCAAGGGTTTGAAGTTGGAGATGCTAAGTGATTGCAAGGCTAACTTAGAAGGACATGGTAAAAAATTTGGCTTATACAAGAGTCCAATGGAAGCCGGCTTAAGGCCAATATGTACAAATGGTCAATATGCAGTGCAACATAAAAACTGAACAAAAGGGATTGTCTAGGGTACAAATCCAGAAATACAACAAAGAAGAAGAAGAATGAAGCTTCGTCGCACATGTCATGGAGGGACTAAAGAGGACTCCCGAGCCTACACAATTTTGCAGCATAGGCAAAAAATGATAGCGAGGATCTAACTAGGAATCCCATGTAAAGGATGGATCTACCATCATATCATGATTTATAAGTTAGTGAGTGAAAATTATTGAATAAACATAACAAGATGGGGTTTACCCTATGGAGGGATTTCAATATGGAGTCTAGTATGCATAAGTGCATCAAAAAGTGAATTTCCCTAACCTATATGCCAGTTTTGAACATAATAATTGCCATGACGGGTCAACGATCATGGAATCAAGGAGCAAAATTCATCTTTAAATCATCAAATAGTCCTGAAAACAACCTATCCCATCACTTACAAGCCAAAAGGTCATAAAGTCTTTGACAAATTCAAAAAGTAAAGACAAAACATTATACACTTGGGTTTTGAATTTTTTTTGAATTTTGGGCATAAATAAACCCTTTGAACTCACATTTGGTCAATTGTGCATTGGTGAACTTGAGAAAAAGATCTAGAGTAAAAATTCCCCAATTTCCATCCAGACCAATTATCGACCGAATCACCTCAAATTTTCTAGGTGATACTCTCAATCATCTTAGTAATAATTTTTCTTATCATTTCAAGTATTTTTCAGTCAATTTCACCATAGGAATTAGTTTTTTAGATTAAACCTATGTGTATACATGGGTTGAGAATATCCAAATTGCATATAGACACGACTGTGTGAGAATGAATCCTGCATATGCGCATAATAATTTTTCAAAATAAAATAAAATAATGGATGAATTGTTGAATTGACTCAGGATGACCATCAGTTCGAGAGAGAGGGAGCATAATTCAATAGATAATGAGGTAATGGAGGATTAATTTTCCTTAGATGTGCTTCGAGGATGCGGATTGCTCAAATTTTTCAAAATTTCCAATATGAAAACAAATACGAAATTGTTGGAGATTCTTGTTAATTATTGGGACCTAGAGGAATATTGCTTCATAATTGATCATATGCCTTTGATAATTTAAATCTAATACATATATTTCATTACTGGCCTTTCTTGAAGAGGAGAGCCAATGAATTTGAAAGGCAAAGCACTAGGATGGATGAATGTAGATGACTACATCTGTTATACTCCTCAGAGGATACTCAGAATGTTGAGACCGAGATCCAAATCAGAGATGTGAAAGGATTTCATATGAAAATACTTCTTTTCACCATAGTCCAAGTAACTGGGTTAGCTTCATTACACCAAGCCTCACGTGCAAATATGAGCTTGGAAATTGATTGCCTAGCCACTTTATATGACTGGTGCACTGCATTATTGACCAACCTGAAGAAACAATTGACTTCTATTCTAAAAGGTAAAACTAATCATTTTGGATATGGGACCATTTTGTGTACATTCTTCTTTGAGAGAAGACATGGGCTTCGACCCAAAGTGATATCAATCATTTTCAGCCCATGGGATCCATTTATAGCACGATGGGTTGATCTAATGAAGAGACTAGGGGGCGGCAAGGTCCCTAGGACTACCTAGGATGATGAGTTATTCCAATGGTGGGAAGAACATGTGATCACCATAGTAGATTACCCCTATGAAGGAATGGAATTTAGGGGAGATCTACATCTACCACTTCCAACCAGAGCTACATGGGGAGCGATTGGTAAGATCGCAATTAAATGATTTTTTGATTATTTTGTTTTTTAAATTTTTGATAAAAATATGAAGATGAGAAAAAAAAAATTGATAGGAAAAAGTACATACAAAATTATTGATCATGTGACATATGTTGGACTAGTTAGTCCTCAGGGTCTACCGAGGCACAGGCATCATGGAAGAGAGGTATAAGATGTCGAAGAAGACCCTGGAAGAGTTCTCCATGCTATTCATAGGAACTTTGAGGGTTTGATCTGCCATGTCCCTATGGCTACAGTAGAAAACCTCCCTGAGGCTATTCAGAGATGTGTGGTTGGTGTACCTCATGATTGGGTGCGACTATTCTGCTGTGTGGCTACTTCCATAGTGTTCTTCCATGATGCTTATCCATGGCAGGGCCCACAAGCATATAATTGTTTAGGATGACTAGATCTTTCTTATGATGGAAATGACCAGGCATAAGCCCTAATTTTGTAGGAAATAATTGTCCAATTTTTGTATATCTTTGTACATACGACTCTAATCTATATACAATGATTTTATGATGTGAATTGTCATATATAAATTGATTATTGATTTTTTTTTATATATTCAATGTGATGAATGATTAATATGCCAATCGGTTGCTTGATTAGTTAATGAATCAGCAATGCATTTTCTGATCATGGAATGTGAATGTACGTAGAATAATTAAATGATCTTTGCAACAGACGTACTCTCATAAATAAAATATATAGAAAATGGATCACTCACACAATAGATGTTATTCAACTGTGAAACCACCAGTTGTGAGTCCAAGTACACTATTAATGAACCAATACCAAGAGACATTTTCTTAGAAAGTACGTTGATCACAGTAGTATATTGAAATATACCAAATGGATATTTTGACTAAATTTTCATAAATTTACTTAATCCCAATTTTTCCCATAAACTTATCATCCATCTAATAGAATACTTCCATTTAAAATAAAACATATAAAGTTCATGCAATTCCATAACACAAGATTAAGTAAACAATATCATCTTTATTATGTGGGAAAGATAATTAGCTGAGATAAATGAAATATAACTGGCCTCAAGGATCTGCTACAATATTGCGCTAGCCTCCCAAAACTAAATTGCTACACTCCCCCTTCGGTAGTAGCTGCCACTGAATTAATGAAGACAATGAAGCAACAATTGAGAATCTCAATTATCCTTACTCCAAATATCCATGAAGCTCAGTGAAACTATTGAATGAAGTCTCCTCCAAAATATTTGGGTTTTCATCCAACACTCAAAAATACACCCGAGGGTTTCCATCCTGGTCTACCAATGGAGAATAGAATCGAGTTCTCAAACTTCTCACACAAGAAAATGATCAAATCCAGGAGATTCCTAAATGGCTTCCTCCTCTTCTTTTATAGATCTCATGGATCCTTCTAGAGCCTTATTTTATTATTATTTTAATCATGGAGCACTTTTCTTTCTTATTTTCCAATTAAAATATTCCTTTTTCATGCCAGAAAGAGTATATCAGCTACCATGTCTCCTCAGGTCACTGAAAATCATGTCCAACCACCCCATCATGTAGGTATTCTCGTCCTAGTTCCAAAAATCTATTAAAATAAGGTGTTATATCACATATTCCTCCTGAAATGCCACCTTGAGCATAGTTAATTGAGTTAAGCCCAAACCAACTCAGTTTTCCAAAAGTTGTCGGAATGCACCAGAATGAAAGGAAAACAATGCAGGTGATGGAATATATCAAGCGAATGCCACCCGTCCTCATAGAAACTCCTCATAACTCCTCCAAAAGTCCCTTGGACCCACTGATGACACCAACCTATACCTGTGACATGTCTACTCCTAACTTTGGAAGTCCATCCTAACCCTATCATAGGTGACACCAAAAAAGGGAATATTATAGACCTTCTGCTACAATATTGTTGGCCCTCAAGAAATCCAAATATGTGGGCCACCCTACTAGCCCGATGCAACTGGGACCCAATGCCTGGATCCCATACAAACTCCTGGGTGCTGCTATGCTCCTGTGTCAAGTCACCTGAAACATATCCCTCAATGTTGCAATCCCAACTAATATATCCTAGCGCCTATCATCAATCAATCCACATGGATCCCTAAACCACCATGGCCAATCATCGACCGAATCCCATGGGTCTGACTGCACACTGTCTCTAGTTTTAGCTTCCTCCCCATGAAGCGAGGACCAACTAAGTGACTCTCTCAAATCCAACCTCTGGACTAGGCCGAGGTCAATATTGATATGCAGATGTTGAGCTAGTACTACTAAAAGACTAATTGATTGTCAGTACATAATCCATGGCCCAATGAAACATGTAACATCTCTCTTGTCTAAGTTCTCCTGCTTAAATGTACCCAGGACTAAGAATGATACTCTATCAATAGGATAATAACTCATCACCTCTCTCGAGTCCAACTCCTGACTCGATCTCATGCTAACCCTTATCTCTGGAAGTCAGGATGGAATCGAGAAGAACTATCAACCTATGCCCCATTGCCAATTAGAATTTCTAGCATATTTCATGTGTAAGGGTCCCGCTCCACTATGCTCCCTACATAGAAGATTGTACCATCAATACGGTACCAACTATTTATCTCCCGCCAATCTATCCCCGAAGAAGAATCCAATGTAGTGAAATCAGCATACGGAACATGCCTGGAGTGTTGTCCCCAGCCAATAATCAACTCATGCTGCTTTGTCCCGCCTGTCAAAGAGAACTTCCTGAAAAGAAGGCCCCTCTCTCTATAATAGGACAAAGTGGGCAAGATATGTTGTAAGCCCCATCGATGTACCCTTGGAGAGTGCTGCTTCCTGAAAGTACTGTAGTCATGCTAACTTTATGTGCATCTACTAGCACCTCATCAATCGGTTGGCCCAAAAATTGATGCACCACAATCTCCAACAACTCCTCCCTCTCCTGATCAGAAATTTCCTACTCTTGTTGTCTACTAGCCTCCCGGGAAACTATCCCATCAACTTCCAATATCTCCTAAGGATAAGTATCTACAACTTCTATCACCATAATAGATGCTCGTACATCTTTCCACTCCTCCTTAATGGTTGGCTCCAAGGTTAGCCAAATATCCATCCCAGACTCCAAGTGGCCCTCCAACAAGCTTTCCCCCCAAGGACTATCATGCATGATGTGCATAGCCTCCTCCTTAGTTGAATCATGCTCCACCATATGATACTCTGGCTGAATGATCAAAAGTGACTCATTATCCTGATTATCTCCCATAGAGTCCTCTAACTACTCATCAAATAGACGGGAATAAAAATCTAGGCTACTGTCATCAACTTCATATCACTGCTCATGCTCCCCAGTAGTGTCCTAATATGACCACATGGAATCATCCAAATAAGATTCCACCTAATGATATATAGAAGGAATGTCCTCCTACTCTATCTCTTCTGCCTCATCAGTTTCTCTCAAGCATTAGTGGCCTGGCTCCCAAGGTTCTTTGCAGATGAAGAAAATTCCCTTCCTCCTTAGCTAATTTTTTCTGCCTGGTCCACCAAACCAAATCATCTGCTCCTTGATCATCTATCTCCTAAATATCCCACTGTTATACTCAACCAGCCCTTGAGCTTTCTCATAAGAAGCACGTGAGACCAACTACTCTCTCCTCCAAATGGTCAATAGTCTAGCCTGCAACTCCCTACAAATGGTATCACGATCTCTCATACATGATGACAAGATGGACCGAATGTGTGCTATGAATGTGTAATGATAATGTATCCTCATGCTAAATAAGCATTGGAACAACCTCAGAATCTAGCCATCATGTTCAAGATCAAACATGATCTCACAAGTCCTGGTCATGGCCATGACTTATAAAACGACAAGATTCTACCCAAAGGTAGAGCCTGCACTATTTTTCAAATCCTAAAAGGTCCCTACCATCAGTCTTAAAGCTCTCCTCATAATGTCATCATTGTAAGGGGCTGTATGGGAGCTTAGTCTCATGATGTTGCTGAGACAAGCTGCAACTGGAAGTGTGACCCCTCCACAAGTTTCCTCTAAGAACTTGGGTTGCATGAGAGCAAACATACATGGTCTTAAGGCCCAAATTAATTTTCTCCCATCTGACTATTTTACTTAGCAAAGGAGCTCATCAAGTTCCTCAAGTTTGGAAAGAACTCTCCATGTGATCTTTATGTGTTTCAAATTTGTCCCAAGCGCAAAGATTTTGTGCCCTATTTCTAGTTATTTCTGGAGGTCCCTGGATTGCCCCTTTTGAAGAATGGCATAGAACCCCTTTGAGAAAGGTTTATTGTTATACTTGGGTTCTTGGTCCATAGAAACATTGTGGTTCAAGGATTCAAATTTTGTACTGCCATGTGGGTTTAGGAGGTATTTTAAGAGCCCCATGTTTATGCCAACAATACAAAGTTATCATAACAATGAAATTCACCACAAAAACACCCTACATACATTAATACATTTTCCATCCATAAATTGGAAATGAAACTAATGCCAATAGAAATGATACATTATTAGCATGTTGTTACATATGATACATTACTCATTACAACACCCTGCCCCAACAGATGAATCTAGCTCTAACAAATAATTTAGGTTTCGGAAAACAAATTGGACTCTAGAAAAATAATTTCAACAAGAAGAATTCATCCTAGTAAATCAAGATAAATAATCTCAGGTGAGAAAAATGTTTCCCCAGATGCAAGGAAATGATCTCTCGAGCTTTGCACTAACTCTAGAAATTCTACACCTGTTGCGTTAAAGGGACCCTTGTTTGAGTTTCCAAATGTGCTCAGAAAATTATGTCAAATTAATCTTGGGCTCTCCATAAAAAACCGAGAAAAACCCATAAATTATTTTGGCAAATTCAACTAGTCACCTGGGACCCAAAATTTAATCTTACTCCTTCCCCACTAGCTACCAAATAGTTCTGTTTTCTTGGGGCCCCAAAAATCCCCCAAAAAATCTACAAAATTAGGAGCCAACTCCTTGACTCATGGACGATAAAACACATAATTTTTTTGGGCTATTAATGATTGACCAAAAATGTTAAAATAGTGTGAAATACGAGTTAAATCAGCAATTCACCATGCTATAAGAATGATCACACATTAATATAGTCCAAAAAATTCTGAAATTTTTACAACAAAATTCTTATAAAAAACCTAGAAACAGTTTTTCCAAATCACGATTGACCCCAATAGCAAGCTCCTCGAGAAACTGTGCTACTACTTTAAGACTACACTGCTTCCTGCCTTCAGCCTCTGATTTACCGACTGAAAATTTCTCAGAAAATTGTATAAATTTGGGAAGGTCATCCTTGCCCCAAACCTAGCAAAACCCAGAAAATGTTTCCTCTAATTCCAACCTTCAAAATCTAACCCTTTGTACTTTGGCCCTCTTCCAATTTCGAATTCTGCTGTTGCGGATGCGACAAAAGATTTATGAACTCCAAAAGTCCGACAATACAACAACATTGAGTTTAACCCACATTTTCCAAAATCATGCTCTAGTTTCTCTGACAAAGATATATTTTCTGCAACAAATGATTTTTTCAACAAATAGATTTTGACACCTTCACATTAAACCCTCAACACTTTGTGAAATAGATAGCTAATGTCTATGATGATAGGAAAATTCGATCTTGCTTTCTCTGGAAACAAACTCTTTTGGCATCTCTAAAATAAACCTTAGCAATTAAAACTTTCCAACAATAATTACTGATGTTATGGAGGTAAATCCCCTTTGTGGACAGAGGTGATCCCTACTAGCCCAGAACGGGTCTAGCAACAATCGTAACACGCTATGGTGTAGGTCCCTAATTACAGTAAACCAACTTGTGAAGAAGGCTTACCTCGAATCCAATGCTGTTGTTTGTAGAGAAGGTAGCGCTCCCGTTCCTTTGCTCCGGCAGATCACAATCCTCACGCTCGTCGCGATCGAACACCTGCACACGCAAGAAACACAACAAACACAAGAGTAAAATCCAATATATACAATTATGCGTCAGTCAAAGAGGAAACAACTCATGATCATAATGAACAAAACGAGTGGAACCATAACCAATAGTCGCTTATCATTAATTCATACAAAGGAAAAAATAACCTGGCTCTGACGCTGAATATTCCTTCGGTGGGTCATCAACGGAATACGTCTCGGTAAAGCTCGTCAGGGATGGGGACAAGCCTCTCTCTTCGATCGTCAATCTCCTTACTATTGATTTGACACTATGAGGACTATTGCAGCATTCTTTACGCTATGAAGGCTCTTGGAGATTCTTGGAGACTAGCTTGCAAAGAGAAATGGCAAGCTTATATAGATGGTGGAAGGGGAGTTGGGATCCCTAAAATCATGGGATTGGCCTATTAGTATGATTCTTTCATCGTAAAATATCACTTTAGCTATGCATATCAAGTAGCCCTAACATCAAATATGGCTGCAAAATATCCTTAAGTTTGCTGCATAAAATTAGATCTAAGCATAAAAGATATTAAGCAGATAAGATACAAAATGGCTCCATGCATCCAACGAACAATACAAGAACAATGGGTAAAAAGAATCTTATATTATATTAAAGAATGGGGCACCTGAGAGGAAAACAAGAAAGGTGTTTTCCAGTTCTCCTCAGTGGGATGGGTTCTTGGAAGTCCTCAGTGTTTCAGATCTAAAATTCCTCTCTTTGGTTAATATGGAAAACCCTAACAAACATGGAACTCAATGGGAGTTCAAAATGCAAACAAATGGAAATGGTGACCAAGAGTAGATCTAGTGTGATCTAATGCAATGGAGGTGACTAATGAATGGGGAAAACCCTCCTATTTATAACACAATATTGGGGTGTTCTAGAACTCGGTGCATGAATAAAATATTATTAATCAAATTCTAGAATCACCCTTTAGGAATATTTTATTATATTTGTTGGAGGGAAAAGGGCTTTTGACTTGGGTCAATTCCTTTATTTATAAATAATAAATAAATAAATTATTTATTTATTATTTTGATGGAGATGAGGGGAATATAATTAAATAAATAATGGTTTATTTAATTATTTATGTGTGATTTAGTCAAATTTAACTAAGAATATTATTTAAATAATGATTTAAATAACTTTTTCTTAGGAAATAATTAAATAAATAATGATTTATTTAATTGATTACCTTGTTTTGGGTTAAATATGACCAAGAAACGTAAACAAATGTGGTGAAAGCAATTTTCCTTGGGGTGAAATTGGTCTTACATGGTGTACTTGGGTTCATCTAACGAAAATGGGTTAGATGACCAAAAAATGGTGTAACAGATTGCCCCCCAACGTACGAGTGTTAGGAGAAAATCGTATGACTGAAGTACGTTGTAAGAACTTAAGCATTGGAAAGTAAGATAGAAACGAAAGAGAGGAATGTAAGGTAACCTAAAGTGGTGGAGGAATAGACCCAGAGGAGACGAGACTTACAGGTGCAACAAGTCTCAAGTGTATGATGTGGTACCAATGTGAAAGGCGGCGGGGAAGGCATACCTATGCCAGCCGAGACAATAGTACAAAGGATAAGGCGCCCGGAAAACAACATAACGCAATAGTAAAGCTAGTGATGGCCTAAACATGAGCCAGAAAATAAGAAGGATGGATCCCATATACATGCTATGCCTGGAATAATCGTCAGGACTTATACAATAATTGTGTAGTACATGAGATATAAATACACCCAAATGCCCCCTACACACAGGGAAGGGCTCGCGAAATTGGACTGACATGTGAAAATCGAAGAGGTGCTGCAAGCGACTGAGGCCGATATCATCAAAGGAGAGGAGCTGCATCAAGGGCTAGAATGAAGAAGTCTTCCGGGTATGTGGGGGGCTACCTTCAGGGCCACCCCCTCATGAGGGCCGAGACATCTCACACACACCCAGGTATCACCAATATCTGCTACGGCATCACTGAACCATCAAGTGTGTAGATCGCGATCCGGTTGAAAAGAGCTCGAACCAAGGTACACTGCCCCCCTAGACCTGACTTCTGGAGTAAATGGGCTGATGTCGACAGAAGTAGGTCTGCCATAGGTGAGGTAGTAAGGGAATCTCAATTAAGGCATGGGATAAAATAGTGGAGCGATGCACAGACGTAACTAAGAATGATGATGAAATGAGGGAGGGTGCCAATGGGGACCATAAAAAGGATGAGTACAAACTAGTAACTCATGACAGAAATTATCACGAATGGAGATGAGTGTGTGGGCAAAGTGGTGCCCCCCACTGAACTGTGGTGTAAGTGAGAAAATCCGATTTTAAGGGGATGTGAGGGAAGACTTCGTGGACAGCGGGTGTCCTGGTGAAGTAGAGAAATGTGAAAAAAAATATATTCTGGCTATCTACAAGAAAATAAAACGTGCATTTTGAGCGGGAAATGCTACGGGTAATATTTCTTGAGATAGAGTGCATTGCGAGGATTAGGAAGGGGGTGGCCTTCAAAGTCCTCTAAAATATAGGCCCCCTTCCCAAGGTCTTTACTGATAATGAAAGGACCGAGCCATAGTGAGTCTAACTTCCCATGACCAAGGGTATCATGGGCCTGGTCATAGACTAGAACAAGGTCACCTTCGTGAAATTGGCGAGGGTGTACTTTTCTGTCATACTGAGCTTTGGTGCGCTTTTTGGCCGCTTCAAGAGTTTGCAATGCAACACGATGGTCTTCAGAGGCGCACTCGAGCATGATAAGTCGTTGTTCTAGAGGTTGGGTATCAGGGAGGAGTTCAACGGCCAGGTGAAGGGAAGGGATTTCACACTTGATTGGTAGGACTACCTCCTCACCGAAGACAAGGTGGAAAGGAGTGAAACCAGTGGCAGTTTTAACTGAAGTCCGATAAGCCCACAAAGCAGGGAAGAGCATAAGGTGCCAATTTTTTTTGTGGTTATTCACCGTTCTTTGAATCATGGTCTTAAGAATTTTGTTGACCGCTTCAACTTGGCCATTACCTTGGGGGTAATAGGAAGATGAATATTGGTGCTGAAAACCCAAGAGTGAGGATAGCTCATGCCAGATCTCATCTTCGAAATGTCGGCCATGGTTAGAGACTAAATGTTTTGGAACTCTGAATCGAGTGATGACATGGTTAAAGAAAAAGAGGGTTGCGGTGGCTATCGTATTGTTGAATGTCGGCATAGCTTCAGCCCATTTGGTGAAATAGTCAACTGCCACGATGATGTATTTGTGGTTACCGGCGGAGGGAGGTCGACATTCCATAAAGTCAATGGCCCATTTGCAAAAAGAGTTAGCTGTGATGACAGGATGGAGGGGAGCGGGAGGAGCTCGCGCCTTGGGGGCGGAATGTTTGCAATTGGAACAGTGTTTGACTGCTTCAATGCAATCACTGAAGAGAAAAGGCTAGAAATACCCGGCGCGCATGATCTTTTGGGCGGTGGCAAGGCCGAAGAGGTGGCCCCCACAAGCACCGCTATGGCAGGCGTTGAGGACTTGTTCAACTTCAGCGTGTGTGAGGCAATGGCAAAGGACAATATCTACTCCACGACGATAAAGGTCATCGCCGATTAGAAGGTAGCGAGAGGCTTGGTGTCGGATGCGTCGTCGAGCAACGCGATCAAGATGAAGGGCGAACTTATGGGTTCGGAGGTAATTAAGGATATCACCGTACCAAGGATCATCAGTGGTGATGGAAAATAAATTTTCATCGGGAAGAGCATCATTAATAGGAGTGTCTTGGATCCCGGTAGGCAAATAGGAAATGATTTCAGCGAGGGCTAAACCCTTCTTACTTTTTGGGGTGACAAATTCAAGGTAGAATTTTTGGAGAATAACGACCCAACGAGCGTACTTCCCACTGAGGATGCATCGACTCAACAAGAAAGCCATGGGGTTGGAATCAGTCACAACCTTGCTGGAACGCAGGAGGATATAATGACGTAGTTTTTGGACTGAGAACACAACAACTAGTGCTAAATTTTCTTCATGTGAGTAGGACACAGGTGGGCCAGCAAGGTTTTTACTGACATAATAGATCACATGCTCGAGGCCGTTATCATCTTCTCAAATAAGGACACCAGCAACCGAATGGGTGGAAGTGAAGTTGTAAAGGATGAAATCGCGGTCAAAGTCAGGATGACAAATCAAGGGGGCAGAGGTGAGAGCATGTTTGAGGGCATCAAAATATTTTTGAGTGTAGGTATCCGAGACAAAAGAAGTGTGGGAGTGAAGAAGTCGAAGGAAACCATGCGCGGTGGTCACATAGTCTGGAACGAATCAGCGAAGAAAATTAGCTTCGCCTTGGAGGCTTTGGAGTTGTCGTAAGGTTCGAGGGATAGGCAGTTCAAGAATGGCTTGAACTTTCAAAGGGTCAAGAGTTATCTCGTCTTTAGATACGATGAAGCCGAGGAGACGACCAGCGGGAACACAGAAGACACATTTCAAAGGGTTAAGACGGATGTTATACTTGCGACAGTGGAGGAAAATGGTACGCAGATCATGGAGGTGTTGTGCCCGATGTTTAGAACGCGCAGTAAGCTCGTCTAAATAGGTGAGGATAATATGAGCTAAGTCATGGAAACAACAAGACATGGCTTGTTGAAAAATGGCACCAGCATTTTTAAGACCAAATGGCATGACTCGGTATCAAACATGCCCCACAGACTAATGAACGCAGTTTTAAGTTGATCAGCACGATGGATAACGAGTTGGTTGTATCCTGAGAAGCCATCAATAAAGGATAAGACCTCGTGCCATGCACACTCATCAATGATTTGGTCAATAAATGGTGTGGGGAAGTTGTCTTTGGGACAAGCTTTGTTCAGATCGCGAAAGTCAGTGCAAACATGAATGGTGCCTTGTTTTTTGAGAACAAGAACTGGGTTGGACAGCCAAGTGGTGTATTCAATGGGGTAAATAAAACCAGCCTGCCGGAGCTTATCGATTTCAGATTTGATGGCTTCATGTCTAGATGGATGAATGGGTCTTAACTTTTGATGGACCGGAATGGTGTCAGGCCATGTGTCGATGTGGTGTTCGACAATGGCCGGATCGAGTCCTAGCATTTCTGAGTAGGACCAGGAAAAAACATCACGGAATTCTTTGAAGAGTTTGGTGTAGGCTTCAATTTCTTTCGGAGTGCAGTGGGCGCCCATGGTGATGTGTTCTTCGATACCTGGTTTGACAGAAATGTCTATTTTGATGGTAGGGGAGATGTTAGCCATATTTCCTTCTTCGAAAGCGTCAGGGGCAGGGATGGGGTTTTTGAACCAATCAACTTTATAGGGAATGAAGTCTTCGGATTCGAGAGCATATTGGTCATGTGATTGATGTGGTAGGAAGTATGCACGATGGTGCATATCGTCCCATGGAAAGTCAGGTTCGGTCATGGCTTCCATGATGTCTTCATCGGACTGGAAGAGGGGAATATTGGATGACATAGGATGACCCGAAGAGGTAGAAATATGAGATATCTAATATTAAGGGGAAACGATTATGTTTGTGTCGATATGAGAAGTGACAACGGGATCAATAGATGAGTGGGTAGGTGAAACAACGGGGGGCGGGGCTAAGGGGTTGGTGCTGGGGAACGCGGTGATGAGGCAAGGTAGGAAATAGTGGCGGAAGGTTCGGTCATGTCAGTATCAGGATGAGAAATGGTAATTGGGGTGGACGCATGGTCGGGGGTAAAAAAAGGAGGACGGGCAAGCGAGGCTTCAAATTGGCGGTAAGTGGCCAAACAAGCACGATACTCATCAAGACAGGGGCAAAGGTGGGTATAATGCCCATGGAAGTCGCATAAAGAACAAGGGTGATTGGTGCGCAAGTTTTTAAGTTTGGGAAGGGAACCAGGGAGGGTGGCCTGGACCATGGGAATATCCGATTCAGGAAACGTGTCATTGACCATGGTTTTGAGGTGTGGTAATTCAGGACAGGTATGGGTGGCATGGCTGACAATGTCACACAAGGCGCACTGGATGGGATGTTTTGGAAGGCGCGGAGGGGTGGAATTTGTCAACGCTACTGTGTCCTTCGGTGCCCCCCTGCGAGATTTTCTATTGTTACCGAACATGGTTGTAACAAGAGGAGGTGCTGGGTGAGGAGACTGAGGTGAAGAGGTCATGGGTATTGGTTGAACCAGAGTCAAAGCAATATACGGCTTGGGTTGATCGGGCAGGGTAGGGGCAGGGGGGCTTAGATACCAGACGGGTATACCCAAGGTTAAGTTGGGTAGGGAGAGGGTAGCCAAGATAGGGACAGAAGAAGCTCCAGGAGGGGGAGCGAGGAAAGGAATCTGACCAGCAGGAAAATGGCCTGGAGGGATGGGGCCGAGGGGATTGAAATCGGGCAGAATTGATCCAGTAAGGAGGCGAGATTCTGAAGGAAAAAGACTAGCTAGCGGGGGCGAAGGGCTAGGAGCCCGAGTAGGTGGGGAAAGTTGAGGTTGCTGACTAGCCAAAGTGGGCTGTGTAAGGTCAGCCTAAGATGATTACATCATGCAAACGCTTTCCAGGCTAGGGTCAAAGAGGGTAGGTGGGTCAAGAAAGGTGCTGAGAAAGGAGGGGTCCTTAAAGAGGTCGGGAGAGACACTAGGCCAAGATGTAGTGGCGGTGGAAATACAGGGATTTGGGGAAATCTGAGATTTAGGGGTACGATACGATAACTGGTCGATGGTGACAATTTTTCTGTTATGTGGGAAGAACATATTGCGGTAAACTGCGGATGGGATGACAGACATGGCATAGGTGTAACTACGCCCCAAGAGGATGTTGTAGTCAAGAGGGGCGTCGATCACTTCAATGTCGACACACACAATTTTTCCAGCAAGAGTAATAAGACAGCGGCGGAAGAGGCCGACGGGCTGGGAAGCATGGCCATCCCATGCACGAAGGGTGATTGTGGAAGGGGCCAATGCAGGAGATTCGAGTTGTTGCCAAACCGAAGTGTACATGACACAGGTAGATGCCCCCTCATCAATGATGCATCAAGCAATAGTGGCATTTTGGATTTAGACCGAGATTTGGAAAGCAACAGACACAGGAAGAAGGGGATGGTCAAGTTGAAGGGGATCAAAAATAATTAACTGGTCATCGGTAAGGTCGAAAACATCCAAGGAAATATGATCAGAGGTAGCATTTCGGCATAATGGGCCCTGAGGAATTTGGGTATGAATCATGGCATTGGGTGGAGGAATTGTCAAGGGACCATTGGGTGTCGATAGAGGCTTAGTAGGGCTCGAGGATGGGAGCTCGGGGGTAGAAGGAACGGAAGACCGAGTTTTAAGGGAAGGATTGGTAGTGAGAGATTGGTCTGAGGCCATCATGAGGACCTGGTAATCAGAGGAACCAGAAGGAGAAGTTTGAGTGGGTTCCGGGCGATGAGGTGGCTGGGTGGCCACGAGTCCTTGTTGAGGGAAAGGATCGGGAAACATAGTGGGTTGAGAGGTAGCCATATGGGAAGGGATAGAATTTGAAGAGTGTTGTCCCTGTGTTAGCGCTCAAATCTACCTTAGGCTGAAATAAGGTAAAACTCAAGGCTACATCAAACCACGCTCAGCCTCGTAGCTAGCCCTACGAGGACAGGAGAGGGCTCTCTCCGAGTCTATCTCGGAAAAAGGTCTTAAAAGGGGCTGAGATGACTTATAATGAATAATGAATACTGATTTTAGGCTAGTAAAGAGATAGGAATGTTTGATTTTGATTTTTTGGGTTTTTGTTGAAAAAATGGAAAAAACAATTTTGGGTCCGGGGATAAGGCCAGATCTTTTCAGATTTCGAGTTGGGACGAGGTAGGCAGTAGTCTTGATGCTTTTGATCAGGTGTATGGATGGATCATAATGAAAATGAGTTGAAGAGGGCAAGGGAGAACATGGATCCTCTCCAAACAGGCGAAAACATGTAAAACTAACAAATTTAAAGGCAAAGCACTGAAGTAATGGATTCAACCTCATTTACTCATTCATTTAGTTTTAGAAGCATAAGAAGGGAATGGCATACATTAAACATGAAAGAAATTACAATAAACTGAGAGAAAACACCATCAAGAACTGAAAGCCACAAGAATCCCAACAGGTGCTGCAAAACCTCTGATCTTTCCTTAGCCAAAATATGAAAAATATGTACAATAGTGTGCCAAACTTTTCCCAAGAGTCCAACCTATTCCCCCCTGTAGAATGTCTCAGAAATTACATCATATAGACTATCCTAACCCCTTCCCACACCTCTAGGGGTCGAATTCCTCCTTCTAGGAGCAGTTCCAACTAATTCTAAACAAGGAGCTAGAATATAGGCAGCCAAACAACTTGCCTCTAAAAGGAAGGAAACTGATCCTTACATCTGATTTTTAATTTTTTAGGAGTGAATCATCTAGAATAGGTAAAAATGAGTCCAAGTTACATGCCAACCATAATATTACATCAAGATAACTCAAAAATTACATCCACAAGCAAAACTAGTCCAACTGGCCGAAATCCTGAGCTGAAAGATGAAAAATGGACCAAAAATCTGTATGAGTAGCGCGCCTGAGCTATATGCGTAGCGCGCCTTTCAGCCCAATTTTGGGGCACTTACCGGAATCAAAATCAAGCTCATGATATCTTTTTGGAAATCCCTGGATGTCTTCTATCCAGACCAAGTGGCATTTCCCAATTTGGAGCTCATTTGCCCCTCCAAAACTTCATTCTCCCACAAGTACTTCCTGCTGCTGAAAAAGGTGGCAGAATGGTGATTTTCATGGTGTTTTGGCCCCTTTGATCATCTAGAATTTGGTGAAATGATTTGGTCTTACTGGAGCATGCATAACTTTCCATGAAAAATCCAAAAATATAAAGTTTTCCTCCAGCAAGTGTCCCAATCATAAGCGAGCGCGTCGACGCGCTACTTGTATGGCTGAAAAATCTGTTTTGAGACCAAAATTTTTCAAAATGACAAAAAATTCTCCAAATTTGCTCAAATTTGGAGCGAAGACCCTTCATCATGTATCATTCCCATCCAATGAAGCCTCGGCCAAAATCTGAAGTGGATCAGGCCTCTTTCGTCGTTTCAGTATCCTCCTGGTGCATGCAGTTTCAGTAGTGAAAACACTGTCTCTGTAGTGATGTGTCGGTCTCTGTCATGGTGTCACAATGTGTATGAAAAGTATTTTGCAGACAAATTAAGTGATTTGGCACAAATTCGGGGTGATGTAATGAAGTTTTCTGACCTCTGGGCTCTACGCGTAGCGCGTCAGCCCAACGCGTAGCGCGCCAGCCCAACGCGTAGCGCGCTGATCCAACACACGATTTGGCTTCAAAAATATTTTTTTCACTTCCTTGATGTGTCTTGGCTTTTTATGATGTTAAAACATGGAAAAACCAAGCAAATTTGATGTTGGAGAGAAATGGCAAAATTTTTGTGTTCTGGCCCAATGAGTAGCGCGCACTTTTCTATACGTAGTGCGCTACATAGTGCATTTTTCAGGAGGCTTCTGGAGGCCTTCCCTCTGTCCAAATTTGGCATGTGATAGCTCGTTGGAAATATTTTGGAGTATAATTTCCAAAACAAGTGGAATTTTTCAATTTGGAGTTCATTTACCCTGTCAAAAATCAAATCTCCCAACACTACTTCCTGCTGGTGCATCAATTCTCCTAAGGCAACGGTATTCTTAACATTTCTCCAAAAATATTATACCTGTGTAAAAAGTGCAGGAGGTTTTTCTTCCCTGGAATTTTCTGTAAAAAGACCTCTCTCATTTTTCCAAAATTCATCTTTTATTGCTCTGAAACATCATTTGAGTGAAACCTATCCCGATGTGTGAAACAAGGGATTTTGTCGAAATGAAGCGAAATGAAGGCGACAAGGGGGTTCTAAATTCTTGGGGAAATTTTGGGAAATAGGGAGGGATGTTAGGAAGTAGGGGAAAGTGGAATATCAGAGATAGAGTGAGGGGAAGGGGTCGAAAAGGGAAAAACATAGGCCTAGCCTAGAAAATTGCCAAGTTGTGGCAACAAACTAGGGTTTGTGCAAAAATGAGGAATTTGGGGGATCTGAATGATGGGAAGTGTTTAATAAGGTACATTAATGATAGGGGATGGTGTATGAACATCAGGATACAAATTTTTCTAATGATTTGACCATGAAAGATAAATTACCTCCAAAACCCTAGGAGAGGGAAATGGACCTTACCAAGGCACAACTGAAGCATGAACAAGCTGTAAAATGACCCAATGGAACTTGACATGATGATGACAACCCTATGAATGATGGTACACTCAGCTGAATGGTGACATGGACCGACATTTGGACAACTTTGACAAGAGTAAAAGCAAACCCTAGACCTAATGCCTAGTGACCAAATTTTGCTTGAAGACTCATTGAAATGACAAAATTTGACCTTGACACCTTAAAATAACTTTGTAAGAGCATGTTTGATCACTGAAGGAAAGCTGCAAAGGCTGACACTAACATTGGCTCCAATGGGGATGGTAGCTCCTTGGAGGTGCCAAGAACTACAGATCTTTGGGAGAGCAGACAGTGCCTCCATCCATTGGGCTATGGAATCCATTATTGCAAGAAATCGACACGACTAATTTATTGACTGAAAATTTGAATCAAACTAACTCGATGCAAACTGAAATGACGGAAAAAACTTGACTCTAATAAACTAACTCAAGACCTGAACTTAAAACTTAAAACTTGATGGCAGTACATAACCGCCTGTGTTTCTTACAAGACAATATACCATCAAACTATATCATAATGCCAATGTAACCAATCAAGCAGATGCCTTCTTGATTGATTCCCCTGATCAAATTTGCTGGTCAACAATAAATACTGGTAACTGGGCATCAAAAAACATAATTGACCATGATCTCCTTCATCACTGAATACAACAATAATCACTTTCATTGCTGACTGCAACAAATCTGCCATTGGATCCTGAAAAACATGAATATTTACCTCCTGCTGAAGAAACAAGGTATCCTTTTCTGTTGATTCGGATCTTTCTTCAGAATGCACCTCAGTAGAAGTATGTTCCTGGTCTTCAAAACATTCTGAATAAATAGATGGGCAGCTCTCCTCGAAAAACATTTCAAAGCATGAAACATATGAAGAAGAATCTGAAAGGAAATCCTGAATGTTCTGATCTTCTGTATATTGTAAGTCATCTTCATATGATATAACAGCCAGATTCTCATTACATTCATCAATCATAAGAAAAGAAACTTCAGATGATCCTTGAAGCACAAAAATGACATTTCTATCATCTACTAAATATTCGTCCAAAGGAACTTCTTCACTTACTTGAATGAAGGTCTCATCTTGTTTTGCATAAACTGACCGAATTACCTCTTTATGAAGGCTTTGTTCTGATGACATGAGAACAGTTTGATCCATCACTGTGTCTTCTGCATGCCAAAATATTTCAACAGTAGAGTTCTCCTTTATGGGATTCAACAGGTATTCTCGGTCATCACAATCTGTCTCTAGATCTGAAACAGTTGACTTGACATTATCACATTCTGAAATTGAAACTTGACTTCCCTGCATGTTGTCTTCTTCTATGGGCAGATCTGAAACAAAAATTTCTCTTTCATCACTTTTAGCCATATAGACATCTTCAACCTGCTGATCTATAAAGCTGCTTACAAGACTTTCATCCTTTTCAGAAGAGGAAGAAGTTCCACCATCACCTTCTTGACCATGTGTACACTGCAGATATGCGTTAACTTGAGCTGGAACGTGACCGTTCAAGAGTTGATCTATCTCGTCTTCAGATAGAGGAGATAATACCTTTTGTTTTCTTTTTCTCAAACAGTGATTGTCTTCATTGATTTCAAGTGAAGGAGTATACAGATTTTCCTCATACTGCTGATCCATTTCATGTAATTCCCGTTGACTATCAAGATGCAAAATTCCTTCATCTTCCACCACACTAAAATCTTGATCCTGCTGCAAATTTTCATGATCGTCTTTATGCTGCTGAAATGGATTTTCATACAGGGATTCCATGATCTCATCATCCATGAAATTATCATCTTCATAATATTTCTCAAGACTTTCAATAAAAGTAGAAGCATTTTTGCAACAGTCATGAACTAAATTTAATGATGGATAAGATACTTGATATCTTTCAATGAACAGGGCATGAAAATCCTTTAAACAATAAATACAGGCCAGCGGCAAATTTTCATACCAAGATTGGGCTTCACTTTCTAGAGTGGCTAGGAATATCTTCATCAAACAATCTTCAGGAAAATCCACCTTCAACTTGTGAATATGCATGTGAAATATAACCAGATGTAAAGCAGCATCTTTCTTACCATCATCGTTAAACGTAGGCAGATTACTTGACCAATATACCTTGGGCATCTTATTCGGAAAACCTGGAATGTGATCTCGGCTCATGGGAGCGTATCTTCTTGTGATTCGGTCCATCTTGAAAATCTCACAGCTACTGATCTCCCTGCAGTGAAGTCACCATGAGGCATCGATTTCTGGATTGTTCAGTGAATGAAGTCGCCAGGTGAATGATTTCAGCCTTCTTATGTCTGATCGTTGTCCACCATCAACCATCAGATCTGATCTTGATACATATGCTGGGGGAATTCGCAAATCAAGGGGCACATTCACAAGCTAAACCGAAGATCGACTGAAGCAGCTTTTATCTACTATGCACTCGCAGAGCAAGAGCAGTTCGAAGGCTACCTGGCATGACTTCATACTCCATCTATAGCAAATGACAGTAATAAGCAAATTTCTCCCCAGTATGGTCGCCACTATGTTAGCGCTCAAATCTACCTTAGGCTGAAATAAGGTAAAACTCAAGGCTACATCAAACCACGCTCAGCCTCGTAGCTAGCCCTACGAGGACAGGAGAGGGCTCTCTCTGGGTCTATCTCGGCAAAAGGTCTTGAATAATGAATACTGATTTTAGGCTAGTAAAGAGATAGGAATGTTTGATTTTTATTTTTTGGGTTTTTGTTGCAAAATGGGAAAAACAATTTTGGGTCCAGGGATAAGGCCAGATCTTTGCAGATTTCGAGTTGGGGCGAGGTAGACAGTAGTCTTGATGATTTTGATCAGGTTTATGGATGTATCAAAATGAAAAGGAGTTGAAGAGGGCAAGGTAGAACATGGATCCTCTCCAAACAGGCGAAAACATGTAGAACTAAACAAATTTAAAGGCGAACCTTTGGAGAAACAATGGATTCAACCTGTTCTCATTCATTTAGTTTCGAAAGTTCGAAGCATAAGAAGGGAATGGCTATTACATTAAACATGAAAGAACTTACAATAAACTGAGAGAAAACACAATCGAGAACTGAAAGCCACAAGAATCCCAGCGAGTCTTTACCAAAACCTCTGATCTTTCCTTAGCCAAAATATGAAAAATATGTACAATAGTGTGCCAAAGTTTTCCCAAGAGTCCAACCTATCCAACCTCTGAAAATGATTGAGAAATTACATCATATAGACTATCCTAACCCATTCCCACACCTCTAGGGGGTCGAATTCCTCCTTCTAGGAGCAGTTCCAACTAATTCTAAACAAGGAGCTAGAATTTAGGCAGCCAAACAACTTGCCTCTAAAAGGAAGGAAATTGATCCTTACATCTGATTTTTACTTTTTTAGGATTGAATCATTTAGAATAGGTAAAAATGAGTCCAAGTTACATGCCAACCATAATATTACATCAAGATAACTAAAAAATTACGTCCACAAGAAAAACTAGTCCAACTGGCCGAAATCCTGACCTGAAAGATGAAAAATGGACCAAAAATCTGTATGAGTAGCGCGCCTGAGCTATATGCGTAGCGCGCTTTTCAGCCTGATTTTAGGGCACTTTTTGGCATCAAAATCAAGCTCATGATAGCTTTTTGGAAATCCCTGGATGACTTCTATCCAGCCCAAGTGGAATTTCCCAATTTGGAGCTCATTTGCCCCTCCAAAACTTCATTCTCCCACAAGTACTTCCTGCTGCTGAAAAAGGTGGCAGAATGGTGATTTTCATGGTGTTTTGGCCCTTTTGATCATCCAGAATTTGGTGAAATGCTTTGGTATTACTGGAGCATGCATAAATTTCCATGAAAAATCCAAAAATATAAATTTTTCCTCAAGCAAGTGTCCCAATCATAAGCGAGCGCGTCGACGCGCTACTCGTATGGCTGAAAAATCTGTTTTGAGACCAAAATTTTTCAAAATGACAAACATTTCTCCAAATTTGCTCAAATTCAGAGTGAAGACCCTCCATCATGTATCATGCCCAGCTAATGAAGCCTCGGCCAAAATCTGAAGTGGATTAGGCCTCTTTCGTCGTTTCAGTATCCTCCTGGTGCATGCAGTTTCGGTAGTGAAAACACTGTCTCTGTTGTGATGTGTCGGTCTCTGTCATGGTGTCACAATGTGTATGAAAATCATTTTGCAGAAAAATGAAGTGATTTGGCACAAATTTGGGGTGATGGAATGAAGTTTTCTGACCTTTGGGCTCTACGCATAGCGTGTCAGCCTCACGCGTAGCGCGCCAGCCCAACGCATAGCGCGCTGATCCAACACACGATTTGGCTTCAAAACTCATTTTTTCACTTCCTTGATATGTGTTGGCTTTTTATGATGTTCAAACATGGAAAAACCAAGCAAATTTTATGTTGGGGAGAAATGGCAAAATTGTTGTGTTCTGGCCCAATGAGTAGCACGCACTTTTCTATACGTAGCGCGCTACATAGTGGATTTGTAAGGAGGCTTTTGGAGGCCTTCCCTATGTCCAAATTGGGCGTGTGATAGCTCGTTGGAAATATATTGGAGTCTAATTTCCAACACAAGAGGAATTTTTCAATTTGGAGTTCATTTACCCTGTCAAAAATCAAATCTCCCAACACTACTTCCTGCTGGTGCATCAATTCTTCTGAGGCAACGGTATTCTTAACATTTCTACAAAAACATTATACCTGTGTAAAAATTGAAGGATTTTTTTCTTCCTTGGAATGTTTTCTACAAACACCTCTCTCAGTTTTCCATAATTCATCTTTTATTGCTCTGAAACATCATTTGAGTGAAACCTATCCCGATGTGTGAAACAAGGGATGTTGTCGAAATGAAGCGAAATGAAGGGGACAAGGGGCTTCTAAATTCTTGGGGAAATTTTGGGAAATAGGAAGGGATGTTAGGAAGAAGGGGAAAGTGGAATCTCAGAGATTGAGTGAGGGGAAGGGGTCCAAAAGGGAAAAACACAGGCCTAGCCTAGAAAATTGCCAAGTTGTGGCAAGAAACTAGGGTTTGTGCAAAAATGAGGAATTTGGAGGATATTAGTGATGGGAAGTGTTTAATAAGGTACATTAATGATAGGGGAAGGTGTATGAACATCAGGATACAAAATTTTCTAATGATTTGACCATGAAAGAGAAATTACCTCCAAAACCCTAGGAGAGGGAAATGGACCTTACCAAGGCACAACTGAAGCATGAACAAGCTGTAAAAGGACCCAATGGAACTTGAAATGATGATGAAAACCCTCTGAATGATGGTACACTCAGCTGAATGGTGACATGGACCGACATTTGGACAACTTTGAAAAGCGTGAAAACAAACCCTAGACCTAATGCCTAGTGACCAAAAACTCATTGAAATGACAAAATTTGACCTTGACACCTTAAAATCACTTTGTAAGAGCATGTTTGATCACTGAAGGAAAGATGCAAAGGTTGAAACTAACATTGGCTCCAATGGGGATGGCAGTTGCCGCTTCTTGGAGGTGCCAATAATCTGCAGATATTTGGGAGAGCAGACAGTGCCTCCATCCATTGGGCGATGGAATCCATTATTTGACAAAAGAATGATGACTTAATTTATTTGACTAGAACTTGATTAAAACTTGACTCAAACTGACTCAATGGCAAACTGAAATGACTTGAAAAAAATTGACTCTAACAAACTAACTCAAGACCTGAACTTAAAACTTAAAGCTTGCTGGCAGTACATAACCGCCTGTGTTTCTTACAAGACAATATACCATCAAACTATATCATAATGCCAATGTAACCAATGAAGCAGATGCCTTGCTGATTGATTCTCCCGATCAGATCTCATAGTCAACAATAAATACTGATAACTGGGCATCCAAAAACATAGCTGACCATGATCTCCTTCATCACTGAACACTGCAATAAGCACCTTCAACATTATTGCCAACAAATCTTTTGCAGTGGATCTGAAAAAACATGAAGATTTACCTCTTCTTTGAAAAAAAAACAAAGTTATCTTTTCTCCTGCTTCTAATTCTGATCTTCCTTCATCATGTACTTCAGTAACAATATGTTCCTGGGCTTCAAAAAACTCTGAACAGGTAGATGAACATATCTCCTTTTGTAAAAACATTTCAACACATGAAACATATGAAGAAGAATCTTCTGTAGTCTGAAAATATGGTAGGTTATCTTCATATGATATGATACCCAGATTATCATGTTCCTCATTAAATTCATCAATCATAAGGAAAGAAACTTCAAATGATTCTGGAAACCCAAAAATGACATTTCTATCATCTACCATAAATTCATCCAAAGGAACTGCTTCACTTACTTGAATGAATATCTCATCTTGTTTTGCATAAACTGACTGAATTACCTCATCATGAAGGCTTTCTTCTGATGACATGAGAACATTTGGATCAAAAACTTTGTCTATGATCTCAACAGCAAAATTATCCTTTTCAGAATTCAGCACAAGGTATGCTTGGTAATTACAATTTGAATCTGGATCTGAAGTAGCTGACTTGACATTATCACATTCTGAAATTAGAACTAGACTTACTTGCATGCTATCTTCTCCCATGGACAGATATGAAATGAGACTTTCTCTTTCACCATCTTCAACCATATAGACATCTTCAACCTGCTGATCTATAAAGTTGGTTACAGGACTGTAATCCTTTTCAGAAAAGGAAGAAGGTCCACCATCACTTTCTTGATCATGTGCACATTGCAGATCTGCATTTACTTGAGCTGGAACAGGACCTTTCAAGAGTTGATCTATCTCATCTTCAGACAGAGGAGATAATACCCTTTGTTTTCTTTGGCTCAAACAATGATTGTCTTCATTGATTTCAAGTGAAGGAGTATACATATTTTCCTCATACTGCTAATCCATTTCATGTAATTCCGGTTGACTGTCAAGATGAAAAATGGATTCATTTTCCACCGTACTAAGATCTTGATCCTGCTGCAAATTTTCATGATCGTCTTTAAACTGCTGAAATGGATTTTCATACAAGGCTTCCATGATCTCATCATCCATGAAATTATCATCTTCATAATATTTCTCAAGGCTTTCAACAAAAGTAGAAGCATGTTTGCAACAGTCATGAACTAAATTTAATGATGGATAAGATACTTGATATCTTTCAATGAACAGGGCATGAAAATCCTTTAAACAATAAATACAGGCCAGCGGCAACTTTTCATACCAAGATTGGGCTTCACCTTCCAGAGTGGCCAGGAATATCTTCATCAAGCAATCTTCAGGAAAATCCACCTTCAACTTGCGAATATGCATGTGAAATATAACTAGATGTAAAGCAACATCCTTCTTACCATCATCATTAAACGCAGGCAGATTCCTTTACCAATCTACCTTGGGCATCTTATTCGGAAAACCTGGAATGTGATCTCGGCTCATGGGAGCATATCTTCTCGCAATCTGGTCCATCTTGACAATGTTGAAGCTACTGATCTCCCTGTAGTGAATTCACCATGAGGCATCGATTTCTAGATTGTTCAGTGAATGAAGTCGCCAGGTGAATGATTTCAGCCTTGCGATGTCTGATCGTTGTTCACCATCAACGATCATATCTGAACTTGATACACTTACTGGGGCAATTCACAAATCAAGGGGCACACTCACAAGCTAAACCGGAGATCGACTAAAGGAGCTTTTATCTACTATGCACTCGCAGAGCACGAGAAGTTCGAAGGCTACCTGGCGTGACTTCAGACTCCGTCTATAGCAAATGACAGTAATAAGAAAATTTCTTCCCCAGTATGGTCGCCACTATGTTAGCGCTCAAATCTACCTTAGGCTGAAATGAGGTAAAACTCAAGGCTACATCAAACCACGCCCAGCCTCGTAGCTAGCCCTACGACGACAGGGGAGGGCTCTCTCCGGGTCTATATCGACAAAAGGTCTTCAAAGGGGCTGAGATGACTTATAATGAATAATGAATACTGATTTTAGGCTAGTAAAGAGATAGGCATGTCTGATTTTGATTTTTTGGGTTTTTGTTGAAAAAATGGGAAAAACAATTTTGGGTCTGGGGATAAGGCCAGTTCTTTGCAGATTTCAAGTTGGGGCGAGGTAGGCAGTAGTATTGATGCATTTGATCAGGTGTATGGATGGATCAGAACGAAAAGGAACTGAAGAGGGCAAGGGAGAACATGGATTCTCTCCAAACTGGCGAAAACATGTAAAACTAAACAAATTTAAAGGCAGAGCACTGAAATCAATGGATTCAACCTCATTTACTCATTTATTTAGTTTCAGAAGCATAAGAAGGGAATGGCATACATTAAACATGAAACAACTTACAATAAACTGAGAGAAAACACCATCAAGAACTGAAAGCCACAAGAATCCCAACAGGTGCTGCAAAACCTCTGATCTTTCCTTAGCCAAAATATGAAAAATATGTACAATAGTGTGCCAAAGTTTTCCCAAGAGTCCAACCTATCCAACCTCTGAAAATGATTGAGAAATTACATCATATAGACTATCCTAACCCCTTCCCACACCTCCAGGGATCGAATTCCTCCTTCTAGGAGCAGTTCCAACTAATTCTAAACAAGGAGCTAGAATATAGGCAACCAAACAACTTCCCTCTAAAAGGAAGGAAACTGATCCTTACATCTGATTTTTACTTTTTTAGGAGTGAATCATATAGAATAGGTAAAAATGAGTCCAAGTTACATGCCAACCATAATATTACATCAATATAACTCAAAAATTACATCCACAAGCAAAACTTGTCCAACTGGCCGAAATCCTGAGCTGAAAGATGAAAAATGGACCAAAAATTTGTATGAGTAGCGCGCTTGAGCTATATGCGTAGCGCGCCTTTCAGCCTGATTTTGGGGCACTTCCTGGCATCAAAATCAAGCTCATGATATCTTTTTGGAAATCCATGGATGTCTGCTATCCATCCCAAGTGGAATTTCCCAATTTGGAGCTCATTTTCCCCTCCAAAACTTCATTCTCCGACAAGTACTTCCTGCTGCTGAAAAAGGTGGCAGAATGGTGATTTTCATGGTGTTTTGGCCCCTTTGATCATCCAGAATTTGGTGAAATGCTTTGGTATTCTTTGGAGCATGCATAAATTTCCATGAAATCCAAAAACATAAATTTTTCCTCCCGTAGTGTCCCAATCATAAGCGAGGTTGTGATCGGCACTACTCGTATAATTTGAAAAATCTGTTTTGAGACCAAAATTTTTCAAAATGACAAAAATTTCGGAAAATTTGCTCAAATTCGGAGCGAAGACCATCCATCATGTATCATGCCCAGCAAATGAAGCCTCGGCCAAAATCTAAAGTGGATCAGGCCTCTTTCGCCGTTTCAGTATCCTCCCGGTGCATGCAGTTTCAGTAGTGAAAACACTGTCTCTGTTGTGATGTGTCGGTCTCTGTCATGGTGTCACAATGTGTATGAAAAGTATGTTGCAGAAAAATGAAGTGATTTGGCACAAATTTGGGGTGATGGAATGAATTTTTCTGACCTCTGGGCTCTACGCGTAGTGCGTCAGCCCAACACGTAGCGCGCCAGCCCAACGCGTAGCGCGCTGATCCAACACATGATTTGGCTTCAAAACTCATTTTTTCACTTCCTTGATGTGTCTTGGCTTTTTATGATGTTCAAACATGGAAAAACCAAGAAAATTTGATGTTGGAGAGAAATGGCAAAATTTTTGTGTTCTGGCCCAATGAGTAGCGCGCACTTTTCTATACGTAGCGCGCTACATAGTGCATTTTTCAAGAGGCGTTTGGAGGCCTTCCCGGTGTCCAAATTGGGCGTGTGATAGCTCGTTGGAAATATCTTGGAGTATAATTTCCAACACAAGTACAATATTTCAATTTGGAGTTCATTTACCCTGTCAAAAATCAAATCTCCCAACACTACTTCCTGCTGGTGCATCAATTCTCCTGAGGCAACGGTATTCTTAACATTTCTCCAAAACCATTATACCTGTGTAAAAAGTGAAGGAGGGTTTTATTCCTTGGAATGTTTTGTACAAAAACCTCTCTCATCTTTCCAAAATTCATCTTTTATTTGAGTGAAACATATCCCGATGTGTGAAACAAGGGATTTTATCGAAATGAAGCGAAATGAAGGGGACAAGGCGCTTCTAAATTCTTGGGGAAATTTTTGGAAATAGGGAGGGATGTCAGGAAGCAGGGGAAAGTGGAATCTCAGAGATTGAGTGAGGGGAAGGGGTCGAAAAGGGAAAAACATAGGCCTAGCCTAGAAAATTGCCAAGTTGTGGCAAGAAACTAGGGTTTGTGCAAAAATGAGGAATTTGGGGGATCTCAGTGATGGGAAGTGTTTAATAAGGTACATTAATGATAGGGGAAGGTGTATGAACATTAGGATACAAATTTTTCTAATGATTTGACCATGAAAGAGAAATTACCTCCAAAACCCTAGGAGAGGGAAATGGACCTTACCAAGGCACAACTGAAGCATGAAAAAGCTGTAAAATGCCCCAATGGAACTTGACATGATGATGAAAACCCTCTGAATGATGGTACACTCAGCTGAATGGTGACATGGACCGACATTTGGACAAATTTGAAAAGCGTGAAAACAAACCCTAGACCTAATGCCTAGTGACCAAATTTTGCTTGAAAACTCATTGAAATGACAAAATTTGACCTTGACACCTTAAAATCACTTTGTAAGAGCATGTTTGATCACTGAAGGAAAGCTGCAAAGGCCGAAACTAACATTGGCTCCAATGGGGATGGTTGCTGCCACTTCTTGGAGGTGCCAAGAATCTGCAAATCTTTGGGAGAGCAGAGAGTGCCTCCATCCATTGGGCGATGGAATCCATTATTTCAAAAAAGACTGATGACTTAATTTATTTGACTGGAACTTGATTAAAACTTGAATCAAACCAACTCTATGGCAGACTGAAATGACTTGAAAAAACTTGACTCTAACAAACTAACTCAAGACCTGAACTTAAAACTTAAAGCTTGCTGGCAGTACATAACCGCCTGTGTTTCTTACAAGACAATATACCATCAAACTATATCATAATGCCAATGTAACCAATGAAGCAGATGCCTTGCTGATTGATTCTCCCGATCAGATCTCATAGTCAACAATAAGTACTGATAACTGGGCATCCAAAAGCATCGCTGACCACAATCTCCTTCATCACTGAACACTGCAATAAGCACCTTCACTGTTGACTGCAACAAATCTGCCATTGGATCCTGAAAAACATGAAGATTTACCTCTTACTGAAACAACAGGGTGTCTTTTTCTCATGCTTCTAATTCTGATCTTCCTTCATCATGTACTTGAGTAACAATATGTTCCTGGGCTTCAAAAAAATCTTAACAGGTAGATGAGCAGATCTCCTTTTGTAAAAACATTTCAACACATGAAACATATGAAGAAGAATCTTCTGTAGTCTGAAAATATGGTAGGTCATCTTCATATGATATGATACCCAGATTATCATGTTCCTCATTAAATTCATCAATCATAAGGAAAGAAACTTCAAATGATTCTGGAAACCCAAAAATGACATTTCTATCATCTACCATAAATTCATCCAAAGGAACTGTTTCACTTACTTGAATGAAGATCTCATCTTGTTTTGCATAAACTGACTGAATTACCTCATCATGAAGGTTGTGTTCTGATGACATGAGAACATTTGGATCAAAAACTATGTCTATGATCTCAACAGCAAAATTCTCCTTTTAAGAATTCAACACAAGGTATGCTTGGTCATTACAATTTGAATCTGGATCTGAAGTAGCTGACTTGACATTATCACATTCTGAAATTAGAACTAGACTTACTTGCGTGCTATCTTCTCCCATGGACAGATATGAAATGAGACTTTCTTTTTCACCATCTTCAACCATATAGACATCTTCAACCTGCTGATCTATAAAGATGCTTACAGGACTGTCATCCTTTTCAGAAAAGGAAGAAGGTCCACCATCACTTTCTTGATCATGTGAACACTGCAGATCTGCGTTTACTTGAGCTGGAACAGGACCTTTTAAGAGTTGATCTATCTCATCTTCAGACATAGGAGATAATACCCTTTGTTTTCTTTGGCTCAAACAGTGATTTTCTTCATTGATTTCAAGTGAAGGAGTATACAGATTTTCCTCATACTGCTGATCCATTTCATGTAATTCTGGTTGACTGTCAAGATGCAAAATGGATTCATTTTTCACCGTACTAAGATCTTGATCATGCTACAAATTTTCATGATCGTCTTTAAACTGATGAAATGGATTTTCATATAGGGCTTCCATGATCCAATCATCCATGAAATTATCATCTTCATAATATTTCTCAAGGCTTTCAACAAAAGTAGAAGCATGTTTGCAATAGTCATGAACTAAATTTAATGATGGATAAGATACTTGATATCTTTCAATGAACAGGGCATGAAAATCCTTTAAACAGTAAATACAGGCCAGCGGAAAATTTTCATACCAAGATTGGGCTTCACCTTCCAGAGTGGCCAGGAATATCTTCATCAAGCAATCTTCAGGAAAATCCACCTTCAACTTGCGAATATGCATGTGAAATCTAACTAGATGTAAAGCAACATCCTTCTTACCATCATCATTAAATGCAGGAAGATTCCTTGACCAATCTACCTTGGGCATCTTATTCAGAAAACCTGGAATGTGATCTTGGCTCATGGGAGCATATCTTCTCGCAATCTGGTCCATCTTGACAATGTTGAAGCTACTGATCTCCCTGTAGTGAATTCACCATGAGGCATCGATTTCTGGATTGTTCAGTGAATGAAGTCACCAGGTGAATGATTTCAGCCTTGCGGTGTCTGATCGTTGTTCACCATCAACGATCAGATCTGAACTTGATACACTTACTGGGGCAATTCGCAAATCAAGGGGCGCGCTCACAAGCTAAACCGGAGATCGACTGAAGGAGCTTTTATCTACTATGCACTCGCAGAGCAAGAGAAGTTCGAAGGCTACCTGGCGTGACTTCAGACTCCGTCTATAGCAAATGACAGTAATAAGAAAAATTCTTCCCCAGTATGGTCGCCACTATGTTACCGCTCAAATCTACCTTAGGCTAAAATGAGGTAAAACTCAAGGCTACATCAAACCATGCTCAGCCTCATAGCTATCCCTACGAGGACAGGAGAGGGCTCTCTCTGGGTCTATCTCGGCAAAAGGTCTTCAAAGGGGCTGAGATGAATTATAATGAATAATGAATATTGATTTTAGGCTAGTAAAGAGATAGGCATGTTTGATTTTTATTTTTTGGGTTTTTGTTGAAAAAATGGGAAAAACAATTTTGGGTCCGGGGATAAGGCCAGATCTTTGCAGATTTCGAGTTGGGGCGAGGTAGGCAGTAGTCTTGATGCTTTTGATCAGGTGTATGGATGGATCAGTACGAAAAGGAGCTGAAGAGGGCAAGGGAGAACATGGATCCTCTCCAAACAGGCAAAAACATGTAAAACTAAACAAATTTAAAGGCAGAGCACTGAAAATATGGATTCAACCTCATTTACTCATTCATTTAGTTTCAGAAGCATAAGAGGGGAATGGCATACATTAAACATGAAAGAACTTACAATAAACTGAGAGAAAAAACCATCAAGAACTGAAAGCCACAAGAATCCCAATAGGTGTTGCGAAACCTCTGATCTTTCCTTAGCCAAAATATGAAAAATATGTACAATAGTGTGCCAAAGTTTTCCCAAGAGTCCAACCTATCCAACCTCTGAAAATGATTGAGAAATTACATCATATAGACTATCCTAACACCTTCCCACACCTTTAGGGTTCGAATTCCTCCTTCTAGGAGCAGTTCCAACTAATTCTAAACAAGGAGCTAGAATATAGGCAGCCAAACAACTTGCCTCTAAAAGGAAGGAAACTGATCCTTACATCTGATTTTTACTTTTTTAGGAGTGAATCATCTATAATAGGTAAAAATGAGTCCAAGTTACATGCCAACCATAATATTACATCAAGATAACTCAATAATTACATCCACAAGAAAAACTAGTCCAACTAGCCGAAATCCTGAGCTGAAAGATGAAAAATGGACCAAAAATCTGTATGAGTAGCGCGCCTGAGCTATATGCGTAGCGCGCCTTTCACCCTGATTTTGGGGCACTTCCTGGCATCAAAATCAATCTCATGATATCTTTTTGGAAATCTCTGGATGTATTCTATCCAGCCCAAGTGGAATTTCCCAATTTGGAGCTCATTTTCCCCTCCAAAACTTCATTCTCCGACAAGTACTTCCTGCTGCTGAAAAAGGTGGCAGAATGGTGATTTTCATGGTGTTTTGGCCCCTTTGATCATCCAGAATTTGGTGAAATGCTTTGGTATTATTGGAGCATGCATAAATTTCCATGAAAAATCCAAAAATATAAAGTTTTCCTCCAGCAAGTGTCCCAATCATAAGCGAGCGCGTCGACGCGCTACTCGTATGGCTGAAAAATCTGTTTTGAGACCAAAATTTTTCAAAATGACAAAAATTTCTCCAAATTTGCTCAAATTCGGAGCGAAGACCATCCATCATGTATCATGCCCATCCAATGAAGCCTCAGCCAAAATCTAAAGTGGATCAGGCCTCTTTCGCCGTTTCAGTATCCTCCTGGTGCATGCAGTTTCAGTAGTGAAAACACTGTCTCTGTTGTGATGTGTCGGTCTCTGTCATGGTGTCACAATGTGTATGAAAAGTATGTTGCAGACAAATGAAGTGATTTGGCACAAATTTGGGGTGATGGAATGAATTTTTCTGACCTCTGGGCTCTACGCGTAGCGCGTCAGCCCAACACGTAGCGCGCCAGCCCAACGCGTAGCGCGCTGATCCAACACATGATTTGTCTTCAAAACTCATTTTTTCACTTCCTTTATGTGTCTTGGATTTTTATGATGTTCAAACATGGAAAAACCAAGCAAATTTGATGTTGGGGAGAAATGGCAAAATTTTTGTGTTCTGGCCCAATGAGTAGCGCGCACTTTTCTATACGTAGCGCGCTACATAGTGCATTTTGCAAGAGGCGTTTGGAGGCCTTCCCGGTGTCCAAATTGGGCGTGTGATAGCTCGGTGGAAATATATTGGAGTATAATCTCCAACACAAGTACAATATTGCAATTTGGAGTTCATTTACCCTATCAAAAATCAAATCTCCCAACACTACTTCCTGCTGGTGCATCAATTCTCCTGAGGCAACGGTATTCTTAAAATTTCTCCAAAACCATTATACCTGTGTAAAAAGTGAAGGAGGTTTTTATTCCTTGGAATTTTTTGTACAAAAAAATCTCTCAGTTTTCCAAAATTCATCTTTTATTTGAGTGAAACCTATCCCGATGTGTGAAATAAGGGATTTTGTTGAAATGAAGCGAAATGAAGGGGACAAGGCGCTTCTAAATTCTTGGGGAAATTTTGGGTAATAGGGAGGGATGTTAGGAAGCAGGGGAAAGTGGAATCTCAGATATTGAGTGAGGGGAAGGGGTCTAAAAGGGAAAAACACAGGCCTAGCCTAGAAAATTGCCAAGTTGTGGCAAGAAACTAGGGTTTGTGCAAAAATGAGGAATTTGGGGGATCTCAGTGATGGGAAGTGTTTAATAAGGTGCATTAATGATAGGGGAAGGTGTATGAACATCAGGATACAATTTTTTCTAATGATTTGACCATCCAAGAGAAATTACCTCCAAAACCCTAGGAGAGGGAAATGGACCTTACCTAGGCACAACTGAAGCATGAAAAAGGTGTAAAATGACTCGATGGAGCTTGAAAAGATGATGAAAACCCTTTGAATGATGGTACACTCAGCTGAATGGTGACATGGACTGACATTTGGACAAATTTGAAAAGAGTGAAAACCAACCCTAGACCTAATGCCTAGTGACCAAATTTTGCTTGAAAACTCATTGAAATGACAAAATTTGACCTTGACACCTTAAAATCACTTTGTAAGAGCATGTTTGATCACTGAAGGAAAATTTCCCCGCAGGCGACAACGGTGGCTCCAATGGGGATGGCAGCTGCCACTTCTTGGAGGTGCCAAGAATCTACAGATCTTTGGGAGAGCAGTCAGTGCCTCCATCCATTGGGCGATGGAATCCATTATTTGAAAAAAGACTGATGACTTAATTTATTTGACTGGAACTTGATTAAAACTTGAATCAAACCGACTCGATGGCAAACTGAAATGACTTGAAAAAACTTGACTCTAACAAACTAACTCAAGACCTGAACTTAAAACTTAAAGCTTGCTGACAGTACATAACCGCCTGTGTTTCTTACAAGACAATATACCATCAAACTATATCATAATGCCATTGTAACCAATGAAGCAGATGCCTTGCTGATTGATTCTCCCGATAAGATCTCATAGTCAACAATAAATACTGATAACTGGGCATCCAAAAACATCGCTGACCATGATCTCCTTCATCACTGAACACTGCAATAAGCACCTTCACTGTTGACTGCAAAAAATCTGCCATTGGATCCTGAAAAACATGAAGATTTACCTCTTGCTGAAACAACGGGGTGTCTTTTTCTCCTGCTTCTAATTCTGATCTTCCTTCATCATGTACTTCAGTAACAGGTAGATGAGCAGATCTCCTTTTGTAAAAACATTTCAACACATGAAACATATGAAGAAGAATCTTCTGTAGTCTGAAAATATGGTAGGTCATCTTCATATGATATGATACCCAGATTATCATGTTCCTCATTGCATTCATCAATCATGAGAAAAGCAACTTTAGATGATTCTTGAAACCCAAACATGACACTCCTATCATCTACCATAAATTCATCCAAAGGAACCGTTTCACTTACTTGAACACAGATCTCATCTTGTTTTTCATGAACTGACTGAATTACCTCCTCATGCAGGCTGTGTTCTAATGAACTGAAAACATTTGAATCCATACCTTCGTTTTCTTCTTTCCAGATGATCTCAACAAATAAAATTCTCCTTTGCAGAATTCAACACAAGGACATACATGGTACTCTGAATCTGGATCTGAAGTAGCTGACTTGACATTATCACATTCTGAAATTAGAACTGGACTTACTTGCATGCTGTCTTCTCCCATGGACAGATATGAAATGAGACTTTATTTTTCACCATCTTCAACCATATAGACATCTTCAACCTGCTGATCTATAAAGCTGCTTACAGGACTGTCATCCTTTTCAGAAAAGGAAGAAGGTCCACCATCACTTTCTTGATCATGTGCACACTGCAGATCTACGTTTACTTGAGCTGGAACAGGACCTTTCAAGAGTTGATCTATCTCATCTTCAGACAGAGGAGATAATACCCTTTGTTTTCTTTGGCTCAAACAGTGATTGTCTTCATTGATTTCAAGTGAAGGAGTATACAGATTTTCCTCATACTGCTGATCCATTTCATGTACTAATTCCGGTTGACTGTCAAGATGCAAAATGGATTCATTTTTCACCGTACTAAGATCTTGATCATGCTACAAATTTTCATGATCGTCTTTAAACTGCTGAAATGGATTTTCATATAGGGCTTCAATGATCCAATCATCCATGAAATTATCATCTTCATAATATTTCTCAAGGCTTTCAACAAAAGTAGAAGCATGTTTGCAACAGTCATGAACTAAATTTAATGATGGATAAGATACTTGATATCTTTCAATGAATAGGGCATGAAAATCCTTTAAACAATAAATACAGGCCAGCGGCAAATTTTCATACCAAGATTGGGCTTCACCTTCCAGAGTGGCCAGGAATATCTTCATCAAGCAATCTTCAGAAAAATCCACCTTCAACTTGCGAATATGCATGTGAAATCTAACTAGATGTAAAGCAGCATCCTTCTTACCATCATCATTAAATGCAGGAAGATTCCTTGACCAATCTACCTTTGGCATCTTATTCGGAAAACCTGGAATGTGATCTCGGCTCATGGGAGCATATCTTCTCGCAATCCGGTCCATCTTGACAATGTTGAAGCTACTGATCTCCCTGTAGTGAATTCACCATGAGGCATCGATTTCTGGATTGTTCAGTGAATGAAGTCACCAGGTGAATGATTTCAGCCTTGCGGTGTCTGATCGTTTTTCACCATCAACGATCAGATCTGAACTTGATACACTTACTGGGACAATTCACAAATCAAGGGGCACACTCACAAGCTAAACCGGAGATCGACTGAAGCAACTTTTATCTACTATGCACTCGCAAAGCAAGAGCAGTTCGAAGGCTACCTGGCGTGACTTCAGACTTCTTCTATAGCAAATGACAGCAATAAGAAAATTTCTTCTCCAGTATGGTTGCCACTATGTTAGCACTCAAATCTGCCTTAGGCTGAAATAAGGTAAAACTCAAGGCTACATCAAACAACGCTCAGCCTCGTAGCTAGCCCTACGAGGACAGGAGAGGGCTCTCTCCGGGTCTATCTCGGCAAAATGTCTTCAAAGGGGCTGAGATGACTTATAATGAATAATGAATACTGATTTTAGGCTAGTAAAGAGATAGGCATGTCTGATTTTGATTTTTTGGGTTTTTGTTGAAAAAATGGGAAAAACAATTTTGGGTCTGGGGATAAGGCCAGTTCTTTGCAGATTTCGAGTTGGGGCGAGGTAGGCAGTAGTCTTGATGATTTTGATCAAGTGTATGGATGGATCAGAATGAAAAGGATCTGAAGAGGGCAAGGGAGAACATGGATCCTCTCCAAACAGGCGAAAACATGTAAAACTAAGCAAATTTAAAGTCAGAGCACTGAAACAATGGATTCAACCTCATTTACTCATTCATTTAGTTTCAGAAGCATAAGAAGAGAATGGCATACATTAAACATGAAAGAACTTACAATAAACTGAGAGAAAACACCATCAAGAACTGAAAGCCACAAGAATCCCAACAGGTGCTGCAAAACCTCTGATCTTTCCTTAGCCAAAATATGAAAAATATGTACAATAGTGTGCCAAAGTTTTCCCAAGAGTCCAACCTATCCAACCTCTGAAAATGATTGAGAAATTACATCATATAGACTATCCTAACCCCTTCCCACACCTCTAGGGGTCGAATTCCTCCTTCTAGGAGAAGTTCCAACTAATTCTAAACAAGGAGCTAGAATATAGGCAGCCAAACAACTTGCCTCTAAAAGGAAGGAAACTGATCCTTACATCTGATTTTTACTTTTTTAGGAGTGAATCATCTAGAATAGGTAAAAATGAGTCCAAGTTACATGCCAACCATAATATTACATCAAGATAACTCAAAAATTACATCCACAAGCAAAACTAGTCCAACTGGCCGAAATCCTGAGCTGAAAGATGAAAAATGGACCAAAAATCTGTATGAGTAGCGCGCGTGAGCTATATGCGTAGCGCGCGTTTCAGCCTACTTTTGGGGCAGTTCCCGGCATCAAAATCAAGCTCATGATATATTTTTGGAAATTCCTGGATGTCTGCTATCTGGCCCAGGTGGAATTTCCCAATTTGGAGCTCATTTTCCCCTCCAAAACTTCATTCTCCCACAAGTACTTCTTGCTGCTGAAAAAGGTGGCAGAATGGTTATTTTCATGGTGTTTTGGCCCCTTTGATCATCCAGAATTTGGTGAAATGCTTTGGTATTACTGGAGCATGCATAAATTTTCATGAAAAATCCAAAAATATAAATTTTTCCTCCAGAAAGTGTCCCAATCATAAGCGAGCGCGTCGACGCGCTACTCGTATGGCTGAAAAATCTGTTTTGAGACCAAAATTTTTCAAAATGACAAAAATTTCTCTAAATTTGTTCAAATTTGGAGCGAAGACCCTCCATCATGTATCATGCCTAGCCAACAAAGCCTCGGCCAAAATCTGAAGTGGATCAGGCCTCTTTCGTCGTTTCAGTATCCTCCTGGTGCATGCAGTTTCAGTAGTGAAAGCACTGTCTCTGTTGCGATGTGTCGGTCTCTGTCATGGTGTCACAATGTGTATGAAAAGTATTTTGCAGACAAATGAAGTTATTTGGCACAAATTTTGGGTGATGGAATGAAGTTTTCTGACCTCTGGGCTCTACGCGTAGCGCGTCAGCCCAACGTGTAGCGCGCGAGCCCAACGCGTAGCGCGCTGATCCAACACACGATTTGGCTTCAAAACTCATTTTTTCACTTCCTTGATGTGTCTTGGCTTTATATGATGTTCAAACATGGAAAAACCAATAAAATTTGATGTTGGAGAGAAATGGAAAAATTTTTGTGTTCTGGCCCAATGAGTAGCGCGCACTTTTCTATACGTAGCGCGCTACATAGTTCATTTTTCAGGAGGCTTTTGGAGGCCTTCTTGGTGTCCAAATTGGGCATGTGATAGCGTGTTGGAAAGCTCTTGGAGTCTACTTTCCAAAAAAAGTAGAATTTTTCAATTTGGAGTTCATTTACACTGTCAAAAATCAAATATCCCAACACTAATTCGTACTGGTGCATCAATTCTCCTGAGGCAACGGTATTATTAACATTTCTCCAAAACCATTATACCTATGTAAAACTTGAAGGATTTTTTTCTTCCTTGGAATGTTGTGTACAAAAACCTCTCTCAGTTTTCCAAAATGCATCTTTTATTTCTCTGAAACATCATTTGAGTGAAACCTATCCCGATGTGTGAAACAAGGGAGTTTGTCGAAATGAAGCAAAATGAAGGGGACAAGGGGCTTCTAAATTCTTGGGTAAATTTTGGGAAATAGGGAGGGATGTTAGGAAGCAGGGGAAAGTGGAATCTCAGAGATTGAGTGAGGGGAAGGGGTCCAAAAGGGAAAAACACAGGCCTAGCCTAGAAAATTTCCAAGTTGTGGCAAGAAACTAGGGTTTGTGCAAAAATGAGGAATTTGGGGGATCTCAGTGATGGGAAGTGTTTAATAAGGTACATTAATGATAGGGGAAGGTGTATTAACATCAGGATAAAAATTTTTCTAATGATTTGACCATGAAAGAGAAATTACCTCCAAAACCCTAGGAGAGGGAAATGGACCTTACCAAGGCACAACTGAAGCATGAACAAGCTGTAAAATGACCCAATGGAACTTGACAAGATGATGAAAACCCTATGAATGATGGTACACTCAGCTGAATGGTGACTTGGACCGACATTTGGACAACTTTGAAAAGCGTGAAAACAAACCCTAGACCTAATGCCTAGTGACCAAATTTTGCTTGAAAACTCATTGAAATGACAAAATTTGACCTTGACACCTTAAAATAACTTTGTAAGAGCATGTTTGATCACTGAAGGAAAGCTGCAAAGGCTGACACTAACAACCTGCACAGTGGCCTGAGACTCCCACATGTGCCGAATTTGTGGTAACCGGGGACAATCGTGAGTGTAATGACCGTAAACACCACAACATGAACAGGGCTTACTGGTGCGAAGTGGCCTATATTTCTTGGGCTGAGAGCTCTGAGGCTGGTCAACAGTGTTAGAATCAAGACGGGAAGGATTGGGTCGACGATTACCGGAAGCGGAGGGAGTGCCTTTCCTCTTTCGTTGCGAAGGAAGAGGAGGAGTTGCACTTGGCTGCACAAATACGTGCCCTGGAGGGGGGAGTAAGTGCGGCTGTGGGGGTCGAGGAGGCAAGGGAGCGAGAGGTCCAAATGCTGGAGGAGCTGGGACACTAGGCTGCGAATAATGGTAAGGGTGAGAATGGGCAACATTGATGTAAGCAGGAGAGTGGGCAAAAGGAGGAGGCATGGCAAAGCCTGGATACATGTTACCGGGATGGGGAAATGTGTTGGAGGTGTTGGCCCCGCTGGGAGGAAAACTATAGGGTATAAGAGGTGGAGCAGAAGTATGAGACATGGCTCCGATGATACTGTCGGCAGAGTGACAGGTCCCGGAGGCGTTAGGGCCCCCGAGCTTGGGGAGATCAGGAAGGACAGTATAAACATAACTAGACTGGGCATAGATAAGGTCATATTTTAAGGTGGTTTGAAGGGCGGCTTCTTCGTTTTGGGGGAAATGGGAGGCGACATCTTTGCCGATGGGAGGTAAGAGAGAGCGAAGGAACCAATCCATGTAAACTCGATCTTCAAAGGGGGGGGCACGGCATAAGATTCGTCATCTTCACCACTCCTGGACATGAGCGGAGAGACATGTTGAAGAGGATTGCTGAAAGGAGGTCAATAGTTCAGTGCCACTGTCATATTGGAGAGGGAGCTGGAAATAAGACAAAAAGGCTAGGGCAATGGTTGCAAAAGTGGCATGGGAAGAGGTGGCTTGATCAACATACCATTTGGATGCTTCATCGGTAAGGGTGCGTTGGAATAAACGAAGACGAATGGAGTCATCGGTGATGGAATTAGAGGAGCACTACATGTGGAAAGATCGGATATGATTGGAAGGATCTTCATTAGCAAGGCCTTCAAACTTGGGAATGTCGGAGGGGAGCTTGGTTGGCATAGCAGGCCAACTGACATCATGGCGGATAGGATCATTGATAAGATTATTGAAGTCAGGGAGACTGAGGCCGGCCATATACGGAAGTAATGGGGCAGTCGAGGTAGGTCCCATAGTGGTTCCACTGGAAGTGGACCCAGCAGTAGAACTGGGGTTAGGGCTAGGTCCAGAACTAGCCATGGTGGAGGTAAAGGGGGGAGAACTAGAAGGATGAGGAGAACCCGAACAATCAGAGGAAGAGTCAGAGTGCAGACTTGGGGGAGGACTTACTCGATGGCGACGGGAAGGAGGAAGTCGATGAACCGGGAACTGAGGGTGAAGGCCAAGAAGTCGCCGAGAAAAATTCCTTGGAGGCACAATGATGACAGGAAGAAGAAAGACCGACAAGGGCAGCAAGGTGCAAAAGCAAGAGGCGACAAGGGCAAGGAGGTGCAGTGTCGATTAATTTTAGAGTCTTTTCCAGGTGGTGTTAACCAGGCTCTTCTTCACTTAGGGTCAGTGTGTGGCGTCTGTTAATTTTTAATTGATTAAACCCAGACGTTTTGAGAGAAAAATAAAAAGTGTGCTGCGTAATGGAAAAGAAATCTACAGTAAATAAGACTGACAGAACAGGAAATTAGCAACTAAAAAAAAAGGTAGCAATCGAACCCAAGAAGGTGGGTCTCTCAAAACTAGTCTTAGAAGGGGTAGAGCACGCTAACAAGAGACCAATAGATCTAAGGTCTGGAGGGACTGGGATCTAATGGAGAAAGTTGCTGGAAAGTGGTGCAGAAAGCAGCAAAGAGGCAGGGGCAAGGTTGCTGCTCGAAAATAGGAGATCAGCTAAAAATAGGGGGTCAAAGGGGTGACCCTAGAGATGAACCCAAACAAAGCAAAAGGAGGTGTATAGAAAGGGAAGAAAAGCTGACCTGTGAGGATCTGAACAGGAGATATCAGATCTGAAATAAGGCTGAAACTTCTGGAAATCCAGACGTCTAAAAATAGCAACAAAATCTCCAACAAAAAATGGAGGGAACTGAAGCCCTAAGGGGAAAGAGTCCCACTTAGGTGAGTGAAATAAATCAGCAACAGGTCTGAACAGGTGGAGACAGAGGCTGGAAAACCCTGACAGAAGCTTCAGTGAAACCCAGAAAAAGTGTTGGCAGATTGCAGAAAAAGTTGCAGGTCACAGGTTTGGGCCTGTTTTCAGGCCAGGTTGTAGATTTCGGGCAGAAAAGTGCGACCTCAAGGCCATGTCGCACTTTTTGGGCCGATAAGTGCGACCTGCAGATTCGGGTCTGGCGGTGGTAGATTTTAGAAAATTTTGTCGTCTCAGCAGCGGCTGATGTCAGTCACCTGCACAAAAAGGCCAAAAACACACGGAAGTTAGAATTCTAAATGTTTGAGGGTTTTGAAGAGGAAAACTAGCATAAAAATGGAAAAAATAGAAAAATTAAAAAATGGAAGAGAAACCCTAGGGTCTGAAACAGCTGGATATGCAGGAAGATAGAAAACGACAGTGGTCGCAAAAGAAAACCCATGTGGAGTTGCCAATTGTTAGTATGATTCTTTCATCATAAAATATCACTTTAGCTATGCATATCAAGTAGCCCTAATATCAAATATGGCTGCAAAATATCCTTAACTTTGCTGCATAAAATTATATCTAAGCATAAAAGATATTAAGCAGATAAGATACAAAATGGCTCCATGCATCCAATGAACAAGACAAGAACAATGTGTAAAAAGAATCTTATATTATATTAAAGAATGGGGCACCTGAGAGGAAAACAAGAAAGGTGTTTTCCAGTTCTCCTCAGTGGGATGGGTTCTTGGAAGTCCTCAGTGTTTTAGATCTAAAATTCCTCTCTTTGGTTAATATGGAAAACCCTAACAAACATGGAACTCAATGGGAGTTCAAAATGCAAACAAATGGAAATGGTGACCAAGAGTAGATCTAGTGTGATCTAATGCAATGGAGGTGACTAATGAATGGGGAAAACCCTCCTATTTATAACACAATATTGGGGTGTTCTAGAACTCGGTGCATGAATAAAATATTATTAATCAAATTCTAGAATCACCCTTTAGGAATATTTTATTATATTTGTTGGAGGGAAAAGGGCTTTTGACTTGGGTCAATTCCTTTATTTATAAATAACAAATAAATAAATGATTTATTTATTACTTTGAGGGAGATGATGGGAATATAATTAAATAAATAATGGTTTATTTAATTATTTATGTGTGATTTAGTCAAATTTAACTAAGAATATTATTTAAATAATGATTTAAATAAATTATTCTTAGGAAATAATTAAATAAATAATGATTTATTTAATTGATTACCTTGTTTTGGGCTAATATGACCAAGAAACGTAAACAAATGTGGTGAAAGCAATTTTACTTGGGGTAAAATTGGTCTTACATGGTGTACTTGGGTTCATCTAATGAAAATGGGTTAGATGACCAAAAAATGGTGTAACATGGTCCTATCCTCAAGGAAGCTTCTATGAGAGGTGGAAAACCACTTCCTCTACATGTAGAACCGGAGCCAAACATCCCAACTCAATTTAGAGACCAGTTCAGGAGTTGGTTGGAGTCAATCTTCCGCCATTTATTTTTTAAAAACACCCTTTATTAAGCCTGGCACGAGTGCGACAATGAGACAGAGCGCCAATTAGCACGCCCTCTTTGAAGGATGACCCCATTGGCGCGGGTATAACACTGGCTAGTCGCGCCAAGGATGAAAAGGCTATTTTTAGGGTTTTTCACAAGCAAATGTCTTCAGGGGAATGAAATTCCATGTCTAGGGGAATGCCATGAAAGTGTTTTTAGATCATGTCACTACTCACAGGTCACGGAATAAGCCCTTCAATGTGCGGGATGGGGAATGGCAGGGACGGTGAAAAATTGTTGTGTAACAGATGCCCCCTAAGGCATGAGGCCCGAAAGAGAGAGAGGGGTGACATTCTTTATGACAACGTGTCCAACTGAAAACACTGCCGTCGGAAAACCTGCGTAGAGAAGTACAACTGATATCTCAAATACATGATATTTATGTGGCATGGGAACAACCATCCATAGCAGAGTATACAAGAATCCAAATCTGAGGCATGGACGCAGCCATCCAATAAGGATCGATAAAAGAGACTCAGGTATGGTCGCAGCCATCCAATCAGTGAGTCATGTAACCAATCATAATAATCCACAAAATCGCAGTCTGGGTTCCAACAGAAAAAATCCAGGGTCTTCTGCTCCATCTCGACCCGAACAAAGTACAAGTTCAACCATGCGAATAAGAGAGCTGAAGTTAAACATGCAAGAACATCGCATGATTACCAACCAATGATGAAAGTTGTTAACAGACGCGAGAGGTACCACCAATAATGACAATGGCCCTCAAGGTACTATAGGTACAATCTACAACATGTGAATTAGTGAGCTGGCATCGACCACTTGTAGAATCACTCGATCGGAGGCCAGTGATGAAAACCTCATGTCGAACGCGAAGAACCTGCCATTAAGGCATGCAGGCTCCAAGGTACCAGGAGGGAGTCTCTAGATCAACTTCCTGGATAATGAGTTGAAGTCAACAGGAAGTGACCTTGATCAAAGGTGGGCCATAGTGTTTCCCACATCATCAACATGAGACAGAGGGACATAATGTCTTTGTGAATCAGGATTAGATGAGAATCGGAGGAAGGTTGAAATTTGCAGAGGTTAACTTCTCTTGAACATATGGTGGCACGACAGTGGATTTGGCAGTATTTGACATCAAAAGATCAAAGGTCATGGTGACAAGGAAAAGAGCAGATGGGAGGTCAAAAAGGATTACCCAAACCCACGGAGGTAACAGATAATGAGATGAGATGTCCCCAACTTGACACGAATGCAAACAAGTGCCATGTTCAAGAGCGACATATTGCCAACACGACAATGATGCTGGTTCCATTTTTCCCCACCATTCTTGGCGAGTACCTCTTTATTTTTACACAAGCTTGAAGAGGATACGATATGCTTGTCATATAATTCTGTCCTTCAGACGAACCCAACTTAGTACATTTAACGAGCCGTAGGAAGGAGAAACTCAAATTACGTCATGATTGACAATTTCCGATGTCATTTAGGTTTAACAAGTCTGACAAAGGGAGAACTTGACATCTTTTTATGTTTAGAGAGTTTGAAAAGACAACATAAAAGTAAACTCCAATAGTCCTTTTTCGTAAATAGTTCCTCAGATCTGAAAAGGTAGAAAACTATGTCTGAGAAAACCTCCTAGTCACGATAGGCTAGGGTATTCCTTTTTCGTAAATAGTCCATCCCAGCCCGAAAAAGGGGTAAACGTGTACTGTGTAGATGTCGTTTCGCAGCCACTTTAACGAGATCGAAAAGACAAAGGACTCGGAAATCTTTTCATGTTTAGAGAGTCAGAAAAGATCTGAAAGGTGACTCCTCCTAGAGGAACGAGTGGTATAAAGGGTAGCAACTAGTTCAGGTAATGGTGGAACTACTCAGAACAAGTAAAGGTTAAGAGGCTGTCTAACAATACCACTCATCGCAGCAGTTCCTCAGGAATGGGTAAAACAACCAAGTGAAGGAATATGATCAGCCAAGCAGATAGTGACGATGGAATGAGAAAACCAAGGCTCATCTGGCAAAAACAGGCTGATAAAATGACAATCACAAGAGGTAAAATTGGAATGGTTTCATTTTTACACAAGCTTGAAATCAAGATAAACTATGCTTGACACCAATTTCATTTTTACACAAGCTTGAAATGGAAACAAACTATGCTTGAAAAATTAAGCATGCCCCCAGCATGGTGACTCAATTTGAGGTACATGGCCCCCAAGCTTAAATCCATACACCTGAGTAAATAGATGGAGGGAGTGAAGGTTCAAGTTACAAGATCCAGAGACAAACTCGACTGGGATTTTCGAGATCTGATCAAAGACTCGAATTGAACTGGAAAGTGTTTCATTGTTTTAAAGAGGTTGACACATTAAAAGAACTATCCTCAAGACACCTTGTTTCATGGTTTAAGGAGCTTGAAAGAAGACAAGGAACTCTGCTCCCCAAGCTTCAGTCCATGCACCTGAGTAAACAGATGGAGGGAGTGAAGGTTCAAGTTACGAGATCTAAGAAAGACTCAACTGGGATTTTACGAGATCTGATCAAAGACTCAAATTGAACAAAAACGTGTTTCATTATTTTAACGAGGTTGACACATTAAAAGAACTATCCTCAGGACACCTTTTTTCATGGTTTAAGGAGCTTGACACAAGAAAACGAACTCTGCTCCGACAGACCTTGTTTCATGGTTTAAGGAGCTTGACACAAGACAAGGAACTCGGCTCCAAAAAACTTGTTTCATTTTTTAAGGAGCTTGACAGAGGAAAAGAACCATGCTTTGACAGACCTCATCATAATGAACAAGAAGTCATCGCTTCCAAGAGTTCCACTCCCGATGGAAGGAAAACATTCTGGAAGTTAGGACCCAATGCCCCCAGCACTTGATGCACCACGGCACTATCACTGAGTACAGGCACGGGGTAGGTAGCCACATAGTTGACCTGCGGTGGGGCAGATATAACGGGTGGATAAAAACTAGGAGGGGATGATGGCGGGCCAGTTTCCATATCATGACCAAAGAATGAAAGCTGATCAATGGTCACAATCTGTCCTTCATGTGGAAAATAGACCACATGAAAGAGAGAGGAGAGAAGCACTCCCATGGCATAGGTGTAATCACACCCCAAGAGCAGGTTGAAATCCAAGGGGCCTGGAACAACCATCACGTCCATATGGACGGTTTTACCTCCCAGGGTAACAGGTAACCTTGGAAGGATCCTTAGCGGTTGACTCGTTCTTCTATTGAATGTCAAATATTCTGCGTAATAGATGCAAGCGATGGCGAACTGAAAGCTTGCTATGTAGTGGAGGATAGAACACTAATAGATGCACCTTCGTCTATAATGGTGCTGGGTACAACCAGACCAAAGGCCTGTACCGTTATCTCGAAAGGCACATAAGACGGAAGGCGGTATCCTGAAAATCGATTCCAATCAAAGGAAGCGACCAAAATAGTCGGAGGGGCTACCATCGAACTCAGATGGTCTTCCCCTGGTGTTACGGAAGAAGGAACATCCTCCACGACCTCCATCTCGAAGGTGGGAGGGGTATCCTCCGGAACCTCCATCACGGGAGGCGGAGGAGCAACTTCTTGAGGTATGGGGACAGGAGAATCTTTCTCCAAGTCCGAAGGATATGAAGAAACAATAAGAACCTGAGGGATGTGAGGTCCACTCTCAATGGAAAAGACCTGGTGCATCGTAGACAGGGCCAGTTCAACCGATCCCACGACCAATGGTTGGTCGGGAGTAGATTCCTGAATTTGACTTTCCAAGGGAGCGGGATCGACCAAGGATGACTCGTTGGTGAAGTAAGTAATGAAACGGTGTTGCTTCACGATAAATGCGAAAACGGTTAAACACCAATTTGGTGGTGTAATTGAACAAGTATACAGAAACTTCGTAGATTTTGCATCGTAGATTTCCATTCGTAGATTGCATTTTGAGGACCTCCCACTCCTATTTCCTTGCCTTGCATATATATATATATATATATATATATATATATATATATAGTCAGAGTGTTAAAAAATATACAAAATCTGGACCCATATGTCCTACAAAATTAGGGCTTATACCGATCATGTTCAGTATCAAAAATATATTACAGTCATCCAGTAAAATCTATATATCTAATCCTGTGGTCCCTGCCCAACATTCGTGTTCCTATAGAACATGATAGCAGTCGCTACACGGTGGAATAACCATACCCAGTCTCGTGGTACTCTGACTACCCGTCTCTGGATAACCTTTGGTAAGTCCTTTACTGCAGACATAGGCACTTGGAAAGTCAAACTGTCCAAGTTTCTCTGTATGACATGGAGAGTGCTACCCGGGTCTTCAACATCTGCCTCACCTCTACGGCGCTTATGCCTTGGGTATCCCTCAGGTCTGACGGGTCCCATATCTATGTCATGATCATCAATAATCTTGTAAGTAATTTGAGTTCAATCAAAAATATTTTTTCATTATCATGTTTTGAAAAAATCCAAAAACAAATCATATAATCAAAAACCAAAAATTGCAATCTCAATGATTGCACCCCATGCTGCACCCGGTGGAAGGACTAGATCTGGATCACCGCGAAAATCCATCCCAGCATAGGGATAATCTTCCACAATGATAAATTGTCCCTTCCACCATTGGAAGAACTCATCATCCCATGTGGTTCGGGGAACTTCACATCCCCCCAGTCTCTTCATCAAATCATCCCACCAGGCTATTCTTGAATCTCTGGGGCTGCTGATGGTTGAGATGACTTTCAACAGAAGCCCTGAAATCCTCTCAAAGAAGAATTTCAGTGAAATAGTTCCATACACAAAATGTTTATTTTTTTCCTTCCAGATCGATTTCAACTGTCTTTTCATGCTGCTCAGCAATGCTGTGCACTAATTAAAGAGGTGAATCTAACATTCTACTGCAATGCTCATTTGAGTCCTCGATGCCTGATGTAAGGAAGCAAAACCTGCTACCCTTCCAATGGTGAAAAGGAGAATCTTCATATATAATTATTTCAAATCTTTGATTGCAATCTGTGTACCTACTTTTTGAGACCCCTCTATGCAATAGACTTGGACGTAATCTTCCACAGTAAGCCCTCCCAAAGGCTTACCGTGCAAATCTACTGGATCTCCTCTCCGAGAGAGTCCAGTGATGAAATATATGTCTTCCACCTCTATGCGTATAGGAATTTGATCTATCATGAAGTAGTCTTCTTTTGACTCCCAGTGATCTACCAACATTTGGAGCTACCGGAAATTACTTTTCATATTTGGCATTTTAAAGAACTTGAGAAATCCACAATTTCAGAGGATATCGAGCAAATTTTTATCTTCCATCACTTCATTATAAATGGCACTATGTTCATGCTCCCTCCAGCTAATGGACATCCTGAGAAAATTCATCAAACAATTCATTAGCTTCATTTTTTAAATTCTCGGTCTGTGCATACACGGTTTCTTTTGCACATAGTCGCGTATCATACGCAGGTTTGTCCACATGAACCCGCATATGCACAGAAGGTTTGATAAAAAAAAATGTTTCCTATGGTCAAATTTCTAAATTTTCCTCTTAAAATGGAACGAAATTGATGAAAAATATGAATTAAGAGCCTACCTGACTGATTCGGCGCAATTTGATGGCTGATTGCTCCAGTTTTGAGAAAGGGAATTGTTGCTCCAAAATTTCCTCCTCCACTTCTATAATGTGAAAATGATCCAAATATGAGGTAAATGGTGTATTTATACCCAGAATTTGAAAATTGTTTGCAAAATTCCTTCCTGCTTATTTTTCAAAATCTATCTAAGGCTGTATAACCATGTTTCTTGGAAGTGTCGGGTAAGGTATTTTTTCAGGGACATTTTTCTAAAGTTTTTCGTTTTTTTCGGCTCCATGATCGCGGACATGTCATGGCAGTTATATGATTCTGAATTGGCATATAGGTTAGGGAATCCACTTTCCGTTGCATTCTACATACTAGCCTCCATTCTGATCACTTGCCATAGGGTCAATCCCATCTTTTCATGAGTACTTAACCCATTTCACTGGCTGATTTTTAAATCATGACTTGGTGGTAGAGCCTTCCTTTACATGGACTTCCTAGTTAGTTCCTCGCTAGCATTTTTTTCCCATGTTGCAATTGATGTAGGCTCAGGAGTCCTCTTTATTTCTGCCATGACATACATGTTGAAGCTTCATTCTTCTTCTTCTTCGCTATCATTTTTCTGGCCATTACCGTAGAGGCTCCCTTATGTTGTCAAGTTGTATTTCTGCATTGTATATTGACTACTTGTAGTTAGCTTCATTTGGACTCAATGTTTAAGCCATGTTTTCACCTTGACTTTCTATACAAGTAACCATGCAGTCACTTAGCTACCACGACTTGACACCTTGTTACCCATGGATGTAACATTCCTCTGAGTATCACTTACCAGTTTCCACCACCTTGCATTGAGCATAGGATTGTTCCTATCCCCGAAACTAGTGCATTTTTTTCATGATACTTGTTCTATCCATTGTAATATAGCATTATTTTATTCTTCTTCAGGCTTTGAATATGAAAAAGAAAAAAAACTTAAATATGTGAAAAAGAGCAGGAACGGGATATTACTTCATATTTTGATGGCATCTATAGTGTCAGTTTTTTCGCCCTTGAACAAAGCACAAAAAACACTATGTCTTTCCTTCATTTAGAATGGTTTTAGTTTTGACTTAGGAGAAGCCATAACCTTGTCACATGTGTCAGTTCTCCCCTGGTTGGTTATCTCTTCCAAGCATATGGAGGGTTTGTTCATGCCTCCTGCATGACAAACTTATACAAAGTTATCATTTGATGCCATAGTCAACATGAGTCGTCCTTTTTTTCAAGGGAAGTTAACCTGAGTTGGCCTTTCTGTGGTTTCTCTTGACTCATTTTTCAGTTAGCCTTCCTGGTCTTGTCAGTATCTTGTTCTATCACATCAGATGTTTGGTCCAATGCTCGTGCTGGTTTGAGAAGGTATCCATTGAGTTCTTGTTGGCAGGTTTGGCTCTTATCGACGACGACATATTTCTCTGAGAGAAAACTTAGAGTCGCACCCTGGCTCTATTTACATCATTGATAGGTGACCTTGTGCTCAGCATTTGATCATTATCATGGGTCTTTGACTGAGTGGTTTCCCTTGTGTTAAACATCAGCTTACATTATCACACCCAGGATTCGTGCAGTACCTTGATTTCCGTTTGACCTTATTGGTGGATATCTCGCCTCTTTGTCATCTTTCATTATTGGTTGGTTCAGTGGGTTTCTGTCTTGCGCTAGCTTCATCTTGTGTATGCCAGAAACGTGCTTCAGGTTGGTTACTTCACTCTACTTTGTATGATTCCTTCCAAATTTTGGCCTGCGGGTTACACTCACGCTGGACTGATGTGGGATGCCTTAATGCCTTCCTTCCAGCAGATATTTTCCCATCGACTCCAACTCATTACTCTAGGAACAAGGTCTAGAGTCCTTTTTTTAGTACCTTAGGGTTTGCAGTCATCAGTGGCAGATTCTTCTCCATGACAGTGAGGATACATCATTGCCTCCTGATTGGTGGATTATTTCAAGTGTTTGACTTCAACTCATTTATTCGAACTTGTTGGATTGTACTGGGGCACCTTGACGCTCATTACCATTATCGGTGGGTTGTATCGCATTTGTTAACGGTACACATCAATGACCGGTAATAAAACTATTTCTCACATGGTCGACTTCAGCTCATTTATTCCCATTCTGTAGAATTGTGCCATAGTGATCGATGAAGACCTCGAGTTTGCATCAACATGATTTGGTTCACTTAGACATATTCTTCATTTTTTTGCCAGCAACACCATCCGCCCTTATATGTTGGAGTTTCACCATAGCAACATCTTATATGTTGGTTCTCGAGTTTCATTTTGTACCATTTTTTCCACCACTTATGATTTGGTACTTGGAGATTCAGATGTGACTTTTGTGATCAGATATCTATTGTAGCATCATTGATCAGTCTTCTATATGTGATACTTGGACTTGATTTTGACTTGTACTTCCGAGCAGTGATCAGTGATCAGATGATTCATTATGTACTTTACATTTTTCAGCTATAGTTGTATACATTTTGGATCCTTTCTATATTTCATATGAAGACATGCTTTTCTTTCACTGAGCATGGGTATTCCCCCCTCATACATGAGCTATCTCTTTGATTTCTCTCACTGGTTTTTTGGCAGGCTGAAATCTGGTGAAGTCCTCTCTAGTCCTTGCAAGGTTATTTCTATGCACATAATACATTTCGGCCATCATGTACCCCTTCTAACCCCATATATTAGGGGGCATCTCTTATAGTGTCATTTATCACCTTCATGTACTTGATGATTTACACTTTGGCCTTGGGGACCCTTTCCCCCAGACTTGAAAATTTTCTCAAAAAACAGTATCTTAAAACCCATATGCGACTCTGCCCAGAATTTTTCGCGTATACACGCGAGTCCATTCATAGAGATCCACGTATACCTTTTTAATTATTAAAAAATATATAATTTCCCTATATTTGAGGTGGGCTTGATGGTTATTCCAGTAATTCAACCACCCCAGCCCGTGTCCTAACTTCTCCTAGTTGTAGAAACTAATTTGAGGAAGTATAAAAGCCCCTCAAAGGAATGGCCTAAGGGGAGAGAGAAAAATATATATATTATACTCTGGTGGAGCCCTATTCAAGTCGGATATTCTCGTGCTTCCTGCACTTCCCAGGGATATTGAGGAAACCCTTGTTTCCTTGAGATGTTCATCACCCTATATGACATCTATTGTGCACACATCTTGGAAGAATTCTTGTGAGGATAGGGCTGGACAGATCCAGAGGACGGTATGCTCAAATGCTGTGGCAGGATTTAGGTGATCTCTCCACGTTTTGATTACATTATGTGTCATTTATCATAAGAAGAGCCATATTGTTCCTGATGTTTACGTGTTTATGATGTTTTATACATGTGTAATAATCATTAATTGAACATTCCATATTGTTTTTATTATATTATGCATGATTTTCACTGACATCTAGGAACTATATATGCCGTACAACTAGGTTTTTGTGTCCGTTCTTTGTGGATTTATAGGTTTCGGAGCACAACGAGTTGCAGGGGGTTTGCACCCCACAGGATCTACATCAACCGAGGGACTTTTAGGTAAGTTATGCAACCAGTAGTATCCAGTTTTTAGTATAAAATTTGGTTAAAGTGAGTCCTTCTTGAATGGCATGCCCCTGATCTGTGAAGGTTGTCAACCCAAGACCTTTAGGGTATTATTTCCTGAAACACTGTTATGTTTTCTAGTTGATTTTTATAACATTGTATGTTTATAGTTGGTTTGAATGTTTGATTAATCTCATGATATGAGTATGTGTTTATAAGATTGCATGAAGAAATGATCTTGTTTTGAGATGGTTGTACTAACACATATGTGCTAAGATAGTCAGTATATAATTGAGTGTAAGTAGGTGATAATTGTATCATTATGTATTATGACTGATTAATGTGAGTTGATTCTTGATTATGACATGGTTGTTGGTCTTGGTAAATGTTGATTTCGAGTTGATAGATATTTTGTCTTGATGTTGATACATATGGATGGCATGTGTGTGTTTAGTTACAAGGAAGCATGATTGGCACAACAAGGTAAGATAACTAGCTTTTTGTTATGTTTATTTACACATTGATAGTTATATGTTTATGGAAGTATGATGTAGGGGATTTCATGGCAAAAGATACTGCCATGAGATCGTGGAAAGGGCTCGGTTTGATCTATCCCTTGGAAGCTTTGGGAACCATGGGGATTGATTCATGGTGTTTGTTGTGATTCTTGTGCCTTTGGTCTTCTATGGTTTGTTGTGCTTTATTTGTGGCTTTTTAATGACTAGTGTATGGCCATACCACTTTGTTGCGGTGTCATATTTCTATTGGTTTTCCATTGTTTTCTTCTTTTCTTTCTTGTGATTTCCTTTTATGTTTTGAGTCTTGGGAATTGGTTGGGAAAGCTGTAAGATAATGGATCTTTGGGAGATTTGAATGAAAACCGGCAACTGATGCAAGACTCAAATGAATCATGATGCATGTATAATGGAAACTAAAGGTAAGAGCATGAAAACCAAATCGATTGGTTGGTTCCATTGGTGTAAATGGACAGTGGTAGGACAATCGTGAGAAAGGTAACAGGAAAGGGTAAAGTAAATGGATCTGAGATAACAGATGCCTTGGCTATTTTGGGAACTGTTGTTCTCAATGTTTTGCATGGAGTGCATAAATAAATGAAGTTTTCTTAACCTAAACCTTATGATATCTAGAAATTGTGTTGTGATCATGATTTCTTTATGTTGATTTTTATGTATGCATATATGTATGTACGTATGTATGTCATGTCTAACAAGGTCGTCATGGATTATGATTGTTTAATTTTAATGTTTATATGTCTGTATGTATGTCATTTTCTGAAAGGATGATGATTTTTTTATGCAAATTATTATATGTATCTATGTATCTATGTATCTATTCATTGTCTGGAAGGGTTGTCAAGGATCATTCTTGTGGAGGAATGATTGCTTATGCAGGTGAATGACATGAAGAGATTATTGGCTATGAGGAATCAAGTGGAAGAGTAATCATGACAGATATAAGAGGTCAATATCATGTGGAAATGAATTGATATTATATGCTTGTACTATGCCTATGTTTATGTTATGGACAGATAATGTTGAGGGGTACATTAGCGAAGTGAAAGTAGTATGATCTTCGGCATGCTAGGATAAGCATGGACAGTTGAAAGACACTAGAAGAAAGGTTTCTGGGGTTAGTGTGTGGTCTATAGATGTGTATTATTATTGTTGTGTATCAGTTGTAAATTTTGTATATTCAGTCCTTATACCTATCGTGATGCGTACATGTAAGAATGTATTATTGTGTACCTATGATGCTGAATTCCTATTTTATATATGGTGTTGTGAGGATATTTCATATGCGGTGCTAGGTATAGATGGTGATATGTACATGTTGGATATGCGGTGTTGTGTACATATTGTACTGTGCACATGTTGGATATGTGGCATTGTGCGTATATGGTGTTGTGTGTGTTGGGAGCCAATTCTACACATATTTTCCTTCCATTTTATCATATTTCCTTTATCCATTTGTACCATTAACATTCAATTCATATTCTAAAGTGCACAGTTAAACCCCTCGTCATGTCGTTTTGGTGTATTTAGTCAATGAAGCAAAGTCACGGGGATTATTACCTAAGTGATTTACTAATTTAGCTATTTTTGCATATTCGGTGGTCGGATGACCATAATCACAATTCCAGGAAGAGCTACTAAGATGGCAGTGCTATCTTGGGTAGCGCTGCAATGATGCAACAGCTCTAGAACCTTTCCTATGCTATCTTTCGCATATATTTTTGTATATCATAACGATTGTGTAATTTTAGGCACTAGTTGCCAAGATTTCAGGAACTTCCATTGTAATAATTTATATAAGAAGGGCTCTGAAGATGTGAACTAGGGGTTGGCTATGCAAAGAATTGAGATTTGTAACAGAAATTTTTATTAAGATTAATGCAAGTTATATTTATGTCCTTTTCGTTAGCTTGTGATTATCACACATTCCTGATCAGGGAGTTGGGCCCACTCTCCTGACCAGGTGATGCGTAACTTCTGTGTGTGTTTAATTTATTTTCTTTTTTTGTGTATTTCTTTAATTTTTGTGATATTATTATTATAATTCTTACTTTTGAATGTATTATGAGTTTAAAATTCATTGATGTTGTTATTTCATTGTTGTTATTATGTTTTGGTGCTTTATATAGTTTATCGAATCCAAGATTAATACAGAACTGTGTAATTTTCATCTGCATATATTTTGCACGCTACGCTTGCAATAACTAACGCATCTCAGATTGATAATTCATGTGGAAAGGGTTTGAATAAATCATTAACACTTCGACATAAAAATTTTGGCATCATTGTCGGGGAGGCTAGCAAAGGTGCAAGAACACAATTCTTATTTGTCTAAGGATCAATATCTCATCCTTAGGAGGGAAGTGCTACACTTCTCCAGGTCCTGAGTGTAGTTGTTTTCTCTATTTTCTTTTTATTTATTTCCTAGGGACCAATATCTCGTCCTAGGGAGGGAATTGTTACTGTACTCCAGGTCTTGAGTGTTAGTTGTTTTTGTTTCTTTTACATTTGGGTAATTTCTTAGGAACCAATCTCTCGTCCTGGGGAGGGAAGTGTTACCCTACTCTAGGTCCCGAGCATTAGTTTTTTTTATTTTCTTTTAATTTTGTTGATTTCTTAGGGGCCAATCTCTCGTCTTGGGGAGGGAATTTCTCTTTCCCTGCTCCAGGTCCCAAGCTTAATATTTCATAATTTTCTTTCTTTCTTTATTTCAACACCTAATATCTCATCCCGGGGGGGGGATTTCTTTTGTCCCGCTCCAGGTATTGAGCATAGATATTTCGTTTAAATTTTTTTCTTCTTATCAATTGTATGAACATAGATCTAAATAAAAGGGGTAGAGGAGGACCCCCAAAGAGGGGAAGGAATGATTTAGGGAGGATTACCTATATCCTAGAACTCATCGCAAAGGCTGAATCAGAGGCATCTTCGCGAGCCGATGTCAGGGTAAGAACTCAAAAGAAATCCGAAGGGCAATCTTTTGTGCAAATAGTATTACCTACAGTATCAGAAGAACCCCCTTCAACTATAGAAGAATAAGTAGAAAGAAGGGTACCATAATAAGAAATACTCTTGTTGACAACAATGGGGGAGGAAGTCGCAAGTAGAGGATTAGAGGAATCAAGCATTTCCAGTGAAGAAGAAAAATATTTAAATTGGAATTTTCATCACCACGTTATTGAGGAAGCGTTGTTAAACAAACTCAACCCTCTATTGAATAATGAATTCAGTGTAATATTACCATATTTGCATGCAACAAATTGGAATATTCATTTTTGTTGTTTTCACTTAGGAGAGTAATAAATGGGTAAGGATGCCCAAGCATAATAAAAATATGAATAAAATCCTTCATAATGTGAAAAGGGATCAACATAAAAGCTGGATTGCACAACCTCATGTGTGAACAAGGAATTTTGCATGTGGACAAAGTCAAGTTTGACCAAGTCAACAAAATTCATGAAAAGGAGTGGATCATCAATGTAAATAGCTCAATGTAAACAAGGATCAGCTTAGACAGACATATGAAAGCTAGATTGAAGACACTTGAGTGTGAAAGGGGATGAGACAGGTTGAAGAGGTCAACATTGATCAAATCAAAGAGCGTGGTTATGGAGGAGTGGCCTCAATGGAGATACAACGCAGTTTTGGAGGGAGATTGATCATGTGATGTTGGAAACCCTAATGGGTTGGACCCAAAGGTGAGGAGGCTCACATAGCTTATAAGGAGGAGAATGGCAGCCATTTTAGTTTAGCTTGATGATTATAGATTTTGGTCTGCATAACTATTGTGCCTTCTCCAACTATTTAGTTGAGATTTTAGTGCTGTTTAGCACAAGGAATTCCTGTTTAGGGATTCCTTCTCCTTCCTTGAGTGACTTCTTGGAGGAGAATTGTACTTCAATTTTCCACATTCAGGCTTGAGGCCAAGCATCCTCCTTCAGCTAAAATTTTATTTCGGCAACAGTATAATGTTTTGTTGCAGGGCGTTGCAGTGGAAGGTTCACAACACCACTTCCGGAGCTTGTATTTCAGAGGAGGAAGCCTTTCTTTCTATGCGAGATCAGTGAGGGAGATTCCTGAGCTCATTTCAAACCTTCGCATGTGGCCATTGTAATTTTCATCTCCTATAGCACATTCCCTTGTAGCAAATACATCATTCCTTGCAGTGTTCTAGTATAAGGGTTAAACCCCTTGCTTTTGAGTTGCTTTCTTAGGGAAAGGGCCAACCCTTCTCTCGGGAAGTTTGTAATAAGGATCTTCCTTCATTTCCTGCATGATTCAGTTGTATGTATGCAAAGCTTCAGTAGACTGTGTTATTCAGATCCAAATCTGTAGATCTGCTATTTTGCAATTTTTCTCTCATGAAACCCTTGCCGTGTTATCTTTATGATGTGTAAAAGGAGCTAGATCTCCATTTTTCTCCATGCTTTGATATAATAAACTCCAGATCTGATTTTTATACCATATTTCATCTGAGACCCTCATAAAATCACGTTTAATATGCTTCAATAACTTTCTTTTGAGTTAAATCATGGGATTTGAGCCTTTTTGAGCCATAGCGAGACCAGGAGATCTGTTTAACTTAGTAAAAGAGATTTGTTTCTGAATATTTTCTGGGTGTGAGTCTCATATTACATAATATAAGGGATCCTAGTGTTATTTATTCCTGTTATAACATAAATCTCTAGGAATAATGTTTTTAAGGCTCATATTGTTGCTTTTCCCCACTTTTGGTTGATGTGATGGATCATATTTCTTGTTGTTGTACATGTAATTGATGGCTAAGTGTTTATTAACACATTTTATGAGTTAATACTTACTTCTATTCTAGTATTTTTCTTATGCATTGCTGCATTCCCATTTTGGGATATTACAGTGGTATCAAAGCATAATCTTGGCTCAGCTTGTGAGTTCCAGCCATTATGCACTCAAGAATATAATAATAAGAAGAGATCAAGATGATGAAAATAACTTCTCTCATCACTTTTCATATCGAAGATGAACCTCTCCAAGGAGGTTAATTAGACAAAGAAGAAGAGTTGCAGTGAAACTCCTAGAGGGTTTCAAGAAGAGGAGGATCCATGCACTTACTATTCTCAAAAAGGAAAAGACAAAGGACATGAAGAACACTTGGATCATTAGATTCTAAGTGAGTACCTTGTTGAGTATAAATCTCAACCTAGAGCCTTCAAGGAGACTCTAGCTTTCGCACAGTTCATTCAGCTGGAGGAAGAGAGGAGTCCTTGCAGCACAAGGAGAATCAAGGGCAATAGGTTTCTATTATCCACTTTTGATGGGACATATTCAGAAATGCCTTGGGCAAGAAGACTTGATGCATTCTTCCTAATACATCCAGTGGAAGAGAAATAAACAATGGAAATTACAACGCTGCACCTGAAGGGTGAAGCAAGCAATTGGTGGTTCACCCATGTGAGACATGCAAGAATATCTTCTTTTGTAGATTTCACTCAAAGGGTGATCAAGAGGTTTGATGAAGAGAGATCAGAGGAGGAGAAGCCCTTGCCACCACGCCGTCACAGTCATGGAGGAGCATCCTTCATCTTCAGCAGTTGGGGAAGCCAACACATTGGAGGAAGAAGCCCTTACAGCCATACAATATGCTTCCAAGTTTACCAAAGGTATGATGAAGTTTCCATCTCTTATCATTTCAGCAAAAATTATGGAGGGATCTACATCATTTCATGTTGTTTATTTATATAAACAGAATTTCACTATGTTGTGCAACCTTGAATCATTCAAGGAAGATATGAACCATCATCCTCATGAGCCATTCTTGGATTGCATACCACACTTGAGGTTGGGGTTTGAAGACTTGGAGGAAAGAATGATAGATGGTAGACATATTGAAGTGAGAAACATTTTCTCCTTTCTAGATAACCCTTTCTCAATGAGAATTCCACATCTCAAAGAGAAACTTCTACTTGCAGCAGGTCCAAGACCTTATTGGTTTTGGAGGACCATTGATGAGGAGAAGATCTCATGGAGGGATCTCCTTGGAGGTGCACTTCAACATGACATGGAGTGAAAAGTTATTCAATAGTTTGAGGAGGTTTTTCCCTCATCACATTTGGATCTTGATGGATTCAAGATGGTTGTGGGTATGAGGTCTTTTCTAGAAGATCTCCAAGGAGTTGCATTTCAACATCCCAAGAAATGCAAGATGAGAAAGTTGATTTGGGAGGATGGTAGCCCTCATTGGAGGAGTACGAAGATGGAGAATGGTAGGAGAAATCCACAAATGGTTGAGTGGATGTGGGTGGAGAGCAAAAGGCTGGTGAGCCACTTCCAAATTTATGATACAGGGTAGCAAGAGGCAAAGCTGCATTGGCTACTCTTGAGAGAGTTTGGCCATTATTAGACATATCATTTTCCTAAGGGTATGTGGGTGGAAGGAACTTGGAAGGATACTTACATCATTGGGAAGCAAGGAGTGTGGATGCATTATGTTATGTCTTCAGCACATGATTTTTATGATGGAGGTATGAGGAGGCAACAAAAATTTTTGTTGCTTTGGATGTTCTTGGGAGAGCAAGGGTAGATTTGCTCTCACACTTTGCATGATGTTGCTGGAATAGGAGATGGAACTATCATGGGGCAAGGGGGATACTCCTTAGCCTTGGATGATCTAGAAGTACTTCCACTTTAGAAGAAACTTCTTGTATGTAGCAGCATTATGGGAGATGTCTTTGAAAATAAGCATGTCAAAGAATGGAGCTATGTATTGACATGAGCCTATTTGCATAGGCCAACAACACTCTCACTTTGGAGCCTGGACTCATTGATGGAGTTTTCCCAGGATCACTTCACTCTTGATGCACTTGGTGGAGAAGGAGGAGGTGAGAGAGATGGAGTAGTGGATGGAGACATCTATTACTATTATATGCTCTTCTTGACTTGGATTTCCAAGCATAAAAGGATCTTCATGCAGTACATGATTCATTTCTCTTCATGGGAGTATGTCATACCACTATGGAGGACTTATTCATGTACAAATGCATCATATTACTTCTAGTACATGGTGAGAACTTTGTTTTTGCATTTATTGATTTTCTAACACAATATTTTCATATTCTTACCATTTCTATGTAGTGCATTGCTCCACAAGAGGGAAAGCTTTTCATTTTTCTCCATGATCAATTCTGGGCCAAAATATATGATGGAGACAGCCATTTCTTATGTGGCCTTGGGCAAGTGTTTTATCATTTCATGTATGTTCAGTTGATGTACCCAACCATTTACTCTCCATTAGTAAATATGATGACATACATAATTAACCATGTATCAAGAAACAACTTTCCATGTAATTTTCTGAAGCAGCAGTTTGGAAAACTGTGCTGTAACTACATGGGAAAGTGTTGGTACTTCTTGCACCACATGAAACCTTCAGTCTTTCGCTCATTTTGATGTTGATCATGATTTCATTTTCTGATATTTTTCTTATTTCTATTGAGAGCATGATTGGGAGAGAGACATATGGGTTGGATGTGTCCTTTTGGGAAGAGGATTCCCACACCTTCTGCATTGCATGTTATAATGGGAGAATGAGAGGAGATATGGCCACCATAGCCAAAAAATTGTTTCTTTATGAGGTGGGCCATGAGTTTGATGGGGTGCCATGAGTTTTCCACATTTAGGGAGGAATATCTGGGGATTTTGAACATAGTAGGAAAATGGGATATATCCAAAGAACATTTTAATACTATCTGCAAGTTTTGCATTCAGTGTTCATGTATAGAATCAAGAAATAAACAAGGAATTTGGTCGCTGAAGAAATCTAGTGGGGGTTTCACGAAGGCAAAAATCAGAAATCTGTTGAAAAATTTGAGGACTAATATATAAAGAACATTGTCTTCTCAGATGGACACGTTGCAAGAAAAGCAGAAGAAAATGGAATTAGAGAAGACCATGGCCATATTATGTCCGCAATGAAGGAAGAAACATTCCTTGAAGGAATGTTCATTAAACACGGTAGAAGCTTGTGCAATATGAAAACAAATTCATTCAACCATATCATACCCTCCTCTTCCAGGATTGAAGGCAGTCTTTTAGGGAGCGAATGAAGAGGTGGAAAAACTATATTTCATGGGATCCAAGAAGCCATGGCAGTCACTTCTACCAATTTAATATGAATCAAGGCATGCCTTAATATCCTTCTCAATATTTCAGTAATTTGAATATTGTCAATACCCACCTTGGAAACCACAGACTAGTTCAAACCCTTCATGGTCCCAAAATTGGCATGGACCTTCTCCTCCGGGACAATTTCCCCAAACCATGCCACAAAAACAACTGCAAATTCCTTCCAATATTCCTTCAAGTAATCCACCCCTTCGTCCCTAGCTTCCCATCCAACCTAATCCAAATCCTAACAATAAGGGAGTTCAAAAATATGACACTCTCAACCTTCCTTCGTATAAAATCTCTACCTCAAAATGTAACGAGATTAATATGTGATATGGTCAGGTAGTGAATGTTTAGACTTCACTTATAATTATTGAACAACTTGATGATGAAGTCACGGAATTGGAACGAAGGGTAGTTGGGAATAAACCAAACAAAGACATTGAAAATCAACCATCTCCTCAACCAACTGTTATCGAGGGACGTCAAGCTAATCCACCTTATCCTGAAAGACTGACCCTGAGTAAACAGAACCCTCAAGAAGAGCTTAACCTTTTAGGGGAATTACAAAACTTGTTTGTTAAAATTCACCTACTTCAAGCTATGAAGGATGTTCTGATCTACGCAAAAACACTCAAAGAATATTGTTCCAAAAATCCCGGGAAGAATTCAAGGGACCCGCTCACCATCCATGTTATGGGAAATTTTTCTGATATCATGCTGGGAAAGTCTATTCCTGTCAAATATGGGGATCCATGGAACCCAATCCTAATAGTACAAACCAATGGGATTGAAATCCCAAATGGACTGGTATATTTGGGTGCCACGATAAATTTTATCACCCATGAAACTATGCACACATTGGGTCTTCAGAATATAAAACCAACCCCTACTATCTTAGAACTGGTAGATAGGTCCACAGTGAGGCCAGTATGGAAGATGGAGAATATCACTATTTCAGTCAACTCATAGAACTATCTTGTTGATCTCTTGGTATTAAAAACGCAGTCTTGAGCTCATGGCCACCCCTTGATTTTAGGGAGACCTTCGCTTGCAACGGAAAATTCCTATATTAGGTGTCGGTCTTGAAATATGGCTATATCTAATGGGAAAGTCACAAATAATCTCATCCTTTATCCCCCTGCAGAACCAAGCCCATCAAGGAAACCATTGTTTAGATGCAAACCCCTACCAATGGAAGGATCATAACTTGAAAATGAAGAACTCGGACCAGTCCTTGCCATTAGGTAGGCTCTTCAATTTAAAACAGAAACAAAGGATGATGCCATTAACACTTTCATCAATGATCCCTGTTCTATTTCTAACTCAAATTTCTAGATCATGGAATCTATCATGACCTGTAAAATGTAGGAAATTGAACTAGAAAACGAAATTGAAAATATAGTTGCAACTTCATCTCATGATAGTATCCCATTGAAATCGAACCAGGGAAAACGTTGCAAATCAACCCGAATCTTTCATAATCCTAGGAAAAATAGCTCCTAAAAGTTCTTCAAGACCATAAGGAGGAATTCACCTGGATTATATAGATATGAAGTGGATCCCTGCCGATTTATGCACCCATCATATATGTATTAAAGAAGATTGTTGGCCTATGAGACAACCCCAGAGAATAATTAACCCTGCCTTAAGAACATTTTCAAAGACGAGCTTCATAAGTTACTGGATGTGTGATTTATTTACTCCATCTCGGATAGCCAATGGGTGTCCCTGCTGGTTATCATTCCAAAAATAATGGTAAGTGGTGGATCTGCATGGACTATAGGGAATTAAATAAAGCAACTCAAAAATATCATTTCCCTTTGCCATTCATTGACCAAGTCCTGGATACCTTGGCCAGGAAGAAGTTATTCTCCTTCCTAGATGGGTTTAGCGGGTATAATCAGATCCAGAGAGTCCTTGAGGATCAAGATAAAACCAAATTTACATGCCCTTGGGGAACTTTCACATACCGAGTCCTTCCATTCGATCTTTATAATGCACCAATAACATTCTAGAGGGAAATATTGGGAATTTTTTCTGATCTAGTTGATGATAGTGTCGAGATTTATATGGATGATTTTACTCAATATGGGGACTCATTTGAAGAAGGATTGGAAAAATTAGAAAAAGTACTTAAGAGATGGAAGCAGACCCGTGTTTCTCTGACTACATTCAAATGTCACATGATGAGGGAAGAGGGAATAGTTATGGGACACTTGCTTTCGGCTGCTGGAATTCGAGTTGATCCTGCTAAGGTAGAGGTAATATTACATTTTATTGTGCCCAAGACAACCACACAGGTACATATTTTTATTGGTTGCGTTGTATATTATAGACATTTTATAGAAAAAATTTCTATGATAGCATCTCCACTCTTCCAGTTGTTAACTAAAGATGCAGAATATTTGTGGATAGATGATTGTGAAGTGGCTTTTATGAAGATCAAGGAACTTGTTTGTGGAGCTCTGATCCTGCGAGGACCGGACTGGGGCACTCACATTTCACATCCATATCGATGCCTCTCAGACATTATTTGGGGCATTTATAGGACAGCAGGAAGATAGAAGCCATATGTAGTTTATTATGTCAGCAAGAATTTGACTCCTACTGAATTAAACTACACGATAACTGAAAATTAATTCTTTCCTATTATTTATTCCATCAATAAATTTTGACACTACATTACTGGATATCCTACTTTTGTGCATATTGATCATGCAGAAATCAGGTATTTGATGAAAAAACCTATCACCCCTGGTCGCATTACACGATGGTTACTATTGATTCAAAAATTTGACATTACAATAGTAGATAAACTAGGGAAGGATAATGTAGTTGCTGATTTTCTATCTATGTTGGATACTAATGACAAAGGCACACCCATAGAGGATAGTTTTCTGGATGAACATATTTTTGAAATTTCTACTAATACACCTTGGTATGCAAATATTGCTAACTATCTTGCTAGAGGAAATGTTCCTCGTCACTTTTCATACAAGGAACAATGGAATATTATTCATCATAGTGCCTGATATTCTTGGATAGCAGGATATCTCTTCCATAAAGGGGTCAATCAACAAATACGATGTTGTGTAGGAAAGGATGACATCTATGAAGTCCTGAAGGATTCTCATGATGGTACTTGTGGAGGGAATTTTGCAGATAAAAGGACAGGGAATAAAGTGTTACATATGGGATATTATTGGCCCTCTATCTTCCAAGATGCATGAGACTACCTCTGAAGGTGTGACAGTTTCCAAAAAAGGGGTTAGCATGGTAGATCAGATGAAATTCCATTACAGCCCCAAGTAGTTCTTGAACCTTTCAAAAAATGGGCTATTGATTTCATTGGTCCTTTTAACCCACCTTCACATCAGAAATTTCATATTTTTGTCTGCATGGATTATGTAACCAAGTGGGTGGAAGCCAAGGCTGTTGTGAAAGAAATAGAGCAGGTTGTTTCAGATTTTCTATTTGAAGATATTTTTACTCAATATGGTGCTCTGAGAGAGATTGTTTCAGATGGAGGCGTGCAATTCACGTCACATATGATAGAAAGGCTTATGAAAAATTATGGAATTAAACACAGGGTGACATATCTATATCATCCCTAGGCGAATGGTCAAGTGGAAAGTACGAACAAGGTGTTAGAAAACATCCTCACAAAGACGGTGGAAGGACATCGTCGGGATTGGGCTGAAAAACTTCTTGAAGCTCTCTGGACATATAGAACAACATGGCGGAATACAACAATATTTTCACCATTCGATTTGGTTTGTGGTAAATCCCCCTTGTTTTTGATATAATTTGATATTAGTACGCTCATAACACCTCTTGAAGTAGGACTTGATTTTTCAGAAACCCAAAAACACTGATTGGAATAGCTAAATGAATTAGATGAAATCCGCTCAATGGATGTTTAGAAAATTGTTGTGATTTAGCAACAGAGAACAAAATGGCATGATATATTTATTAAGAATAAGGTTTTTCACAGAGGAGATTGGGCATTACTCTATGATTTTCATTTTAATGATTTTAAAGGAAATCTTTGCTCTCATTGGATGGGACATTATGAAGTAGATGTGGTGTTTGATAATGGAACTGTCAGACTTGTCACAATTGATGATACACACACCTCTTTCATAGTAAATGGACATCGTCTGAGACTGTATCACCGCCCAACTTCTAAGTATGCCTTCATTAAACATCTCTCTAATAAATCTTGTTTGAAGGCTTTTAGCACAAAGAACTCCTCCTCTGCATCCTTGAACTAAAAAAAAAAATCCATATATATATATATATATATATATATATATATATATATATATATAATAGTGTTACTTCTCAATTGTTTTTTTGTAGGAACTGCTTCTGGTGTGCAATTCTGCAGAGATTGAAAATTTTCTAAGTACTCGATGTTGTTACTCCTCCGATGTTGCTACTCTGGAAAATTTTCTAAGTGTTTGGTGATGTTACTCTGTTGGTGTTGTTACTCCTCCGCTGTTGTTACTCTATAAAATTTTCTAAGTACCTGGTGCTGTTACTACCCTGATGTTGTTACTTCGGAAAATTTCTAAGTGTCCAGTGTTGTTACTCCTTCGGTGTTGTTATTCCTCCGGTGTTGTTACTCCATAAAATTTTTGTAGTACCTGGTATTGTTACTCCCTCAATGTTGTTACTCTGAAAAATATTCTAAGTGTATAGTGTTGTTACTCTTTTGGTGTTGTTACTCCCCAATGTTGTTACTCTAGAAAATTTCAAAGTGTCTAGTATTGTTACTCCTTCGGTGTTGTTACTCCATAAAAATTTCTAAGTATCCGGTGTTGTTACTCCTTCAGTGTTGTTACTCCTCCAATTTTGTTACTCCAAAAATTTTCTAAGTGTACGATGATGTTACTCCTTCGGTGTTGTTACTCCAGAAAATTTTATAAGTACCTGGTGTTGTTAGTCCCCCGATGTTGTTACTCCGAGAAATTTCCTAAGTGTCTGCTTCTTTTACTCCACCGAGGATGGTACTCTGCTGAGGTAAGTCGATATGTATGTCCCCATCGTCTTTTACAGATTTGATTAAATATTCCATTAAAAATACATTGACATGACCCTGAATGGTCATTTATTAGTTGGGGGGGTGTTTTCATAACTGAAACGATGGTACAATCAAATCGTAATAATGATTTACTGACATCATCATCAGAACTTCTGTCGATATCACATTCCACGATTCTCACCCCATTTCGCACAATTATTAAGATGCATCAGGACTAGAGAGAAGTATGTTTTTTTAGTTAATAGTCCTTTCCAATTCTATGAAATAATTGTTGGAAATACTGAGAGGGGTGGGTGAATCAATATTCCTTTCAGTTAGAGCATTAGTCAATCTTCAATTATTATCAGTGTTTGTACAATGATAGCAGTAAACAAAAGGAACACAAGTGCACGCAGTTTTTAAGGTGGAAACCCTCTCCGGGACAAAAACCTCCTGAATGCTTTTCTAATAATTATTTAATATTGAAATCCAATTGAAAATAAAGCTCTAACTTCCTAGAATCTAGAAAATCATTCTTCTCTAGCTCCCGCTAGATGGATGCACCAACACTCGAGATTCTTCAGTAGTCAACTGAACGGATGCCCCAACACCCAATGAGCTAAAAATCACCCTAGAACCACCCTACCACCCTAAATTTTTCATAGGCTTGAACCTATTGGTGACTTCATGCACCAGCCTAGCACCACCCTACCACTCTATAGAAGAATAAAAGAAGAATGGACTCCCGTACCAGGGAAAATGGTCCACTTTACAATGATATAAAATGTTGTAGAAGAAGAAGACACACTATGCCATAACCCCAACTATGACACAACCACCTAATGATTATCCTAGACCTCCTGACACTACCTCTTCAACTCTTGGCAGATAGACACTTGTACAATTTTTACAATAATGTATTTAAAATGACTTAGTACAATGATACCTTTACAATTACTGTATGCAGTGTTGCCCACTTGAATTCTTCATGTGATGAACTTCTTGCTGTTGTTCTGCACCTTGATTGTTGCTCTTGTCATGCTACCCTCTGATGCACCTTTATTTGCTTTTCTTCCCTAGAAATTCTGGTCCTTTGCAGCCCTTGAAAACACATGATATAGATTTTTCTTGCCTTCTAGGAGCTCAATATTGAATCTAGTGTATCTCTGTTAGTTCAAGTCCCCAATATGTGATTTTTGGTTCTACATTATTCCTATGAGTCTTCTTTCCAATGCCACAGGTCTGACACAATTTTTATTCTTCAAGAGAGAGTTATGCCCAATCTCTCACAATGACTTAATTATAGACTACTTTAGTATATCGAACTTGTACGGCATGCCACATGTCACTGTTTCTTCATTCGACTCTGAAATTGATAAAGCGAAAACTACAGTCCGCACACTATCTTCTGTGTTTTCCAGAATTCCAATCTGATACTCAGAGAGAGAGTTATGACGATTTTCCCAAGGCCACTTCTTTGAGATAAATTTTAGGAGCCTAAAAAAACACTGACTTCCATAGATCATATCTCCAAAAATATTTTGCACCTTGATCTAAACGTTTTATAGGAGCTTCCTCAGGATTTCGGCTTCGCCTTGTAAAAATTTCAGCTTCTGAACCTTTGTAGAAAAAATGTTAAAAGCAAAAATTCCACGATGACCTATTTTAGGTAGCGCAATCCCTACATAAGGAGGATATGAGGATCACAATTTATATAAATGCTTAGGTTGAGAGGGGATTCAACAAGTGAACATGGGAGGGATTTTAGGATCTTAAAAATTATTAATTATTTACTTTTCAATGACCCATGCCACAACCCCATATGGTTTTAGCCCACTAACTAGGGTTACAAACTTCAAACATGAATATCTCTCAAACCGTGAAGAATTACACGATGTGCCATATATCAACAAAAACATCTTGACAAGTAGAAACCATAAAAAAAATTCTTGACCTAGAGTATATTAATTTTGGAGGTCAAAATTCCCATGCAAGATCAAGGTAGCCCTTGGTGTTGCTTGGGTTGACATCAATGACAACCACTGATAAAAAATCTCCCCCTTTGGCATTTATGGCAACAAGTACTCCCTCTGTGATCATGACACCTCTTCCTACAACATTCTCTCCCCCTTTGACATCAATGGAAAAGGGTAACTCCCCCTGACACACAACCATCTTGCGGACCTGTACACACTTCCACTCCCCCTAACACACAACCATCCTATGGACCTGTACACACTTCCACTCCCCCTAACACACAACCATCTTGTGGACCTGTACATACTTCCACTCCCCCTTTAAACTTTGAATAAGGAAAATTTCATGAGAACTTGGGAGAATCACAAGCTTCTAGTGAAGATATTCAAATGATTGTTACCCTTGGGATACCACAAGCCATATTCTTTTGTTCCCTTTATATATCGAAGAATTATTTTGATGGCAATAATATGTGATTATTTTGGTGCTGCTTGGAATCTTGCTACTTGTCCAACTTCTTGCAGAACGTTTGGTCAGGAAGATGTTACATATATAAGACTACCAATCATAGATCTGTACAACCTCTGATCCACATCCTTAGATGAGTCGTCTATGATCAATTTGCAACCTGTTACCATCCGAGTAAGGATGGGTTTGAAATCTTCCATTTTGAATTTCTTGAGAATTTCCTTGATGTACTTGGCTTGACATATAAATATTACTCTCTTGCTAAGATATTTGAAGCCCTAAGAAGTATGTCACATCACAAAGTAAAGACATCTCGAACTCACTTTGAATCTTTGTAGCAAATTTCTTACTTAGTCGATCATCATTGCTACCCAATATTATATCATCCTCTTTAGCTAGTAGACATGCTTTAGTTGCTTCATCCAGAACATATATGTCATTTGGAGATCGACTTGCTGTAGCCACTATTTCACCATACCTGCCTTTCCTGATTTCACATTTTGTGGAGTTGAATAGTATTGTGTGTCCTTGATCACACATTTTTCCAACACTAAGCAGATTGTGATTCATGTTTTCAACCAATAGAACATTCTTGGCTAGAGCATCTTTTCTTCCGAGAGTGATGGTACCTGATCCTATAACATTTGAAGATCCATCATTTCCAAAGGACACGGTTGCTTCCTTCTTCTCTTTCAGAGATACAAATTTCTTTCTATCTCCAGTCATATGCGTTGAGCAACCGCTATCAACATACCACACATCTTTGTTGTTTTGAGCCTTGAGAGCGAGAGCACAATTATCTGTATTTTTCTTCTTCCATGTTCGTTTGTTCTGTGGCTTCGAAGATTCTTCTGGAGGATTTCCAGGTTTGCAGTCTCTAGCTATGTGTCCAAAGTTTCGACATTTGTAACATTCAATATTATTTCTTAAATGTTAAAATCTATTGATCTTTCGTTGAGCCCTAGGAGTTCATATTTGACAGATCTCCTAGAATTGTATTGCTTCCTAGGGTACGTGTGACATTCTATAGCTTTATGACCAAATTTTCCACATGAATAAAAATATTCATAAAAGATATTTTGGCACCTGGATGGAAATCTTCGTTGAGGAATTTTCTTCCAAGGCTGTTCTTGCGAACCTTGTCCAATGAAGTCTACATGCATGTTAGATCTCATAGGTTCATTTTATTTTGTTGTAACAAGTTCTTCTTCTTCTTCTTTGTAACCAAGGCCAGTTCTGTCATTGTAAGATTGTTGATTGTTGATGAGTTCTTCCAATGCCCTTGAGTTTTTGGCATAGTTTTGGATAGTTTTTCCCTTCTTCACTTCCTTATGCAGTGAGACTACTTCAGCTTCTAATTATTCCCTTTCCTGGTTTCTTTCTTCCAACTTATTTTGAAGTGACTCTTCAATGCATTTTTGTTCTTCAAATTCAATTTTGAGACCTTGAACTTGTTCTTCAAGAGTATTGGAACAGATCTTATCAGCCTTGAGCTCTTTTATAAGCTTGATTTCTTCCTTAGAAAATTATTCTATGGTCAACCCTTCTTCTTCGTTGTTTGATACCTCTTGTTTATTGTACTTGGCCATAACCAATACTCTCTCATTGGCTTCTTCTTCACTGTCATTGTCTTCATCGGATGATGAGCTATCTTCTTTAGAGAGAAAGTTCCTTTTGGATCCTTGCTTGTTAAATTTCTTAAAGCCTTTTTTCCTTTTGAGTTGTCATCACTTATGTTTGGACGTTTTACTTTTTCATCATGTCCCTTTTCTTCACACTTGCAGGTGCATGTCTTTTCAATTTAAGGTTGTTTTTCCTTATTGGTTTTCTTAGATGCAACGAACGCATTTTCTAGATGCGAAGTACCATCTTATTTATCTAGTCTCATTTCATATTCTATGAGAACTCCATGTAATTCCTCTTTGTTGAGTTTCTCCAGATTCACACTATATTCTAAGACCGATACCTTTGGGTTTAATCTCCCTGGTAACATTCTAAGAATATTTCGTATAATATTCTTCTCATCAATAGGCTCTCCCAATCCTTCGAGAGTGTTGGTTATTTCATCAACATGTTGGAAATATGCAGCAATGTTGTTATCTTCTTTCATTCTAAGTTTCTCAAACTTTTCTCTATAGATTTTAAGCTTTGCTTCTTTGACATTTGAGTCACCTGAATATATATTATTAAGCTTGTCCCATACATTTTTGACAGTTTCACAACCCAACACCTTATGATAAGTAGATTCAATAAGTCCACTGATAATAATATTCTTTTCTTTTGCATCATTTACCAAATTCTTATTACCTTGTTCATTCGCGGTTGATGTAAATCCATTTTGAATAGTGTCCCATACTTTGTAACCTTGCGCCAAGAGATAGACCTTCATTCATCCTTTCCAGAGTGCATAATTATTTTCATTGAACAGAGGTACACCATTCTTGGTATGCTCCATGACCTCCTTCCAGCTGTTAAACTGCTATTGAAGGAGCCAAGATCTGATACCAATTTTTGGAAATACTGAGAGGGGTGTGAATCAGCATTCCTTTCAATTAGAGAATTAGTTAATATTCAATTATTATCAATGTTTGTACAATGATAGCAGTAAACAAAAGGAACACAAATGCACACAATTTTTAAGGTGGAAACCCTCTCAGGGACAAAAACCTCCTGAATTCATTTCTAATCATTCTTTAATATTCAATTCCAATTGAAAATAAAGCTCCAACTTCCTAGAATCTAGAAAAGCATTCTTCTCCAACTACCATTGGATGGATGCTCCAACACCCGAGATTTTTCAGTAGTCAACTAAATATATGCCCCAACACCCAATGAGCTACAAATCACCCTAACACCACCCTACCACCCTATAGAAGAATAAAAGAAGAATGGACTCTCGTACTAGGGAAAATGGTCCACTTTACAATGATATAGAATTATGTAGAAGAAGAAGACACACTAGACCATAACCCCAACTATGAAAAAACTACCTAATGATGATCCTAGACCTCCCGAGACTACCTCTTCAACTCTTGGAAAATAAACACTTGTACATTCCTTACAATGATGTATTTACAATGACTTAGAACAATGATACCTTTAAAGTGACTGTATACAATGCTGCCCACTTGAAGTCTTCATGTGATGAACTTCTTGTTGTTTTTTTGCACCTTGATTGCTGGTATTATCATGCTACCCTTTGCTGCACCTTGCTTTGCTTTGCTGCCCTAGAAAGTCTAGTCCTTTGCAGCCCTTGACAACACATGATCTAGCTTTTTCTTGCCTTCTAGGAGCTCGATATTGAATATAGTGTATCTCTGTTAGTTCATATCCCCAATATGTGATTTTCAGTTCTATAGTAGTCCTTTGAGTCTTTGTTCCAATGCCATAGGTCTGACCCAATTTTTATTCTTCAAGATATATTTATGCCCAATCTCTCACAATGACCTAATTATGGACTAGTTTAGTAGAGAGAACTTGTACAGCGTGCCTTATGTCACTGTTTCTTCATTTGGCTCTACAATTGTTACATAAAAAACAAAATTCCATGCACTATCTGGCACTTTTTATATAATTCCAATCCAATACTCAAAGAGAGAGTTATGATTATTTTCCCAAGGTCACTTCTTTGAGATAATGTTCAGGAGCCTGAAAAAACGTTGACTTCCACAGATCATATCTCCGAAATTGTTGTGCGCTTTGATCTGAAATTTTTACAAGAGCTTCCTCAGGATTTCGTCTTCTCCTCATAAAAATTTTAGCTTCTGAGCCTTCGTAGAAAAAAATCTAGAGCGAAAATTCCACGATAACCTGTTTCAGGTAGCGAAATCCCTACATAAGGAGGATATGAGGATCACAATTTATATAAATTCTTAGGTTGAGAGGGGCTTCAACAAGTGAACGTGGGAAGGATTTTAGGAGCTTAAAAATGATTAATTATTGACATTTGAATGACCCATGCCACAACTCCATGTGTTTTTAGCCCACTAAGTGGGGTTACAAACTTCAAACATGAATATCTCTCAAACTGTGAAGAATTACATGGTGTGCCATATGTCAACGGAAACATATCGACAAGTAAAAACCATAAAAAATATTCTTGACCTAGAATATAGTAATTTTATAGGTCAAAATTCCCATGCAATATCAGGGTAACCATTGGTGCTTCTTGGGTTGATATCAATGACAACCACTGATCAACAGTAATTACCATCATCATCTGCCATTATTACTATAATTTTTCTCTTTTTCCAAAAAAATCACCTACCGTATTTTACTATTACCATACTATCACTGCAAGAGTTACCTACCGATACTCCCTCCCAAATTTCCTCTATTGTTCTGAAGTGTTGTTACTAAGCTTTTGTGGAATGGGTGGATTGGCCATGAGAAACGAAACAGAAAATACAACTCTAGCTCACAACAATGCAGCCGTATGGAAGGTTTTTGTATATGTAGGCTGGGATGTGTATTTTGACAGGTTGCAAGGATTTTATGAAACAATTACAGCTGAATTTGCATTGAACCTGGAAGGAAACTACTCCAGAGTGAGGGGTTTGGAAATTTTTGTCACAAAGGAGGTCATCTCAGTGGTCAGTGGATGTTACACAACAATTTGTCACCGTCCCTGCCATTCCCCATCCCACACATTGGAGGGCTCATTCCCTGACCTGTGAGTAGAGACAAGACTTGAAAATACGTTCATTTCATCCCTCTGAAGATGAGTTTTCATTTCCCTGAAGACATCTCCCTACAAAAAACCCTAAAAATAGCTCTTTTTCCATTGGCGCGGTTCCACAGTTCAGCTTTCGCGCCAAGGGGAAAAATCCTCCAAAGAGGGTGCGCCAATTGGCGCTCTGTCATAGAGCCGCACCTGCGCCAACCATTTAAGGAGTGCTTTTTAAAAATAAATGGTGGAAGTTTCGTCCTAACTGATCCAGGAACTGATATCTATCTTGAGTTGGGAGGTTTGGCTACAGATTTCCATAGAGAGGAAGTGGTTTTCCACCTCTCATGGAATCTTCCTTGATGATAGGGCCAATCCCACGATTATAGGGATCCCAACTCCCCTTCCTCCATCTATAAAAGCTTGCCCATCTCCATTGCAAGCTAGTCTTCAAGTTCCCAAGAGCTTTCACATCCTTATGCTACAAGAGCCTTCTTGATTCCCTTAAGGCTAAATCCAAGCAAGGAGACTATTGTCAAGTATCTGGAGAGAGAGGCTTGTCCCATCCTTGACAAGCTTTATCGAGACATGTTTTGCTGACGACCCGCCAAAAGAGAATGCCGCGTCGAAGCTATGGTTGTATTCTTCTTTTGAATCATTAATGATAAGTGACTATTGGTTATGGTTCCACTCTTGTTCTTGATTATGTTCATGAGTTATGTCCTCTTCGACTGACATATAGTTGTATATACTGGATCTTATGCGTGCGTTTGTGTTGTTTCTTGCATGTGCAGGTGTCCGATCATGGAGATCCTGAGGATTGTGATCTGCCAGGGCAAAGGAACGGGAGAACCACCTCTTCTACAGACGACAGCATTGGATTCCAGGTAAGCCTTCATCGCAAGTCGGTTTATTTACGATTAGCTACCTGCACCGTAGCATGTTTGATTGTTGGTAGACCTGATCTGGGCTAGTAGGGATTGCCTCTGTCCGCAGAGGGGATTAACCTCTTCAATAATTTGTCGCCAAATTATTGAAGAGGTTAATCCCCTCTGCGGACATAGGCGATCCCTACTAGCCCAGATCGGGTCTACTAACAATCAAACATGCTACGGTGCAGGTTCCTAATCGTAAATAAACCGACTTGCGATGAAGGCTTACCTGGAATCCAACATTGTCATCTATAGAATAGGTGGTTCTCCCGTTCCTTTTCCCTGGCAGATCACAATCCTCACGATCTCCGTGATCGGACACCTGCACATGCAAGAAACAACACAAACGCACGCATAAAATCCAGTATATACAACTATATGTCAGTCGAAGCGGACATAACTCATGAACATAATCAAGAACAAGAGTGGAACCATAACCAATAGTCGCTTATCATTAATGAGTCAAAAGAAGAATACAACCATACCTTCGACGCGACATTCTCCTTTGGCGGGTCGTCAGCAAAACATGTCTCGATAAAGCCTGTCAAGGATGGGACAAGCCTCTCTCTCTGAATACTTGAAAATAATCTCCTTGCTTGGATTTGGCCTTAAGGGAATCAAGAAGGCTCTTGCAGCATAAGGATGTGAAAGCTCTTGGGAACTTGAAGACTAGCTTGCAATGGAGATGGGCAAGCTTTTATAGATGGAGGAAGGGAGTTGGGATCCCTATAATCATGGGATTGGCCCTATCATCAAGGAAGCTTCCATGAGAGGTGGCAAATCATGTTGGGAAAAATACTGACAGGGGGGGGTGAATCAGTATTTAGGACTTTATCAAAATTTTTACTTTTTCACTCTCTAAAACCCATACACTACTTTGATGAAGCCAACTAGCGTATACACACGGATATCCTTCATAAAACTAGCATATACACAGAGATCTAATTATGCCATAAATTCTTCACTCATATCATTCCATCATTCATTCATTAGATGTTCAATAAACAGTAAACTTGTGTAGTAAGAATAGAATAAACCATCACACATAAGCATCACACATGACTCAGATTTTAGGTGAAAACCCAAGCTCAGAGAAACCACCGACGATAGCCGTCGTACCCTTCAATATTTTATTACAGAAAACATCTTACAACATATGTGTCATACAAACTCCTACCAAAGACGTGCATCCAATTGCCATTGCTTACCAAACCCTCTCCCGGAAGGGAGCTACAACCTCCACTCGTTTACCACCCTCTCCCGGAAGGAGCTACGACCCTGCTCTCGTTTACCAAATTTCACTCGGAAGGAGCTACAACCCCCCCGACCGAAGGCTACAACCCTCAGCACCTCTATGGACCACGTTTCAGCAATTTTCACACTGGATCCAAAGCTTTCACTAGGACACCACTTGCAGGCCACGTTTCATCATATTTTCAGACTGGACCCATTCCATACTTTTAAGCTCAAACATACATCACCAACAGATACTTATCAATTCGTATTACCCATATGACTACAAAGAATACGCAGAACGTACTCTATATTTCGTACTTATACTTCAGCAAACCCTAGTTTTGCATACGCTCTTTCCTTTCACTGATTCCGCGTATACTGACGCTTCCGTTCACACAAACCCGCATATACTTCAGTACAAATTACAGAGCTAATTTTTACTTCCCATACGCGCTTTCTCTTCAGCAAAAACGCATATATACACGCTTACTCTGCGGCGAACTAGCATATAGTTCTTCAAACATTTAGGTCATTGCAATTCTTCAGAACAGATACATCACACAGATTTTACCATTTACTTCAGACAGATGTTCACCTCATCACAGATCTAATCATTTCATAAACAGATCTAGAAGATACAAATAAATTTCAGATCTAGATACCCTTCTTCATCATTTTCTTCATTGGTGCATCATGCATTTAGATCTATCATTCAGCTGTAACCCTTTCCATTCAGATATACTTCAGAGAGAAGTATTCATGCAAGCTCAGACATCTTGCACCCACACTCATGATTTGCACAATGAATTTCTTCTCCTTATATAGGTTTACCCTTTTTCAATACCATGAGCTAAAACCACATTACTTCCGATGGTATTCTTAGACGGGGTCATTTAGACGAATCATTACCCAATACAATGGGTCAATACCATGGTGGTTACCCCTGGTTTTGCACTTTATGAGCGCTTTTTACCATACGCGACTTGGAACGTTATTTTCCGCGCGCATACGCGACTTCTCCTAGACAAATCCGCGTATTCCTTGAGACATACTCTTTTCATCATAGATCTAGCACTTACTGAATTCCTTTCATCATTACCTTCTGTACTCACTGTAGATACATCAGATTTAGTTCATCAAGACATATTCTATCAAGCACAACTTCATCAAGTAAGTTGCCATCATCTTCATCAAGTGGGTTGCCATTCAAGGACAACACTCTATCAAGTGGGTTGTCATCAAGGACAACACCCAGCATCATATTGCCAACAAACATCATATATTAGATTTACATTATTTACCAAGTCCATCAAGTCAAGAATAACTTCATCATGTGGATTGCCATCAAGGACAACACATGCCAACAATCTCATGTCTTCATCTTCATTAAGTGGGTTTCCATCAAGGACAACACTCGCATCATATTACCAACAATATCCCCCTTTTGACTTGATGGCAACCACGATGGTGTTTGGTTACCACAATGTATAGGTACATTAAGAATACAATGACACATGTCACATTCCCCATTTTTTGACACCCATTCTTTTCTTCATTCAAACACCATGTCACTCCCTCGACATCAAGGGCAAAGGGCGGATCAAAACCAACACACTCTCCCCTTTTCTCTTCATGTAGAAGAAGCGTTCTCAGAGATCTCGATGTATACCGAAGGACCATTCCCCCCTGAGTTCACGTCGAATCTTCAAACATATTTTTCAATGAAGTACATGACTCTATGAACTTCCTATCACCAAAGACTCATACTTACATCAAATATCCAACCAAGTGGATTTAGATATAAGACTCAAGTACCCAACCAAGTGGGTTTACACATTTCAACTCAGCTACCCAACCAAGTGGGTTTACAAAATTTGACTCAGCTACCCAACCAAGTGGGTTTACAAATTACCTTACATGACTGAATATTACAATTTTACATCATGGGTCTCAACATGACCTTTTCATCAAATTACAAATATGACTTTTCATGACCAAAACCAGAAAAACCTCAAGAGAGATCATATATCAGAACCACCATAATGCCAACAATGCATTATACTCAGCAAGGCTAGGGCTCCTCCTGAAAATGTGCATCCGAACATCCTTTCCATAAGACTAAGGCTCCCCCTTAGTTTGTGCATCCTGAACACTTTCACCAACAAATCATCAAGGTATCTTTATCAAAACATCAAAAAATAGAATTATGAGAACTGGAACACCACCAGAGATACCAAACAGTATCAGAGATACCAAACAGCATTGCAGCTGTGCTGAAGAAAGCTGACCCCAAATAGAAATTTGTCAGCAACCAGACATACGCGGTTTGATGTGCATGAACTCGCGTATATACGCGACTGTGTTTCAGGAAACCCGCGTATCCAATACCATCTTCTATATTTTAACCAGATCTGATCCTCTGTGAGAAAAAGACAGTGTTCAGCTTCTTTCTGAGATATTTGAATGCTTCCCTGGAGTACAGATAGATAGAACAGTGTAGTTGTGTCTTCAAGCGTCATCCAATGGTTGTAGCATAAGCATATTAGTAACCAAGCCTTCAGATTCTTTGCAGCATCAATACAATCTTTCCAAGAGAGATTATCATACCAGAACAACATCTTCAAATATGTGTCAAGCAATCATCCATGTGGTCCAATATCACCATAATCTTCAAGACTTAACATGATGTAACATATGTAGGAAAAAGGTCTCAACCATAGTAACAAACTCTGCATGATCTAGAATCATAAGACTTCCAATTCATCCATAATCTTTAACATAAGAAACCATGTATCATATCATCATTATTTAGAATCGAGAAACTGTTGAGATACATGCAACAATAATACATTGACAACAATCGCATCGATGTCTCTCAACCGTCGCGTATCTTCACTATCATATAAATTTTTATCATTAATGCATACGCTACTGTGTCTACTGTAACTCGCGTGTATACGCGACTTTTGTTCATCTAACCCGCATATGGAAAGTGAAGCATAGAAATTTTCACATTCCTTCATCTCCCCCTGAACTTTTCCTTCCTGTACCTGTCTTCTTCATATCAGATGCTCAGTCAGAAATACATATAACCAGAATAATTAAATCAACCATGAGAATCATCATACATTGCTCCCCCTGTGAAGATACATTACTAAATCTCATAATGTATCCTACATCATTCTCGCAACAATAAGAGAAGTAGCTTCTGTGGTTGATGACCCAGAAGGGTTAGTATTCCCTACGTTTCTGACTGGTCCTCCTTCTTTTTCCAAATTTGCTTGAACTTCCTAACTGTGTGCTGAAAATTGTCCACTTTCTCAGATATGTTCAACCTGCATTCCTTTTCTACATGTCCATACTTTTTACAAGAATAACATCTCATGTGTCTAGAGAAATAAGCATAAGAATCATAATGAGTATTTCTAATCTTCCTCCTTTTACAATCTACTTCTTTATGTCCATAATTGTTACATGAAAAACAATATCCCTTGAAGAAACCAGAGTACCTTTCTATGTAGGATTTGTTAGTTTGTGGCTGAAATATTCTGCTTCTGCAATTTGCTGCAACATGCCCATAATTATGACATTTAAAACATTCAACATTATTGAATGATTTCCTTTGAGAATTCATGATTGGTGGTTGACCTTTTGTTTCTTTCAACACTTCCGGTTTTGCTTTGATATCCCTTGAATGTTTAGCACCTCCTTGTGAACTAGATTCTCCTTTAACCGTTTCATGAAAACCCAAACCAAGTTTAATAGAAGGAGACCTTTTACTACTAAGAATATTGTCCAAAATCTTAGTACTATCTTGAAACCTCAAAAGTTTAACCTTTTCTTCTAATTTACCTTTGAGAATGTTTACCTCAACCTCCAAGGCTTGACATTGCTTCGTCATGCTTTCTTCTTTCCTTCTTCCATCTTCAACTTGATCATTCATATTTAGAATCTCTTCTCTCAACCCATTTCCTTGTTCTTCAAAAGTTTGTAAGAGTTATTCATTCTTCTTTTTTGATGCTTTGAGATCTGCTTCAAGTCTTGCATTCTTCTTATTTGATTTATCCATATCTTCTTTGAGGGAGATGATTTCTGCTTCAAGACCTTCCTTTTCAAATGATTGTAGGGGTTCCTCATTCCTCTTATTTGATGTTTCGAGATCTGCTTTCAGAGAGATGATTTATGCTTCAAGTTTTTCACCTTGATTGGTTGCATAAGCGTACAACCCTTGATACTTGTCTATCTGTCCATTTAGTGTTTCTATCTTTTCATTCATCCTAGAGATCACATCCTTGTAGATAGATTCCTTCCTTTCAAATTGATACCAATCATTACTTTCATTATTTGCTTCTAGACTTTCACTCCTTTTAGATGATTTTTGCTGATCTTCAACTTTAATCTTGACAGCTTATTCTAGATCCATACTGTTACTTTCACCTTTGCATATACAGGTAAGTGAAATACAAGAACAACGATCAATACCTGTTTCATCTCCTTCAATTTCTGCTATACATGATTTCTGAGGTATCTCCTTTCCTTGAGTAACCTTCTTCTTTTGCTTCTTTGCCATGAGCACTTGTAGAGCTTGGTCAGAATCTTCTTCATCTTCACTGGACACTTCATCATCATCTTCATTTGTATAATAACTCTTCCTCTTTTCAAATTGTTTCCCTTTACCATGTTTTTCTCTATAAGGAAATTTAGCAGCATAGTGACCAACTCTTCCACAATCAAAACATTTGAAGGGAAGCTTACCTTTGAATCTTCCAGTACCTAGTTGGAGTTTTCTCACAAAATTCGCTTCTTCTTCTTCGGATACATAGTTGGATTCCTTGACAACTTCCTTTTCTTTTCCTTTTGCAGACGCCTTAAAAGCAACTTCTTTGACTTGAGAGGGACCTCCTTGTCTCATTTCATAAGCAGTTAGGATACCATGCAATTGAACAATAGTAAGAGTTTGCAGATCTTTCCTTTCTTCAATAGCTGCTACTTTTGACTCAAATTTTGAAGTCAAAGATCTTAAGACTTTTTCAACCAGAGTAGTATCAGTTATGGTTTCACCCAAACTTCTCATACGATTCACAATATCATCCAGACGTAAAAAGAAACTGGAAATACTCTCATCACTATGCATCTTCAAATTTTCATATTCAATTCTGAGAGTTTGGAGTTTTGCACTTTTTACCTTTGTATCTCCTTCATAGCTCAGAATGATTTTGTCCCATATTTATTTTGCTGAATTCAGCTGCATCACTTTAGCAAATTCCGGTTCAGACATGCTTCCTAACAAGACATTGACTACTTTGGCATTGATTTCATACTTCTTCCTTTCTGCTGCATCAGTAGGAATACTTGCTGGATATTGATACCCTTCTTCCATGATTGCCCATACTTCTACACCAAGACTTTGCAGATATGCTTTTGTTCGTATCTTCTAGAATAACAGATTATTTCCATTGAACAGAGGTGGCCTTATAGACATTGTCCCTTCATGACTTCCCATTGCGACGGATCTCCTTCAAGCGATCAAGCTTCTGCAGAAGGACCTGCTCTGATACCAATTGTTGGGAAAAATACTTAGAGGGGGGGGCGGGGGTGAATCAGTATTTAGGACTTTATCAAACTTTTTACTTTTTCACTCTCTAAAACCCATACGCTACTTTGATGAAGCCAACTATCGTATACACAGAGATCTAATTATGCCATTAATTCTTCACTCATATCATTCCATCATTCATTCATTAGATGTTCAATAAACAGTAAACTTGTGCAGTAAGAACAGAATAAACCATCACACATAAGCATCACACATGAACACCAACATTTTAGGTGGAAACCCAAGTCAGGAGAAAACCACCGCTGTAGTTGCTCAGCCTTCAATATCTTATTATAGAGAAAACATATTACAACATATGTGCTGGTGCAGACTCCTACCAGCACGCAGGCACCCACCTGCGCTCGTTTACCAGCCTCTCCTGGAAGGGAGCTACAACCCCCTGACTCATTTATCAGCCTCTCCTGGAAGGGAACTACGACCCCCTGCTCTCGTTTACCAGCCTCACCTGGAAGGGAGCTACAACCCCCTGACTGAAGGCTACAACCCTCAGCACCTCTATGGACAACATTTCATCAATTTTCACACTGGATCCAAACAACTTCAATAGAGCACAACTTGCAGGCCACGTTTCATCATATTTTCAGACTGGTCCCACTCCATACTTTTAAGCTCAAAGATACATCACCAACAGATACTTGTCAATTCAGATAACCCAGACAGATAACAGTAACATAGCAGAACATATCAGACATTTCATACTTATACTTCAGCAAACCCTAGTTTTGCATACGCTCTTTCCTTTCACTGATTCCGTGTATACACGCGCTTCCGTTCACACAAACCCGCGTATACTTCAGTACAAATTACAAAGCTAATTTTTACTTCCCATACAGGCTTTCTCTTCAGCAAAACCGCGTATATACGCGCTTACTCTGCGGCGAACTAGCGTATAGTTCTTCAGACATTTAGGTCATTGCAATTCTTCAGAACAGATACATCACACAGATTTTACCCTTTACTTCAGACAGATGTTCGCATCATCACAGATCTAATCATTTCATAAACAGATCTAGAAGATACAAATAAATTTCAGATCTAGATACCCTTCTTCATCATTTTCTTCATTGGTGCATCATGCATTCAGATCTATCATTCAGCTGTAATCCTTTCCATTCAGATATACTTCAGAGAGAAGTATTCATTCAATCTCATACATCTTGCACCTACACTCATGATTTGCATAATGAATTTCTTCTCCTTATATAGGTTTACCCTTTTTCAATACCATGAGCCAAAACCACAATACTTCCGATGGTATTCCTGGACGGGGTCACATAGACGAATCATTACTCAATAAAATGGGTCAATACCATGGTGGTTACCCCTAGTTTTGCACTTTTTGAGCGCTTTTTCCCATACGCGACTTGGCACGTACTTTACCGCGTGCATACGCAACTTCTCATAGACAAATTCGCGTATGCCTTGAAACATACTCTTTTCATCATAGATCTAGCACATATTGAATTCCTTTCTTCATTACCTTCTGTACTCACTGTAGATACATCAGATTTACATCATTTAACAAGTTCATCAAGACATATTTTATCAAGCATAACTTCATCAAGTAGGTTACCATCATCTTCATCAGGTGGGTTGCCATTCAAGAACAACACTCTATCAAGTGGGTTGTCATCAAGGACAACACTCAGCATCATATTTCCAACAAACATCATATCACATCAGATTTACATCATTTACCAAGTCCATCAAGTTAATAATAACTTCACTGTGTGGATAATAATCAAGGACAACACATGTCAACAATCTCATGTCTTCATCTTCATTCAAAGTGGGTTGCCATCAAGGACAACATCGTATCGTTATCGTTTATCAATTCCCCTTTGGACTCGATGGAACCACGATGGTGTTTGGTTACTTCAACAGACAGTACATTAAGACTTCCTTTACACCATGTCACATTCCCCATTTTTGACACCATTCTTTCTCTTCATTCAAACACCATGTCACTCTCCCCCTTTGACATCAAGGGAAAAGGGCGGATCAAAACCAACACACTCTCCCCCTTTTCTCTTCATGTAGATGAAGCGTTCTGTAGATCTGATGTATACTAAAGTGACCATGCTCCCCCTGAGTTCATGCTAAATCTTCAAACATATTTTTCAATGAAGTACATGACTCTATGAAATTCCTATCACAAAAGGCCCATACTTACACCAAATATCCAACCAAGTGGATTTACATATGAGACCCAAATACCCAACCAAGTGGGTTTACACATCTCAACTCAGCTACCCAACCAAGTGGGTTTACAAATTTGACTCAGCTACCCAACCAAGTGGGTTTACAAATTTTGAAAAGTCCTTACATGACTGAATATTACAATTTTACATCATAGGTCTCAACATGACCTTTACATCAAATTACAAATATGACATTTCATGACCAATACCAGAAAAACCTCAAGAGAGATCATATAGCAGAACCACCATAATGCCAACAATGCATTATACTCAGCAAGGCTAGGGCTCCCCCTAAAAATGTGCATCCGAACATCCTTTCCATATGACTAAGGCTCCCTCTTAGTTTGTGCATCCTGAACACTTTCACCAACAAATCATCAAGGTATCTTTATCAAAACATTAGAAATAGAATTATGAGAACTGGAACACCACCAGAGATACCAAACAATATCAGAGATACCAAATAGCACTGCAGCTGTGCTGAATAAAGGTGACCCCAAACAGAAATTTGTCAGCAACTAGCCATACGTGGTTTTATGTGCATGAACTCGCGTATATACGCGACTGTGGTTCAGGAAATCTGCGTATCCAATACCATCTTCTATATTTTAACCAGATTTGATTCTCTATGAGACAGAGACAGTGTTTAGCTTCTTTCTGATATATTTGAATGCTTCCCTGGAATATAGATAGATCGAACAAGTAGTTGTGTCTTCAAGCGTCATCCAATGGTTGTAGCATAAGTATATTAGTAACCAAGCCTTCAGATTCTTTGCAGCATCAATACATTCTTTCCAAGAGAAATTATCATACCAGAACAACATCTTCAAATATGTGTCAAGCAATCATCCATGTGGTCCAATATCATCAACATCTTCAAGATTTAACATGATGTAACATATGTAGGAAAAAGGTGTCAACCATAGTAACAAACTCTGCATGATCTAGAATCATAAGACTTCCAATTCATCCATAATCTTTAACATAAGAAACCATGTATCATATCATCATTATTTAGAACTGAGAAACTAAGTTGATACCGAGTCAATAATATAGTTATTAACAATCAGACTGATGCTCCCCCTCAACCTCTGCTCCAGATCTTCAGCTATCATATAAATTCTCTTATCATCAATGAATACGTGACTGTGTCTGATGAAACTCGCGTCTATACGCGACTTTTGTTCAACGAACCCACGTATGGAAAGTGAAGCATAGAAATTTTTCACATTCCTTCATCTCCCCCTGAACTTGTACTTCCTGTACCTGTCTTCATCATATCAGATGCTCTGTCAGAAATACATATAACCAGAATAATCAAATCAACCATGAGAGTCATCATACATTGCTCCCCCTGTGAAGATACATTACTAAATCTCATAATGTATCCCACATCATTCCTGCAATCAATAAGAGAAGTAAGCTTCAGAATCGGATGACTGCAGTAGGGTTAGTATTCCCTACGTTTCTGACTAGTCCTCCTTCTTTTTCCAAATTTGCTTGAACTTCCTAACTGTGTGCTGAAAATTGTCCACTTTCTCAGATCTATTCAACCTGCATTCCTTTTCTACATGTCCATACTTGTTACAAGAATAACATCTCATGTGTCCAGAGAAATAAGCATAAGAATCATAATGAGTATTTCTAATCTTCCTCCTTTTACAATCTGCTTCTTTATGTCCATACTTGTTACATGAAAAACAATATCCCTTGAAGAAACCAGAGAACCTTTCTATGTAGGATTTGTTAGTTTGTGGCTGAAATATTCTGCTTCTGCAATTTGCTGCAACATGCCCATAATTATGACATTTAAAACATTCAACATTCTTGAATGATATCCTTTGAGAATTCATGATCGTTGGTTGACCTTTTGTTTCTTTCAACTCTTCAGGTTTTGCTTTGACATCCTTTGAATCTTTAGCACTTCCTTGCGAACTAGATTCTCCTTTAACAGTTTCATGGAAACCAAGACCAAGTTTGATAGCAGGAGACCTTTGATTACTCAGAATATTGTCCAAAATATTAGTACTATCTTGAAACCTCAAAAGTTTAACCTTTTCTTCTAATTTACCTTTGAGAATGTTTACCTCAACTTCCAAGGCTTGACATTGCTTCGTCATGCTTTCTTCTTTCCTTCTTCCATCTTCTACTTGATCATTCAGATTTAGAATCTCTTCTTTCAACCCATTTCCTTGTTCTTCAAAAGTTTGTAAGAGTTCTTCATTCTTCTTTTTCGATGCTTCGAGATTTACTTTCAGAGATATGTTTTCTGCTTCAAGTCCTGCATTCTTCTTATTTGATTTATCCAGATCTTCTTTGAGGGAGATGATTTCTGCTTCAAGACCTTCCTTTTCAAATGATTGTAGAGGTTCCTCATTCCTCTTATTTGATGTTTCGAGATCTGCTTTCAGAGAGATTATTTCTGCTTCAAGTTTTTCACCTTGATTGGTTGCATAAGTGTACAACCCTTGATACTTGTCTATCTGTCCATTTAGTGTTTCTATCTTTTCATTCATCCTAGAGATCACATCTTTGTAGATAGATTCCTTCCTTTCAAATTGATACCAATCATTACTTTCATCATTTGCTTCTAGATTTTCACTCTCCTTAGATGATTTTTGTTGATCTTCAACTTTAATCTTGACAGCTTCTTCTAGATCCATACTGTTACTTTCACTATCTTTGCCTTTGCATATACAGGTAAGTGAAATACAAGAACAACGATCAATAACTATTTCATCTTCTTCAATTTCTGCTATACATGATTTCTTAGGTATCTCCTTTCCTTGAGAAACCTTCTTCTTTTGCTTCTTTGCCATGAGCACTTGTAGAGCTTGGTCAGAATCTTCTTCATCTTCACTGGACACTTCATCATCATCTTCATTTGCATAATAACTCTTCCTCTTTTCAAATTGTTTCCCTTTACCTTGTTTTTCTCTATAAGGAAATTTAGTAGCATAGTGACCAACGTTTCCACACTCAAAACATTTGAAGGGAAGCTTACCTTTGAATCTTCCAGTACCTAGTTGGAGTTTTCTCACGAAATTCTCTTCTTATTCTTCGGATATATAGCTGGATTCTTTGACAACTTCCTTTTTTTTTCCTTTTGCAGATGCCTTAAAAGAAGCTTCTTTAATTTGAGAGGGACCTCCTTGTCTCATTTCATAAGAAGTTAGGATACCATGCAATTTAACAATAGTAAGAGTTTGCAGATCTTGCCTTTCTTCAATAGCTGCTACTTTTGACTCAAATTTTGAAGTCAAAGATCTTAAGACTTTTTCAACCAGAGTAGTATCAGTTATGGTTTCACCCAAACTTCTCATACGATTCGTCAATATCATCCGTACGTAAAAAGAACCGGGCAATACTCTCATCACTATGCATCTTCAAATTTTCATATTCAATTTCGAGAGTTTGGAGTTTTGCACTTTTTACCTTTCGTATCTCCTTCATAGCCTGCACGATTTTTGTCCCATATTTATTTTGTCGAATTCACCGCATCACTTTAGCAAATTCTGGTTCGTACATGCTTCCTAACAAGACATTGACTTCTTTGGCATTGATTTCATACTTTCCTTCACCGTACCGCAGGGAATACTGTCGGATACGATACCTCTTCTTCCACGATTGCCTCCGTTACCGCACCAAGACTTTGCAGATATGCTTTTGTTCGTATCTTCCAGAACAACAGATTATTTCCATTGAATAGAGGTGGCCTTATAGACATTGTCCCTTCATGACTTCCCATTGCGACGGATCTCCTTCAAGCGATCAAGCTTTTGCAGAAGAACCTGGCTCTGATACCAATTGTTGGGAAAAATACTGAGAGGGGGGGTGAATCAGTATTTAGGACTTAATCAAAACTTTTTACTTTTCCATTCACTAAAACCCATACGCTACTTTGATGAAGCTAACTAGCATATACACGTGGATATCCTTCATAAAACTCGTGTATACACAGAGATCTTGTTATGCCATTAATTCTTCACTTATATCATTCCATCATTCATTCATTAGATGTTCAATAAACTGTAAACATGTGCAGTAAGAATAGAAGAAATTATCACACATAAGCAACACACATGAAAACCAGGATTTTAGGTGGAAACCCAAGTCAGGAGAAACCACCGCTGTAGTTGCTCACCCTTCAATATTTTATTATAGAGAAAACATCTACAACATATGTGTCAAAAGCAGATTCCTACCAAAGACGCAGCACCCACCGCGCCGGCTACCAAAATGCCCTCTCCCCGGAAGGAGCTACAACCCCCCGACTCGTCCTGGCACAAGTGTAGGGAGCTTGCCGACCCCCTCTTACTCGCTCTCATTTACTAGCCTCACCTGGAAGGGAGCTACAACCCCCTGACTGAAGGCTACAACCCTCAGCACCTCTATGGACCACATTTCATCAATTTTCACACTGGATCCAAACAACTTCAATAGAGAACAACTTGCAGGACTCGTTTCATCATATTTTCAGACTGGACCCACTCCACACATTTAAGCTCAATCATACATCACCACCGTATACTTGTCAATTCAGACAACCCGTACGTACACAAGAATATAAAGGTAATGTATCATACAAATCATACATTTCATACTTATACTTCAAGAACCCTAGTTTTTGGCTACACGCTTCTTTTCCTTTCACATCGATTCCGCATATACACACGCTTCCGTTCACACAAACCCGCGTATACTTCAAAGACAAATTACAGAACTAATTTTTACTTCCCATACGTGCTTTCTCTTCAGCAAAACCGCGTATATACACACTTACTCTTCGACGAACTAGCGTATAGTTCTTCAGACATTTAGGTCATTGCAATTTTTTATAATGACATCATACGCATTTTCCCTTTACCAAATCGCATGTTCGCCTCATCTCAGATCTAATCATTCCATAAACAAATCTAGTAGATACAAATACATTCCAGATCTAGATTCCCTTCTTCATCATTTCTTCATTGGTGCATCATACATTCAGATATTTCATTCAACTGTAACCCTTTCCATTTAGATATACTTCACAGAGAAGTATTCATTCGTTTTACATCTTGCACCCACACTCATGATTTGCATAATGTATTCCTTCTCATTATATAGGTTTACCCTTTTTCAATACCATGAGCCAAAACCAATATTACTTTGTTGGAAATATGATGCAGAGTGTTGTCCTTGATGGCAACCCACTGAATGGAGATGAAGACATGCGACTGTTGACATGTGTTGTCCTCGATGGAAATCCACCTGATGAAGCTATTCTTGACCTGATGGACTTGGTAAATGATGTAAATCTGATGTTTGTTGACAATATGATGCTGAGTGTTGTCCTTGAAAGGCAACCCACTTGATGAAGATGATGACAACTTACTTGATGAAGTTGTGCTTGAGAGAATATGTTCCTAATGAAGAAAAATATGATGTTTTCACAAAGGTGTACGAAGGGCAATGAAGAAAGGAATCTTAATGCTCAAATATAAGATATGTCTCTTTGTATACGCGGATTGGCCTAGGGGAAGTCGCGTATGCCCGCGAAAAAGGAAAATAATGTGCGAAGTCGCGTATGGGAAAGCGCTCTAAATATGCAAACTGGTGGGTAACCACCATGGTATTGGCCCATTGTATTGGGTAATGATTCGCCTAATTGACCCCGTCCAGGAATACCATCGGAAGTAATGTGGTTTTGGGCTCATGGTATTGAAAAAGGGGCTCATGGTATTGGAAAAGGATAAACCTATATAAGGAGAAGAGATTGGTTGTGCAAATGATGAGTGTGGGTGTAAGATGTTTGAGCTTGAATGAATACTTCTCTCTGAAGTAGATCTGAATGGAAAGGGTGACACTTGAAGATAAATCTAAATGTATGATGCACCAATGATGAAGAAGGGGATCTAGATCTGAAATACACTTGTATCTACTAGATCTGCTGATGGAAGGCTTAGATCTGAATTGAGGCGAACATCTGTCTGAAGTAAAAGGGTAAATCTGAACTGAACATCTGATCTGAAGAAGTATGCTGCTCTATAATGATTGACGATCTATACGCTACTTCGCCGCAGTGGAAGCGCGTATATACGCAGCTTCGCTGAAGAGAAAGCGCGTATGTGCAATAAAATACATACAGAGGTATACGCTGGTTCGTGTGGACGGAAGCGCGTATATACGCGACATCAGTGAAAGGAAAGCGCGTATGCAAACTAGGGTTTGCTGAAGCATGGGGTATGAAATATCTGATCTGTTCTGCTGTGTTTCTGTTATCTGATCTGTGTTGATAAGTATCCGTTGGTGATGTATGTTTGTGCTTAAAAGTATGGAAAGGGTCCAGTCTGAAAATATGATGAAATGTGGCCTGCAAGTGGTGTTCTATTGAAGTGGTAGGATCCAAAGGTGAAAAGTGGATGAAACGATGGTTGGCGTGGTGTCGAAGGTCGTGACCTTCGGGCCGGGTTGTAGCTCCTTCCGTGTGAGGTCGCCGGCAAACGAGACGGGTCGCAGCCTCACGCAGAGGCCGGCAAACGAGAAGGGGGTCGAGCTCCCCTCTCAGGGAGAGGCCGGTAACCATAATGTGGAGTGCCTCGCGTGCCGGCCGAAGTTCGTGCGCCAGTACATACGTTATAAGATGTTTTCTTTCTATAATAAAATATTGAAGGTCGATAACCCACGGCGTGGTTTTCTCCCGACTTGGGTTTCCACCTGGGCAACTCGGTGTCGTGTGATGCTTTGTGTGATGGTTTATTATGTCTTTTACCGCACACAAGCCATCGCTATTGAAGATCTGTTGAATAAATGATGGAATAGTTTAAGTGAAGATTTAATGACATATCTAGATCTCTGTGTATACGCGAGTTTTATGAAGGATATCCGCGTGTATACGCTACTTGGCTTCAGCAAATTAGCATATGGGTTTTAAGGAATGAAAAAGTAAAAATTTTTGAGTATGCAGTAAATACTGATTCACCCACCCCTCTCAGTATTTTTCCCAACAATTGGTTTCAGAGCAGGTCCTTCTGCAGAAGCTTGATCGCTTGAAGGAGATACGTCGCAATGGGAAGTCAAGAAGGAGTAATGTCTATAAAGCCACCTCTATTCAATGGAAGCAATCTGATATTCTGGAAGGTACGAACAAAATCATATCTGCAAAGTCTTGGTGCATATGTATGGGCAATCGTGGAAGAAGGTTATCAATACCCGGCAAGTATTCCTACTGATGCAGCTGAAAGAAAGAAGTATGAAATCAATGCCAAAGCAGTGAATGTCTTATTTGGAAGCATGTCTGAATCAGAATTTGCTAAAGTGATGCAGCTACATTCAGCAAAAGAAATATGGGACAAAATCATTCTAAGCTATGAAGGAGACACAAAGGTAAAAAGTGCAAAACTCCAAACTCTTAGAATTGAACATGAAAATTTGAAGATGCATAGTGATGAGAGTGTTGCCAGTTTCTTTCTTCGTCTGGATGATATTGTAAATCGAATGAGAAATTTGGGTGAAACCATAACTTATACTACTCTAGTGGAAAAGGTCTTAAGATCCTTGACTTCAAAATTTGACTCTAAAGTTTCGGCTATTGAAGAAAGGCAAGATCTGCAAACTCTTTCTATTGTTCAATTGCATGGTATTCTGACTGCTTTTGAAATGAGACAAGGAGGTCCTTCCCAAATCAGAGAAGCTGCTTTTAAGGCATCTACAAAAGGAAAGGAAAAAGAAGTTGTCAAAGAATCCAGCTATATATCCGATGAAGAAGAAGCAAATTTCGTGAGAAAGCTCCAACTAGGTACTGGAAGATTCAAAGGTAAGCTTCCCTTCAAATGTTTTGAGTGTGGAAAAGTAGGTCACTATGCTGCTAAATGTCCTTATAGAGAAAAACATGATAAAGGGAAACAATTTGAAAAGAGAAAGAGTTATTATGCAAAAGAAGATGATGATGAAGTGTCCAGTGAAGATGAAGAAGATTCTGACCATGATCTGAAAGTGCTCATGGCAAAGAAGCAAAAGAATAAGGTTACTCAAGGAAAGGAGATACCTCAGAAATCATGTATAGCAAAAATTGAAGAAGATGAAACAGATTCTGACGAAGCTCTACAAGTGCTCATGGCAAAGAAGAAAAAGAAGAAGGCCACTGAAAAGGAGATATCTCAGAAAACATGTGCAGCAGAAAATGAAGAAGATAAATCAGGTATTGATAGTTGTTCTTGTGACTCACTTTCTGGTGCATGTAATGATGAAGATAGTGTAAGAAAAGTTTTGGATCTAGAGGAAGATATCAAGAAAATTGAAGATCAACGAAGATGAATTTCTGAAAGCGAAGCTTTGTACAAAGGGATGAAAGAACAAATGGAAATACTGAATGGACAGACAGACAAGTACCAAAGATTTCATGCTTATGCATCTGCTCGAATTAAAAGACTAGAAGTAGAAGTCAACGATCTAAATGCAGATCTCGAAGAATCAAACAAGAAGAATGCAAGACTTGAAGCAGAAATCGTCTCTCTCAAAGAATATCTGGAAGACTTGAATAAGAAGAATGAAGAACTTGAGGCTGAAATCATTTCTCTCAAAAGGGATCCAGAAATATCAAATAAGAAGAATGAAGGACTTGAAGCAGAAATCATCTCTCTGAAAGCAAATCTCGAAGCATCAAAGAAGAAGAATGAAGAGCTGAAAAAAACATGTGAAGAAAACGAAAATTGGTTGAAAGAAGAGATTCTAAATCTAAAGGACCAAGTAGAAGATGGAAGAAGGAAAGAAGAAAGCATGACAAAGCAATGTCAAGCCTTGGAGGTTGAGGTAAACATTCTCAAAGGTAAATTAGAAGAAAATGTTAAACTTTTGAGATTTCAAGATAGTACTAATATTTTGGACAATATTCTGAGTAATCAAAGGTCTCCTGCTATCAAACTTGGTCTTGGTTTCCATGAAACTGTTAAAGGAGAATCTAGCTCACAAGGAAGTGCTAAAAATTCAGAGGATGTCAATGCAAAACCTGAAGTGTTGAAAGAAACAAAAGGTCAACCAACAATGATGAAATCTCAAAGGAAACCAGTCAATGAAATTGAATGCTTTAAATGTCATAATTATGGGCATGTTGCAACAAATTGCAGGAGCAGATCTTTTCAGCCTCAATCAAACAGTTCCTACATAGAAAGGTACTCTGGTTTCTTCAAGGGATATTGTTTTTCATGTAACAAGTATGGACATAAAGCAGCTGATTGTAAAAGGAGGAAGATTAGAAATACTCATTATGATTCTTATGCTTATTTCTCTGGTCACATGAGATGTTATTCTTGTAACAAGTATGGACATGTAGAAAAGGAATGCAGGTTGAACAGACATGAGAAATTGGATAAATTCCAGCACATAAATAGAAAGTTCAAACAAATCTGGAAAAAGATGGAGGACCGATCATAAACGTAGGGAATTCTGACCCTACTGCAGTCATCCGCTTCTGAAGCTGACTTTTCTTATTGACTGCAGGAATGATGTGGGATACATTATGAGATTTAGTATTGTATCGTCACAGGGGGAGCAATGCATGATGACTCTCAAGGTTGATTTGATTATTCTGGTTATGTTTACTTCTGACAGCGCTTCTGATGTGGAAAGGACAGGTACAGGAGGTACAAGCTCAGAAGGAAATGAAGGAAGATGAAAATTTTCTATGCTTCACTTTCCATACGCGGGTTCTATGAAACAAAGTCGCGTATACACGCGAGTTCCAGCTGACACAGCCGCGTATGCATTGATGATGAGAAAATTTATCTGATAGCTGAAGATCTGGAGCAGAGGTCTAGAGGGAGCATCAGTCTGACTGCTGATGATTGCACTGTTAGCATTATTCTGATTATACTCATGATAATGAAATGATACATGGGTTCTTGTGTTGAAGATTATGGATGAAGCCTGGTTGCTTTATGATGAAGAGCATTCGTTGCTGAGATGAAAGTATTAGTATTCAGAGATAAGGACAGATCATGCAGAGATGGTTGCTGATGACTTGCTGCTGAAGGTGTTTCAGATTGCACAAGCTAAGGAAGAGCACTGGTTTAGGGGGAGCAGCAGGTTGAATACTAATGATTGCATTGTTGGCAATATGACTGCTTATTCTTTGGTTTTTGTGATACTCATGCTTAAATGATGATGACTTGGTACATGGTTTATTATGATGAGTTTTTGAGCCCTGGTTGCTGATAAGTATCTTTTGTACTCACACATGGATGAGTTGGATGTCATTTGATTCAGAAATAAATCATGCAGAGTTTGTTACTATGGTTGAGAGATCTTTCATGTTAAATCTTGAAGATCATGGTGATGTTGGACCACTTGGATGATTACTTGACACCTATGTGAAGATGTTGTTCTGATATGAGAATCCCTCTTGGAAAGAATGTACTGATGCTGCACAGAATATGAAGACTTGGTTACTAATGCGCTTATGCTACCACCATTGGATGACGCTTGAAGACACAACTACTCTGTTCTATCTGTAGTCCAGGGAAGCAGTCGAATATCTTAGAAAGAAGCTGAACACTGTCTTTTCCTCACAGAGGATCAGATCTAGTCAAAATATAGAAGATGGTAGTGGATACGCGGGTTTCCTGAAACACAGTCGCGTATATACGCGAGTTCCTGCACAGAAAACCGCGTATGTTTGATTACTGACAATTTTTTTCTTGGAGTCAGCTCTCTTCAGCACAGCTGCAGTGCTGTTTGGTATCTCTGATACTGTTTGGTATCTCTGGTGGTGTTCCAGTTCTCATAATTCTATTTCTCATAAAGATGCCTTGATGATTTGTTGGTGAAAGTGTTCAGGATGCACAAACTAAGGGGGAGCCTTAGTCATACGAAAAGAATGCTTGGATGCACAGATTCAGGGGGAGCATTAGCGTTGCTGAGTATAATGCTTTGTTGGCATTATGATGGTTCTGAAATATGTTCTCTTTCTTGAGGATTTTCTAGGTGTTGGTCTTAAATGGTCATACTTGTATTTTGATGAAAAGGTCTTGTTGAGACCCATGATGTAAAATTGTAATATTTAGTCATGTAAGGACTTGTCAAATTTGTAAACCCACTTGGTTGGGTACTTGAGTCTCATATGTAAATCCACTTGGTTGGATGTTTGATGTAAGTATGATTCATTGGTGATAGGAAATTCATAGAGTCATGTACTCCATTGGAAAATATGTTTGATGATTCAACATGAACACAGGGGGAGAGTGTGTTGGTTTTGATCCGCCCTTTGCCCTTGATGTCAAAGGGGGAGAGTGACATGGTGTTTGAATGCAGATAATGCTGTCAAAGAATTGGGAGAGTGACATGGTGTCAATGTACTTATCTGTTGTGGTAACCAAACACCATCGTGGTTGCCATCAAGTCCAAAGGGGGAGATTGTTGGAAATATGATGCAGAGTGTTGTCCTTGATGGCAACCCACTAAATGAAGATGAAGACATGCGACTGTTGACATGTGTTTTCCTTGATGGCAATCCACCTGATGAAGTTATTCTTGACTTGATGGACTTGGTAAATGATGTAAATCTGATGTTTGTTGACAATATGATGCTGAGTGTTGTCCTTGAAAGGCAACCCACTTGATGAAGATGATGACAACTTACTTGATGAAGTTGTGCTTGAGAGAATATGTTCCCGATGAAGAAAATATGATGTTTCTACAGTGTGTACAGAAGGCAATGAAGAAAGGAATTCAGAATGTGCTCAAAATATGATGAAAAGAGTATGTCTCTTTGTATACGTGGATTGGCCTAGGGGAAGTCGCGTATGCACGCGGAAAATAACGTGCCAAGTCGCGTATGGGCTAAAGCGCTCAAAAAGTGCAAAACCAAGGGTAACCACCATGGTATTGACCCATGGTATTGGGCAATGATCCGCCTAATTGACCCCGTCCAGGTAGTTTTGGGCTTATGGTATTGTTTTGGTCCATGGTATTGAAAAAGGGGCTCATGGTATTGAAAAAGGATAAACCTATATAAGGAGAAGAAATTCATTGTGCAAATCATGTGTGTGGGTGCAAGATGTCTGAGCTTGAATGAATACTTCTCTCTGAAGTATATCTGAATGGAAAGGGTTACACTTGAATGATAAATCTGAATGTATGATGCACCAATGATGAAGAAGGGGATCTAGATCCGAATTGCTCTTGTATTTGCTAGATCTGATTATGGAAGGCTTAGATCTGTGATGAGGCGAGCATCTAGGCGAACATCTGTCTGAAGCAAAAGGGTAGATCTGAACCGAATATCTGATCTGATGAAGTATGCTGCTCTGTAATGATTGAAGATCTATACGCTACTTAGCCGTGGAGGAAACGCGTATATACGCGGCTTCAGCGAAGAGAAAGCGCGTATGCGCAATAAAATATACACTGAGGTATACGCTGGTTTGTGTGGACGGAAGCGCGTATATACGCGACATCAAAGAAAGCGGGAAAGCACACAGGAAAACTAGGTTTACGAAGCAAGGGGTATGAAATATCTCTCGATCTATTCGGCCGTGTTTTTTGCTATCTCGATCCGTGTTGATAAGTATCTCGTTATGATGTATGTTTGTGCTGGGGTGCCTGGGAAAGGGTCTAGTCCTGGAACATGATGAAATGTGGCCTGCAAATATATAGTTTTGAAGCTGCGGATCCAAAGGAAAAATTGATGAAACGTGGGTCCACCCCTGGAGTGGTGGCCAAGGCTGGGGCCTTCGGGCCGTGGGGTTGTAGCGTTCCCCTTCCGTGAGGCCGGGTAAACGAGATCGGGGGGTCGTAGCTCCCTTCCCAGAGAGGCTGGTAAACGAGTCAGGGGGTTGGAGCTCCCTTCCAGGAGAGGCTGGTAAACGAGCGCAGGTGGGTGCCTGCGTGCTGGTAGAGTCTGCACCCGCACATATGTTGTAAGATGTTTTCTCTATAATAAAATATTGAAGGCTGAGCAACTGCAGCGGTGGTTTTCTCCCGACTTGGGTTTCCACCTAAAATCCTGGTGTTCATGTGTGTTTCTTATGTGTGATGACTTATTATGTTCTTACTGCACATGTTTACTGTTTATTGAACATCTGATGAATGAATGATCGAATGATATAAGTGAAGAATTAATGGCATAATTAGATCTCCGTGTATACGTGAGTTTCATAAAGGGCATCCGCGTATATACGCTACTGGCTTTCGCAAAGTAGCGTATGGGTTTTAAGGAACAAAAGTAAAAAGTTATGAGTATAAAGAATATCGATTCACCCCCCCCCCCCTCTCAGTATTTTTCCCAACATACTTCCGATGGTATTCCTGGATGGGGTCACATAGACGAATCATTACTCAATACAATGGGTCAATACCATGGTGGTTACCCCTAGTTTTGCACTTTTTGAGTGCTTTTGCCCATACGCGACTTGGCACGTACTTTACCACGTTCATACGCGACTTCTACTGGACAAATCCGCGTATTCCTTGAAACATACTCTTTTCATCATAGATCTAGCACATACTGAATTTCTTTCTTCATTACCTTCTGTACTCACTATAGATACATTAGATTTACATCATTTAACAATATCATCAAGACATATTCTATAACTTCATCAAGTAGGTTGCCATCATCTTCATCAAGTGGGTTGTCATTCAAGGACAACACTCTATCAAGTGGGTTGTTATCAAGGACAACACCCAGCATCATATTGCCAACAAACATCATATCACATCGGGTTTACATCGTTTACCAAGTCAATCAAGTCAAGGATAACTTCATCAGGTGGATTGCCATCAAGGACAACACATGTCAACAATCTCATGTCTTCATCTTCATTCAGTGGGTTGCCATCAAGGACAACACTCTGCATCATATTGCCAACAAACCACTTCCTCTCTATGGAAATCCGTAGCCAATGTACCTCGAATTGAGTCACCATGCTGGGGGCATGCTTACTTTTCTCAAGCATAGTTTGCTTCCGTTTCAAGCTTGTGTAAAAATGAAACTGGTGTCAAGCATAGTTTATCTTTGTTTCAAGCTTGTGTAAAAATGAAACCAACTTCAAGCAGAGTTTCTTGATTTCAAGCTTGTGTAAAAATGAAACCATTCCCATTTTACCTCTTGTGATTGCCATTTTATAAGCCTGTTTTGCCAAATGAGCCTTGGTTTTCTCACTCCATCGTCACTATCTGCTTGGCCGATCATATAACTTCACTTGGTTGTGTTACCCATTCCTGAGGAACCGTTGTGATGAGTGGTCTTGTTAGCCAACCTCTTAACCTTTACTTGTTCTGAGAAATTCCACCATTACCGGAACCAGTTGCTACCCTTTATACCACTCATTCCTCCAGGAGGAGTCAGCTTTCAGCTCTTTTCTGACTCTCTAAACATGAAAAGATTTTCGAGTCCCTTGTCGGTTCGATCTCGTTAAAATGGCTACGAAACGACATCTACCCAGTATACGTTTACCCCTTTTTCGGGTTGGGATAGATTATTTACGAAAAAGGAATACCCTAGCCTATCGCGACTAGGAGGTTTCCTCAGACATAGTTTTCTACCTTTTCAGATCTGAGGAACTATTTACGAAAAGGGACCATTGGAGTTTACTTTTCAGCTGTCTTTTCAAACTCTCTAAATATGAAAATACGCCGAGTTCTTCCTTTGTGAGACTCATTAAACCCTGATGACATCAGATTCAGTCGTGATGATGATATTCGAGTTTCTCCTTCCTAGGGCTCGTTAAATATACTAGGATGGATTCGTTCGAAGGACGGATTTATATGACAAGCATATGGTATCCTCTTCAAGCTTGTGTAAAAATAAAGAGGTACTCACCGATATGGTGGGGAAAAAATGGAACCAACATCATTGTCGTGTCGACAGTATGTCGCTCTTGAACATGGCACTTGTCTGCATTCCTGTCGGGTTGGGGACATCTCATCTCATTCTCTATTTGCCTCCGTGGGTTTGGGCAATATATTTTGACCTCTCATCTACTCTTTGCCTCGTTATCATGACCTTTGATCTTTTTATGTCAAATACTGCCAAATCCACTGTCGTGCTGGCAATATGTTCAAGAGAAGTTGACCTCTGCAAGTATCAACCTCCCTCTGACTCTCATTTGGTCATGATTCAAAAAACATTATGTTCCTCTGTCTCGTGTCGATGATGTGGGAAACACTATGGCCCACCTTCGGTCAAGGTCAATTCCTGTCGACTCTAGCTCATTATCCGAGAAGATGATCTAGAGACTCCCTTTTGGTGCCTTGCAGCCTACATGCCTCAATGGCAGGTTCTTCGCATTCGACACGAGGTTTTCATCATTGGCCTCCGATCAAGTGATTCTACGGGTGTTCGACGCCAGCTCATTGATTCACATGCCGTAGATTGTACCTGTAGTATCTTGAGGACCATTGTCATTAATGGTGGTACCTCTCGCGTCTGTTAACAGCTTTCATCATTGGCTGGTAATCAGATGATGTTCTTGCATGTTCGACTTTAGCTCACATATTTGCATGCTTGAACTTGTACTTCGTTCGGGTCGAGATGGAGCACAAGACCCTGGATTGTCTCTGTTGTAATCCAGGCTGCGATTTTGTGGATTATTATGATTATTTACATGACTCACTGATTGGATGGCTGCGACCATATCTGAGTCTATTTATCGATCCTCACTGGATGGTTGTGTCCATGCCTTGGATCTGGATTATTGTATACTATGTTACGAATGGCTGCGCCCATACCACATATACATCATGTATCTAAGATGTCAGTTGTATTTCTCCACGTAGGTTTTCCGACGGCGGAGTTTTCAGTTGGACATGTTCTCGTAAATCATTTCACTCCTCTCTCTTTCTTGGGCCTCATGCTTTAGGGGGCATCTGTGACACATCAATTTGTCACTGTCCCTGCCATTCCCCATTCCGCACATTGGAGGGCTCATTCCATGACCTATGAGTAGAGACAAGACTTGAAAATACTTTTATTGCATCCCTCTGAAGATGAGTTTTCATTGCCCTAAAGACATCTCCCTGCAAAAAACCCTAAAAATAGCTCTTTTTCCATTGGCGCGGTTCCACAGTCTAGCCCTCGCACCAAGGGGGGAAATCCTCCAAAGAGGGCGCGCCAATTGGCGCTCTTTCATAGAGCCGCAACCGCACCAACCATTTAAGGAGTGTTTAAAAAAAATAAATGGTGGAAGTTTCATCCTAACTGATCCAGGAACTGATATCTATCTTGAGTTGGGAGGTTTGGCTATGGATTTCCATAGAGAGGAAGTGGTTTGCCACCTCTCATGGAAGCTTCCTTGATGATAGGGCCAATCCCATGATTATAGGGATCCCAACTCCCCTTCCTCCATCTATAAAAGCTTGCTCATCTCCATTGCAAGCTAGTCTTCAAGTTCCCAAGAGCTTTCACATCCTTATGCTGCAAGAGCCTTCTTGATTCCCTTAAGGCCAAATCCAAGCAAGGAGACTATTGTCAAGTATCCGGAGAGAGAGGCTTGTCCCATCCTTGACAGGCTTTATCGAGACATGTTTTGTTGACAACCCGCCAAAGGAGAGTGCTGCGTCGAAGCTATGGTTGTATTCTTCTTTTGACTCATTAATGATAAGCGACTATTGGTTATGGTTCCACTCTTGTTCTTGATTATGTTCATGAGTTATGTCCTCTTCGACTGACATATAGTTGTATATACTGGATTTTATGCGTGCGTTTGTGTTGTTTCTTGCATGTGCAGGTGTCCGATCACGGAGATCGTGAGGATTGTGATCTGCCAGGGCAAAGGAACGGGAGCACCACCTCTTCTACAAATGACAACGTTGGATTCCAGGTAAGCCTTCCTCGCAAGTCGGTTTATTTGCAATTAGGAACCTGCACTGTAGCGTGTTTGATTGTTGCTAGACCCGGTCTGGGCTAGTAGGGATCACCTCTGTCCGCAGAGGGGATTAACCTCTTCAACAATTTGGCGATTCTGCTGGGGATCGTTAGCTTGTTGTCGTTCGTTTTATGAGCTATAGACGGAGCCTGAAGTTGGCCAGATAGCCTTCGAAACGCTTTTGCTCTGCAATTGCAAAGTAGATCAAAGCCGCTTCAGTCAATCTCCGGTTTAGTTTTTAAACTGAACCCTTGGAGCATTGTCTTGTCTTTTCGATTGATTCTTGATCCTCCTTTCTTGGTCAGCTCTTTTGGGCTGGTTCTTTATGTGAATTTGGTTTTTTGATAGCTTGATCATCACTGGTCTGCTTGTTGGATTGCTCTTTTTTATTTCTAACTGGGAAACTCGACTGGCACGCTTTTTAGCTTGACAGTCGCGCCCATTGGCGCAGGTTTCTTGTGTATTACCCGTGCCAATTCCTTTCCTGGCGCTAGTTTCAGCCTCACAATCACGCCAATCCTGTGAGGTACTAGGGTTTACTCTGTTTGAGCTTTCTGAGCTTGATCTATGTGTGTCTCGCTTTGAGCCTAGATCACAAGGTTCATTTGAGTCTTGGAGATTCTCCTTGAAGTGGTGAGTCTGGTCTTGGTTGGGAGAAATTCTTTGTTTTTTTTCATTTTCAGGCATTGGCGCTTGTTTTCAGTTAGCAACCCACACCAATTAGCCATTGGCACTATTTTTCAGTGAGAAATTCGTGCCAGTTGGCGCTAGTTGTCAATGTACAAGTCGAGCCAATTTCAAGGTGTGTGAAAATTGAGATTTTTTCCCTAAATCCTTCACCAGTGTGTCTTTCCCTTCCGATCTTTTCACTATATGAGCATAGATTACATTGCTCATTGTTTGGAATGTATTCTTTCCATGATTGCTTGATGTAAAATGGAATGAATGCCTTGTTTTGATCTCTTGCTTTAGAAGTCCTCTTTGTGTTTGACCTCATATGTCTTGTTGCCTTTTGAGGGATTTCGTTACGAAGTGTTTAAAACAACGATTGCATTCTTAGTGTTTGTTTACATCTCTTTTGCGTTCATCCTTCATTAAGAAGATTTGATTTGATTTAGTTTTCGCCTCAAAGTGTCCTTTTTGTTAAAATGCATTAGATCACATTGCATTGAAAAGTATTTTTTTGAGATCCATCATTGATCTTAGATTACATTGTTTAATGATTGAAAACTAGAAATCACTTTGAGTGCATTCTCTCTCATTAAAAGCATGCATTAAGTAGATTCTCATTTCATCGAAAAATGCATTGAGTTCATTCTTATCATTTGAAAAGGAAAAAGGAAATTGTGCATAGATTACAATTTCATAGTTTTCGGGAAAAAAAAAGATAATTTCGCATATATTACATTGCATTATTCGCATCGTTGAATGTTTGAAATTACTTTTGGATAGTGAAAGTCATATAGTTTGGAAAAGATTTCGTTTGCAGTGTTGTTTTATGTCGCATCATTGTTTGAAGCTCTTCCCTTAACTAGATAGCATTCATCGAATTGAAAAGTTTTCTTTTCTCATATAGCTGCATATAGGAGATTTTCATGTGACATACGGTAGGGCCTTGAAACTGAAACATAATTGAAGATCAACCATAATATTTCCTCAATTTACCTAAGGAAGAATTGAAACATTAACGAACATTTAGAGGTCTAGGTTAGAGACATGTTCTGGCGTCGTTAAACCTAGTAGCTGTCGTTCGCCTCTTGGCTTTAGACAGCACTAGTACGGACTTGTGCTCCTCGTACCGTCATGTATATAAAGGGAGACCCCACTAGGTTTCTATCCTTTATCCATAGGAATCCGAGTCTGCCACCCTATACCCGTGATACACCGAACACATCATTCGGGGAGATTGCCTGCACGTACATTAAGTCCTTGGTTGATTTCTCTTTCATTTTGAAACAAAGGTGTATATTTCATTTCACGGTTATTTGGTACACCCTTTGCCTAGCATTCCTGAGCAATCATTTTGATCTTTTATGACTCTTTCAATTTGAAAAGGATCATCAAGCGCTTGTCCTTTCACGCTTGTTTCCAATCTGAAAGTGATAGAGTCACCTTTTGTCTGTTTCTCGACTCTTAAAATATGAAACGGTAGAGTTTTGTTTCAATGTTCTAAAAATTAACTGCCCACGAAATATTCATGGTTAAAGTTAGTTTCCTTAGGGTGTTGTTCTGAATATCTTTTCTGATGGAAAATTTTCTGGAGTTGACCAACCAAGGAATCCCCTCTGATGGGAATCCTAGTCCTTTTCCTCCTTTTAGAAATTTTGGTGCTCCTTATATGGCAACGTTGTCCCTTCCTGGGTTAACTGTTGGGTTGCCTATTTGGTTGTTTTCAACCTCTCTGGTCCTGAATGTCTCAGATTCTATTCAATCAGTTCCTCCACCTGAACAACATCATGTTGATTCCAAGGTGGACCTCTCCCCTTCTTTTCCTGTTTCTGTGTCCTCCTCTTCTACTTCGCCTGGTGAAAGTCTGGATTCAAGTAACCAGGTGGCTAAGAAGAAGAAGAAGAAGACAAAGAAGAAGAAGTCTGATAAAGGAGAGGCTAGCTCTGCGGCTATTGCGCCTAAGAAGTCTCCTCTTGATAAACCTTCCAACCCTCCATGGAAAGTCAAGTTCCCTTGCATGTTGTGCACGAGAGACCATCTTCTTTGAGATTGCCCTGGCATCCCTAAGGTGCTCGAAGCATGGTCCAATGGTCGTCCGCCATTTCCTTTGGCTTCTGGGAGTCAGGTTGGGGGTACGTCTTCAAATGGTGTTGGTAAGACTCCTAAGAAGCAGGGTAAGATCACCAATCCCTGTAAGTTGTGTGAAGAGCACCATGCCATTCACCTTTGTCCGTATATGGATGAAGCCAAAATAGTTTTGGACAACTCAGTTGTTTCTACACCATGCCTCCCGACTGGTTATAAGCAGTTGTCTTTGAGTCCTCCACCAGCTGATCCTACGATTGGTCAAGAGTCATCCTTGGTCGATCCCACTCCCCCGGAAATTCAGATTCAGGAATCCATTCCCGACCAACCATTGGTCGTGGGATTGCTTGAACTGGCCCCGTCTTTGGTGCACCAGGTCTTTTCCGTGGAGAGTGGATCTCACATCCCTCAAGTTCTTCTTGTTTCCTCAGATTCTTCGGACTTGGAGAAAGATTCTCCTGCCCCTATACCTCAAGAAGTTGCTCCTCCGCCTCCTGTGATGGAGGTTTCGGAGGATACTCCTCCCACCTTCGAGATGGAGGTCATGGAGGATGCTCCTTCTTCTTCTGTAGCACCAGGGGAAGACCATCTCAGTTCGCTGGTAGCCCCTCCGAGTAGTTTGGTCGCTTCCTTTGATTGGAATTGATTTGCGGGATATCGCCTTCCGTCTTATGTGCCTTTCGAGATCACGGTATAGGCTTTTAGTCTGGTTGTACCCAGCACCATTATAGATGAAGGTGCATCTGTTAGTATTTTATCCTCAACTACTTGGCAAGCTTTCAGTTCGCCACTGCTTGCGCCTGTTACACAGAATCTGTTGGCATTTAACAGAAGAATGAGTCAACCGCTACGGATCCTTCCAAGGTTACCTATTACTTTGGGAGGTAAAACTGTCCATATGGATGTGATGGTTGTTCCAGGCCCCTTGGATTTCAATCTTCTCTTTGGGCGTGATTACACCTATGCCATGGGAGCGCTTGACTCCTCCCTTTTTTGTGTGGTCTGTTTTCCACATGAAGGATGGATCGTGACCATTGAACAACTTTCGTTCTTTGGTCCTGATATGACAGTTGGCCTGCCATCATCCCTTCCTAGTTTTTATCCACCTGTTGTATCTACCCCATCGCAGGTCAACTATGTGGCTACCTACCCCATGCCTGTACTCAGTGATAGTGCTGTTGTGCATCAGGTGCTGGGGGCATTGGGTCCTGACTTCCAGGATGTTTTCCTTCCATCGGGATTGGAACTCTTGGAAGTGATGACTTCTTTTTCATTATGATAAGGTCTGTCGGAGCATGGTTCTTTTCTTGTGTCAAGCTCCTTAAAAAATGAAACAAAGTTGTTGGAGCACGGTTCGTTTCCTTGTGTCAAGCTCCTTAAAAAATGAAACAAGACCGTTGGAGCATGGTTCATTTTCTTGTGTCAAGCTCCTTAAAAAATGAAACAAGGTTGTCGGAGCATGGTTCCTTTCCTGTGTCAAGCTCCTTAAAAAATGAAACCAAGTTCTCGGAGAAAAGTTCCTTGTCTTGTGTCAAGGTCCTTAAAAAATGAAACAAGGTTGTCGGAGTAGAGTTCCTTGTCTTGTGCCAAGCTCCTTAAACCATGAAACAAGGTGTCCTGAGGATAGTTCTTTTAATGTGTCAACCTCGTTAAAACAATGAAACACGTTCCTGTTCAATTCGAGTCTTTGTTAAGATCTCATAAAATCCCAGTCGAGTCTTTCTCTTGATCAAGTAATTTGAACCTTCACTCCATCTGCCTTTCATATGGATTGAAGCTTGGGGGGCATGTACCTCGAATTGAGTCACCATGCAGGGGGCATGCTTATTTTTCTCAAGCATAGTTTGTTTCTGTTTCAAGCTTGTGTAAAAATGAAACTGGTGTCAAGCATAGTTTATCTTTGTTTCAAGCTTGTGTAAAAATGAAACCAACTTCAAGCAGAGTTTCTTGATTTCAAGCTTGTGTAAAAATGAAACCATTCCCATTTTACCTCTTGTGATTGCCATTTTATCAGCCTGTTTTTCCAGATGAGCCTTGGTTTTCTCACCCATCACACTTCATCCGCGTCGATCATATGCCTTTCACTTGGTCACAACAGATCTAAGTCATACCCATTCCCTCGAGGAAGTGAATGGAGTGGTCTTGTTAGCTTTCACTCCTTAACCTTTACTTGTTCTGAGTAGTTCCACCATTACCGGAACTAGTTGCTACCCTTTATACCACTCGTTCCTCCAGGAGGAGTCAACTTTCAGCTCTTTTCTGACTCTCTAAACATGAAAAGATTGCCGAGTCCCTTGTCGGTTCGATCTCGTTAAAATGGCTACGAAACGACATCTACCCAGTATACGTTTACCCCTTTTTCGGGCTGGGATAGATTATTTACGAAAAAGGACTACCCTAGCCTATCGCGACTAGGAGGTTTCCTCAGAAATAGTTTTCTACCTTTTCAGATCTGAGGAACTATTTACGAAAAGGGACCGTTGGAGTTTACTTTTCAGCTGTCTTTTCAAACTCTCTAAATATGAAAAGATGTCGAGTTCTTCCTTTGTCAGACTCGTTAAACCCTGATAACATCAGATTTAGTCGTGATGACGATATTTGAGTTTCTCCTTCCTAGGGCTCGTTAAATGTACTACGATGGATTCGTCCGAAGGACGGATTTATATGACAAGCATATGGTATCCTCTTCAAGCTTGTGTAAAAATAAAGAGGTACTCACCGAAATGGTGGGGAAAAAATGGAACCAACATCATTATCGTGTCGGCAGTATGTCGCTCTTGAACATGGCACTTGTCTACATTCGTGTCGGGTTGGGGACATCTCATCTCATTCTCTATTTGCCTCCGTGGGTTTGGGTGATCTCTTTTGACCTCTCATCTGCTCTTTGCCTCGTCATCATGACCTATGATCTTTTGATGTCAAATACTGCCAAATCCACTGTCGTGCCGGCAATATGTTCAAGAGAATTTGACCTCTACAAGTATCAACCTCCCTCTGACTCTCATTTGGTCATGATTCACAAAACATTATGTTCCTCTGTCTCGTGTTGATGATGTGGGAAACACTATGGCCCACCTTCAGTCAAGGTCACTTCCTGTCGACTCCAGCTCATTATCTAGGAAGATGATCTAGAGACTCCCTTTTGGTGCCTTGGAGCCTGCATGCCTCAATGGTAGGTTCTTCACATTCAACGCGAGGTTTTCATCATTGGCCTCCGATCGAGTGATTCTATGGGTGTTCGACACCAGCTCATTGATTCACATGCCGTAGATTGTACCTGTAGTACCTTGAGGACCATTGTCATTAATGGTGGTACCTCTCGCGTCTGTTATCAGCTTTCATCATTGGCTGGTAATTAGACGATGTTCTTGCATGTTCGACTTCAGCTCACATATTCGCACGCTTGAACTTGTACTTCGTTCGGGTCGAGATGGAGCACAAGACCCTGGATTGTGTCTGTTGCAATCCAGTCTGTGATTTTGTGGATTATTATGATTATTTACATGACTCACTGATTCGATGGCTGCGACCATACTTGAGTCTATTTATCGATCCTCACTGGATGGCTGCGTGCATGCCTTGGATCTAGATTATTGTATACTCTGTTATGGATTGCTGCGCCCATACCACATATACATCATGTATCTGAGATGTCAGTTGTATTTCTCCACGTAAGTTTTCCAACGGCGGAGTTTTCAGTTGGACACGTTCTCGTAAAGCATTTCACCCCTCTCTCTCTCTCGGGCCTCATGCTTTAGGGGGCATCTGTTACACAACAATTTTTAACCGTCCCTGTCATTCCCCATCCCGCACATTGGAGGGCTCATTCCGTGACCTGTGAGCAGAGAAAAGACTTGAAAATACTTTCATTGCATCCCTCTGAAGATGAATTTTCATTTCCCTGAAGACATCTCCCTGCAAAAAACCCTAAAAATATCTCTTTTTCCATTAGCGCAGTTCCACAGTTCAGCCCTCGCTCCAAGGGGGCAAATCCTCCAAAGATGGCGCGCCAATTGGCACTCTGTCATAAAGCCGCACCCGCGCCAACCATTTAAGGAGTGTTTTTTAAAAGTAAATGGCGGAAGTTTCGTCCTAACTGATCCAGGAACTGATATCTATCTTGAGTTGGGAGGTTTGGCTACGGATTTCCATATAGAGGAAGTGGTTTTCCACCTCTCATGGAAGCTTCCTTGATGATAGGGCCAATCCCATGATTATAGGGATCCCAACTCCCCTTCCTCCATCTATAAAAGCTTGCCCATCTCCATTGCAAGCTAGTCTTCAAGTTCCCAAGAGCTTTCACATCCTTATGCTGCAAGAGCCTTCTTGATTTCCTTAAGGCCAAATCCAAGCAAGGAGACTATTGTCAAGTATCCGGAGAGAGAGGCTTGTCCCATCCTTGACAAGATTTATCGAGACATGTTTTGCTAACAACCCGCCAAAGGAGAATGCCGCGTCGAAGCTATGGTTGTATTCTTCTTTTGACTCATTAATGATAAGCGACTATTGGTTATGGTTCCACTCTTGTTCTTGATTATGTTCATGAGTTATGTCCTCTTCGATTGACATATAGTTGTATATACTGGATTTTATGCATGCGTTTGTGTTTTTTCTTGCATGTGCAGGTGTCCGATCATGGAGATCGTGAGGATTGTGATCTACCAGGGCAAAGGAACGGGAGCACCACCTCTTCTACAGATGACAACATTGGATTCCAGGTAAGCCTTCATCGCAAGTCGGTTTATTTACGATTATGAACCTGCACCGTAGCATGTTTGATTGTTGCTAGACTCGATCTGGGCTAGTAGGGATTGCCTCTGTCCGCAGAGGGGATTAACCTCTTCAATAGTGGATTACCATAGCAAGGGAAGAAATGGTTTCCTAGGAAGTCTCCTTTGCTAGAATTTTGATAATTGTATTTACAAGTTGGGGAAACAACAGTTCAGAAGGGAAGGGGATATGATCGTAAATCCCTACCATATCCATGGTGCAAGGTGGCATACTTGTGATTATATATATAACCTATGAAGGTTGACTCGCCACTCTATTCAAATACCATTTTAAACTCTTGGCTCATCTTTGGTTTCGGCAGGAACAAATTTACTTGCTAGATATGCCTTTATTTCTGTGGAAAAGTCTTCAACTGATGGCACAATCTACCCACCTCTCCCAACAGGTATTAGCAGTCCTTCCAAATCATGGGTTGGTCTGGTTACTAGTAATGCGTGCATTGGCTCAAATCCATATGCATTGGTCACAATTTGTTGAATTATCAGAGGAAGAACTTGAGGTTGTAATATTTGCAAGGGAGGAGGATGAAGTAGAAGAAATGGAGGTAGAGGAGACCGCAGTCAATGCTTCCACACAAGAACCAACATCACATTTTGGTTCAGCAAGGGAAGAAATAATGGACACATAATAAAATGTAGTCGATATTGTCACACAAGAACCAACATCACCTGTGGGTTCAATTGGTACAAAATCAATGGAGATAGAGGATGAAGTTGATGTTGTTCCATAGGAATCAACATCGGCTGATAGTGCACGAACAGAATCAACACCAGTTAGGGGATTGGTAAGTGATGCTATCACACAAGAACCAACACCACTTGTCCAAGAAAATCTAGAATCTGAAGCAAGCACCGGTGCTACACAAGAACCACCACTAGCTCAGACGAGCCATGGAATTATAGAAGAAACAAGTCTTGTGGCCAACACTTCTCCACAAGAAGCGGTGTCAACTACTAGACAAGCAGATGATATATAAGGAAGCTTGGTCCAATCAGAAAACAAAGAAGGTGAAGAGAAATAACCTGAGATAACAGACATGGTCAAGACAAAAATTGAAGAGAATGTTCCTCACTCCCCGTTTCTTGTAACCTTACCAAAAGGGGAAAAGAATAGTCGTTCACCTTGGCGTTCGGTGGAAGAAAGAGTTGTTCCTCCAGTTCTAGAGCTTTTCAGAATGATTTTGGATATAATGGATGGTACACCCACTTAAGATCCAGTGCTCGTTGGTACAAAAATGGAGAAAACTAGAGAATTCGGTGTAGAGATATGAGAACCTGTGTTGATGGGATGTAAAGATGAAGAAATGATGGCCAATGCTACCCAGCCAAAAGAAATTTTCCTAACAGAAGGTGACTTCCAGGGGTTGAAAACAATTCCTTAGCCTTTAGAAGAGGACCTTGCAACAGAACAAGTGCAGAGAAGAAACATCGAGGGTGTCACCCAAGTGTCTGTAGAAATCACTGAACCAGAAAGAGAAAAAAAAGAGACTGCTCCCCTATTGGGGAAACAATTCAAACAGGTTAGGGTGAAGGAGGAGCCGGTTGGCATGTTTGTTGACAACAACCCACCAAAACCTGAACCAGTTGCGAGGCCAGATAAACAAGTCGTTGTTAAGAAATAAATTATAGAAAATTGTGAAAAAAGAAGCCCCATCTCAAGGAAAGATACCAACTTCAATTTAAGGAAGCCATACAATTAAATATGGAAAATCATAAGCTAAGGAAGTGGGTATCACACCTACAAAAGAAGGTGATGAAATATAAAGGAAGGGCTATAAATCCCAGGGCCGATGTTGTCTCGACATCTGTACAAACAACGGAAATTCGCACGGCCTTTACTACTGGACATGCTGAGCCTATTGAATATATGTTCGAGGCTCTAGAATTCCTTTTACTAGCCGAAATTTAGAAGTGGCAGGCTGTCACATCCTTTCTCTAGCAAGGAACAATTAATTTAAAATCCCACCGAGAAGAGGTAAGGATAATCCGCGAGAAGGCAGCCCAGACTATTACCGGGTATATAGACCTATTGGATAAAGAAAAACAAAAGTAGGAGAAGCAACAAAAAAACGTTGAGAGTTTAGAAGAGCAGGTGCTAGTGTTGAAGGCTGACAAGGAAGAAATTTTTACCTTGACACAATAGGTAATGGCTTGCCGACCTTCTGCTCATATTTACGCTCTATTTCTCCATGATAAATTTATTTTCTTCTATCTGGAGAGCATCCGTAATGAGATTAGCCATGAAATTGAAGACTCAATATATTTTCTTCATATCTTGAGGATTCACAATGTCGTGAACCAACATTTGATGTGTGAATTATACATGCATGATTATTTCTTGAGTGATGATCAGACCTTTAATCTAATCACATTTGTGGGAGATTTCTAGTTGAGAGATTTTACCTCTTATACCATTAATCAAGTTAAGTATGTGGACATTTATAACAAGCATTCTACCTTTTTATAGATTGAGGGGCGTATAGAAAAAATGTTGGCAACACAAAAATGGTGTACTAATCTATGTACCAAATAGGTATTAAATTTCCCAGATGATGCTTGGGACAGCTACCAAAAAATATGGATTTTTTCATCATCAGCCGTTAGAATCCAATAACCTTTTGGGGCCCCTAACTTTGCATGAGAATTAGAAAGGTTGCCATGCTACATTGCATGCATCCATACCTGTGGGGTTTGGTCGATGGGTATGAGGTTTCAATTCCCCATCGTTTGGCTGCCAACAAATCAATACACTTAGGCTTGCAACATGGGCAATGATTGGTGGAAGGAAATTGTTCTGACAGATGGATATAAGCCCCCAGGGATAGATATGGATGATAGGTATGACCTCGCTCAGCTTCATGCTGATCACATTCATTCCAACCCAGACCTGCGGAGGCGACGAGCTACATGAGGACATGCAGAAATACCAGTTGGGGGGAGATGTTGGGAACCAATTTTGCACATCTATTCCTTCCATTTTATCCTATTTCCTTTATCCATTTGTACCATTAACATTCAATTCATATTATAAAGTGCACAGGTAAACCCCTTGTCATGTATTTTTGCTGTATTTAGACAATGAAGCATAGTCACGGGGATTATTACTTAAGTGAATTACTAATTTATCTATTTTTGTAGGTTTGGTGGTCAGATGACCATATTCGAAATTCTAGGAAGAGCTACTAAGCTGGCAGCGTTATCTTGGGTAGTGATGCAATGGCACAATATCTACATAACCTTTCCTCTACTATTTTTCACATCTAGTTTTGTCTATAATAACGATTGTGTAACTATAGCCACTAGTTGCTAGGATTTTAGGAACTGCCATTGTAATCATTTGTATAAGAAGGCTTAATACTTTGAGATGAGGTTGTTGTGAGTTTAAAATTCATTGTTGTTGTTCTTTCATTTTTGTTATAGTGGTTTTTCGGTTTATATAGTTTATCTAATCCACGATTAATACAGAACTGTGTAATTTTCATCTGCATATATTTTTCACACTAACCTTGCAATAACCAACGTATCCCGGATTGATAATTAATGTGGAAAAGGGTTTGAATAAATCATTCATACTTAGGCACCAACATTTTGGCGTCATTGCCGGGGAGGCTAGGAAAGGTGTAAGAACACAATTTGGATTGGTCTAAGGATCAATCTCTTGTCCTGGGGAGGGAATTGATACCCTGCTCCAAGTCCTGAGCATGGTTTTTCTGTCTTTTTTATTTTTATTGATTTCCTAGGGATCAATCTCTCATCCTAGGGAGGGAATTGTTACCCTACTCCATGTCCTGAGCGTTAGTTGTTTTTGTTTCTTTTTTCCTTAGCTGATTTCTTACGAACCAATCTCTCATCCTGGGGAGGGAAGTGTTAACCTGCTCCAGGTCCTGATCGTTAGTTGTTTTTCTTTTTTCTTTTTGTTGATTTCTTAGGGGTCGAACTCTTGTCTTGGGGAGGGAATTTATTTTGCCTTGCTCCAGGTCCTGAGCTTAATATTTCTTAATTTTATTTCTTTCTTTCAACACCCAATATCTCGTTGTGGGGGGGAATTTATTTTTCCCTGCTCCAGGTTCTAAGCGTAGATATATAGTTTAAACATTTTTCTTCTTATCAATTGTATGAACAGAGATATGAATAAAAGGGGTAGAGGAGGACCCCCAAAGAGACGAATGAAGGATTTAGGGAGGATTACCTATATCCAATAAATCATCACAAAGGCTGAATTAGAAGCATCTTCGTGAGCCACTGTCAGGGTAAGAACTAAGACAAAATCCGAAGGGCAGTCTGTTGTGTAACCAGTACTCTGTGGTATCAGAAGAACCCCCTTCAACGGGAGAAGAATAAGTAGCAAGAAGGGTACCAGAATGAGGAATACTCTTGTTGATGGCAGAGGGAGAGGAAGTTGCAAGTAGAGGATCAGAGGAATCAATAATTTCCAGTGAAGAAGAAAATGATTTAAATGAATTTTCATCACTGTGTGATCGACGAAGCATTATTAAACATAATCACCCCTCTGTTGAAGAAAGACTTCAGTCATCTGCAACAGAACCCATTGAGATCCCGAGTGAATATTGGAAAATATTCATGGTGCCTGCAACTTCCTCGATTGATTTCCTAATTGGAGACATTAGAGGTGATGCACAGATGAAGCCCATTCCTTTGATAACATTGCCTAATTTTCATGGGCTTTCATATGAAAATCCAGATATATTCCTTTTTGAATTTGAAATTGTCTTTCAGGGATATGATTATATAGTTGATGCTTATGAATTGAAGATATTCCTTGCCACCTTAAAGGGAACAACCCTGCGATGTTTCATGGGTTTATGGGGGGGACTATCTCCTCATGGGATGACATGAAAAACATTTTCCTGGAGAAGTATCTGGATTACTGCAAATTTCATGAAATCAAGGAATAAATATTTAAATTCATGTATAATGAAGGAAATAATATGGAAGATTGTGTGGAGAGCTTCAAGTATACTCTATAGAGGTCAGGCCATAGTAACTTGGATAAGGACATTCTAAAAATCATTCTTCTCTGAGCATTAAGGGAAGAATATCTGGAGCTTTTGAACATTGTAGGAAAAGGGGATATATCAAAACAATATTTTGATACTATCTACAAGTTTTTCATTCAGTGTTTGCGAGGAGCTGCATGAAATAAACAACAAATTCGGTCACTAAAGACATCTAGTGGGGTGTCACGAAGGCAGAAATAGGAAATCTGTTGGAAAATTTTAGGACAGATATATTGAGCACATTGTCTACTTAGATGGACATGTTGCAATAAAAAAATAACCAAATGGAATTAGAGAATACCATGGCCATATTTGTTCTGCAATGCAGGAAGAAACATTCATTGAAGGAATGTCCATTAAAGACGGTAGAAGCTTGTAAAATCTTCAAAAAAAATAATTCAACCATCTCATGCCCTTCTCTTCTAGGATTGAAGGTAGTATTTCAGGGAGCGAATGAAGAGGTGGACCAATTGTATTTCATGGGATCCAAGAATCCATGGCAGCCACAGCCACCAAATATGTATCAAGGTATGCCTCAAGATCCATCTCAGTATTTCAATAATTTGAATATTGGTCCTCATTCAGTACATTTTTCACCTATATGAACCCATTATTGTCAATACGCACCTTGGAAACCACAGTTTCATTAGACCAGTTCAAACCCTTCGTGGTCCTAGAATTGGCGTGGACCTTCTCCTCTAGGAAAATTTCCCCAACCTATGCCACAACAGAAGTTGTAGCTGACTTCCAATATTCCTTCCAGTAATCCACCCCTTCATCCTCAGCTTCCCATCCAGCCTAATCCAAATCCTAACAATAAGGAAGTTCAACAAGCTCACACTCTCAACCTTACTTCGTATATCATCTCTACCACAGAATGTAATAAGATAAATCTCCGATCTGGTCGGGTAGTGAATGCTTAGAATTCACCTATCATTATTGAACAACTTTACGATGAAGTCATGGAACCAGAACCAAGGGTATTTGGGGATAAACCAAACCAAGACATTGAAAATCAACCATCTCCTCAACCGAATGTTATCGAGGGACGTCAAGCTACTGCCATTGTAATCAGGATTTCAGGCACTACCATTGTAATCATTTGTATAAGAAGGGCTCTGAAGCTGTGAATCAGGGGTTATATTTATTTCCTTTTCATGATCTTGTGATTATATCGCAGCCCTGATCAGGGAGTTGGGCCCACTCTCCTAACTAGGTGTTGCGTAACTTCTTTGTGTGTTTAATTTATTTTCTTGTTTTGTGTATTTCTTTAATTTCAGTGATATTTAATGTAATTACTGTAATTATTTTTTGTTGTGAATGTATTGTGAGTTTACAATTCACTGATGTTGTTTTTTTATTGCTATTACAATGGTTTGTTTCTTTATATAGTTTATCGAATCCACGATTAATACAGAACTGTGTAATTGTCATATGCATATTTTTCATGCTAGCCTTGCAATAACCAATGCATCCTATATTGATAATTAATGTGGAAAAGGGTTTGAATAAATCATTCACTCTTGGACACCAACAGTGTGCATGTTGGATATGTGGTGTTGTGTACGTATGGTGCTATGTACATGTTGTATATGAAATGATATGTACATAGGGTGTTGTCTATTGTTACACGTCATTTTTTCACCATGACATTCAACTGTTCATGTGGGTCTATCACCATCCATATCATGTTCCCTTACAGGTTAAAAACAATTATGTTCCTGAATCAAGTATTGGAAATTGGAAAAAAACTTTGTAAAACCCTTAAAAGATTACCTATGCAATTTTTATAGCCTTTTCCTGTGCATGCGATGATGCTTCTTCCATTAGCCACGACGAGTGTTGCTCTATTCGCCACTAAAACCTACACACCCCTCTAAAAAGAAAGTAAAAATAAAAATTAACTTCTAAAAGCCTAGTTGGTTGAATATTCTCCCAACTAGAAGCCTCTAGATTTGCGCTAGTTTGAGATTTATCCCTCCATGGAATGGAGCTTATCCCTTGGTCCAAGGAACTCAAATCCCTTCATGGGAGGAATCCATCCCTCTCTTAATAGATCTGAAACTACCTCAATCTCTCTATAAATTAAGCTCAAGTTTTAGGTTGAAGGGTAGATACCAACGTGAATAGAGACTGATTTGTATAGTTTCTAAGATGGAGAGAGTTCATAGAGTTCATATTTTCTATGCTAGTGAATTGTTTTTGACACATTGAAGATCACATCTTTGTGCCCATGACTTCATGCTAGTCATTCTAGAGAAGAAGGCTTATCAGACTGAAGGAAAATGATTGCTTAGACACATGGGAGAAATATGTACACCATCAAGGCATATGGTTGTAAGATCTCTTTCTAATTTATGATAATACACATGGATCTCTTTTTCTTATTGTCTTTTTTCTGAATTCATGGGAATGATGTCAATACTTAGATTCCTTGATCACTAAGTTCGATTATTATTTACAATAAATAGTACAAAATGGCTAATTAGTTACTAAAAAAATGACTAAATTTTTCATATAAACGACCATTCCTCAGTTGGTGACCAGTAGTAGCTAATTTTCAGTAACTTATAATGCGACCAAATTTTAGTCATTTTTAGCTCAATCATTAATTGCTGTCTCAATTTCATCATCTAGTAGTACATTTAGTCATAAATTTGGTCATTGATTTAGTCATTAATTGCCACAATTGATGACAAAATATATTACTATATGATCTCCCGAGAAAACCAATTAATGACCAAATAAATATGACCAAAATGTTGGCTATGTTATAAGATACTGTAAATTGGCTACCAATAGTCATATATATGCAAAATTTAGTCATCGTTTGAAACCAATTAATGACCAAAGAAATATGACTAAATGTTGGTCGTGTTATAAGATACTGTAAATTAGTTACTAATAGTCATATATATGCAAAATTTAGTCATCATTTGTAATCACAAATTTATCATTTAAGTAGTCATTTATCTTTTTTTGGTAGTTTGATATTCATTATATAAACGATTAATTTAGTAGTTTATATTCATTCCATTTTCTTTCATTAATAATCATTATAAACAACTAATTTAGTCGTATTAATTTTATTTGTGTTCATCATTAGTCGATATAAACTACTAATTTAGTAGTTTTAGATTGATTTTATGCGTTCATTATTAATAAACATAAATTAATTAGTATGATTTTCGGACTAAATTAAAAATAAAAAATAAAAAAGAAAAAAAAAAAGAAAAAAGAAAAAGAAAAAGAAATCATATAGTGTGCATGTTTATCTAATATAAAAACGCAAGGTTACATATGTTAATTACAATAATAAACAATATCAATTGAAACTATAAACATTTTCAATCACATAAATTATATTATATGAAATGTCAAGTATTGCAATATGAGTTTCCAACTTAATATTGGTTGGACTAAAATTTACACATGAAATGTTGTTTCATTACATCAAAACATTATCATTGTATTTCCAAGGCATTGTAGGTGAATTCACCAACTCCGAGGACTTGACCATCAGTATCTATGTGTTTATCTTCTGTGGGATATTGGCTCTAAGGGTATCACTAGACCAATTATATTCTCTCTCTCTCTCTCTCTCTGTTTGTCGCTACAATGTTATTGCTTTCCTCTTTCTTCAACTCTTGCTTCTTACCATCAACATTGAGTTCCTTTTCTGGAAAAAAATAATATGTAGTGCAAAGTGTAATCCATGAAAGAGGATGAACACTAGAATATAAACTTAAATAGTCTATAAATTATCTATGCAACATATACCTCAACATCAGCAATGTCAAAGCCATTTTTCCCCATAAAAGCAAGAAACTTGATCAAGTTTTCTTGAGTTGGGCGATAGTGGCCATTATGTGGCCAGATTACCTACATAAACAAAGCAAACAAATTGTCACCATAAAAAACAACACCTTAAATTTCAAGGAAATATTATGCACAATCATGTCAACCAAGTTACATGCTAAAAAGCCGAAGTTGTAGATAACTTGTGAAAACAAATAATCTAATATGTGATGTCTAATACATGAAATTTTATTCGCACCAACATTTCATTTTTTAATGCACGAACTTGGTCAAGTATATAAAGAACATGTGCTCAAATAACAACATGAAAGTAAAATTTTCTAATAGTCATGAAAATATTTTAACACAAAACAACCAAAAGAATTTCAATCAATATCGTGTAATACTAATTTCATCTTCAAGATTTCGTTGTTATTTAAATGAACATGATACAAAGTATTTTAAATTTTATAGTTAAAAGACAAAAAAAATAAAAGAAATGTTGAACATGCAATCAAAAAATAAAGAGAAGATATCATGGAATGGATATTGAAATTATAAAAATATTTTTTACCTATCCACCAATGTCTTGTTTGGCATTTTGTTGAAGCCCCAAAATCTCTTTGCAACAACATGGGGGATAACCACCCTGTCTGGACCTTAAAAGCAGTTCCTTTTCCGTTTGGTGTAATGGCTCTGACTAGGGATAATGGGAGAAGTTTCGCAGCAAGGATGATGAGGGTATGTTTAATTTAATATGCAAATGGAAGAATGATTCTTAAATAAATATAACCTATTTATCTAATAATCAAATGCATCTATTTATCTAACTTAATATATAACCCAAGAAGAATTACCATTAATGCAATCTAAAAATATATCTTACAGTAAAAGGTAATAAAGATCATTCAATTACTGAAAGAGATGAAATCTTGTAAGATAATTATTTTGACTAAATAGTTAGTCAAAATAATTATGTAAAATATATCGCATATATCGATTGCTTTATGTATTTGGTAAGGAATTATAGCTTAAACATTGTAAAAAAGTGCATGAATGATAAAATATAAATCAAATTGCATACATATCACAATATAAAGATAAATTATCGTAAACTCATTATCAAGACCTAATCATAAAGATAATAGTACCATATATCATAGGTTATACTCATGAAATCCACAATATTGACCTGCTTCTTCTAAATCCAATATTATTTAAGAGTACAAAAGTGAATTTTTAGTAAAGCATACTCCAATTTTCAAAAAAAGTAGATCTTGTTCCATATATTTTATCAAAAGCATTCACAAAAGTACATAAGTGCAAGCTTTCAAAAATTGTTTTTTGATAAAATTTCGAATCTCTCTCTAAATGAATGAGAGAGGTTTAAATACTAAAATAAATAAGTAAAAACTTGATTATTACACAAAAATCTGAGGATGTTTCAAACAACCTTCCTCATAATAATTAAACTAAACTAAAATATTGAAATTAAAAATGACAAGACTGCTTAGTTGGGCTGATTTATTTTTGTCACTTGGTCTTCGAGCTGACAAATATCCATCATTGGATTTAGTTGAGTCGGCTGAGTGATTCTGGATCTCACTTTTCCCTTCAATACAGAATTTAAAAGTGTTGGCACCCCCTTTCTCGTGGAATTAGTTAAGGAACACAGATTCATACACTAGTTATGTGGTATGACCAAGAAATTCCAATCATTTTCTTGGTCTAATTTAGTAATCTGCTTAACTGATTCTGCCTTTTTCTAGCTGATTTCCTTCCACTGCTTCTCTAATATTTTGACTTTTGGAATTGCTTCAGCTTTACATTCTTCAATAAGTTTGGAATTCTGAAGTTATTCATTGACAGACTCAATGATTTTTCTTGCTATGCTGGCTTCGTTTCATGCCACTTTCTTGCTTGTTTTAATTGCATTTACCAATATTTGAATAAAATATCTTTATGAGATTTTCCAATCTTTAGAATATCATCCTTCCCTTCCTCATATTCTAGCCAAGAAATAAATTCAGAAATTTTCTTATCAATCCTTTCACTTTTGAACTTTCTGTTTGCCACTTGTTGAGCCATTATGTTACCTTTTTCTCAGTTTGAGTTAGTAACAGAGATTTGCTGGCAGAAACTCTCTTGTTATTGTTTCAAATGTGAATTCAATCCAAGTGCTTCTTTAATGAATTTTTTTGTTTGAGTTTGATCCTTGAGCTTGTCCATTGTTGCTCTATATGTGAATCTTTTTCAGATATGTGCACCTGATGTTGCAATTTCAACCTTTCAAATTATTTTTGGAACTGTTTCATTTGCATTTCAGCTTGCTTATTGGCATTGTGTTTCTCTTGTTCCAGTTGTTTTTCTAGCACTTGGACTCTTTCTTCTCTTTGTCTAAGCACAAGTTGCACTTTTGCTACTTTATCAATTGTAGCATTAACATATGCTCCTACAAACTGTGAAAGTTTAGTAATATCTTTAGTTGGATTGACAAGAGTTCCTTTCCAAACAATATCTAATGACTCATTACTAAGGGTTGTCATTGTTTCATCAATTATTCTTCTTTTTCTCTTCTTCACTATAACCTTATGAATTGGACTGTAGAAAATGTTTAATGGAGGTATCTCTTCAATATTCATAACAATTTCTTCAGTAGGGAAGGCCGGGATGATTTTCTGATCTTGAACACCTGGAGTTTGTTGAAGTGTTATTTTTGTTTCTGGTAACTTCTGAATCATTTCAGGAGTATGAAATCTTGATGATCCTTCAGGATTACGATTATGTGGTATATGAAATTTTTTAGTAAAATTCTGCCATTATTTTCTTAAATGATCCACTTGGGATCTTGATGTATTCTTAGGTGTAGAATCGACTTCCTGAATCTCTTTAGAAGACACATTTTCTAATCTAGCTTCATCAGTTCTTTTCTTAGCATGTGTGTCAATTCCTTTAATTACATCTTTAATTATTTTATCAAGGATTTCATCTTTATTTTCATATTCATTTCAGATATTAATCTTTGGAATCATGTTTGGAATGTTATGAATCCTGAACTGGTTTCACCTAGGATTCATCTTCAGACATATCTTTTGAATCATCATCTAGGTTGAAACTAGGAGTTGGCTCACTAATTTCCTCTATTTAAAACAGGTCCAATGGGACCGTTTCCAATATTTTATTTCTATATTCATGGAAATATTTGATATCTGCTACACTAAGTCTGTTGGATGACATGTTCAATACCTCTAAAATTTCTTATGTCCCTTCAAACAAATCATTAAAATCATTTTTTCCATGCATGAATGGTTTGATTTTAAGAGCAGTAGTAAAATCTTGGATTACATTGTTGGGGTTATATTTTCTTCCTAGCATAAAATCCAGATTCAAAGAGGTAATATTTGGGATCTCCTTTGTTGCATGGCCCATATCAAAAAGAGAAAAGACACCACATTGTACTGGAAATGTAGACCAAATATATTTCTTCATATCCTTGATATGCTTGGTTATACCATTTCCTACTATTTGGTATGCAATCTCCTTGGCCAAAATTTTGTCTGAGACATAATAGGGAAAAACATGGGGAGACGCAAGACTCTCGAAAAATCTTATATAAGTAAAATTTTATTCTCCAAACCATCTAGCTATAGGCATATTGTTTTCATTGGCCTCTTTATAAATCCTGGGGGATCTCTCATCAAAAATGATTTGGTGGATAGGAAACATGACTCCTTCGTAAATTTTATAAAAATGAGAACGAAATTCAGATTCCCACAAGGCTTTATGATAGACATGAATAGGACTAGGGTCTTCACTGGTCCATTTCCAACCCATAATAGTAAAATTTGAACAAAAACATATGGCGTCCATAATGTATGCGCTCATGTAAAAAATAGGGATTGTCCTAGTAGAAAAGACTATATTATGTCTGTACTCTCTAATAGTCATGGCCATATTATTGGTTTAGATATTATCCCAATTCATAATGCTAGCATTGATGGCAACATATATTAGGGGAATCCAATCAATAGAAAATTTGGTGGTATTAGGCTTGGAAAATAACCTACACATCATTGCTACTATAAAACTTTGGGGTGCTGGTAATTGTGCAATCAGATATATACCAAGTTTATCCCGCTTAAATTTGTTGTGATCAACCTTCCATCCTTTCACTACATCCATCGGGTCTCTATTTTATTTTGAAAAATTTTCAATATAATATTTATCATAAACCTTCTGCGATACTGGCAGATGGTACATAGCATGCAAACCTTTACGGGTAAACAAACCCATGTCTTCTTGTCCTGAGTTCTTGAAATTTCTGTTTGTGACATTGACATTGTCAATGACCCATCTCACCATGTCAGTATATGGTAAAATATTCAATCTTGTAGCTATCCTGTGTAAAAAGGTACATGTCACCTCGAAATAGGAAGACTTAGATGAGTCATATCCATATGTTGTTGCTAATGTTTTCAATTCCCTTGGTTTATCCCCTTCGAGAAAATTGTACATTACTTCCAAGGAAGTGGTTCCATTTTCCTTAATGCAAGTAGTATCTGAGAAGAGTGGAGGAATATCTGTGACCTTGGAGGTGTATGTTTGGGAAATTATTTTCCTTTATTCGTCATTTTTGCTGATATTTCTTTCTCGGGTGATTTCCTAAATTCAAGCAAATAGGGAAATTAGAGTGTAATATTCCAAAATTAGCATGCAGCTAATTGGATTATTGATTTTTTCTTCTAACACTTGGTAAATGAATAAATTGGGAAGGAGACCCATAATTACCTTGAATAAACATAAAATCCATCTTTATATGAAAAGGGATCACAAAATAACTGGATCTAGCACTCTCATGTGTGAACAAGACATAATGGATGTGGACAAGGTCAAGTTTGACCAAGTCAACAACATTAATGAGGGAGGAGTGGATCATCAATAAAAATAGCTCAATATGAATGAGGACCATCCTAGACAACTATATGTGAGTTGGATTAAAGACTCTTAGGTGTGAAAAGGGTTGAAGCAGGTTGAAGAGGTCAACCTTGACCAAATCAAACAACATTGTTTTGGAGGGAGATTGATTGTGTGATGGTGGAAACCCTAATGAGTGGGACCCAAGGTGAGAAGGCTCAATTATTTTATAAGGAAGAGGATGGTAGCCATTTTAGGTTAGCTTATGAGCGATATTTTGATTTGTCTGCTTCGAATTTTCTCTCTTCTACTATTTAGCTAAGATTGTTGGTGTTTTTTAGCACTAAGGTATTCCTATTTAGGAATCCCATCTCTTCCCTTTTGAGTAGCTCTTGGGAGAGACCTGATCTATCATTCCACACATCCAGCATTGGTGCCAAGCTGAAATCTTCAGTTTCAGTACAGTTTCTACAGGAGGTTGTGTTGAGTTGCAGGGTGTTGTAGTGGAGGGTTGAGAAACCCACTTTCTGAGTTGGTTTTGCATAGGAGGAAGGATTCCTTCTATTGGGAGATTAGTTTAGAGGGTTCTTGGGCTGATTTCAGATATTTGGCAGTAGACCAACATATTTCCATCACCAACAGCGTTATTCCAGTTTGGAATTGCGTTATTTCTGGAGGGCAGTTTCAATAGTGTATCTTGTGGCTCTTTTTTATAGTTTTCCTGCGATTGGAGGGTTGATCCTTCCATGGGGGAATACCTTCGATCAGATCTACATCATATATACATCATTTTAGCCTTATATACTCATTTTCTTCAGCTTTCAGTGATTATTCAGTCTTATTGCTGAAGATCACCATTTTTATTTAGGTGTATTTCTAGAAACCCTACCTGAGTTCTCTAGATTTTGTATAGAGGAGACTAGATCTCAGTTCTTGAGCTATATTGTTTAATAAAATATCAGATCTATTTGTCTCTAATATTTTTGTGTATAAACCCTCATTATACTGCGTTGTCTCTTTATGCAGTAATCTCATGTTGCAGTAGTTTTGGGGTTTTAGCATTTTCTAACTATACTAGGTGTGGGAGGTTTGTTTACCTCACCTAGTTTGATTTGTTTCTGATCTATTCTTGGATATAGGTTGTATATTGTCATATCTAGGTGATCCAAGCATTTATTTCATTTTCTGTAGCATATATTTATGAAAATGCATTTTTTATGCATGCATTGCTGAGCAGTCCCATTCTAGGATATTACACAGAGTAAAGACGAAGAGCAGAGGTAGAAGGAGAAAACATAATTTAATTACCATAAATCATAAACTCAAAACTTTTATTTGAAGCATGCCATAGAAAGATATCAATCTTTTCAAGTCTAGAAACCATTGAATGTTGTTAATATCTCATTAAAAAATTATCAAAACTTTTACGTGTTTTACCATATATGTCCAATCAGGAGATTTATATCGTGAAATATTTTTAATGGATCAATTAATTAAGCATTGTTTCTAGTGCTTTGCGATAAATAATATATCACACATCGCATAGGCATTGTTATTATGTATCTTGACCGCAAGTGTTTGCGAATTGTGATTTGCGCAAATCGCCTATCGCATTTTATCGAAGCGGACATGAATTTTAATTTATTTTTATGTTGCGGGATATGATAAGCGATACAACTCAAATTACTGTGATTTATCATATTTATTGACATATTTAACATTTGTTTTTTGTTCTATCAGGTCCAATATTATCGCATTTCACATTTCAAATGATATTTCTATTGGTTCGTTTTTTGGAAGGAGCGATGCGATTTATGGTTATAAGGGATTTTTTACCTTTTTAACAGGAAATTTGTATATGACTTGAGAAAGGGATTAGCAATATCGCAACTTTCAAGTTTTATGTGTGTTCTAACATTGGTACCTTAGCAATTTGCGATTTGCACTAAGCAGAAAAAGGTTTTTGTCTTTTTATTTCTAAAGTTTTTTAAGACTTAAACAAAAGCGAATTAATACATCCTAAGCTTTATTTGTTTTTTTAAAGGGTTCCCATTTATTATTCACAACTTTAATTGATGTAAAAATAAATTGGGGGGGGGGGGGTTGTTTCATAGTACAACAATTGACGATTCACTGGGAGATCCAATTATCTTTGATAATTTGATAATTTTTGTCTTTTTCAAAATAAAAATAGTTCAAGAAATGTAAATAACATGAAATTTAAGATAAGTAGTATTTCTCTGAATCATAAAAATAAAATCACTTCATTACTATTCGCTTGATTTCCTCTTAAAGGTGAAAATTATTTTGTCTAAATTAGTCTTTATTGGGTTAAAAGATAAAGTAGCATATCTTTTTTGCAGATTAGTTTTAAAATATCCTCATTTGTCATAGGTAGAGCCTCTATTGAAATTAGGTATTAATAACCTTAACAGCGTTACCTTTTAACCATTCAATGATTCAGTATCCCATCTAAATAAGAATTCGGTTTTTAAAGATGAATCCTAGGTCATATATTTATTCTTCTCTTTTTCTTTTCTTTTTAATATTTTGCTACTTAAAAGTCATTGTCTTGTTTTGGTGGCCAAATAATGACAATTCCATTCATTGGTTGTAACTTATTTGAACAAGCTCACTCGTGATGGAACCCCTTGTCTTTTAATTAAAATAATCTTAAGCCATTACCTTGTTTTGATATGCAGTTCTGGTAACATTAGTTAGTACGTTATTCCCCTATGAATATGTTGAGTAGGCTCGTGATGAGACCTCTTATCTTTTAAGCTTTTCGAAAATTTGTTTCATAATATTAAACCTTAGAAAATAAAAATTTATTGGAAGGGGAGAATCATTGACTCCTTAAGAGTTTTTGGATGACAATTTTAGAGTAAAAAATGCATATTTGCAAAGATTATTTTACTTGGTTAAAGATACTTTTCTTACTGATAATAGATCAAAAGTATTTTATAAAGTTGGAGGCTTCTCAAAGAAAAAATAACGTTGTGGAAAACAAGAAATTTTTCAGAGAGCCAAAGCCTTTTTATTTTTCAAATGTTATAAATATTTCTTTAACATTCACTATTTATAAAAGTGGAAATAATAAAATATTCAAAGAAACTTTATTGTGAAGTCAATATTTATACTATTTCAACTTTATTTTCCTCTAAAAGGTAAAATAAATAATGTACAAGGGATATAAGAGGTTATCTTCTATGAAAAGTATTTCTTCAAAATCTGCCCATTTACAGGAAAGGATTCTTTTCTGCCTAATAAATCTTGCAATAAAAATGGTGATGGGCCGATTTTCTCAGTAATCTGAAATGGTCCAAGCCACATTCTTTGGAATTTTGTATGCTTACCCTTTTCCTCATGTGCTTTGTCCCACTTCAATACTAGGTCTCCTAGTTGAAATTATTTTGGGCTAATAGAGTGTGCATCAAAGGAAGTCTTAACTAACTATTGATGGTGAGCATGTGTGATTTTGGATTTATTTCTCTCTTCTTCAAGTTTGAGGATCTGTGCTTGCCTTAATTTCTTAATTGCAAGGAAGAAGGAGTTTCTTCAATAAACTAGACTAGGGCTAGAGAAGGAATAGCTACGTTTCTTGGAAGAACAACTTCTTTCCCATAAACTAGACTAAATGGAGAAGTGCCTATTGAAGCCTTCTTTGTAATCCGGTCTACCCATAGAGAAAATGTTAAAGATTTGTGCCAATTCTTCTGACTTTGATCAACAGTTCTTTTTTTAATCATAATGATATTTTTGTTGGTTGATTCTACTAGATCATTTCCCTAAGGATAATAGTTGGCAGACTATTTAAGTTTGAAACCTCTTTTAAGAGAAACTTTTGTCATTGTATTGCCTGAGATATAAGATGCATTATTAAACATTAAGGCAGTTGGTAATCCAAATTTGGTAATAATAAATTGGTCAATGAATTCAATGATGTTCTCAGAATTTGTTATCTTTATTGGAATTCCTTCCATCCATTTTGTAAAATAATCTGTTGTTGTAACGATATACCTATGTTGCTTTGAAGAGTGAGGAAATATCTCACTTATTATGTCCAGTCCCCATTGTTTGAATGGATTTTCAATGTTGATTGGTTGTAACAGTAGTGTAGGTTTCCTTTGTCTTCCAGTAGTAGTTTGACAGGTTTTACAATTTCTTACATATTGATGTCCATATTTAATCAAATTTAGCCAGTAATAGCCAACATGCAGAATTTTGTGTGTCGTTGTGTCTCTGCCAAAATGTCCACCAGCTAAGCCATCATGGAATTCCTACAAAACCTTTTATGACTCGTATTTTTATAGACATATTAATAGGATAGAGTCATAGTGTTTTCTGAATAAAAAATCATTGATGATCTGATATTGTTTTTCTTTTAATATCAAGGCTATTTTCTTTTTTTAATTGAGCTACAAAGGAGCATATCCATTTTTTAAGTAAAATATGAGATCATCATATTGAGATTCAGTATCATTGAGCCTTACCTCAGATATATGTATATCATTACCCGGATCTTCTTCTATTGGTGAATCAGATGCTCCAGCCAACATTGTGTAAAAACCTTGACCCCTAACAATTTTATTTGGTCTAATTTCTACATCATATTCTTGTAAAGAAGTTACCCAATTGGCCCTTTTTTCTCACACTTCCCCTTGCATCAATAATTGTCTTACTAATGAAAATGGAACTGTGATTTTGGTGTGAGTTTTTAGGAGAAATGGCCTGAAAAAATTTCCAGCTTTAAAGACAACAAATGCATATTTTTCAACAGCAGAATAGTTCAATTCAACACCTTGTAAATTTGAACTTAAGAAATAAATAAGTGCTTCAATATCTTCTTCATTAAGTTGCATTAAACTAGCTGCATATGGTGTTTCTGAGGCGAATGTATATAATACAAATTTTTTTGAAAAGTCAGGAGTGACTAGAGAGGGAGCACTGATGATAGCCTATTTAATTAATTCCAATGATTCCCTTTCAATGTAACCCCATTTAAAGATCGAATTTTTCTTGATCATGGATTGTAAAGGAAAAACTATTTGTGAAAAGTGAGGAACAAACCCTTTTACAAAATTTATTTGACCCAAGAAAGACTACATTGATTTCTTATTGTGGGGAAAATAGATTTTATCAATTTCTCTAATCCTTTCTAGATCAATATAAATACCATTTTTTGATACAATGAATCCTATAAGTTTGGCCTCACTTAAGGTGAAATAAGACTTTTTGGGATTAAGAGAGATCCCATATTTGATGCATCTTTTGAAAATTCGCTTAAGGTTGTTTAAATGATTTCTTATTTTCCTAGAATAGAAAATGATATCATCCAGATAAACAATAATTGATTTATTAATGAGCCCTTTAAAAGCTATGTCCATAGCTCTTTGAAATGTGGCACCTACATTGATTAAAAAATGCATTTTTTGATAGGCATATGTTCCCCATTTTGTTCGAAATATAGTCTTCAATCTATCATCTGGATGTACTAGGATTTGATTATATCCTGAAAATCCATCAAAAAAATACATAAGCTTAGAACCAGCTACTGTTTGCAATACTTGTTCCATGGTTGGAAGTGAGAAGTTATCCTTCGGACAAGCTTTGTTTAAATTTCTAAAATCTATGCACATGCGAATATCACCAATCTTCTTTCTAACATGCACTAGATTGGAAACCCATTTTGAATGTCTAACAGGAAAGATAATCTTAGCATTGAGAAGTTTGTTCAGTTCAGATTTTATTTGAATTTCAAAGTTCTGGTGAATTTTCCTTAGTTTCTGTTGTATTGGTTTATCATTTGAGGGCATAGGTATAGTGTGTTGTATAACAGAGGTATCATAAGTCTTGAGATCAGAGTAATCTCAAGCGAATATTCCTTTGTATTTCTTCAAAAACTGAATGAATGATGATCTTTCATGAGGAGGTAAGCCAAGACCTAGATTGATGTTCTACGGCTTGTCATTAGTACCAAGGTTTACTAATTGAAAGCTCAAAGATGAACTTTTAATTTGGAATTAGTTATATTCTTAAATCTATCCTTGATATCATAAAGATATTCCAATTTAACCACAGATTTGGGTATTGGATTTTCTTCAATGTTTTTCTTTAATTGAAGGTCATGCTCATTTTCATCTAATATTCGATCATCATATGAACCTTTTGATTCCAATAAATTGACGATATCTTAATCGTTATTGAAGACTCACCAATTGGTGACATTGTCATAAATGGATGGTCTAAAAATCAATTCAATGGAGAATATCTCAGGACTAAAATCTTCATATGGTGTGAGTTTTGATGCAACATTAGCTAATAGCTTAGCACTAGCATTTTGCAATCTGGGAATAGGGGAAATATTAAATGCCAAGAAATGAGCTGTGAGATCCTGAACTAATGTTTTATAGTGTTTAATATGTCCAGAAAGGTAGTGGATAATGTTTCTTACCTGTTTAATAATGATTTCAGAGTCTCCAAATAACTGCAAATATTTCACATCAAGACTAATTTCTTTATACAATCCTTGTATCAATGCTTCATATTATGCAGTATTATTTGTACACTCGAATTGTAATTTGAAAGATAACATGATCTTCTCTCTTTCTGGGATAACCAGAATACAACCAACTCCTGCACCATCTTTAGGTTTGGAACCATCAAAGTACAAAGTCCAAAACAGATTTTTAACTACTAGTTTATTTACAAAATTTTTACATTTGCAAAGATCTATTTGTGAGAAGTTTTCAATTTGTGAAATGACAACATTGTCCAAGAAGGGATATTTTTTAGCATTAAAATTCCCTAGAACGGATTCAACTAAGTAATTGCCGATAATATTGTTGGTGAATGCTACTGGCTCATTGTCACCTTCAAATTCAGTTATTGTATGTTTCATGTGTTTTTCATGGTCAACTCAAATTTGATTTGGTTTTCCATTATAAGGTAACCACATGTGAGACCAATCGGTAGAAAAATATCCATGGAGTTTTTCAAACCAATCTCTACTCAAAATTAGGCCATAGAATTCTGGAATATCAACTACTAAAATATCAATAATTTGACTAACTTTGGGATTCGAAGAAAGTCAGATACTAACTGAATTTATTTCCCCTATGAATTCAACTTTGGCTCTATCAAGTTGTACTATGTGAACAACTGATTTTTGAGGAGTGATATTAAACTTACACAAACGGTTGTTGGCATTATATTAGAAGAGGCTCCTTAGTCAATCAAATAATTGTGAAGATTCCTGTTGTAAATTTCATATGTTAGAATAAAATGAGGTGTGTGTGAATTAGATATATCACCTGTAAGGATGGCATCTGAAGGATCAACCTTATTTGAAGAAGTAGGAGGTTTTCCTGAACCTTTTACATCCTGAGATATAACAGCAGTAGTTAGTGGTGAAGCGGGAACTACATTCAGTTCTCTAAGAAATATCTTCTGATGTTGTTTCAATTTGGTAAGTTCATGGAGTGAAATGTTTTCATTTACTTTCTTCATATCTTCAACAATATTATATTCCATGGTGTCTAAAATTACCAAGGTTTTTTATGTAGATGGAGAATTTGTTGAAGGTGGACTAGGTTGTGAAACCTTAGAAGCATATTTCTTATTAACTGATTTATCCTTTGAAGCTGATGTTGAATTTTTCTGCAATTGACTTCACTAGCTAACATTTAGAAAGTCCTTTGATTCTAGTATTAATAGGAAAAGCTTCTTGTTGTTCTTCATTTGGAAGGATTAAGTCCCACATGCCATTTAATTCAACTACTTCCTCTTCTTCAGTTTCTTCTTCCTCAGTTTATTCATATTTTTTTTCTAGGTCAGACTTAGCATTAGCTATAGTGTTGGGTGGCTGAGAACTAGAAGATTTATTTCTCTTGAAATATCTGAAAGATTTCTTAGCATTGGAGTTTTCAGCAACTTGTTTTTTGATATCTACCATTTCATTTTTCATATTTTTTAGTACTTTCTAGAGGCCTTATACATCAAAAGGATCTTTTGGTGGCCTTTTCTTAGAATCATCTTTGAAAGAGAATTTCTTGTATTTTCTTTCCTCTTGAGATCTTTTCGTTTCAAGAGAAACTATGCATTTTTCCACAGATAAAGCTTCTTTCATGTTTTCTACTAATGTAGATAATTACACTCTATCTACAAAAATGGCTATATTAGAGGGGAGAGAAGATATATACCACTCAATTTTAACATCTATGCCTAGAAATGATGCACTAGGGATTTTATTGAGTAATTTGTTGAATATAGAATTGAATTCTTTGATCTTCTCTCCCGTTTTAGCCTTAAGATTGGATAGTTCATTGATGAGTGATGTGATGGTTCTATCATCTCCAAAATTAGCTAAGAATTGTTCTTCAAACATATCCCAACTAGTTATAGAGCAAGGGGGTAATGAAAAATAGTAGGATCCTATAGATCCTATAAGAGTATATGGAAATAATATAACTACACAGTCTTCTTCAGTGACTTCATTTAAATTGATGGCTAACATATAGTTGTGAAGATGTTCTTTTGTTGGTAGACCATCATTAGGATTAAATTTGGGAAACCATCTTTTAGGATGTTTAGGAAGTGGGTGAAGAGGACTGGGCATTTCTATAACACCTATATTATTCCATGGTTGTATTCGTGGTGGTGATTGTTGTCCTGCCATGATTGTAGGAGTATGGATGGATGAAGATATTAGCGAGATGTGAGTCGAAGAAGAGGTACGTTGACTACCTGAACTAGAAGAACTAATATCAGTAGTTTGAATGAGAATTATTGTAACGTGTGGGGGAAGTCAATGGATTTGAGATGAGGAATTGGATAAAATATTACTAATAGATGTTTTTTATTTAGATTTCTTGGTATTATTTCGGAAACAAGTAATGGGAAATTCCAAAGGAGGAAATCCAATTTTCTCACTTAGAGAACACGTCAAGATTCTTCTAGGTTGTAACACAGATGAAACAATTTCGTTAGATGGTTGAGAAATTACAGGTTTTTCAGTTGAAATAGAGATTTGTTCTAACTTCTCTATTAAAGTCTAAACTTATGTTGATTCAGATTTATAATCTGAAGAAAGTAATCTCTAGGATCTGCTAGGAGATTTTGGAGAATATTGTTGAACTTATGATCTTAAAATAGTAATTATGAATGGGGATCCAGAAGTTGGAGGGGATCTAGAGGGAGAATGACTATTAGGATGCCTTCTTCATTCTTTATTGGTTTTCCTTGCCATTCAATATTGGCCCTCCTTCTAACGCCAAAATGTTGAAGCCCCAGAATTCTGTTGCAACAACATGGGGGAAAACCACCCGGTCCGAACCTTAAAAGAAATTCCTTTTTCTGTTTGGTGTAGTGGCTCCGAATGGGGATAATGGGACCAATTTTTCAACAAGGATGATGAGAGTGTGTTTAATTTAATATGAAAATGGAGGAATGATTCTTAACTAAATATAACCTATTTATCTAATAATCAATTGCATCTATTTATCTAACTTAATATATAACCCGGGAAGAATTACCATCAATGCAATCTAAAAAGATATCTTACAGTAAAAGATAATAAAGATTATTCAATTACTGAAAGAGATGAAATCATGTAAGATAATTATTTTTACTAAATAGTTAGTCAAAATAATTATGTAAAATGTATCGCACATATTGATTGCTTTATGTATTTGGTAAGGAATTACAACTGAAACATTGTACAAAAGTGCATGAATGATAAATTGTAAATCAAATTGCATACATATCACAATATAAAGATAAATTACCATAAACTCATAATCAATACTTAATAATAAAGATAATAGTACCAGATATGATGAGTTCTGCTCATGAAATCCACAATATTGACCTGCTTCTTCTCCGTCCAAATCTACTTTAAGAGTAAAAAAGTGCAATTTCAGTAAATCATACTCCATTTTAAAAAAAAAATAGATCATGTTCCATATGTTTTATCAAACGCATTCAAAAAAGTACAGAAGTGCAAGCTTTCGCAAATTTTTTTTTGATAAAATTCTGGACCTCTCTCTAAATGCATGAGAGAGGTTTAAATACTAAAATAAATAATTCAAGAATATATTATTACACAAAAATATGAGGAGGTTTCAAACAACCTTCCTAATAATAAGTAAACTAAACTAAAATATAGAAATTAAAAATGACAAGACTGCTTAGTTGGGCTGATTTATTTTTGTCACTTGGTCTTTGAGCTGGAAAATATCCATCATTGGCTTCATTTGAGTTGGCTGAGTGATTTTGGATCTCAATTTTCCCTTGAATACATAATTTTAAAGTGTTGGCACTGCATTTCTTGTGGAATTAGTTAAGGAGTGCAGAGTCATACATTGGTTATGTGGATTGATTAAGAAATTCCAGTAATTTTCTTGATCCAATTTAGTTATCTTCTTAATTGATTCTGCATGTTTCTCAGTGCTTTCCTTCCACTTCTTCTCTAATAGTTTGACTTCTATAATTGCTTCAGTTGTACATTCTTCAATAAGTTTGGAATTCTAAAGTTGTTCATTGACAAACTCAATGATTTTGCTTTCTACGTTGGCTGCCTTTTATCCCACTTTCTCTGCTTGTTTTAATTTCATTTCCAAATCTTTGAATAAAATATCTTTATGAGATTTTTCAATATTTGGGAGATCAGCCTTCTTCCCTTCCTCAGATTCTTGCCAAGAAATAAATTCAGAAATTTTCTTATCAATCCTATCACATTCCAACATTATGTTTTCCACCTGTTGAGCCAATACGTTACTTGTTTCTCAGTATGAGATAGTAGCAGAGATTTGTTGGCAGAAACTCTCTTGCTATTGTTTCAGCTATGAATTCAATCCAAGTGCTTCTTTATTGAATTTTTTTGTTTGATGTTGATTCTTGATCTTCTCCATTATTGCTTCAACCTGTGCATATTTTTCAGAGATGTGCATTTGATGCTGCAATTTCAACCTTTCAAATTATTTCTCAAACTGTGCCATATGCATTTCAGCTTGCTTATTGGCATTGTGTTTCTCCTATTCCAGTTTTTTTTCTAGCACTTGGACTCTTTCTTCTCTTTTTCTAAGAAGAAGTTGCACTTATGTTGCTTTATCAATTGTAGCATTTGCATATGCTCCTGGAAACTGTGAAAGTTTAGTAATATATTCAGTTGGATTGACAAGAGTGTCTTTCCAAACAATACCTAATGACTCATTCCCAAGGGTTGTCATTGTTTCATCAATTATTCTTCCTTTTCTCTTCTTCACTATAGCTTTATGAATTGGAATGTAGAAAATGTCCAATGGAGGTATCTCTTCAATATTCAAAACAATTTCTTCAGTAGGGAAGGCTGGGATGATTTCCTGATCTTTAACACCCGAAGTTTGTTGAAGTGTTATTTTTGTTTTTGGTAACTTGTGAATCTATTCAAGAGTATGAAATCTTGATGATCCTTCAGGATTAGGATTACGTGGTATCTAAATTTTTTCAGTAAACTTCTGCCATTCTTTGCTTAAATGATACACTTGGGATCTTGTTTTCTGCTTAGGTGTAGACTGAGCTTCCTGAAGCTCTTTAGAAGATGCCTTTTCTAATCCAACTGCATCATTTCTTTTCTCAGCATGTGTGTCAATTCCTTTAATTACATCTTTAATTATTTTATCAAGCATTTCATCTTTATTTTCAAATTCATTTTCAGAATGATCTGAATCTTGGGACTCATGTTTTTACTATTCTGAATCCTAAATTGATTTCACCTGGGACTCATCTTCAGACATATGTTTTGAATCATCATTTAGGTTGAAACTAGGAGTTGGCTCACTAATTTCCTCTATTTGCAACAGGTCCAATGGGACTGTTTCCAATCTTTCATTTATGTATTCATGGAAATATTTGATATTTGCTACACTAAATCTGTTGGATGCTATGTTAAATACCTTTGAAATTTTTCTGTCCCTTCAAATAAATAATCAAAATAATTTTTCTCATGCATGAATGGTCTGATTTTAAGAGTAGTAATAAAATCTTGGATTACATTGTTGTGTTCATACTGTCTTCTTGGCATAAAAGCCAAATTCAAAGAGGTAATATTTGGTATCTCCTTTGCTGCATGACCCATATAAAAAAAAACAAAGGCACCACACTATACTAGAAATGTAGGCCAAATAGATTTCTTCATATCCTTGAGATGCTTGGTTATACCATTTCCTACTATTTGGTATGCAATCTCCCTGGCCAAAAAAATTTTTGAGACATAATATGGAAAAACATGGGCAGACGCAAGACTCTCGAAAACTCTGATATAAGTAAAAAAAAAAAATCTCCAAACCATCTGGCTATAGGCATAATGTATGCCTTGGCCTCTTTAGAAATCTTGGGGGCTCTCTCATCAAAAATGATTTGGTGGATAGGCAACATGACGCCTTGGAAAATTTTATAAAAATGAGAATGAAATTTAGATTCCCACAAGGGCTTGTGATATACATGAATAGGACTAGGGTCTTGACTGGTCCATTTCCAACCCATAATAGGAAAATTTGAATAGAAATATATGACGTCCATAATGTATGCACTCATGTAAAAAATAGGAATTGTCCTAGTAGAAAATACTCTATTATGTTTGTACTCTAATAGTCATGGACGAATTATTGGATAAGATATTGGCCCAATTAATAATGGTAGCATTGACGACATCGTCTATTAGGGGAATCCATTCAACATAAAATTTGGTGGTATCAAGCTTTTCAAATAACCTACACATCATTGCTGGTATAAAACTATGGGGTGTTGGTAATTGTGAAATTGCATACATACGAAGTTTATCCCGCTTAAATTTGTTGCGATCAACCTTCCATTATTTCACCACATCTATCGGGTATTTATTTTCTTTCACAAACTTTTCAAGAAAATATTTATCATAAACCTTACGTGGTATTGGAAAATGCTACATAGTGCACAAATCTCTAGGGGTAAATGAACCCATTGTTGGAAATATTTTCATTGATGGAAAAGGAATTGGCATCTGAAACTGTAACTAAGAACAGAGAAAAGACATGGAGCAGAGAAGAACAAAGAAAGAGTGCATCTACAGAGAGCAGTATCAGTCAAGAAGCAAATTGAATCCAATAGGAAGGATGTTTGAATCCCATTCCGGTGTGAACATATGTATGCATACTGATGGAGGATAATTAAAATCCGTGATAAGTAAGAAATCCTATGAGGGGATTAATGGTGCTCTATATGTTTTTCGAGGAACCGATGTTAATACGATCGACAATGTATCCAAACTAGTAGACAGTGGAATGTTATATTCATTGATTGAACAAAATTATGGTTTTAAGCTTCACATGGAAGGGTCTATGCTATTATTAAGGAGCTGACTGGAATTCATGGAGAAAGTAACAAGGAGCCAGAGCAAATAAGTTATAACGCAGAAGAACTAAAACATAGTATTTGGCATTAAAATTTCAGTAGAACATAACAAAAGAAAGCGCGATGGAACCTGGCGTTGAAGAGCAGAACTATGACCGAGTTGTGAACCTGAGTTAAGGGACCAAAAGGAATAGTGTAACCAGACTTAACCATGGGTTGGTCACTGTTCCAAAACCACGATCGTATTTGCAAGGACGAATTGCCCATATCGCACCGCTTTTGCGGGTTGAGCGGTATTCAAGAGGTTGGCTCCGATTCCATAGAACGGGTGACACACGTCCCTGTACGACTCCACAAAACTGCTTGACACTGCGCACCATCACGCATTATTGTTCGACCCAGGATGCTCAGCGATATCGATACAAGCCATTGATCTGGGAAGGAGCCATCGAACGGTGGTCATTTGATAAATATGCGGAAAGGTTAACCAATGTACGGTGGGCCATCGTGCATTATTGTTCGCACATCTTCGTCGAGCGATATCCGTTCGATCCAATGAGGTGGCACGACGCAATAACAACCATCGGATGAAAACGATCGTTAGAAATGGGCCCCAGTTTTTAAATAATATTGATTAAGCCGTCGATTATGCATGTGGGGCCGGATCCAAAGGTCTATTTTAAAAAGGCCATTTGATAAAAGCGCAGATTATTAATATAAATATTTAATTATCAAAGGGTGTGAATAATATTTATTTATCAAATTCCACGAATTTGATAAATAAAAAATTCCAATAAAAGAAGGAATACCATCAGCGATTGGATGGTTTTGACTCATGGTTTTACTAAAGGAAAAACTATATAAGGAGAAGAGAAATAGAATACAAGCTGTGCATGCGTAAGGGTGGTGGATGGAAAAATTTCTCTAAGGAATATCTACATGGATGAACTCTTTTCTTAATTGATAAATCTAAATCTATGATGCACCCATGGATATAATGATCTGACGATGATGAATCTCTAGTTTGATTGAATGATGAAATCATGAAGAACTAGTGCCGGTCTACTGAAGAAAATGAATAAATCTGGTGGCCTGCAAGGTATGTTGTGTGGAAGCTATTGGATCCAGTATGAAAATTGATGAAACGTGGTCCGCAGTAGATCTGAGGGTCGAAGCCTTCAGTGAGGGGGTTGTAGCTCCCTTCCAGGAGAGGCTAGTAAATGAGAGAAGGTTGTAGCCTTCTGTAGGTGGGTGCCTGTCTGCTGGTATGAGTCTGCACCAGCATAAAATTGTAATAAGTTTTCTTTATAATAAATATTGAAGACTGAGATAACAGCAGCGGTGGTTTTCTCCCGAATTGGGTTTCCACCTTAAATACTGGTGTTGATATGTATTGCTTATGATTGATGGTTTGTTCTGTTATTTTTGTTCATGCTTACTACATAACATATGATGAATGAATGATGCAATGACATAAGTAAAGACATAATAAGATCTCTGAACATACAAGTTGGATTCAGTAAAGTAGCATATGGTTTCAATAAAGAAAAATTAAAAGTTCTCAGTCAGCTCTAAATACTGATTCACCCCCCCCCCCCCTCTCAGTATTTTTCCCAACAATTGGTATCAGAGCAGGTCCTTCTGAAAAAGCTTAGCCGCTAGAAGGAAGATCAAGCAAGATGAGTAATCAAGATGGAACAACATCTATCAGGCCTCCGCTCTTTAATAGAAACAATTTAATCTTCTGGAAAACAAGGATGAGATCCTATCTTCAGTCTCTGGGAGCATAGGTATGGAAATTGTTGAAGGAGGATATCAATATCCAGCTACAGTACCAACAGATTCGATGGAAAGAAAAAATTATGAAACAAATGCAAAGGCGGTCAATGCCCTATTGGGAATTCTAACTGAATCAAAATTTGTCAAAGTCATGCAGTTGAGTACATCAAAGGCAATATGGGACAAAATCATTCTAAGTTATGAAGGTGATGCAAAGGTAAAAAGTGCTAAACTCCAAACTCTCAGAATTCAATATGAGAATCTAAAAATGGATAATGAGGAAAGCATTGCAAAATTCTTTTTATGTCTTGATGATATTGTAAATCGTATGAGAAATCTGGGAGAAACAATAACCGAATCTACTCTGGTTGAGAAAATTTTAAGATCACTAACGGCAAAATTTGAGTCAAAAGTTTCTGCTCTTGAAGAAAAGCAGGATCTTCAAAATCTTCTTTATTAAATTTTAACTTCAGCATACTAATTGCATATATGAAATAGGAATAGGGGCCATAAAGGTCACATAAACGGTCTTTAAGAACTTCTACAAAGAGTTAGAATACAACGAAGATCGGGGATATATCTAGGAAAGAAGATGGATAAACTTTATGGCTTCAACTTGACACTGAAGACTGGTTCAGGAAGCCAAAAGCTGGCATAAATTTTTGATTGTGGAAGAGTTGGTCATTATCTTTGCTAAATGTCACTAAAGAAACACATAAAAAAGGGAAGGAAGTAGCAAAAAGGAATAAGAGTCGTTTTAGCACTAGAAAGAGTTACTATACTCATGAAGACAGTGATGGGTTATCTGATAGTGAGGAAGAATGTGAACAAGATCTTAGACTTCTCATGGCATTTGAAAAAGAATCTAGAGAAGAAAAGGATACTTTTTTGGATGCTCTAGAAGACAATGATTTTCTTGATGAAAAAAATCAACTCAAAATTTGCTTAGAAGAGAGTAAAATAATCATAGAAACTCTGAAAAATTATCTAGAAGAAAAAGAGAAACACAATGAGAAATTAAAGTGTGAAGTAATAAGTCTAAGAAAAGAACTTGAGAAAGTAAAGACTCTGAATCTTAGATTTGCTAAAGGATCTGAAACCTTAGATGAGATTATCAAGGTACAACGTTCTCCCCTTATAAAGACAGGTCTTGGATATATCGAAGAATCTTCTCAGGCTTCAGCACCAAATTATCTAAAAGCAGCTACTGCTGGTATACAACATGCTGCCACTCAGCAAGGGAATAAAGAATATTTGCAGGGAAAGCATGATCATCTCAATTCAAAGAACACTAATAGGAATATCTTTCAAAGAAACACCAATCAATAGGTAAATTCAAGAAGGAGATTTTATGATCATATAAATTTCTTCTTCAATGGACAATGTTTCTCATGTCACAATTTTGGTCATAAAGTTGTTCAATGTGTAGTATATAAAACCATCATGACAAGAGAAGCAAGAAAGAAAAGGATTAATATTGAAACAAAGAAGAATACCTATAACAACTTTTCTCCTCTTCAAAATGAAATTGAATGCACTTATTGCAATAACTTTGGCCATGAAGAATCTAAATGTAGAAGCAAAGTTCAGCCAAAAGAACATGTTCCTTCAAGCTCCAAAGTATGGAAAAAGAAGGAATTATAGGTTGAAAATTTTGGCATAGTTTTATTTGCAGAAGATGAGGAAAACCAATGGTACATTGATAGTGGATGCTCAAGACACATGACAGGTGATAAAAACAAACTTATTTCATATAGTGCTCTAGAAAAGGAAAAGAATGTTACATTTGGAAAAGATACTCCTGCGGTCATTAAGGGAAAAGAGTCTGTTTTTCTAAAAGAAAAGGTGAAAGCTAATGAAGTCATGTATGTGGATGGATTAAAGCATAACTTGTTAAGTGTAAGTCAAATGTGTGATCAAGGAACTGAAGTTGTCTTTAGTTCAAAAGAATGTGTGGTACGTGATCTTGATACAGGTAAAGCAATTATAAAAGAAAAAAGAACTCCAAACAACCTATTATTAAATAACTGTAAGACCAATGTTATCTGGGTAAATATTCATAAAAGCTAGCTATTGCATAGAAGGGTTGAGGGCATTTGAGCTTCTCAATAAAAAAATCAAGCATATGGTTATTGGTAGGTGAAAATATTACTCTACCTGAAAATATCATATGTAAATCTTGCCAATTCGGTAAGCAAACCAGAGTACAATTTAATGCCAAGGAAGGATCATCAAGTAAGCCTCTTGAACTCATTCATACTGACATATATGAACCTATGAGGAAAAATTCGCCACGTGGTGAAGAATACTATATCTTATTCATTGATGATTTCTCTAGAATGTGTTGGATTAGGTTGATTAAACACAAAGATGAAGCATTTGAGAAATTTCAGATCTTCAAAGCACTGGTTGAAAATGAATTAGATCTAAAAATCAAGTGTCACAGATACAGTCGGGGAGAATATGCATCTGACGTTCAGCAGATTTTGAACAACAGCATAAAAGCGGTTTTCTGGTGGCACTCCACAACGAATGGCGTTGCAGAAAGATAATGACAGGAAACAGTTCAAAAAAATGGCTGAATCCTGGCAGTTTTAGAACACTAACACATTTTAGGGAGAAGCGACTGTCTGATATGTTAACAAGGCACATCTTAGTAGCCCACAAAGTGATATAACTCCATATGAACTCTGGTATGGTAATTCTCCCATTGTAAAGCATTTTAGGGTTTTTGGAAGCAAATGTTTTATCAAAAATAATGATGAAAAACTTGGCAAATTTGAACCCAGAGTAGATGAAGGAATATTTCTTGGTTACTCCTCTAGGAGTAGGGCATATAAATGTTACAATAAAAGACTTCGGAAGATTGTTGAATGTATAAATGTTGTTATTGATGAGTCTCCAGCAGCTCAAAAAGAAGAAAAACAAACAACAATTGAAGACGATGATGATGACATATATCCTTCTACATCAAATAGTAATTATACAAATAGTGAACCCAATGAAGAATCTGAAGATGATTTGTCTGAAAAGGATCCATCCAGATATGTTCAAAAGAATCATCCAGAATCTCAAATTTTGGGAGAAAAGGGATCAGGTGTACAAACAAGAAGGACTCTTGTGGGATCTTCTTAATCAGCATTGAATCCACAATTGAACCACACAATGTCAATCAAGCTAGCAAAGATGAATGTTGGAAGCAAGCCATGAATGAAGATCTTGATCAAATTGAAAAAAATGACACTTGGGAATTGGTACCAAGACCACATGATAAAAATGTCATTGGAACTAAATGGATTTTCAAGAACAAGTTAAATGAGAATGGGGATGTTGTAAGAAACAAAGCTAGACTGGTTTGCAAAGGGTACACTTAACAAGAAGGTATAGACTTCGAAGAAAATTTTGCTCTGTGTGGGACTTGAAGCCATAAGAATTTTTCTTGCTTTTTCAAGTTCTCAACAAACCAAAGTTTATCAAATGGATGTTAAATCTGCATTTCTCAATGGTGATCTAGAAGAAGAAGTTTGTATAGAACAACCAGAAGGGTTCATTTTGGGAAATGATGAAAATCTTGTGTGTAGACTTAAAAAGGCTCTATATGGTCTCAAACAAGCTCCAAGGGCATACCCATTTCTACCTTTAACCAGCAAATATCTTCGTAACAAGGATTTCAAAGAAGATATTGCGATAGCAACATACTAGCGAAAATGACAAACTATTGATTGTGGTTTTATATGTTGATGATATCATTTTTGGAAGTAATGAAGAGTATATGAGTCAGAAATTTGCTTATGATATGCAGCAAGAATTTGAAATGTCTTTACTTGGGAAACTAACATTCTTTCTTGGCTTGCAAGTGCAACAAGAAACAAATGGCATATTCTTATCACAAGCAAAATACCTCAAGAAAATCCTGAAGAAGTATGGCATGGAAGATTGCAAACCTGTAAGTATCCCAATGATAACTGGATGTAATATCAGTTCTAATGATGATTCCCCCACGGTGAATCAACCAGAATACAGATCTATGATAGGAAGTCTACTTTATTTCACTAGGACAAGACCAGACATCATGCATGCAGTTGGGATTTTTGGACGATTCCAAGCTAATCCAAAAGAGTCTCACCTTCAAGTTGTGAAAAGAATATTCAAATATCTACAAGGAACTCAAGACTTTGGACTATGGTATCCAAAGAATGTTGATCTTACTCTCCATGCATACACTGATGCAGATTGGGCTGGAAGTGTTGATGATCGGAAAAGCACTAATGGTGGTGCATTCTATATGGGGCCTCGGTTAGTATTTTGGTTTAGCAAGAAGCAAAGCTCTATTGCCTTATCTACAACAGAAGCAGAATATGGGGCTGCCGCATCATGTTGCACTCAACTTCTCTAGATGATGCAAACCTTACAAGAATTTCAAATCAAATGTTCACCTCCTATCTCCATTATGTGTGACAATACAAGTGCCATCACTATCTCAAAGAATCTTGTTATGCATTCCAAGACCAAGCACATTCCCATCAAATATCACTTCTTACGTGAACAAGTGCTTGAACAAAAGGTGAAATTGGAGTATGTTCCCTCCAAAGAACAAGTTGCTAACATATTTACCAAACCTCTACCCAGGGAAGCATTCGAATATCTCAGACAGAAACTGGGAGTAGTCTCTGCCATGCAGAGGATCAGATCCACTTAAATACAGAATATTAAATTGATTGTGAAGTATTGTTGGGCATCTCTGCATGCACAGGCTAAGGGGGAGCATTGGTCATATGAAAAGGATGCATTGTTGGCATTTATAAGTCATTTTGTTATATTATGTTTGAAGATGCAGTATGATCTCAGGGGGAGCATGGTATTGTCGGTTCAAAGGATCTTGATCAACTCTTTTCCATTGATGTCAAAGGGGGAGAAAAAGTGAAAAGAAACAAAGGGCTTCTATAAGAAAATCAGAGGAAGAGTAGTGCCATCAATGCCAAAGGGGGAGATTGTTGGAAATATTGTCATTGATGGCAAAGGAAGTGGCAAAGGAATTGGCATCTGAAATTGTAACTAAGAACAGAGAAAAGACATGTAGCAGAGAAGAACAGAGAAAGAGTGCATCTACAGAGAGAAGTATCATTCAAGAACCAAATTGAATCCAATAGGAAGGATGTTTGAATCCCATTCCAGTGTGAACATATGTATGCATACTGATGGAGGATAATTGAAATCCGTGATAAGTAAGAAATCCTATGAGGGGATTAATGGTGCTCTATATGTTGTTCGAGGAACCGATGTTAATACGGTCGACAATGTATCCAAACTGGTAGACAGTGGAATGTTATATTCATTGATTGAACAAAATTATGGTTTGAAGCTTCACATGGAAGGGTCTACACTATTAGTAAGGAGCTGATTGGTGTTCATGGAGAAAGGAACAAGGAGCCAAAGCAAATCAGTTATAATGCGGAAGAACTAAAACAGAGTATTTGGCATTAAAATTTCGGTAGAACATAATAAAAGAAAGCGCGACGGAACCTGGCGTGGAAGAGCGGAACTGTGACCGAGTTGTGAACCTGAGTTAAGGGACCAAAAGGAATAGCGTAACCAGACTTAACTGTGGGTTGGTCACTGTTCCAAAACCACGAGCGGATTTGCGAGGACAGATTGCCCATATAGCACTGCTTTTGCGGGTTGAGCAGTATTCAAGAGGTTGGCTCTGATTCCATAGAATGGGCGACACGCGTCCCTGTACGACTCCACAAAACCGCTTGACACTGCGAGCCATCGTGCGTTATTGTTCGACCCAAGATTCCCAGCGATATTGATACAAGCCATTGATCTGGGAAGGATCCATTGAACCAATGTACGGCGGGCCATCGCGCGTTATTGTTCGCACATCTTCACTGAGCGATATCCATCCGATCAAATGAGGCGGCGTGATGCAATAACAACCATCGGATGAAAACGATCGTTAGCAATGGGCCCCAGTTTTTAAATAATATTGATTAAGCCATCGATTAGGAATGTGGGGCCGGATCCAAAGGTCTATTTTAAAAAGTCCATTTGATAAAAGCGTGGATTATTAATATAAATATTTAATTATCAAAGGGTGTGAATAATATTTATTTATCAAATTCCACAAATTTGATAAATAAAAAATTCCAATAAAAGAAGGAATACCATCAGCGGTTGGATGGTTTTGACTCATGGTTTTACTAAAGGCAAAACTATATAAGGAGAATATAAATAGAATACGAGGTGTGCATGCGTAAGGGTGGTGGATGGAAAAATTTCTCTAAGGAATATATGCATGGACGAACTCTGTTCTTAATTGATAAATCTGAATCTATGATGCACCCATGGATATAATGATATGATGATGATGAATCTCTGGTTTTATTGACTGATGAAATCATGAAGAATTGGTGCCAGTCTACTGAAGAAAATGAATAAATCTGGTGGCCTGCAAGGTATGTTGTGTGGAAGCTATTGGATCCAGTATGAAAATTGCTGAAACGTGGTCCGCAGTAGATCTGAGAGTCGAAGCCTTCAGTGAGGGGGTTGTAGCTCCCTTCCAGGAGAGGCTGATAAATGAGAGAAATTTATAGCCTTCTGTAGGTGGGTGCCTGTGTGCTGGTATGAGTCTGCACCAGCATAAAATTGTAAGAAGTTTTCTTTATAATAAATATTGAAGACTGAGATAACAACAGCGGTGGTTTTCTCCCAAATTGGGTTTCCACCTTAAATATTGGTGTTCATATGTATTTCTTATGATTGATGGTTTGTTCTGTTATTTCTGTTCATGCTTACTACATAACATCTGATGAATGAATGATGCAATGATCTAAGTAAATACATAATAAGATCTCTGAACATACAAGTTGGATTCAGTAAAGTAGCATATGGTTTCAAGAAAGAAAAATTAAAAGTTCTCAGTCAGCTCTAAATACTGATTCACCCCCCTCCCCTATTAGTATTTTTCCCAACACCCATGTATTCATGTCTTGAGTTCTTGAAAGCTATGCCTGCGACATTGGCATTGTCAATGACCCATCTCACCATGTCAGTATAAGGTAAAATCTTCGGTCTTGCAAATATACTATGTAAAAAGGAACATGCCGCCTCAAAATAGGAATACTCAGATGAGTTAGGTGCATTTGTTGTTGCTATTGTTTTCAATTCCCTTGGTTTCTCCCCTTCAATCAAATTGTACATTGCTTCCTAGGAAGTGTTTCCACTGTCCTTAATGCAGGTAGTATCTAAGAAGAGTGGAGGCATATCTGTGACCTCGGAGGTGGATGATTGGGAAATTGCTTTTCCTTTCTTCATTTTTTTTTCTGATATTTCTTTCTCGAGTGATTTCTTGAATTCAAGAAAATAGGTAAATATGAGTAGAGATGAAGAGCAGAGGTAGAAGAAGAAAACAGATTTTAATTACCATAAATCTTAAACATGACGCTTTTATTTGAAACATGCCATAGAAATATATCAATATTTTTGAGTCTCGAAACAATTGAATGTCATTAATATCTCATTAAACATTTATCAAATATTTTATGTGTTTTACCATATATGTCTAATCAGGATATTTATATCGTGAGATCTTTTTAACTTATCAATTAATTAAGCATCATTTCAAGCGCTTTGCAATAAATCATATATCGCAAATAGCACATCGTACAGGCATTGTTATTATGTATCTTGACAGCAAGTGTTTGCGAATTGCAATTTGCACAAATCGCCTATCGCATTTTATCGAAGCGGACATGACTTTTGATTTAGTTTTATGTTGCGGGATGCGATAAGCGATATAGCTCAAAGTACTGCGCTTTATCGGATTTGTTGACATCTTTAACATTTTTTTTTTTTTTTATCAAGTCCGATATTATCACATTTCACTTTTCAAATGATATTTCAATTGGTTTGTTTTTTCAAAGGAGCGATGTGATTTATGGTTATAAGGGCTTTTTTACCTTTTTAACAGGAAATTTGTATATGACTTGAAAAGGGTCTTAGCACTATCGCAATTCGCAAGTTGTACATGTGTTCCAATATTGTTACCTTAGCAATTTGTGATTTGCGCTAATCGGAATAAGATCAAAGAAAAAAAAGGTTATTGTCTTTTATTTCTAAAGTTTTTTAAGACTTAAACAAAAGCGAAGTAATACATCCTAAGCTTTATTTGTTTTTTTAAAGGGTCCCCATTTATTATTCACAATTTTAATCGATGTAAAAATAAATGGGGGGGTTGTTTCATAGTATAACACATTCCTAAAACATTTTCTTTCCAAAAATAACGAATGAGGAGAAAGAATCACAACATTAAAAACCATAGGAATCCCTACTAGAAACATTTCCAAAGTCGATGGCTTAGGTGCTTGAAGTATCTCAAACAACAAATGAATAATATCCCAGTAATGTTATGCATTGTCTCCCTATCCTTTTTCCAATCCCATTTCTTGTAATATTCCCACACAAGGTCTAGTAACAATCAAACATAAGATTTTATATTTTTTTAGAAACAAATGGAGTTCTTCCAAGCATGCTAACTACAAGGTACAAATATTCGTAAATATTTTCATAAAATAATATTAAAATATTTTATATTTTTGTAAAACAAAATTGGATTTGTCAAGTAGGTTAATTTCATGGTACAAAAAGTGTTTCCGCAAATGTATCCATAAATACAAAGGATCTTACTCATAAATATTTGTAGAAGATTTGTCAAGCAGGAAACATGTATGTATTTGGATTCCAATTTGTGTGAATATTTGACATATTTGATGCAGATTCGGTTTTGTTCTTCTTTATTTAAGAATTGGAGGCCCTTCATCTGGTGAGTCTATAATAAGAGTACCTCTACCACCATAACCCTTACACGAATTTGGTGCTTGACTGCTTCTAGTCCTACAAGCTGCTATGAATGAAAAACAACAGAGGTCATACCCACAGAGTATAAATTTACAGACTTTGATTGTTAACCCAACCATTATGAATGTGAAAGGGACTTTTACTACTTGGAGCATTTAGAGAGCCTAGAAGATTCAACTGGAAATGCCAAGACTTTGAAGTTGGTTTACTTTGAATGATCACTCTTTATGGTGTCCTCATCCTACTTTATGAAATAAAATTCAAGACGACATGGTTTTTGGTCCTTTCATTTTTCAAAATAGGAATTAACAATATCAAAGATATTTTTGATTCTCAGACATGGGAATGTGTCTCTTTTCCTAGGTAGAAAAAAATTTTAGTTTAGCCAATCTTCATAGACATGTCATCAAGCAAGTCAAGGTAATCATCCCCAACTTACTCTTCTTGAAATTAAGCTTGAAATCCTCTACAACCTGGTGGATGGAGTCGAATTGGAACTACGTTGATTCCTTTACAAAATACATGCCAGTGAATAACACTCACTAGGTTATGTGAGAAAATAAAATGGGAGAATATTTTTCTCTTAGAGGTTATCCACTTGGGTGTGTAATACTCACTACACCATTTTTCTAATAGGTTTCTCTCTTAGGGTACAAAGTTTCTTAGGCCATCAACTTCCCTAGAGCTCAATAGATTATTAGAGCTGGAATTATGTTTCTTGTGTGTAGGAAAAGAAATAATTCTTGTCTATATTTAACAAGGGCCAAGATGCTTATATTTTGACTTCAAAAAACAAATAACTTAGACATTCTATTGGCTCTCATACTCCCTCTTCTTGCTCTATGGAATCGCAAAGTTCTAGTAAAAGGCCAAGGCACATAGCTAGTTTTGTTGATTGCTAAATGAAAGCATCACCATAGCTAGCTGACCATGTAGCCCTCCACCACTAACCCAAATTGATAAGTTTTTAACACTTGCCTTCGTTATTTCAAAGAGCAAGAATACAACCAAAGATGTTTATCATGTTAATGATGATTGAATTTACATTATCATAATTTTTTAGGCAACTAATGATGGTTGGAGGCCATTCCTAATGACAAAGAAGATACCCATTTAATTGCAGGTTTCATCATGATAGTTTATAGTAAATTGTTTAATGTGTGAACACTGCTTTTGTGCCTTTATGGCAAAAAAATTGGTTTTTTTTTTTTTTAATATCCAACAGCTTTCAAGAAATTTTGCTTCTAAAATGTATGTCCATGTGTCAATTTTGATAGGTTTTATGTTTTTGGGCATTTTTTATAAATACTAGGGCTTTTCACACCACTATTTTCAATTGTTGGGGCTTCTCAACTACGCACCATTTTGTGTGACATTACTGATATGTAATATATTTTATTGATATTTAAAGGAAGAATTTTATACGTAAAAAGAATCAGAAAAAAAAAATTAAAATTACAACTAGGATTCGTCATGTTCAAGCATTCTGCCACAAAACATCGATCACATCAGAACTATAAAAATCAGTAGCCAAAAATATATGGTAGGACATGATGCCATGATCCTCATGATGCTTTAACATGAAATTGATGCATACTAACTACCCATTACTAACAATATTCATGATGTTAAGCAAAAAATATGTAGTATTATGCCAGATGTCATCTACTATCTGGGTACTAATTAAATGGCACATATTATTTGATGTATTGTGTACTTTTAGTTCAATCTTATTCAACACCTTACCAGTTATATATTTTTTATTTCCTGTGGATTCCTTGAAGTTCATAAACTAGTTTTTACAACAAACATATCCAATCTTTGCGCATAAGTACTTCACCTTGTTGACCACTATCTCAGAACATTCATTCATAAAGGGGTTTTACAATTCTGAAAAATAGAGTAAGTATATTGCATTTATACCGGGGGAATTTATATGTATTGGGGATTCTAAAAAAATATCTAGTAAAAATAGGGGACACCTAGTAAAAATAGGGTTTTTTTATTGGAAATATGAATTTGGAATGGGGTTAAATAGAATTCTTTTAGAAAAATATTTTGTGTGAATATGTGACTCTACTAATTTCCTATGGGATAATGTTACCAAGTTTAATCCCATACAGATCTGCAAGCATATATTCACGGTGGTAAATGAGGGTGAACACTCTCAAACTTATGTGATTTAGTATCGCATTTTTTACATGAAATTTCTCAATCACATTTCGAGGTGCATGAATCTTCTCAATCACAGTTTTTCTTTTGGCTCTAAAAGTAGTGACCTAAAAGAGTGATAAGACTTATCTAAGGAAACACCCAAAATTCAAACACTACATTAGAAGTGGGAGGTTGCAGATGTTTCCATAAAAAAACTCAGTGCAACATACAAGTTCATGACAAACATATCAATATGGTGCAGTTGTGGCCAATAAAATGGTTTAGTAATGATATATTTTATTTTCTTTCTTGATACAATTGTCATTAATACTCATTTCCAATTTTATTCTTACAATATTCACTACCAATGTATGCTTTTGTGGCATTATATATTGCATCAGATAATATTTCAACTCCTTGGTCAGAAAAGAGAGTCCGACCATATTTATTCTCTACATATTATGGATTGTTCAACCAGTTTGTGCTCCTACCATCTTCCGCGAATTTAGTTCTATTGTAATAATGACCTCTCTCAATCCCCAAGTCATTGTCATCAAACATGCGCCATTAAGGATTTGGATCAATGCTTGCATCATACTCAGAACTGGCATTCCTCCTAATTACAATTGAAAAGTTATGTATACTAGATTGCTTGTTTTTGGTGGCTCTTTCTAAGACAATATCTTGAGATGAGTTCGACATGATGGTCATATGAGACTGGAAGCTATTTGGTGTAATTTTCCTTAAATCCTAAAAACAACAAAGAAGAAATGTCATTTTTTATTATTTTTTATTAAATATTCTACATACAAGAGACGTTCTCACAATTGCAAGAAAAGCATGTTCCATCAGTATGAATTATCAAATGTTGTAGGCCAAATTGCAAGGAAAATTGCATTCATTTTAGGAAAAAGAAGTATATGACATTAAGGTCCATGTCGGGACAAATTATGCAGATAAGGTTTTTGAGTCAATACTTACCATGTGTGTCAGAGCCATAGAGAAGGTTTTTGAGTCAATACTTACCATTTGTTTCATAGCCATAGTGAAGGTTGGCTTTGAGAGTGTCCTCCCAAAGCCAGTGTTCTCTTGAGATGACATTGAATTCACTATCTCTTAGGGTTGCAATGTGGCATTAGTATACTTAATTGATTGCTTCACTATACTTCGAGATAGATCTCTCCTTTCATCTATACCTTTCTCTACCATCTTGCTTCCAAGTGAAATGGGCATTGTCACACTATGAATGCCATTACCATGTAGTTTGGTAGTCTGCAAACTAGACCTATCACTAGTAAGGTTGTCATACCAAACTCTTTCTCTTGCTCTTCTCAGTGACCATGATTGTCTTCCTTGGGTGATTGATGAGGAGCTTCGAGTTGTACATCGTGCGAAAGTTGGGGAGCTCAGTCTACACCTATTAGCTAAAGTTGTTTTTTACGGCATTGTGGTCCTTAAATTTGGATGTGTTCCACCCAAAAAGTAGGCAAGAAAGAAGGTTGCAAAATATTGTTTCCTTTTGAGAGAAGTTCCTTGTGGCATTACTGAAGTTCTAGATGACATGATGCTACATTTTCTCACGGAAGATGCGCGGAGGAGCTGAAAGATTTCTTATGACTTATTTTTTGGCATGGAATATTGAAACAATGGAGTTTATGAATTCATGGATAACCTTGGTGGACTACGATGTTGATAATACGACTTTGAATATGGGTTAGAAGACCTTGAAGAAGGCTATGAGAGTTTGGTGTTGTCAACTTTGAAAGTCTTTGTATTGTTGGCTTTGATCCAAACATAATTAACCTTGACAAGGGGATTGAAGACCTTGAAAGCTTTAGATTTGGTTGTTCTCCTTTGAATGTTTTTTGTGTGGTTGTGTTTCTTAAATGATCATTTCCATAGAACATCTTTGGTGCATGATTCTTGACCTTGATGAGGGGATGGAAGAACTTGAAGAGTAACTTTTGGTGACTCTTGATGGTTTCTATGTTATTTTGTTTGTTAAACTTTTCATCCCGAGAGGAGGGTGTTATCCAACGTGAATTTGAAATCCCCTCCCCAGGTTTTCAATGAAGGCTCTATCCTGAATGTTAGGGAGCTACACATTATAGAAAGTCAATATCATGTACCAAAAAATTCACGGACATCCAAAGACATAAACACCCTATTATATGTCAATTAAATCTGCAACAACCAGCAAGAAACATGGTAAATCTAAAATTACCAATCCCTTCAACTATTAAAGAAAAAAAAGAAGAAAAACACCCAAAGGACCAAAAATAAAAATACAACGAGAGAAAAAGAATAGTATCTTAACTTGCTTGATAATTGCAAGCAATAAATTAATATCACAAATTCTAATTACAACAACGAAAATTCAAAATAACTAAATAAGAGACAACGTTGTATTACAATAGAGAAAACGGTGTTAATGGAAATATGCAACATGGATTGGCGAGATCATGTATTTATTGAGTAAAATTTCATCGGACCATTGAACGGTTCACGTTGAAAAATATTTAAATAAGTTAACGGAAACCCTTGACCTATATTGTAAAGTTTTTAGGATGGAAATTAATATGTAGAAATATTGACTTGGTTTTTAATTGGGTATAGGAGGAATAACATAGAATGATCTTATATGTCTTCTCATTTAGAGCTCAACTTTTCAAGAAGGCTTTAAGTATCCATTTCAAGAATCAATAGATGTGGTTGATAAAGAATATAGGAAAAAAAACAAACCAACGGTGTAATCAATGGCTTTCTTTGGAGGTAGATTGAAATTGGCCAATGAAGTGTTGGAAGAAAGTCCAATCTGTGGCATATTATGGCCTACATCCCTAAGGGTATTGAAATAATTAGAAATAAATTATTTAAAGTTTTTTGTGGACAATAAGGAAGAAAGAGGGTATTCCACTTGTCAAATACTAGTCCACTGTCTAAACCAAAAGAAAATAGAGGTTGGGATTTCAAAGACATTTCACTTCTTTGGAAAAAGTTCTAGCTACCAAAAAATCCATGGAAGATTATTTCCAAATAGGGATTTCTGTTAGGTAGGTGATATACCAAAATCACATTGAACACCTTAACATGGAATAATGAGACGAGGAAGGAAAACAAAACTATCAAAATGTGTCTATAGTCTAGAAATCATTATGCCGAATTTCACTTTGGTAGGTGTATGGTTAGTATGGGGAGTTGGAAAAAGGGGATCAAATAAAAATAGGGCTAATCCACATTTTTCGATGTGAAGAAGCCTATAGATTACCATTGTATTTGATTGCTACTTTTCAACGTCAAGTAATTCATACCTTGGAGTTAGGGAGGCGGTCACAATATTTGCCTCAATTTGGCAACAAAGATGGAAGAAAGGAAAGGAGTTTGATTTGAAAAAGAGGAAAAATGCGTCAACTTGGAAGGTATTTTTGGATCAACATAAGAAGATTAATTTTAATATGAAGGAGGATATTATTTGTACTCGGAGACACTTCCCTAGGGTATATACTCTTATGTTATGGTACAAAGAAAAGTTTGTAGATACGAACTAAGAAGAGGAGGCTTGGAGGGTGAAAGATTCCATGGAAGTCTTATGCTCCTCTAGAATTCAAAGGTTTAGATGCCATTAGCTCTTTGGAACAAAGAACTAACTTGGAAAATACTTCAAAAATGTAGCAAGAATGGTCTAGGGTGGTGTACACTACGTAAGAAGGAAGGATAACTAGTTGATCATTTATTAACAATTCCAAATATGCGAGTAAGGCATGGGAAGAGTTAAATGCTTGAAAAATTGTAGGGAAGGGTGACAAGTGCGGACTATGGAGGGCCTTTGAAGAAGCTGGACCCGAGAATAAAGAACTTAAATGTTTTAGAGCTCTTCCTATTGTGGTTCTTGGAGCATATAATTAGCTTGAAATCTTGATATATATCGGGAGAAGTACATTCCTCCATTTCAATGTGCATCTAATATTAGGCCGGTGTTTGGAAGCACTTAAAAATACATTAAGACACATAAACCCAAGATGTGGAAGAAACCATGAATTGATAAATTAGGTTATTTGCATGGTGCTAGCCAAGAGCAACATACTCTTTGTATCTTGCAGAGGTACTTATTTCTAAATGATTCTCTTCTCCTTAATTTCCAATACAAGCTTGGGTGAAGTTCTAATATCTATGTTGAGTTGATGGATCTAATGATCTTAATGAAACTAACAACATACATGGAGGTGAAAAAAATTTCTGATTTTTGGTGACCATGATGTGATTATACACTAGATGAAGGGTTGCTACAAAATGGAGAATATCAATTTTCACATTATGCTAGCTCGGATGAAAAAAATGGAGGCATTCTTTTCGAACATATCCTATCATCATGCTTCTAGATAACTTAACACAGAGCAAATGATTTATCAAAATGACTACTTTTGGGGAGTCAAACGGGTGTGATCATGGAGGTAGAAGGAAGGAATCAGCAAGCTAGAAAGCTTGGGAACCAATAGTTGGGTTTGAAGTTGTTTACTAAGTGTTGAGTAGTAGGATGTTCAAATTGGTTTACTAATTTCTAGAATTGTTGAAATTCAAAATAGCTTTTTTGATGAAACACTTATGTACATGGAATGTAATTTTATTTTTGAGAACGAAAAGAAATCATGTATATTGCATTTTGTTTTGGAAAATCTATTTGTTGTGAGACTAAATTAAGGAGATGTGGGTATAATTATCAAAGAGTGCTAGTATGCCTCTAGGTTTTATGAAGATGGTTATAATAATGTGAAAAAACATAATAAACAAAGACATTGTGTGGGTGAGAGAGTTTGAAAATGAGAACTAATATAGATATGCATACCCGAGGCATTGTTAGAGGGTGTCATAGTACCATATATTAACAAATGTTGAGAATATGCCTTTGCTTCCATGAAAAAAATGAGCATGGTGTTAATTCTTATCCCTCGAGAATAGGAATGATCTTCTTAAACCCGAAATATCTATCTTAAAAAATATAGAAACACAAACACACCATAAGAGAAATATACTTTTAAAAATTATCGATTACGTAAATGGAATTTCGAGGGCTTCTAGGTGTTGCTGCTAGTGTGCTCTGATCATTAATGATCAACTATGGCGATTGAAAACTCATTGTGGGATGCGAAATTTCAAATATTGGAATCCCAATGAACAAATGTGCCTAGATAACAAAACAAATAAACTCTTATTCAAAATAGTCATTTTCCCTTTGACAAACCACATGATTTGCTACTTCGGATCTGTGATGACAATTTGTTATAATTCTATCATAAAAATAATGCCATGCATAATTCCCCAGGTACTTCCTTAGGCATGCAAATTGATTTCGAATTACAATATCAAGACTCAAGATGAAAAAATATGGAACTAGTTAAAAATTATGACATGCTTCTCCATACACACACATAAACCCTAAATATCTATCTAAAAAATACATACATCGTAAGAGAGAAATGCATTGTCATTAATGCTACATGTTTTGTGTGTAAAACGGCACTAAAAAAATTTGATGTACCTTTTTAAAAAATTGGGTTTTGGCTCAAATATAATGAAGCTGACGAGGTAGAATGAAGCAACGGAGTAGAGCATCAGTTGGTTCGCTCACTCGGATGCTTATACAACACCATAAACCCAGCGAAGTGCACACGAGTTGTTCTACCTAGAGTCAGTCCACTAGTGACACCTAGACCAAGCATCGTGAATAACAAGGCTAGTTGATCTAATACCTCCATTAGTGAGTTGAAGATTCCAAGTCTCTAAATGGAGACTCATATCCAGCAGTTCAATTTCCGGATTGAGATCGAGATGCACATCTTAGCATCCCAAAAAAACCACATTAACACATATGCACATATTCATGATGTATGGAATTGAAAATACTCTCCGGCTCCTTTATCTTTTCATCAAAATTGTTGGCCTTGGCATGCTCATTTTGGTCGAGCTAGTGGATAGTTCATTCGAGAGCATCTTTGATCACTTAGATGTGTTCGTCATGTTGTAAGTGTAATTATCTAAGCGAATTCACGGCTCTTCCACTTTCTTTACGTACCTTTGCACATCCTCATAGCTATATTTCTCAACCCATCATGAAACATTCTCTCAATCTCCTCCTTACTAAATCTACCTTGGTCACTTATGATTGTGATATTTTCTTATCATCGGTGGCATTTTCCATCGTAGATACGTTGAGAATGCCATCGTCATCAATATCAAAGCGCACATCGATCAGGGGGAACTTTTTCTTGGAGAGCACGGGAATGCCACAAAATCAAATATGCCCAACAAGTTGTTGTCTTAGCCCGACTTCCCTCACCCTCATACGCGTGAAATGAAAAATTAGTTTGGTTGTCTTAGACATTAGAACATGCATTTTGCTTCTTGTTGGTGGGGATAAGGGTGTTCTTGGGGATGAGGGACTCTCAAACAACCATATGCGGCGTCAAACCCTAGTGGATGAGGAGTTACATCCCGAAGAACGCGTTTCTTAAAGATATTCTCATCACCCATTGATTCCGGAATAGATGTGGAAAACCTAAATAATAGGAAAGATCTCCCACCACCATCGCCAAATTTACGATAATTGTCCATTTGCGAAATGCAATTCTTCTCAAATCCGGCAAATTCTAGCTCTTGGATCCTACAAATCTCCCAAATCCATGGATGTGATATTTCAAGCCCATTGATAAATTCCCCCTTATGCTTTAGTCTTGGATAGTCACGGCTATTTATCCTCCCATGGGACAAATTTGGGCCCATTTGTTGCATAATATTGTACTCTGTCCTTTTCGTGTTGGGTTTGGAGAACTAGTGAGTAGAGATTGGGATAGTGAAATTTTGGTCAACAAGCCCGCGTGGTTCGAGTACTCAAGAAATTTGTACTTCGAAAGCTACTACGGACTTGGTAGAGAATATAAAAACCATAATCTCGATAGGAAAAATTTCATAAAATGTGGAACCTTAATAGAAAAAAAATAATCGCTAAAATAAATTAATCCCAAACCCAAATCCAACATACTTGGACTAATTTCTCCCCATCTGCTGGTATCTTGATCTTGATCGATGTTCTTATAACACAAAATATGATTCAAGTATTCAAGGCTTGTATCAACTACATTTAGTCGAGGTTTTCATACTCAAGCATCCGTCTTTCCTCATCAAACTCGGACAAGACATGGAATCTAGCGAAACAAAATAAAGCGAGAATACATCAATATAACAACATTGGATTATGCGGCACGAACCTAGCAACAATTTTTATTTTTATTTTTATTTCATGACCACTCAAAAAAATCCTGCCATTTAGATACAATGAGAAGTTAGTTAAATGCTCCATATGCATCAAACACTTGAGTTGTAATAAATTTAAATAATTCTAAAATTTTTTTATAAAAATTATTTTAAGCAAAGATGCGTCAGAGGAATCGTCTCTCTCTGAACTTTCAACAGAAATGAAAATATTTTCACATTGTTGTTAATGGCCTTAATTCTATGGAATCTAGGGGAACATTTTTTAAAAAAGAGAGAAAATAAAGAATCTTACACTCCAAAAGTTAAACTTTGGTAAATATATGTCGATAATAAATTTTCGCGAATCAAGAAACAAATCGGGTACCTCCAAAACTAGCAATCCTTTTTAAATTCCACCAACTCCAAACCCTAGCCTTTCAGTTGATTATAAATTTACATAAAAGATACCCTTAAATTTTCCCAAGGATTTAATGTGTAATCTCAACGCTAAATATATAGAATTATGACATGGAAAGAAAAAAAATATGAGAAAAATTTAAACCATGGTTAATATACCAAAATAAATTTGGCGAGGTAATGAACAAGGCAAATACCTCTCGGAATTGTAGATTGCGAAATATATTGGTCGATAGTTGTCATGTTTTAACCAGAAATTTTCATGAATAGCAAAGATAGAACTTTGAAAACTTTCAACCATTGAAATAAAAACGTCGCAGATATCTTCACGAAGAATTATAATTACAATAACCCAAGAATAAACGTCAATGCTCGGCTCAATTAAATGATTCCCATAGCTTTCTTCCTCCCAAGCTATGTAACTAGCTTTCGCTGTGGCTTTGCATCTTCCTTTTAATATTTTTCAAGCCATCGCCACATGACTGGATTGCAGAAGTACTATCATTGTTTAAGAATTGCAATTAGGAATTATATGGGCTTTTGAAATACTCCATTCCATGTGCTAAGACACATAAGTGTCAGGATTAGAATTTGCTAGATGCGAAGAATATCTCAAATGGACGACTATCTGTGAATCCGTAATGGTGGTGGGAGTTCTTCTACTTGCTTTCATTTTTTCATCACTCCTCCTCATGGTGTTCGGATATCGAGATGATTTAAATCACTAAAGAATGGATTGAGTCAACTTCAAAGGTTCCGAAACAATTTTCATAAAGGGATTCATTGTCTAAAACCATACACCTCACCGCATTATCCACCAGCGATGGGATGACGAGGTAGAATTATAAGGCTCAACAACAATATCGAGATACCTTAGGAGACAGGAAAACTAAGAATGTAGAGAATTATCTAGATAATCCTATCCGGGTATTATTCTTCCGATCTTGAAATCGGAGATATCCCATACCATATCGTGTGCCTCCTCCCAATGAGTGGCATACTTGGAATCCTTGTAATAAGTCACGATTCTCAACCTCCTTCGTGACAACATCAAGTACCGAATCAATAAGCTCAACTCCTTCGAGCATAATGACCCTTAGCCTAGTTATTCCCCACCCTGCAGTTGATCAAAAACAAAGTTATATGGCACTCGAATATTTTTCCACAAGGGCCTGTGCACCCTCACATTATCCATGGTCCCAGTGTCCCCGAGGATCGCATTAAAATGGCTCTCGGCACAAATCTACCACAATTGGATTCCATCATTTGTAGTACCTTGACTCGCTCTAGATAAAGATTCGATGTAGCCTTGTATAGTCTAGTGGGATCAATCCTCCAGTGCTCTACGCATACAACCTCCCTGAAATTTTGCACCAATATGGTTCCCACATTGTCCTCCTTGCGAGCATCTCACATCTTCGATTCGACAGCTCTGGAATCATCAATAAAGAAAAATGAGAAGATGGGCTTGAAACCAAATGAGAAATGGAGTGAGCTCTCACAGTGGATTGCAAGAAGAATCGAATAGAGCGAGAAGGTATGGGAAAAAGAAAAAAAGTATTTTTAATGTTTACGAGGCTAAAATAGCCTATGGGACAAATTGCTTCTCCATGCGGCTCTTGTATTCAGCCTTTTCCCTATGAAATTGTGATAACCGCTCCTAGCTTCTTGACAAACTCTTCGCTGAAACAAATTATCCCAAGAAATACGTTGCTGAATACCTGCATAATTTTACTACTGACTAACTCTTTTCGTTGCATAATTTTCACCCGGTGCCTTTGAAGGCCTCACATTCTAAAATGAAATGTTTTTTTCTATTTCCATTTTTTTCGAAAGAGCAAAAAATACATACCCTTTCCTCCCACATTTATTTTGGCCTTTTCCGCGCCTCTTGTTTTACAATGGAGTTGATGATAATTAGTCCTTAATTGAAAGCAATCTGAAATTTTATATCTCCAAGAAAATGTTGGCCCTCTATGTACGCCTTTCGCTGATGGTTATAAGTGGGGTTAAAACTATTCAATGTAGTACTTCTTCTTTCTCCTACCACTTTCTCCCAAGTATGTTTGTGGAACTTATCCATACTTCAAAAGTTTTTATCTCTCTTTTAATATTCCCAATTAGCTTTTAGCTAGTTGGAATATTACATGTCATCTCTCTATTTTCGTGCCTAAGAAGAATAAATGGGGCAAGGGAGACCCTTAAATATATTTAGTAGGAATAAAACACTTCCAGCATGAATGTGGATCAGTTTATACAAACAAATAAAGCCACCTAGGGTATTAAAGGGAGAAATTCATGTGGACTAGATCAAGGTTGACCAAATCCATGACACTACCAAAGAAGAGAGTAGAGCATTTAGTGGGGAAGTCGGCAGCAGTAGGAGTGAGAGCCTTTGTGCATGGAATTAACCTCATAAATGAGTGGGGTAAAGGGTAAGGAAGCTCACCAAGAATATAAGGGAAGGTGATAAGCAGCATGAGAGGCATTCAAAATATCTTTTTATGTTGAGTCTTATGACTTATTGCATGCTCTAATTGTTTAGTCTGAGTTTTATCAGATCAAGTATTTGGTACAAGGAGTATTCTCATGAGGGGAATTCCACACTCTTCCTTGGAGTGACTTGGTAAGGAAATGCGAGGAGGAGTATTGCGAGCTTCATTCTCCACCATCCCGGCATTGGTACAAGCAGATCACCTATAGCCAATGTCCTGAGTCTCTCTAGGAAACTCGCGTTATTTTTCATGGTGTTGCAGTGGAAGGGTCATATCTTAGGTTTATGAGCTAGTTTCCTGAAAGTGAAAGGTCGTATCTGCACTTTTCACCCAAAAAGATGATAAATGGAGAAGTTTATAGCTCATTTCTTTGTCTTTTTCAGCTCATATTTATGCGAGCTTTAGTAAGACACAGTGTGATTCGACCTACGGATATGCATGCTTCTTTATACTTTTTGTATCTCATGCCTTTCGAGAAACCCTTCGCCGAGTTATCTTGGGATGGTGTAAAAAGAGACTAGATCTCCATTTTTCTCAAACTCTTTTTGAGTAATATATTAGCGAGGATGCATATTGAAATCTCTATTTCTTTTATGAAACCCTCATTAAGCTGCACTATCACATGCTTCAAAATTTTTGTCGTTGTAGTAGTCATGGGGTTGTAGTGTTTTTGGGCTGTTCTCAGGCTTGGGAAGGCTGTTTTAACTAAGTTGGAATCGATTTTTTATCCCATTGTATATTTGGTTGCTATAATACATAAAATAATGGATCCATGGGTTTTTTGACTTGATTATGTATAGCGTAGAATTTCTGAATAATGGCATTTTTGGTGCATATATTGCTTATTTTCCTAAATAGGAATATTACAAATGTGTTGTACCGCAGCTTCGATCTTGGCTCATCCTATGGGGAGCAATACATCTATAGCCATGGAGAAGAGAGAGATTCCAAAACTTCTTCTGCTGGACTATGCGAGGATATTTCAAAGATATCAAAGAGATGAGATTTGACAGAGCAGAAGGAATCCCATATGAGGGTTTCACCATGGAGAAAACTCAGAGGCACCTCACATTTGTGATGGGAGCAAACAGTAGCACAACCTTCTTTCACAACACTCCACTATGCCCACATTCCTATCTTTGGAAGGTGAGGAAGGAAAGGCCCTCAATTCGGAAGAAACCCTTGGTGATTATTATCGCGGAATATGAATCTCAATCCCAAAGATTCAAGGAACATTTGAACTTTCGGGAGTTCTCGTCGGATCAAAGATGGTAGAAGATCCTTCAATCACCATAAAAAGGGAGGGTATATGCGAAACTCGGATCTAAAATGCATTTCGTGTGTAGATTATTTTTTTTTCCCTCTTATGATTGATCACTCCAAGTGCACAACCAAAGGCTTGGGTAGAGAAGTTGGATACTTATTTCCAACTCAACAGAAGTTTTTGAAGTAGAGGCTATCAAAATAAGCATGACTTGTACCTAAAAGGTGAGGCACATGAGTGGTGATTTCATGGGTTATCTACACTCGGGCATGCTAATATCACTTCATATTCGAGACTTCACCAGTGTGAGGTTGGTGGAGAGATTTGATCCTGGGGATTCGGAGGAACACTTTGTTGGGCTAACCAAGCTCGAAGAGCAATTGGGAGATTTAGAACTCCTAAATCTCTAAGTTTTTTGAAGCTTTCGATCATGAGTATCTCGACCTCACTATGAGACTAGGAGAATATGCATGTTTATAGAAGGGATGGTTGAACCATTGCATGGAAAGCTGGTGAAATCCACTAGACCAGCTACAATCCAAGAAGCTATGGAGAAGGATAGGGATTTGCAGCATTCTTTACCCAAGGCCAAAGCCCCCTTCAGGAAAAATACTCTCCCCTCTTGCCCAAGGGGAGTATGTCAGAGAAGACATCTCTTGATAATGACTGGGAGAGATCTAAGGAAAGAAAAACTTTGTTTTACTTGTCGGGAGCCATAGGTACCAAACCACTAATGTGTTGCGTGGAAAGCACATTGCATTGAGATAGATTACGATGAGGAGAAGGAGACCGCGCGTAGTGGCGAGAGGGAGGTGCACCACCCACGAGGAGATGTAGTGAAGGCATTTTCTCCAATGGGAGGGACTCTTGCAGCTTTTGAGAGGAGTTCCCAAGTATCTAACCTTGAGACTTAGAGGCACTATTATGGGACAAAGAGTGTCAGTATTGGTAGATAGTGGAGCTACCCATAAATTTATTGATACATAGCGTTGGTGCAAAGGAGGGGCATTCACATAGAAGACTTTGAGGAATTCTCGAGTTTGGTTCCAGGGAGCTAGAACCATGCGATCGTGCTTAAATATGTTCCCAGACGATTAACCATCACTATGGGAACCTACACACTGTCGAGACCACTTCTTTGTGGTTGATATTCAGCACTAACAATGTGATATTGGGTGTCCGAAGTGGTTAATCACCTCAGTGGAAGGTGACCCGCGATTGGGAAACCTATGGAGATGGAATGGACGAGAAAGGAGAGGGTGGTAAACATAAAAAATTCAAAGGCATACACACTCATCCTCCTCTATATTATCTCATCCCATCGGGATGGAAACATATTTGCACGCGAGGGGACATAGAATGGAGAGAGAGCGGTGAGATTGCATGTTTTTAGAATGCGGAAGCAAGGATCTCACCAATACATTCTACGATGTCAAAATCTATTTCTGGACCCGATCATTCTACGCATTTGGAGATATTCCTAATCGTGGAGACCTCCACAGGCTAGGTGTTTGAGCACTGACCTACTGAGTTGGAACAAGGCAGGGATCCAGCGGTAGATCACCACACCGTATAGGGATCCCAAAGCCCTATAGAGATGAGTGATTGAAAAGGCCATTCAAGAGCTTTTAGGCTCTGGACATACTTTGGCCCTAGCACTCAGCCCTTTCTTTTCCTCTTCAATGGTCTTGTTGGATAAGAAAGATAGCAGGCATATGAGAATGTGCATCGATTATAAGGCTTTCTCAACAGAAGACCATGAAGAATAGCAGTACCTCAATTCCCTGGGATCGATGAATTGATGGATGAACTAAGAGGGTCCAAGTATTTTTCTCAGAATTGACTTGAGACTCGGGGTATCATCAAATCAAGGTGAGTGGACCGAGACATCCCCAAGGTAGCATCTCGATGTCACTATGGACATTTGAGTTTGGTAATGCCTTTGCGGCTAACCAATTCTCCGACGACATCCATCTTGCATGAACCACATCTTCTCGTGGTCACTAGTGAAGAATTTTGTATTGGTCTTCTTTGATGACATTCTTATTTACAACCGCACATGGGAGGAGCATTTACATCATATTGAGGTCGTATTGCGCATTCTTAAGGAAGCGACAAATTCTATGCTAAGCTCTCTAAGTGTGATTTTGGCTCACGAGAGATGCTTTACTTGGGCCACATCATTGGAGTGGATGGGGTAAGAGTCCATGAAGAGAAGATCCATGCTATTAGAGATTGCTTCAAACCAAAAAGTCACAAAACTTTGGGGGTTTGTAGGCATATGTACCTATTACCGAAGTTTATGAGGTTCTCTCAACTAGCGACACCACTTAAAAATATAACCAATAAGGGAGCTTTTAGATGGAAAACCATAGCACGGAGAGAGCTTACATTAAGCTCGGAGGTGATGAGTAGCTGCCCGGTATGGTCCTACCTTATTTTACCCCAACCCTTTATGTTGGAATGTGATGCTTCGGGAGAATGCTTTGGAGTAGTATTGATGCAAGGGATACACCCCATAGCTTTTGAAAGCCGAAATTTGCTACACAGGGAGAGACTATACCCCCTGCGATAAGGAGATGTTGGCTATTATGCATGCTTTAGCGAGTTCCGAAAATATTTGGAGGGAAATAGATTCGAGTGAAAGGCTGATCCATAATAGTCTCGATTATTTCTTGAGCGAAGCAACTTCGGGAGAGACGAAATGGGTGAGTAAGATCCAAGCATATGACTTTGACATAGAATATGTCAAGGGAAGTATTGTAGTGGCGGATGCTTTCTATCCGGGGAGGCGACGAGCGTTGTCCTTGATGAACATGGATGCGATTGGAAGGCTCATTTGTTAGTAGAATGCTCCAAATACCAATTTGCATGTGAGATCCTAGATGGATTAGTGAGCGGTAGAGTATAAAGTGATGGATGAGGTCATATATTGCGAGATCGGGTCTTCTTGGCTAGAGATTCTAAGCTCAAGAAGAAGATTTTGTAGGCATCACATGATTCCCTACTTGCAAGGCATCAAGGATTCACTAAGACATATCGGGCTATTCGGGGAGATATTCTCATGGAAGGGTCTCAAGGAGGATGTACACTAACACATCAAGGAGTGCGTAGTTTTCCGGCAGAAAAAAGGGAGAACACAACCATCCTGCGGGATTATTGCGGCTACTCCATATTCTATATGGGAAATGGGAGAGTATTTCCATGGAATTCATCAGCGAGACCCTGAGTTTAGTGTAAAGTTGTATCTTTGTAGTTGTTGATCGAATAACAAAGTATTTACATTTCTTTGCCTATTTCTGCATGATATTCTTCTTCACGAGTAGGTTTGAGCTTTTCTTCAAGGATGTGTTTAGACTCCATGGTCTCCCGAACCATAACTTGATGATCGGGATAGCTACTTCATGGGTGGCTTTTTGGCAAGAGAGATTTTTCGGTTAGTAGTGCGGAGTTGACACCAAGTACAGCTATCACCCAAAAACCGATGAGACAAAGAAAGCTGAGAATAGTGAACAAGTGGTTGGAAGGCTACTTGTGGAACTATGTTTCGGGGCGACGAGCATGGTTGTTGGCTCCATTTGGGGGAGTGTGCTACAACACAACTTTCATATGTCCATTGGCATGACCCCATTTGGGCCCTTTATGGGTATGATGCACTTTCATTCTTGATGTGATGTTTGGGGCAATAGCTCTAGAGAAAAAGGGTGGATTCAAGAGAGTTAGGATATACTTTGGGCCCTCAAAGACAAAATTGCTGCCCTGAAAACCAACGAAGAAATATATACGGAGACGTGGTCGGATAGAGAGGAATTTTGAGGTAGATGATTTGAGTCTATCTTTATCTTCAACCATATATACAATATACCTCAAGAGGGAAAGGAGCTAAGAAGCTCAAACCTCGGTTCTATGGACCATACGGGGTGATTTTTCGTGTTGGAGAAGTAGCATATTCTGAAATTGCGAGCTTCTGGTGGGAGGCAGATCCATAACATTTTCATGTCTCATGCCTCAAGAAGGCCATTGGAAAACATGTGGTTGCCTTCATGGATCTCCCACCTATTGATGATAGGGGCCATCTAGTTTTCAACCGAGAGGCTATCTTGGATACTTAGGAGAGACAACTAAGAGGTAGGGTGATCGAAGAATACTCTGATTTGATGGAGGAATCTTCTGATGAGGATGCCACTTGGGAGGGAGAGAAGATTTTGCGGTATCCTTCTACTGTTTTCACGAGGAATGACGAAGCAAATTTTGGGAGGAGGATAGTAATATTTCCAATTAGCTTTTAGCTAGTTGGAATATTATATGTTACTTCTATTTTGTCTAGAATAATAAATGGGAGTGAGGAGACCCTTAAATTTCTTTAGTAGAATAAAACACTTCCGGTATGAATGTGGATCAGTTTAGATCTGAAAAATAAAGCCACCTTGGGTGTGAAAGGGAGCAATGCATCTGGACTAGATCAAGGTTGACCAAATCAACAGCGTTGCCAAAGAAGAGAGTGGAGCTAGTGGGGACAACGCGGTTTTGGAGGAGGAGTCTTTGCATCGAAGTAACCTCATAAATGAGTGAGGCCTAGGGTGAGGAATCTCACCCGAGAATATAAGGGAAGGGATGGCAGCCCGGGAGAGGAATTCATAATATTGTTTATGTTTGAGTCTTATGACTTATTTCTAAATACTTGAATTGTTTAGATGGGTTTGTTGTCTTGTTTAGTACAAGGGTATTCTCATGCGGGGAATTCCACACTCTTCCTTGGAGGACTTGGTAAGGGAAATTTGAGGAGAATTATTCGAGCTTAATTTCCACCATCAACATTGGGCCAAGTAGTCACCTACAGCCATAACGTAGTCCCCTTGAGGAACTACGTTATTTTTCATGGTGTTGCGGTGGAAGGGGTCAAAATCCATGTTTATGAGCTAGTTTCCTAGTGAAAGGATCAACCTTTTCACCCGGAGAGCTAGTAAGGAGAAGTTACTAACCATTTATTTGTCTCTTTAGCCATATTTTATAGCGAGCTTTAGTAAAGTATCTAGAGTGTGATTCAACCATATATCGCAGTTTTCCATAATTTTTGTGTCTCGAGTGCCTTCAAAGAAACCCTTGCCGGGTTATCTTGGGGATTGTGTAAAAGAGACTAGATCTCATTTTTCGCTTAGCTCTTTGAGTAATATATTAGTGAGATCCATTTGTTTCTCCATTTCTATAGCATAAACCCTCATTAAACCTCATGCGTGTCATATGCTGTAACTTTCTATGTTGCGAGTAGTCATGTGGCGTGTGTAGTGTTTTTTGGGTTGTTCTAGGCTTGGGAGGCCTGCTTTAACTAAACTGGAATGATTTGTTTTTTATCCCATTGTATATTTGGTTGCTATACATACATAAACTAATGTACTGATCCATGGGTTTTTCTCTGAATGTTATAGCGTAAATTTATGAATAATAGCATTTTTAGTGCCTATATACTGCTAATTTTCCTAAAATAGGAATATTACATCTCCTTTACCTAGCATTTGTGGGACATATTGCTGCCTCAATAGAAAATACCCTCATATACTTGCATCATCTGTTATGTTTCCGCATCCAAGTCTTCTTTCCTTTTCACAACTTGTCATCTAAACACAACCTTTCAGGGCCATCTACTCCTCCTCTTCCATTCTGCTCAATTTTTTTCTAAATACTCTTATGACTCACACCATAGCAATTGCTTCAATAGGAGCAGCCCCTATTTCCACTTAACGGGATAACATAAGGAACTTCACTTTTAATTTTGAATTTGGTTGTAATCAAGCGCTTCGAATTTTCTCAATTTTTTCTCACATCGCATCTCGTTTGTGTTGCTAGCCCACGATTCACAACCGTAGAGAATTCACGCCCAGCGAATCACTAGAAGCTCAAAAAGAGTTAGAGTAGTTCTTCCAGGTCCCACAACTCGCCTCTCTACACATGTTTTGAAGAGCATAAAATTCTTTCCAACCCCCTAAAGTTATTTTCTTTCTACTGACCACCTCACAACTTTAGAGTCTGTTTGAAGTCAGAACTTTCAGGAGTTAGAGTTGTAGTACGCAACTTCTTCAGGGAATGTTTCCTTCAAAAGTAGAACTTATCTGCTGAGGTTATGCTTTCTTTTGTTAGAGAAAACCACTACTTTCGTTTTGCTAGTATTTCGACTTGCATCCCCGACCCTTTCTACAAAAAAATTCTCAAGGGAGACGTAAGTGCTTCTCTTGCAAACCAAGAGCCAAATTTAGCATCAATATAAGGTCATCTAGTGTACAGCAAGAAGCCTTTATAACAAACTCGCCCTAAATGGATACCTTCACTTGCGAATTTGGGGAGCCATTCTTCAAGCTTGTCAATATATACCCTGGGGGCATATAAAGGGTATGAGACAATGGGCATCCTTCCTTGACTCCCCGATATTGCATCGAAAACTTTCGTAAATGCACTGTTGAAGTTCTAATTTTGACTTTTACCTCTTTATACGGACCTTATGCACAACTACTCTCAAATTCACGGGAACCTCGAGTTCCTCCATCACGCCCCAAAGCTTATCCCTAGGAACCATGTCAGTTAGGCTTTTTCTGAATCAACAAATCATACAAAAAACTTCTTCCTTTTTTTTCCCAAACTCTTTCAATGATGTGCCTAAAAATATAATGCAATGATCTAAACTCATGCAATGTTTAGGTCTAAAACACACTTTCCCTTTAACATGTTTATCTCTTTCTTAAGTTTCGCCCACTTGCTCTGATTTTATTTTCTAACATGCTTCCAAATAGACTTTTACAAACAAGGGGTTTATCATTGCATGGTTCTATAATTGGATGGATTGAGTTGACCTCTACCTACTCTTTGAAAAGAGTGTATCTCCATACTAGTTGTCCAATCTATGGGGAACCCCTCTTTATGCATGATGTTGTTGAAAAAATTTTGTGATGTGGGGTGAAAGAATTTTAAACCCCAACTTTAGATACTTTCTGCTTGGAGTTCATCTAAGTCCTTTTGCTTTTCTAGATACCATGAAATCAACCTTTTTATTCTCTTAATATCCGCTTGTAAGCTTTGAGCTTTATGTCATCCCTGTCTGATTCCCTTCCACCTTCTCCTTGCCTTTTTGCATTCCTCGCCAAACCAAGCATAAAATGGAAAGCACTGTTTCATACTTCTTAATTTTTTCTCTTTTGCTGACTCAGTAGTCGTGCGCTTTTGAATTAAATTTATTAGTTTGTGAATATGAATGCCATGAAATAAGAGTTCCTCCTTCTCGAAAAAGAGCCTCTCTAGCATTTATTTTGCAGTATTACAATTCTCTGGAGTCAAAATAATTTCCGCCCTTTAGGGGATTTTGTTGAACACACTCGATTTTTGACCCTAATTGCTTATTTCAGTCCAAGAGAAACTTAAACAAATTGGCTTGTGATTTGATTTTAAGTCCCAAATTTGATCTCCAATCAACACTTCCTCCATTTTCTCACACAAACCTATGCGAGAAAACTACATAATCTACTACACTTGCTCCATTGTAAGTCATGCAAGTGAAATTACTCTTTCGTAACTTTTCCCCATCTATTAAAACCATTACAAATGACTAAATCGAAAGCCCCACATACCGTGGGCAATTTTTCTCCAAAAATATATTGCAGCCTTTATCCCTTTGAAATTCATTCCCACCGATGATTACTCTCTTCACGTAAGGCGAGAAGGGTCATAAAGTCTTCTTTACAACAAAGAATACTAGCTTGTTCACCTATGCAGTTCTAGTGCATTTTAAATCCCCCACTATAAGGACTTCACCTGGCTGAGAATATATTACAATATCCGTTTTTAGGGCTCGCGAAAAGGGATCTTTGTGTGGTCAAGCCCTCTACTTTTGTATATTTTTTGAAACTTGCGGCAAGTGCAAAATAGCATGCTACAATTACGATATGATTTCCATTTTCTCGATACTTTTTAAGCCAAAAAAATTGCTTATTTCGGGGTCTTCTTTTTCTAGTTCAATTAAACGACCCTCTTTTTTCTCTTCTTACTAATACCATGATACCCCCCATTCCCTTTTTTCATTCCTCGTTGCCTTGTTCCACACTTATATCTTCCAATACCCTTAAACAAAGGTGTCTTGCACCCTTCATGCTCATGTGTTTTTCTATGAGGCAAATTATGTCTCTACCTTCCGCAATAAGCCCTAACCCCGGGTCCTTGTCTCCATGGGTAACCCTCACACGGTTCCAACAAACTAATCTTAAGGAAAACTCAATACGACTTGATTTTTATTTGTTTTTTGACATGCAAGACTCACGAGTGAGTCTTTTTCCCCGCTTGCCGATACCGACCTTGCTTCCTCATTTCTTGCTGAAGAGTTTGTTGCCTCTTCTTTGTTATCGTTTTGCTACCTTTTTTGGAAGGAGGTCCAAATTGTGCTATCACACTTTACCTTTATAAATCCATTCTTTTTCCCCTCATCTCTTGCTGCCCCTAACTTTTGTCATTTCATCCCGCCTTTCCTCTTGTTTGTCTTATAGTTAAATCCTTCTTCTAGAAAAAAATCGAGAACCCCTCAAGAGCGTCTTCTGCTTAGAATAATATCTTTATCATGAAAAGCTGGGCATGATGACTTTTTATGGGCTTAGCTTCTCATTATAGCTTACCTACTCTCCATGCTTGACATATTTGTCCTTTTGCCATTGGAGCTTGTCTTTCAAGAAGTCTCTTCCAAGGTTAAGAGTACATTCATTTTTTTCCCATAATTTTTCACCCCTTTAATAATTATGTTTTTGCTCTATCTTTTCTTTCCTTGATTTCTCTATCTTGCATGTTGTCAACCCTTGAATTTTTGTTTCTCCTTCCCTTCTTAGCAAAATTTATAATAACTTGATCCCAGGTTTTGGAGAGTTTTGCGGAATCTCCTTTTCCCTCTCTTCTCTTTGATGTCTCTTCATTGTTGTCTATTTGGGCAACTACTTCTCTCTTAATGCGGATGGTTTCACATTCATCACCTCTCGTATTCTCCTTTGCAATTTATTCATGTTTTGCACCCTTCGCTTTCATGCATTTTCCATTTTCTTTTCCCTATTCGTGAGAGCTTCATGTAGCAATGACACTTTCTCCTTCGGAATTTTGTTGCTTTCTCACTAAAAGCCTAGTTTTTCAAGCTGTTATTATATGGATTGTACAATCTCTTTCCCAGCCCTCTTTAGCTTCTACTACTTTCCAACCTCTCTTTTACATGTAACGTTCTTTCACATAGATATTAGATGACCGAGTGAGAGGTGTGGATGTGGGACTATATAAGGCATAATCATCAATGCCTTTTTTCTTTTCCTTTTGGACTTGTTGCCACGTGCTTGCAAAGAGGACCCTTTTAAATGTTGCTTCTCGTGAGGGACTCGAGTACTTTCTCGAGAATTTTTTTTCCTTGTCTACTCCCCATTTTAGACAAGCTAGTCTTTGTTTTAAAATTCCCCGATACTATTTGGAATTGACCCAAACCCACTTCCCGCTTTTGTTGATGAGGCAATTTTCAGTTGCCCTATATCATTTGTTTCACGGGTTCTAAATTTTCCTCTGTCCCATTATCATGATGATATTAAGGAAATCAAAGTCTCGCCTAAAACTAACCCTTTGTTTTATGCTTAACCCTTCAATATTCGTTGGTCTGACCATCGAAAACTCGCCGCTCTGCCCCCTGCTACTTCCGTACTACTGTAATTTTCCTTTGTGGGCTGTCTCTCTCCATCGTACGCTACTATCCTATTGTGTCACTAGATTCCATTGTCCAAATCATAGTAAATGCCAAGTTTAAACTTACGAACAACTCGTGAAATGTAATAATGCCGAACTCTATTTTGGTTGTGCCCTACGTTGTTCGTGGATCCGATGACGTTACGGATCTCTGGATCTCGAGTAATATTGTCGCGTGAACTCGATTTTTTTACAGAAATCTACGAAAATGATTTGCCCTATGGAAGCTCAAACATTTTTCTAGAGATATCACCAAAATAGATCCATGTGGGTTCAAGATCATAGACGATCCGACGGCTTGATTTCACATTCTTTATTGAATAATTAAAACCTTAAATATTGTTTTTGAGATTGTCGTAAATTAGGATTCCACTTTCTATCTACACTCAAAGTGGGACCTAGTAACGCGATCTCACATTTGAATTAAAAAAATTCCCTGCCTTTTACATAGCTCAAAAAATACGGGAAAAAGCGTTGTTGCTCGAATAGTAAAAATGCCTAGAATTTCGAACGATGTTTTTTTTCAAAAACATTTGGCGTAGGGAAAGTGTTTGGAGGGTGGAAATATATTTAGCATCTTCAAAAACTCAAGAACACTCAAAATATTGAACTTTGACTAAGGTAAACTAAATTTCCAAAAAAATTTGCTATATTTATCAAAATCTTCATATTTTTTACAATAAAAAAAATTAAATTTTTAATTTTATTAGTATTAATGTGTTTAATAAAAAAAAATATGTATCAACTCTGTGAATATTTAAACTTGATTTAGTTTTAATCAAATTATAAACCAATTGTGTGGAAAGGTGCTCTCCACCTTAGTATGATATAAATAGACATTTTGTCCAACATCTAGACTACGGGAAAATTTCCTTTTTGTTGTTTCCGTCATTTGTCGTATGGCTGTGAGGCACTCTGAAAGTTGACTTGTCTAGAAATTTCGAGAAGGTAGGTAGGGGAGTTTCTTCTTTTGAGAAAGATTTGGAAAATATCTCTTCTAATGCCCAATTGGGAGGTGCTTGATGGAGCACATAGGAATGACTATGATAAATCTTCATCTTCATAACAATCCACAATACAACTCCTTCATCGATGAGTTGCCATTTCTTTTTCCCCATTTTTCAACACTCTTCTCGGAAGAGAAGAGGTCCAATTTATCTTGAATAGTTGAAGCTAAAAATGGGTTGGGAGGTTAGGGTTATTAAGGTGGCTAGTCCATAGAATCCTTTATGTTTTGGTTCTCATGAGATCAACACTCTTAGTGCTAAGGGTGGGACCATTGACCCGCGAAAGTTGGAGTTACACCTTTCTTCACGGGACTTTCTCTCCCTTGGGATCCAGGATCGAAACTTGAATTTAGGGTTCCCCTTACAAAGATGATGATATTTGTTAGTGGCCGAGACTTTTTCTCTTTTCCATTTATAAAAGGCACTCAAGAAGGTCCGTGTGAATGTGGTTTTCAAATCTACTATGGGAATTATGGATGTTTCTACTCCCTTGATGCTTAGGAGAAATCAGTTGGAATATCTTCCCATTAGAATGTCACCATTCAAAAAGCTGAAACTAGGTAAAGGTTGAGCTCGCAGAAGAAGGTCACATTTCTTTGGAGGTTTAGCTTCCCTAGGTGCTCTTCTAGCAAGTGAGGAGCTTTATTCTATTCTTACTTTTCTCTCAATGAGATGAGTGGATAGGGCCCTTTAGAGGGATCACGTGGCCTCTATTTCCCTACCCGGATGATCATTCCTTCTTTCTAATAGCTAGAGTGTAGGGGGCACCCAAAAAATTATGGCTCTGCGTGATACTTTTTGAAGTTGTTTCACGATATTATACTTATCCATGAACTCTATGGTGGGCGGTTAAAAGGTCGAGAGGTTTTCTTCGGGATCCTAGGGGAGGGGACGCCGATTGTTGGGCGCCCTCCATTCCACTATGGACAACGTGAAAGCCGCATCATCGACGAGCATGGGCATACGTACGACACATACGTGATGGCAACGGCGCCGAGTGTTAGCAGTTGCAACCAAGGGGTCATGGGTTCCAGTTCGAAGTTACGTACACCTAGGGTCACGTTTGAGCCTCGTTCTTTCGTCATGCCTTGCTTTACCCTTCTCGGTCGGGTTCGCGCTGCGAGGGTTGGCACACTCAGCACCACCATTCACTGTCTGGTCGAGGCTTCAGATTATGCTTGTCGCACTCTCATCCGACGCCATTGTCACGACATTCTTACGACTTGCTTTGATTCATACTCTTCTGATGGGTGATTGTGCTGCTTCTTTCGTTTCAATCTTCTCGTCCATTTGTCGAGTTTATGAACATCAAGCTCTCGAACCTTTCTTCTTCGCTCTCTATTGTTCTTTTGCTCCTCACTTTTTCAATAGGGGAATTTCTAGGTTCAAAATGGGCCTCCTTAAGTGTAGCCTAGCGTGTGCGAATAGTGGAAAAATCTAACAAGATTCGATGACATCATCAAATTTGGGAGGAAAATGAAAAAATTACTTTTCAATTACATTAACTTTATCTTCTCAGTGCCTTTACCAAACCTGGAGCGGTGGTGAGTATGAATTTAATTTCTATCCATGAGTACCCATAAGGTATACCGAGGTCCTAATAATATTTAAAACGTATAAACATATGTGCTATGTGATTACAATCATGCTTTTTATGTATTTCATTTTTTGTGTAGTAGAGTTCATCTAGTATGAACATGGTACCCTTTAGATGAGGAATTAAATTCCGCACCAACGTAGCACTGTAAATTTATAAAATCGCTAGTAGAGGAAGTTTAAATACGAATGAAAAAAGTAGTTTTATTATTTATTATTTTTTAATATTTTTACTTTTTTACTCCAAAAATGGTGAATCATCCTCGTGATTACATCATCATCTTTGAACTCATTATTGTTATAAAGTTGATGTAAGGCTTTAGGAGGTCGTATTTAGACCTCAAAATTTCTACTGTTGGGTCATATGGATTTGTCAACTCGTTCATCCATTGTGCTTAGTCATGGACCTCATGGAGAGCCTAGGCTAAACAGGCTCATATCTGTGTAAATTTTGAGTTTTTGTATGTACACCTAAAATTTGCATGCAAGAAATTGGAATATTAAATTTTTTATTTCACTTAGGGATGAAATAAATGGGGTATGAGTGTCCATGCATACACCAAAATCTAAATAAAATCTCTGAATGTGAAAGGATCAATACGAAGGTCGTGACTTCACCCTCTGGTGTGTGAATGCTAGCTCAGGAAAAGGTCTAAGGCTTGACCAAGTCAACAACGCCGTACAGGAGGTGGAGAGCATCTGTAGATAGCTATAGATAGGGTGGGAGCAGATTCTTTGCAGATAAAACCCTAATTGAGTGGGGCTCAAGGAAAGAAGGCTCACGCATGGATCAAAGGAGGGCAAGGCAAATCCACAGTAACATATATTATGAGTGATATTTTGATTTGTCTCGCTAGACTATTCTCGCTTTCTTCAAGCTCGTTTAGTTGAGGCTATTGTGCTACACTAGCACAAGGATTTCATTTGTTTAGGAATTCCTTCTCCTTTCTTATGAGGCCTCTTGAAGGAGTTTTGTACTAATTTTTTTCTCACATCTAGGGCTTGAGGCCAAGCATCCTCCTTCAGCTACAACGTTACTTTCTATGATGATTATAATGTTGTGTTGCAGGGTGTTGCGGTGAGGATTCACAAAGCACCACTTCGTACTGCATTGTTTTTCAAAGGGAAGGAGCCTCCATTCCTTTGGGAGATCGATAAGGAAGGCTCAAGAGTAGATTTTTCGTATCTTGGCACTTGGCGAAAGGACTTCCATCATCTACAGCATAGTCCCTTGTAGGAACTTTTTCAATCTTGCAGTGTTGTAGTGAGAGGGTCAATCCCACTCAATCTTGAAAGTTGCTTTTTTCGAGAAAAGGCCAACCTTTCTCCTGAAAGTTTGTAAGAAGGATCCCTCCTCTTCATATCTTGTATTATTTATATGTATGTATACAAGCTTTAGTTAGATTACATATCTTTTTCAGTATCCGGATCCTGGCGGACTCAACATTTCTGTACATTGTAAGCTTTCATGAAACCCTTCGTCGAGGGTTATCCTCCTAATGTGTGGCGTATAAGCAGATCCCTATTTTTCTTCATGTATTGATCTAATAAACTCGAGATATGTTATTTACATTATATTTTAGTAGAAAACCTCTAAAACTCCATGTTGTATATGCTTTCAGTAAATAGTCAAGTCATGGGGTTTGGGCCTTTTTGAGCCACATTTTGGGACTCGAGAGATGCTGTTTAAACAAGAAAAAGAGAGTTTGTTTGAATATTTTCCGGGTGTGAGTCCCATATTACTTGATTTAAGGGATCCTAATGTTATTTCACTATTGTAATGCAATTATCATACGGTAATAACGTTTTTTAGCGCGATAAATTCTTTGCATTTCCCCACTTTGGGTTGAAATAATGGATCATATTTTTGTTTAGCTGTTGTACATGTAATTGATGGCTATGTGTTATATACACATTTGATGAGTTATTTATTTCTCATTTCTATTTCCGGTATTGTGCTTATGAACTGTCGCATTCCCATTTTGGGATATTACGGTGGTATCGAGCACATCTTGGCTCTGTACGTGTGAGTTTCAACCATTATGTTATCGGAGAAAGAGAAAGAAGATCGATCGAAATGTTCGGAGAGAGGAATGAGCCTTCTCTCTATCCCTTTTTCAAAAGCGAGAAGGACCCTCAACAAGGAGGTCAAGCGAAAGAAGAAGCGAGTTGGGACTATGCCCTTTCCTTTTGACAGTGGACTGACAAAATTGCGAGAAAGATGAAGGACACTTGGATCACAAGATCCTAGAGTGAATACCTTATTGAGTACAAATCTCAGCCTCGAGCCTTCAAGGAGACTACATAGCTACCCTCAGATTCATTCAATTGGAGGGAGAGAAAGACCATGTAGCTCAAGGAGAATCAAGGGAAATAGGTTTCTATTTTCTACCTTTGATGGGTCCTCTACGACAAGGAAGCTTGGGAAAAGAAAACTCGATGCATTCTTCCTACTACATCAGTTGGTAGAGAAAGAGGCTATATAAATCATGCGATCGTCACGCCTTGAGGGTGAGGCCAATATTTGGTGGTTCAACCATTTGGATATACGAGTGCATACTTTTGCTTGAGTTTACTCAAAGGTTGATTAGAAAGCTTTTGACAAGAGAGAACCAGCAGGAGAATCCCCTCACCACCATTGGAGGAGATAGGCACCAAAGCACTTGTCGTCACAACCTTGGAGGAAGCGACCTCCATCTTGACGACTTTCGGAGGCCAACACATATGAGGAAGATGCTCTTGCAACCTGCAAGAAACTTCCAAGCCTACTCAAGGTATGATTAAGTTTCCATCTCTTCGTCATTTCAACAAATCTTATGGAGGGACTCTACATCATTAGATATCTAACTGATTTAGAGCACTAGAGTTGCCAGCACGTTGCTACAGAGCGAGCGGTGATGAAGAAAATAGGACCCATTCCTTTATGGGAGCATTCAAATGGCAGCTTCATTCGGAAGCAGAGTGGAGGAAGAAAAGATAGATGGTAGACATCTTGAAGTGAGAAACACTTTCTCCTTTCTAGATGAGCACTTTCTCAATGAGAGCACTCTCAACTCAAAGTAGAAACTTCTGCCCAAGAAGATCAGCACTGCATTGGTTTTGTAAGGCCATTGATGATAAGAAGGTCTCATGGAGAGATCTTTATTGAGGTGAGGAACTTCAACACATCTTGGAGTGCAAAGTTCTTCAATGGGTTTGAGGAGGTTTTTTCCCTCATCACACTTGGATCTTTATGGATTCAAGGGGAACATTGGTGAGAGAGTCTTCTGAAAGATCTCCAAGGATAGCATTTCAACATCCTATGAAATGCAAGGGAGAAATCTGATTTGGGAGGATGGTAGTCTTCCTTGGGAGAATGCTAAGGAAGAACATGGTGGGAGGCACCTACATGTGGATGGAGAGCTGTGGAAGCGAAGCTGAAAGCTACTTGCAAATCTATGATACTTGAGCGGTAGGAGGCTTGGCTACGTTGGCTACTCTTGAAAGATTTTGGCCATCATCCTCTTTCTAAGGGTATGTGGCAGGATATTGCATCATTGGTAGCAGCAGAAGTATGGACACATTGTGTTGATATCACATTCTTCATATAAATCACCATGTTTTTACCACATAGATTTTGTATGATGGAGGTATGAGGAGGCAGACAAAAATTTTTTTTGTTGCTTTGGATGTTCTTGAGAGAGCAAGGGTATATTTTCTCTCACACTTGCATGATGTTGCATGGGAGTAGGAGATGCACTATCATGAGTGCAAAGAGGCTACTCCTTGGCCTTAGATGATCAAGAGGTACTTCACTTTTGGGAGGAACTTCTTATGTGTAGCAGCATTATGGGAGATGTCTTTGACAAGGAGCATGTCAAAGAATGGAGCTAGTAGAGTTGGAGAGCTCATTTTGCATGAGACAACAACACTATCACTTGGGAGCTTGGGTTTATTAATGGAGTGTCCCTAGGATCACTTCACCATTGATGCACTTGGTGGATAAGGAGGAGGGTGAGAATGATGAAGTAATGGATGGAAACATCTATTACAAAGATGTGATCTTCTTAACTGGATTTCCAAGCATACGAGAGCGATCTATCACAAAGACATGATTCATTCCTCTTCATGGGAGTGTGTCATACCACTATGGAGGAATTATTCACATACATATGCATCATCTTACTCCCTCAATCACATGGTAAGAATATTGTTTTTGCATCCATGGATTTTCTAACACGAAAGATTTAGATACTCTTACCATTCATATTCGAAGCTGCATTGCTCCACGAGAGAGGCAAGCTCTTTTCATTGAGCTCCATGGTCAACATTGGTCAAATTTTTATGATGGAAACGTGACCCATCTCCTTATGTGGCCTTGGGAAAGTTTTTTCTCTTTCATGTATGTTCAGTTGATGTACCCAACCCTTTGCTATTTATCAAGTAGATGTCATGAAATACATAAATATCCATGTAACAAACAACTTCCAATGTAATTTCTCCGAGCTTAACAAGTTTGAAAAACTGCTTACTTTGCCACTATTGGGTAGCAAAGCTGTTGGTACTCTTGTTTGCACCACATGAAGCCTTCAGAATTTTCCTCATTTTGATGCTGATCATGATTTCATTTGCTAATATTGATCTTATTTGGATTGGAAGCATGATTGAAGAGAGAGCACATGAGTTGGATGTGTTCTTTGGGGAAGAGGATTCCCACACTTTTTTCGGCATTACATGTTATAATGGGAGCACGAGAGGAGATATGGCCACTATAGCCAAACACTTGTTTCCTTTTTTTTGGAGGTGAGCCATGTGATTGATGGGATGCCATATGGTGATGATTTCCTATCCATCACATATGGGATGATTTGGGCCAGCTTGATTCACAGAGCGCTTGGAGAGTGAGATCTTTGGATATCTAGTCTTCATCTTGCCATCTGAGGGCAATTATTTTGTAGCATAGGATCAACACTATGCTCTACACTTATCATAAGTGGAGAGGAGGACAGCGTGGGGTAGGCTCCTATGTCTACCATGTTCAGATTTTCAGCCCACCTACATTGCATGAGCTCAGAGGTAGAGTGAGCATTTTCAGGGAGTTGCCATGTTGGGAGATGACTCATTTTGTATGGATGATTGCTTGGGGGATGGAGGATCCACATGGGAAATATGTTTCCCAATGTATTTCAGACTCCATGCCTTGAGAGGAACTCTAGACATCACCTTATTTCTTCCTTGAGTACTTTACTCATTCATGATGATAGCCCTTTCTGGCTAGCTTGCATGCTTTGGGATGGAAAATTTGGAGATTCATCGATGAGACAACATCTCATTCCTTGGAGGAGTACATCATGTGTGGATGTTACGGTAGGAGGAAGGGAGACTCTTTAGTTTTATCCTTGCGGTTTCTTGAGGACAAGCAACATTTGGGAGGGGGAGGACTCGTAATATTCCAAAATTTGCATCAGCGAAATTGGAATATTAAATTTTGATTTGACTTAGGAGATGAATAAATGGGTATGAGGCCCATGCATAATAAAAATCTAAATAAAATCCTCATAATGTGAAAAAGGATCAACATAAAAGCTGGACTTCACACCTTCATGTGTGAACAAGAACTTTTGCATGTGGACAAGGTCTAGTTTAACCAAGTCAACAACGCTCTGATAGGAGGTGGAGAAAGCATCTTGTGAGACAACACGAAGAGATAGTGAGGAAGATTCCTCGGTAGAGGAAAACCATAATTGAGTGGGGCCCAAGGCGAAGAAGGCTCACATATGGATAAAAGGAGGGCAAGGCATCTATAGAAAGACATCTTGTGAGTGATATTTTGATTTGTTTGCTTAGACTATTCTACTTTCTTCAACTCGTTTAGTTGAGATTGTTGTGCTTTGCTTAGCACAAGGATTTTCTGTTAGGAATCCTTCTCCTTTCTTGAGATGCCTCTTGAAGGAGTTTTGTGCACTGATTTTTTTCTCACATCTAGGCTTGAGGCCAAGCATCCTCCTTCAGCTACAACATTATTTCTGCAGCAATATAACATTGTGTTGTAGGGTGTTGTGATGAGGGTTCACAACACCACTCTCGCACTCATTTTTTCAAAGGAAGGAGCCCTCCCATTCCTTTGGGAGATCAGAAGGGGAAGGCTCAGGAGCATATTTTTCATATCTTAGCACTTGGCCAAAGGAATTCCATCATTTACTGAAAGTGTAGTTCCTTGTAGGAAATTCGTCATTTCTTGCAAGTGTTGTAATGCCAGGGTCAATCCCCTCAATCTTGAGTTGCTTTCAGTGGGAAAAGGCCAACCTTTCTCCCGTAAAGTTTGCAAGAAAGAATCCTCCTTAATCTCTTGTATTATTCAGCTATATGTATACAAGCTTCAGTTAGACTATGTTTTTCAAATCTCAGATCTGCAGATCTAACATTTTGTACATTGTGCTTTCATGAAACCCTTGCTTGAGTTATCCTTCTAATGTGTAAAAAGGGCTAGATCCCTATTTTTATTCATGTATTGATCTAATAAACTCTAGATATATTAATTCCATTCTATTTTAGCAGAAATCCTCTAAAAAATCACGCTTTACATGCTCTGGAAATTTACGAGTTTAGTCTTGTCATGGGGTTTGGGCCTTTTGAGCTTTTGCTATCTAAGACTAGGAGATCTCTAAATAAATAAGAAAAGGATTTGTTTCGAATATTTTCCGGGTGTGAGTCCATATTACTTGATCTAAGTGATCCCAATGTTATTTCCTCCTATTATAACGCAATTCTTTCCGGCAATAACGTTTTTACAAAGATAAATTGCTGCATTTCCCCACTTTTGGGCTAAAATAATGGATCATATTTCTGTTGATGTACATGTAATCGATGGCTATGTGTTCTATACACATTTTATGAGTTATTTCTCATTTCTATTTCCGTAGTTGTGCTTATGCATTCTTTGCATTCCCATTTTGGGATATTACATCGTATGCATTTTTTGGAACTTCTTTGCATTTTTTCCGCATTTTTTCCTGTTTTTCCCCTGTTTTCTATTATGGGATTTTGTTAATTTTATACTTGTTTTCTGCTTGGTAATGTTGAAGTCTAGCGAGCTCTATAATTTTCTGGCTCTCCATTTGGCTTCGCACCTCCCCGACAGAAATTATATTCTTAATCCATTTCATGTGTGTTTTTTAACACTTAAAATCATGTGTTTTTGAAACACTTTAATTCTTTTTTTGGAATATTTGTCTCTATATGTTTTAGAATTGGTTTTAGTGAAATTCTGTGATTTACGACTTGTTTCTTCAGATATATACATGTTTTATGGGTTTTAGAATAGGGTCTATATGAGAGTACTCAGCGTAAGGTCGCTCGCTTTGGATATATGGTTTTAGTAATTTGTGATTTACGACTTTGCTTCTTCCGATATATACATGTTTTATGGGTTTTGTAGAATAGGTTCTATATGTATAATCCTGCAATAAGGCTGCCGCTTTGGATATATGGTTTTAGTATTTTGTGATTTATAACTTTCTTCGCTTGAGTATATGTTATGTTTTTCATGGGTTTTATAATAGGGTCTATATGTATACCTATGTAATAAGGCCACGCTTTGGGATATATGGTTTTTAGTCATTTGCGATTTATGACTTGTTGTTTCTGATATATACATGTTTTATGTGTTTTAGAATAGGGTCTATATGTATAATTCTACAAGAATAGTCGTTGCTTTTGGACATATGGTTTTAGTAATTTTTGATTTACGACGTTGCTATCACATATATACATGTTTTATGGTTTTTAGAATAGGTTTTTTAGAATTATTGTTTTGGATTTTTAGAATAGGGTTTACTACAATCAATCACTTTTAGGTATGTATTAGTATATTTGCATCCGAAAGACTATAGCTATATGTATAATTGTACTGTATTGTTGATTGGTTATAGCTTCTGTCCCCTTTAGGGATAAACCGAATGATTTATCCTCAAATGGAATTGTCTCATAGATTAGTGAGTCTTTTATAGATGTTAGTGATTAATATGATATTTGAGATTGTATATGTTAATGGATTATATTTATAGTAGAGTTAGTGATGATGATAGGGAGTGTCACTAGGGCTCTTTCATTATCAATTCGCATATCGACATAATGGTTTCCCGAGCTCCGTAACCTCCTTCCCCTTTTAAGGAGGAAAGTCGTTGTTGAACGATGTTCTTTCGGATTACATATGTATAATCTGCATTGTATGTATAATTTCACTTTATATTTGCATCAGTAGAATTTATTTATCATGTAGGTACTAAGATGATCAGGGAAAATGGTTTAGACAAATAGGAATATTTTTCTTGAAATTTTTAGGTCCAGCATTGTGTTTTTCTATCCGTTAAAAAAACAGGGAATGTGCTCTTTGGACTTTTAGGTCCCTTCAGCGTATATGTGCATCCAGTACGATTAGTAGTCTATAGTCGTGCAGCTAATTGCAATCATATATTTGCACTGTTTCGATTTGTTTGCACAATTTTGCAATGTATATTTGTAATCGTAGGTTTATTTTATGACTGATTTCAGCAGATATTTTCCTGTAACATTATTTGCTATATGTTAATTTTTGATGATTTATGCTCCTATTAACTTTTCAAGATATGTTTGTATGTCTTTTGATGGATTTTCCTCTCTTGGGTGGATGGGGTGGACATAGCTATATGTATAATCCTATTTTGAGGCTTTTGCAAATATTTCTTGTTCTTTTGTGTCCACAACAACCCTCTTATCATTGTGAATTTGTTTGTTATTGTGAGGCAATATAGTTATGCGTGTTAGATCATTTTTCGGATCAATTTTGAGTTAAGATATCAAACTCTATTTTTTTTGCAAAGGATGGAAAGGCATGCTTTTATATCCATATTGAAGTTGTGCCATCTTTAGTTCCTTTTTGAGGATTCAATTAATTTTTGATGATTTATGCTCCTCTTAACTTTAAGATATGTTTTTCCGTCTTTTGATGGATTGCCTCTTCTCTTGTGTGATGGGGTGGACATAGTTATATGTATAATCCTATTTTGAGGTTGCAAATATTTTCTTGTTGTTTGTGTCCACAATAACCCTCTTATCATTGTGAATTTGCTTGTTATTGTGGAGGCAATATAGTTATGTGTGTTAGATCAGTTTTGGTTAAGATATCGGACTCCAATTTGTTTTCAAGGATGGCAAGGCATGCTTTATATCCATCTTGAATTTGTGCCATCTTTAGTTCCTTTTGTAGGATTCAATTACTTTTTGATGATTTATGCCCCTCTTAACTTTAAGATATGTTTGTTTGTCTTTTGATGGATTTCCTCTTCTATCTTGTGTGGATGGGGTGGACATAGCTATATGTATAATCCTATTTTGAGGTTGCAAATATTTCTTGATGTTTTGTGTCCACAACAAACCTCTTATCATTGTGAATTTTATTTCTATTGTGAGAGCAATATAATTATGCGTGTTAGATCATTTTTGGTTTAGATCAGTTTTATTTATTTTTAAATTGATTTGATAATATCTCCAATCACTCTTTTCATTCTAAGAAAATTTATAGAGCTCGTGACTCGCAGTCCCGCTAACATACTTTAATACTAATCAATGCAATACAATCATTCTATAATTTAAACGTATTGTTTTCTTACGAAAATAACAATTAATTTATTTGTACATAAGGGAATACTGCATCATATATCCATCTTCACTAATAAAAATATTGCATCAAACCAACACACAAATCATAATTTATGTATTCTCATATCTACCAAAGGAGGTGATAGCTGTACACCTCCAAAGCATAAATCTTTTCATTTTACTATTTTTGAACTTCATAATATTTAAATTTTATTATGTGGACCTCTTTTCAAGTCCACCTTCAAACAAAAACCCCTAAATAATTTCACTTTTTCAAAGGAAATGGATTTACAATGCAATGGGCATCTCTATCCCCATTTTGTCATCATGTTAAAAACATAAATTTCGAGAAAGGAGTCTTGTCATTTGGCTCTCACTCTTCACAAAATCATATAATTTTAATTATTGAAATGTATTCATTTTTGAAATGCAAGAATTAAAGTTAGGTGCAAGATGTTTGAGATATGGTCTCGATAGTATATGTCATGATTCAATTACTATTTACTAAAATTATTATTACCATTCACGTGTTGATATAATAACTATTACTAATGTATGAACATGCTTATACTCTCGATCATCTTATAATCTTCATATTACTAGTATTACTCGAGTTTCAGCTAAACATTATGTATAGATTAATCACACTAATAATCTCATTTATACAAGTGTTCATCGTATTCGGACTAACATATTGTAATATAACCTCATTACTATTATCTCCATATAAGTTGATCTACTACATCGTTTCACCCTATTATGATGTAACCTCATATTTGTACTTAATAGCTTGAGTTACTTTCCTCGTTAGGTTTGATATCAAATGATAATACGAGGTGTTGTTAGCTCTATATTATCAATATGGACTCTATGTTATTACTGTAGAATCACTCCTTTTCTCACCAGTGAAACTGTCCGCTCGTGGCACAAGTGGGTATCGCACTCTAGTGAAGGGATCCTCGGCGTCTGCAGGCTCAATCAACAAGCTGCTCTATCGTTGGTGGTAGGCAACAAGCTAGCAAACATGTTATGAATCGACTCTGATAAGTTTCATGTTAATGGATCTTTGTATGGCATACTTGGCATTAACTCTATATTTGGGAGTACCTTGTGAATGGAAATAGCCTTTTTATATGTTAGTGAACCTTCATAACATGGTTTATGAGAACTCCATAACATAGCTATGTATTAAGTCTATTTATGAGAACTATATATTGCAGTTTATATTGCACATCTCATTGTGCTATCACAATGGTTGTATAAAGAGGTATGCTTTGTTGCATGTTGTGTGTGGATAGATATGTGAGATATGGTTTTCAAAGTATGTTGAAAAACATTTGAATTATAATTAGTGTAGTAGAGGAAATCTTTGGAGCTATTAATATAAAAAAGTCCAAACATAGAGAAATTCTAGAAAATATTCATAAAATAATAGAACTAACATTATACAGATATCAAAAAAATAATAGATCTAACAATTATTATAGATCATGTCATTTTTTTCGGGATGTTCCATTATAATAGAGTATAAATGTTCCTTCCTTACAATTCCACATACGACATGGAATAAATCAACCTCTCATGTGACAAGAAAAATAGAAATTCCATCCAAAATCCACATCATAATGTGGTTACAACCAAAAACATAGAACACCCCTATTATTTATGGCCTTGAGAATCTTCGGTGCCAAACCCTAAGTTGCACGATTGAGCGAGTAGGTTGGCTCTCCCTAAGAAGGTTTGATTAGGTTTTGCTTCATTTCTGCCATATAATTGAGAGGAATGTTTTCCCTTTCCAACTCATGGAGGAATTGAGCTACCTATACCTCATACTTTCGCTAAATGGAGGTGTGTGATGAGCATACATTGAATTCACACCTCCTATGGTAGGAATAAGGAAAGTGGTAAACCCACATTTTGATAGTGAGGCACTTTGAATTTTTATGAGGTCCTCGAATAATGGTGTATTATTTTTCAATATTGTCCAATGTGTTGGACATGTCCCTAGTTTCATTTTCTATCAATTGTGCTTGCATTTATGTCAACCATATCACCATCCATTGTTCCTTTTCAAGCATTTGTTTAGCCTTTCTTACTTCCTTTTCATGTCTTCCCATTTGTTTTTGTTTCTCCTTCTCTTTCCTTTCTCTCTCTCTTTCAAAGCCTTTCATTTGCTCAATGTTGGCTTGGAACATCCCCTTTGTTGCCTTCTTTCTCCTTGGCTCGATCCTTTTTTTCTCTATTTTAATTCCTGAATTTCAACTTTTTTCTTTTAGACTCAACTAAGAGTTTTATATAGTCTTCGAGGTGAGTATTATGAACTTCATCCCCAAATGGTACTGTCACGGTGTCTCGCTTCTTTTTCATTGACACTCTTTCTCTATTGGAAGCTTTAGGAACCACCCAAGTAACTTCACCCACCCACACTCCCCAGCACACTCCCGCATCTCATTTCTTTGGCACTTGCCTTTCCGTATGTGTAGGGAAATTGATTGAAAATATTGTTATATTCATCTGTGCCTCATTATGTGCTTCATCTTCTTCCATTGATCTATTTTTCCACTAAAAAAATGGAGCAATTTCATTGTTCAATTCGACTAGTTGTGAAGGCATGTTCATGCTTTTTTTCACTGGTTCTTGAGACACCGTATTCATTCAAATTAATCATGGATTATGCCTAGCCATGATGGTGGGTTTAATTGGCTTGGCAATGTTAATTATTCATTTTCAATGTCATTAAAATTATCATCAATTTCATTTTCAACTTCATACCGCATTAACAATATCACCATAAAAAGTTCTCATGTGCTTGAGTTGGTAGAAAAACCTCCATGTTGCTATCAATTTGTTCATGAATATACTATGTTTCACATACACCTGCTAATCATCAACGACATATAATTGTTCCTTGAGAGGGAAATTATATTACTAGTTAGCAACCACATAAGCATATGTTCATGTAGTTCATTTCTTGCACTTCAAAATTTGTTTGGACATGCTCTTCTTCGTAGCTATCCACATGAAATGCCTCAGCTACAACCAGATCTATGCATAGAGCATCATAATTCAGCAAAATGGGCATATTCATGTCCCTCCCTAGCCTGACCTTATGATATTTGATGGTCCTTAGCGAGCCCTTTTAAAAGCCTTACTTACAAGTTTCGCTTTAGCTCGAACCTTTTCACCTCAACCCATGGATTCTTTGCCATCCATGGGCATGCTTTGACCTAAAATATTTCTTGAAAGGGCCAAACACACAAAAATCAAGGGGTTGCAATACGTGAGTGGTATGAGTGGGCAAACTGTTGGGGCACTTTAATTCAAAAGTGTTTTCTTCCCTCAATTGTTTGTACAACCATGTGCAGCTTCCATGATCATACAATGTCAATAGGTGTCCGTTGTTAGTGAGACACTACTTGTACAGTGTAGCGTGTAGGAAAAGCCAATTTAAAAAAAAATTCTTTAGTCATCCATGCATGGGGATGTGCAGTCATGCATGCACCCGGTTCATAGTTTTCGTATATATTTTTTCAATCGATTTTTACCTTTGAATAGATAAAAAATCTCAGGATTAAAGCACTAATTTCATTTGGCACATCATAAAATGGTTATCTACTCCCTACTCTTAGGAAAAATCTTTGGCAGCGCTCGTCTCTTTTCATTACCCGACATATCATAATTCTTCCCGCTTATAAACTTGTTTCATCGATAGCTCCATATATAGTCCGCACCACAAGAATGTTTATCGTATGCACTAGAAAGAGATATATTATAACTTACATACAACTTCATGGAACCAAATTTAATGTTATGTCTCTGTCAAGGCCCTCGATTGTATGCAATAAAAGGTCTCGATTCCTTTTTTAAAACCCAAACCACCATGACTTTACAAGAAAACCATATTTGAATGCGGTTTGGCCTCCCTTGACATATTTGAGCAACCATGGACTTTAGAGTTGTATCAACTCTAGCCTCATGTCCCAATTGGGCCATTTCTTTACACTTTTCAAACCACCTACCACCCTCCTCCTCTTCGATCACTGAACTATAAGAGGCCCTCTATGTTTAGTATGATTGAGTCCATTTATTCAATAATGTATTGATGAGGGAGGAATACCATGTTTCTTTACGGATGCTCGAATTTAATATCCATTAAACTCTATGTTGTCAGTTTACGCCTAACATTTATTCTTTTTGTCCAACCTCTTATAGCATTGATATGTTTGAGTTGAACTTTCCCCTTGGACTATGGTTGTGCGATGGCTCCGTGAGTGGTGGTGTGACAACACCAGCTGTAGCCACATCGTCATCCTCAACAACATTTATTGGAGCATTGTTGACATATGCATCAATTGTCCTTTCCTCATATGATGATGCTGCAGCAAATTTAGGCACCCTTGGTCACTCTTCTACCACTTCTCCTTGTACGAGCTACATAACTAACTCTTTCCATGGATGCAACTACCTACAAAATTATTTCATGCATTTAGTTAAGAATAATTTTTCTATTAATTTGTAGTTTATGTGGATAACAAAGCATCCGAAATTAGTATGGTTAATAAAAAGTATGATATAGAGCTCCTTTATAAGGGAAGAAATAGCATTATTTTGATTAAGGTAAAATAATTTGAGTATAAAAATGTTAGGTTGTTTTTATTAAGATAAAAACAATCTGTCTAGAAAAATTCTGGAGGAGCCCACCCAACATTAGAAAAGTCAGTATGAGCATAACTTTGTAGAAGAATTTTAAGATTAGATTAGTGTGTTCAAGCCTGTGGGTTTTTTAATGTCTTTCCTTATGTTATCCTTTTTATTATTTTCTATCTTGTCATCTTTGATTCCTATGCTTAGCTATTGCATAAAGATATGTTGACTTCAAGTTCAAATGATACAACTTCTATGTCTCAGCCTATTGCAGTATAGATATGTTAACTTCAAATGCTACAACTTCATGCTCATTTACTAAGATATTTTCCGCGTAATTTGAATTAATGATACAATTTTTTTACACTAATGATGCAGTTCCTTAAATATTGTGAATGGTTTTCTTATGTTTTTGTTTTTGTTTATTTTTTTCCTCGAAGCTTTCATGCTCGAAAGCATGAATTTAAACCTTCATGGGATTTCATCAAACACTTTGGGACTAGATATAAATATATAAATATGGGGTATAGTGCAATTTAAGCTAGCCTCTCAAAGACCTTTGATTATTTGAGTAGTTTTCTGCGATTTAGAATTCTTTCTTTTGCAACTTTGTAAGATTGAAGAGTAAATAATATGGCTCACATGTAGACAAGCATTTAGAAATCTAATTTTCTCTTAGATGTTTCCAAACCCTTTTTCATATTTCTACTTTGCAGCTCGCATTCACCATAACTAGACTCTGGGAGGATAACTTATATTTTTTTCTTATAAGGATGCAACTCGCTGAAGCATGGACATTGCAACAATACTCAGTGTAATTTTTTTCTCTTAAATAATTCTAATAATGATCCCTCCCTTGTAGTTTTATTTTGATATCTTTTTGATATCTTCTAGGTCTTGATTATCTTTAGCTTTCGTATTCAACTACAATCTTTTTTGGATGAAAGAAAATCTATAAATTTTCATCAAGGTGAATATCTTCCTTAATATTTCGAAAGAATGAATATTTTTACCCAGTATGCCCGGTATTCTAATGTTGAAGCCTAGGGACTAGAATGAGATGAAAAAAAATTGAAAGAAACCCTCGAGCTTTTCAAGCTATCGCAATCACCGTAATGTGAATCGCAATCACCGTAATGTGAAGGATTTATTGAACCGATAATGATAGTCATACTAAATTTTTTATTTCCTTGAATCCTTTTCACATGCAATCAATCTACTATTTTCCATTGCACCCACATATGCCTCTCTAATTTCTAATCTATGACATTGTTCTTTGAATCCTTTTCACATGCAGTCAATCTACTATTTTCCGTTGCACCCACAAATGCCTTCTTTAATTTCTAATCTATGATATAAATGGATATCTTCCGATATCTTATGAGTATTTGTTTTCTTTATCTCCGCATTCAATTACAATATTTTCTAGATGAAAGAAATTTATACAATGACTATAAAGTCTTACAATGTTGGAGACACTCACGTGAAATCCTAAGTTTGGATTGGGAAGACATGGTAATTTTGCAAGTTGTTCTGCGCTGAGGGTATCCTTAGCTACTGTTCTTAGACCTAGTTATAAAGTGCATTGCCTAGACATTAGAAGTTTTTGTTGTAATCTAGTTAATTGTGTTATACATTTTGTTAATTTTGTTGTTGTATATGTAAATTTTGTTCTATAAATTTTGTTGTTGTATATGTTCAAACTTATAGAGAATTGAGTTGCTAATGTTTTTTGAATAGCATCACGTTGACAAAATTATTGTACAATAAATTATACATGCTCCATGATAGATGGTAGCCAAAAATATTTGGGGAATGATAATTTTTGCAATTTCTTTGTTGCTGAGGGTAGCCTTAAATTTTGCAAGTTGTTTGCTTGTTGAGGGTAGCCTTTAGCTGCGTTTCTCGGACCTAGTTGTAAAGTGCATCGCCTAGAACTATTGATAACATTCATCTCCTCAACTCAAATCAAAGGAGAAAAACCGTAAGAAAACCGAAATAAAGACTTAGAAATGCAAATAAGAAAACTGAAATAAAGACTTGGAAATGAAAAGTAAAAGTGTAATAAAATTGAAAATAAAGAATCATAAATTGAAAACAAAATTGTAATAAAATTGTGTCGTAATTGGAAAAACTAACCTCGAATATACTATGAAATGTTATGTGGTGTGTTCTCATGATGGTTTGTTTCTAGTGGTTGGTGAATAGCTTGAATGTGAAACATGTAACTTCAACAATGGTTGAACTTATTTTATAGTTTTTTACGCAGATGAATCTAATTGGTGACAATGATGGACATGGATTGTAATGGCTTCATTTTGCACGTGTGACTCGCAGATTGAATTTCATGTGATCCAATGGTTGGGAATTCGTTTTTTGTTGATCCATGTGCTTTGATCTATTTTAAGGGAAATAGAATAGGTTGAATGTCATTAATTGAATTTATTGGTTCGGTGCCATTTATTGTACACAATGGGTTTAAATGTTGTTATTAGGTGGGTGTCAACTATTGAACACAATGGGTTTAAATGTTGAATAAAAAAGAGTTATGGGTGACATACATTAACTTTTATTATGTGCATGTATGGATCTTTAGTTGGGATAGACTGACATTAGTTAGTGATCGAGGGAATGAGTGCTGCCCTATTGTCACTTCAAGAATTGACCATTTTGGAAGGGTAAATGGTTTTATGAGTTTTTCTAGAATTGACCATTTTGGAAGGATAAATGGTTTTATGATTTTTTCTAGTTGAGACAATAGGATTTCTTACTCTTAATACTTATTAAACTATTTATGGACATTTTTGGGATGAGTCAATGACTTGGGAAATTTTAGACATAATTTAAAATATATTTGGAATTCAAGTTATTTGTTTTTGTTTAATTATTGGTTGCATATATGTCAACTTTTAGTGGGTTTTTGGGACTAGTACTATAACAATTATCGGGTCCCCGCACAACATTAGACATCTCTCCCCTACATGGGTGGGAGTTTTGTTTTGTAGATGTGAGCGCTCACTTTGAGGTTCTATTTTTTGGCTTGGAAACGATTCCATAGCTTTTTTTCTTCTTAAGCTATGTAAATGGATCGGATGGGCTTTACATCCGGCTTTAATGTTTTTCACTATGGCTACATGATCGATTGGATCTACTATCGTTGTTGTAAGAGTTGTAGTTAGGAATTATATGGGCTTTCGAAATACTCATTCCATGGTTGAGACCTACGGGCTCTAGATCATAATTTTTTTCGATCCGAGAAGAATAGATCCAATGGACAACTATCAAAAATCTGTAATGGTGGTGGGTGCTCTTCTACTAGCTCATGTTTTCTCATCACTCCACTCATAGTTTTAGATATAAGATGATTTAAATCACCAAATAATGGAGTAGTCAACTTCAAATTTCTAAAATAGATATCATAAAGGAATTCCGTTGTCCAAAACCATACACTCATCCGCATTCTCCACCAATTGATGGGCTCACAAGGTAGCATTGTAAGGCTCAACAATCGTATCAGATACCTTAGGAGATGGGAAAACCAAGAATGTGAGCATTATCCTATCTCGGGTATTATTCTTTCGATCTTGTAGAAATCGTAAGAGATCGTACACCAAATCTTGTGCCTCTTCCCAATGAGTGGCATACTTGGAATCCTTTCAGCGCTCAGCGTTCTCAACCTCCTTCACGGTAAGCATTTGGCACCGAATCAATGAGCTCGGCTCCTTTAGTATAATGACCTCTTAGCCCATTTATTCCCCGCTCCCTCGTATTAACCGAAAACAAAGTTATCTAGCTCTGAATATTTGTCCATAAGGACCGCCCCTCACACTCTCCATGGTCTCAAGTTCCAAATCCATTAAAACAACTCTCAAAGCACGAATCTACCACAAATAGCCTCATTGTAGTACACGCCGACTCTAACGAGTTGAAGCTTCGATGTTCCAATGGGATCGATCTGTGCTCTTCGCATACAACCTCCCTATAATTTCACACCAATATGGTTCCCACATTGTCCTCCTTGAATATGCAGAATCTCACACATCTTCGATTCGGAGCTTTCAGAATCACAGGTAAAGAAACTAGATATGGGCTCAAACCGAAATGAGAATGGGAGTGAGTCCAGTAATGGATTTCAGCATAATTGAATCGAGAAGAAGGTATGGGAAATGGAAGCTCAAATGAGTTTCTCAGATATCATCAAAACATAGCTAGGTGGGTTCGAGATCAAAGACGTTACGAACAAACACCGGACATTTTCCATTAAAAAAATGGTTTTTTATAAACCCCTCTTGTTAGGCTTAAATATCTATTAAGTGTCACCAAAATATCGTTGCACAAACACTACTTTTTTTAAAAAGTTGTTTTGGGTTGGGTTTAGTTAAAAGTTGTTTGAAGCGGGAATTTAAGTTTCAATTTTTGTTTAAAGAATATTTGGATTTTTAATAATTAGTCCATTTTTATATTAAAAAAAATAAAAACATTTAATCAATTAAAAATAATTTTATTTTATGTTTTCAAATAAAGAGTATTTTTAATATTTATCAAGAAAATTAAAGTGGCTCATAGATGTGAGTATATTTTAAATATTGTTTAATGTTCATGTATTTGAAGGATATTAAGTTGATCGTGTTTAGTGTTAAGGTTAATGTAATAGAATGAAGAATGATTTAACCTCCCAGGAGTACAAAGGTCATTATTTACCCCTTAGGTCACAAACCAATCATAGGAACTCATCTTCAAGGGACATGGAAAATACTTTCATCCTCACATCCTTGAGAGGGAGAACCTTAAAATTATTAAAGCTAATAAAAATCATTCAAGAGGCATTAGTGAGATCCAACTCGGTCATCCTCTTCCAATTCATCTAAGGCCATGAATTAGCAACCTCACGCTCCTCAAACTTTAGGAGAGGATGAAGTTATGGTAATGATTAGATTCCATTATTTGAAATCGAGTGAGTGTCACTTGAGATCAAAGAATCAAAGGGAAATGCACAGGAAAAAATTTCATAGCACCTTATGTATCTCTCATGATCCATAATTTATTACCAAATCCTGTAGAAATAGGTTTCACCTCATGGATAACTTTGATAAGAAATAGGTGTCACCTCATGGAGAACTTTGATCCGCTCTCATTCTTCTGTCTAAGTATGAGCTCCAAGAGAACGACAGATGTACCTCTCAAAAGACACATTCACGTAGTAGAAGTAGAAACAACTTCCCATAATGTTGGATTTGTTAAAGGATTAAAACATATTATGTGTATATTGTAGAAATGTAGGGACTTTATTAGAGGCTATGGATATGTAGTTGAAGAATGCAATCATATCATCGATGATGGTATGAAGTGGAACTATGGGAGACCCTTTGTGGTCCTCCAAAATCTGAGAATTGAAGTCGAAATTATTGGAAAGATGATACAAGTTTAGCGTTGATACCTCAAACAAGAATATTGTATAGCTAAAAGAAATTATGAATACCCATACTGAACATCCGTAGCAAGCTACAAATAATTCAGTGGACTAAGAGATAGATGGATTACAGCATTCCATCATATTCACGAGGTAAAATCGATATGAAGTCCATAATTCTAACAAGGATGGTGCACCTCTTGCAAGCCAAGCTCAATGATGCCTCTCGTTGGCCCAACTCACAAGAAAATGTAGATTCTACTTAGCTACTCATCAACAATCAAGAATTCGGTAATAAAGAAGATCCGTTAGGTACCGTATACACTATCGAAGAAAAGAAAAATTTTTGTTGTCTTTGTCTTTATCTTTTAGTTTAAGTTTGTTTGTTAATAATGAATAGTTACGGGTGAATTTTGTATGAATTATTATGACCCATGGATCAAACCATGAGAAATATGATTTACTAGGGATTTAAAATCAACATACTCAACGTCTCTCACTTTTACGTTTAAAAAAATTCTAGAAGTTATCGGGTGATAGATAAAAATCCATATATAGTTTGTACTTGAAATCACCTTTACATGTGATTGTGTTGAAATGAGAATCATGTTTCTTAGTATAAAAGATAATATTACTAATAAACACCATGTATTGAATATTATGGAAAAAAAATAAAATTAGGTTGATAGCAAAAATGCAGCAAATTTTAGTTCCAAAAAATGTGAAAAATATTTTCCCAAGAGATCAAAGGCATCATCCATTTCAAATAATTTAAAATATTGAATTCTCCAAAAAATGAAACTATGAAGACCTTGAAGGGTTTAGACGCCATTACCCAAAACAAGAAACTATGATGGCTCAGTTTGGACATCTAAAGAAGACAAACCCGAATATAGAGAAAAAGGATCTGCCACAAAAATTGTTTAGAAACTACTATCGAAAGCTAATGCACATGTAAATATAGGATTAGCAACAAAGTCGTGTGGTGAGATTTTTGTCATTTAAAATTACCTTCTTGTTGAGATTGATAAGATAAAAAATTAGCCATTTGATATTTGAATTCATTAGTAATGTTATTCATAAATATCCAAAGTCATCTCCCCTACAAGGAAAATTCAATTAAGAGGACTTTAATTAGCATGCATGTAAAATATCATTTACCTCATCAATAGGATGCAATGTTAATTGATTTATTCCCCAATAAACTCTGATAAACCATATTCTTCATTATCCTATCGAAAAACCAAAAGGATCATGGAAGATCTCTCAAAAAGGAGAGAATGTAAGCCAAAGCAAGAACATCCCCAAAGCCCCAAAAATTAGAAATGACGCAAGAGAAAAGATAAAGGTAAGTGATAACATGCATGTATGAGCTATAGAATCCCATCTCCACCTAAACCTAACTTTTATATTGATGTCGCAACATCCACCATCACCCAAACTGTTCCATGCTTTGAATGCTTCAATTCCTTCTCCCCCATATCTCGTAAACGCTATTCAACAACAAATGAATTCCTTCATCCAGAGACTTCAAGCCCATATCTCCCCCCCCCCAAGTAATACACCATCAAGACCATAAACCCCTACGAAGTTTGTAGACTAACAAAACACCCATCTACCGTATCCCATTCAATTTAGGGGGAAATCCACTTGGGCTTTCTACAATAACCAAATGGGTGTTAAATACATCGAGTAAACAACCGGCTCAGGGCGTTATTTCTGAAAGTTCCTTCCAAGCATTAAAATATTCAATGAAATTAAAGAGTTTTCATTAAAAAAAATATACCCCTATTTTTCTCTTTTGTGATATTAAAAAAATGTTTCTTCTAGTTTCTTCCCCACCCTTCTCGGTCGACTTCTGCTAACATCAACATTAGGGCACAAAAATATCTTAATTTAAATTTTAATAATTCATTGTATTTCGGTGATAGCATAAGAAGGTTTTTTTGCAAAAATTGGAGATATTCTATTGGTTTTATTTGATTGTGGTCTACCATGATGGTGATAGCTTTGCCTAGATTTGTGTTGTGGTCCTTCTCTTAGTTGTTTTTTTTCCTTTTCTCTTAGTTATAAAAAGTGTTGGAGTAGAGTGGAGTGTAAATAGAAGGGATGACATGTTGTGGGTGATTATGTTTCAGAATATTATTTTTATGAGTGGTAGAATTTGAAAACAAAAAGCATTGCAACGCAGTAAAAAATCGAGATAAATGAATTAAATTATTTTATTTTTTAATATTAGTAAATAGATTATAATTGTTTGATTTTTAAGTGAGTGTTGGAGGTTAATAGGTAATGTTAAATTGTCATGAACAAAAACTTATAGTTGAGAATATGGCCATTTAGTATGTTTTGAATAAAAATAATAGGTATCATGGCATTTTACTGTGTCAAGGAAGGAAATAAACAAAGAGGGACTTAAGACTCTAAATAATCAATGGCCATTATAAAAAGGCTTTCCAAATCACTACATTAACTATGTTCTCCAAAGTATATTTTTTGGCCTCTCATTATGGGATGTGTCTTCCATTCGCAGGTTTTTTCACACCACGATTGGGTCTTGGAGCCTCACTCATTGGACTTTAATGAAGACTGTATACCTATATAGTTCAAAGAACCCCTTGTCTCTAAATCTTTAACAATGCGGATGGATTCGTAGACCTCTTGTGCAGTGAAATGTAAATACTTCGGATGTCAAAATTTCCAGCTTTTCTCCATTTCAAAGTGACACAATTAAAAATTACTAACATAAATGACTAATTCATATACTTCTTTTCGTACTTTTTATTTGGTCATATTTTTATTCTTGGACTATAATAGTCTATTTAGGCTAATCATTATTAATTTTTTCACTATTATCTAGTCATATATTTTACGCCTAGACTAAATTGGTCCTTTAAGTTAGTCATTATTAGTTTAGTCACTATATTATCTAGTCGATATATTGTATCCCTGGACTAAATTAGTACGTGTAATTTAGTCACTTTTAATTCAATCAGCTAAAATTGCTCAAATTTAGTAGTAATTCACTTGAAATAATTGTGGTGACTCAAAGTTTTTAGTCACCTAGTCACTAAATTCATCATTTTCTACAAGTGAATTATTATATATTGCGATGTGCTTTGATCTTTTGTCTTTGTCACGTGATTGCGCGGTTCTACTCATCATCAAGAACTACTTTGAGAGAAAAAGATAAAGGACTACATCGTACATATGGATTGAAAAGTAGGAGCATGTCCTCTATTTCATGGTTGTAATAATTTTAAAATACAAATAATCTAGAGAAATATATATTCAATGGATCTTTGTTTCTAGTACACTGCTTTGGAGTACTAGGAAGATTGCTCTTGCCCACAAGAGGCATTAATCCCGTAACAAAATGGTGACCACATCGAAGCCAAGTTTAGTTTTATTTGCTGTGTTCAGCTTTGAAATTCTAGCTTTACGATTTTGACTTCTCCGAGTGTGGTTAGGTAGACAGACTCTTATAGAATCTTTGAGAAATAAAACCTAAAAAGTATATTTTTTCCATCTTTTTTTCTCTACTCTACGTAGTTTTCTATGGGAAAACATAGTGCCAACCTACGTGACTTGTCGCGTCTCGCTCTAATGTGCATGCACGACCGTTGTTAAATCGAGAGGTTGCACAATTTCCCCTGGGAAATCTTTTGGAAAAAAAAATGAATTTTTTCTTTCGCAGCCGGACACCAAATTCTTGAAGTTTAACTCGATTTACTCCGGTTGTCGAGAACCTATGTGAGAACTCCTCTTCAACAATTTTGAGTCTTGTGTGATTAATCATCATTTTTTTCATTATACATGTTAGGGTTTTCCTAGTTTACATTTCTCTTTATGGTAGATACATTCGTCTACCTCGGATAACCGTTTTATGATTTTGTCTCCTTGAGCCATCAATATTATAGCGAACCTTACTCTTTTGTGAATATTTGTTTCTTTATTGTGAAAAATAGAAAAGCTTCTAGATCACTAAAGATCGATTTGTCACAAAGAGTACTCTTTCGTGATTTCATTTCGCTCTGTGATAAGTGGAAACATTATTAGTTTGATTACAACTACAATAAACTCATTTACAAAACATTCATAGGTATCCTAGTTAGGATTCATAATTAGAACTTTGATTTAATTTGAAGTTTATACTTTTAGGGTTTTTAAGAAATTTCTTTCTTTTTGAGATTTTTTTGTTCTGTCGAAATTGTAGTTTTTGACTTTGTAATCAATGGGATTTAATTCACAAAGATAAATTTATCATGTTTGGAAAATGTTGTTCTTAATGAAATTTCTTTCTCGTCAAAAAGGAATTTTGTTTAAAGAGTGAGTAATTTTTTTGTTTTTAAATTCTAAAAATCTCTCAACTTTCTCTAAATAGAATTCATAAGAAAGAGTTTCAATTTTCATATTGATGCATTTAGAGTATTTTGCGTTAGGTCACAACATCATTGTAATATTACTAATCAGCATTTTAGCTAGTTAGATTATTAAATTTTGTTTTTTGTCAATAAGATAGATGAATAAAGAGGGTAGAGGGACCCATAAATCTCTTTAGTCAAAATACAACCACTTCTAATGTGAATGTGGATCAATGTATCTAGTTGAATAAATCACTCCTTGGTGTGAAGATAGGGATCAATGCAAGTGGATAGGGTCAAGGTTTACCAAGTCAATAGCACAATCATGGAGGTAGTGGAGATAGTGGGAAGACAACACGGTCATAATGGGAGAAGTCTCCATGAGTAGCATCATTATTGAGTGGGGCCAAGGGGGAGGAGGCTCACAAAACATATAAGGAAGGGGTAGAAGCCATAGAAAGAATTATGAATATTGTTTATGTATGGTCTTTTATGACTTTACGCATGCTTCGGCTATTTAGCGAATTTTGTTGTGTTGTTTACCACAAGGGCGTTTCAGTGGAAATACCACCCTCATCCTCGAGGACTTTAGTGTGCACTCGGGGAGAGGTTCTTTGAGATACATTCCCTCATCGGCATCAAGCCAATCTTTAGCCACCTTCAACGGCTTATAGTCTCCTTCGGAACTTCACAATCCGGGAGAGACGCTGAGTTTCGATTGGAGGGTTGATAACACAAGTTTTTGAGCTTATTTTCCAATGAGGGGAGCGACCCCTTCATCGCGTAAAGTCGGTGGGGAGGAGTATCGGCTATTTTCTCATAATATCGGCCACCTCCCGGTAGTTTCCCCAACTACGAGTGTAATTCATCCCTAGGGCTGCATTTTTTCTTCTTGGGTATTTCCGAAAACCCTTACGGTTATCTTGGAATTGTGCTAGAAAGCCCGGATCTCGATCGACATTTCGAGCACCCTATCAGCATTTATTTGCATTCCTAGTTTCCAACGCGGTTATTACTTGTGGTGTCATTCATAGCCTCTGGCAGGTTTATGTGGCAACATTTTCTCATGACTTGATGTATAGGGTCATTTTAAGCTTGTTTCTAGCTTTAGTGTATTTTCCTCAAAGATCTTGTACTTCATTTACTGCTATCATATATAATAAAATGGCTCAATGATTTGCTCATGTTTTTAATGTATTGATTTTCTCTTGCATTTTCAGTTTTATGTTCAATATTCATGTTTTTACTGTAATATTCCCAATTTGCCCAAGCTAATGGGAATATTCATTTGTGTTTCATTTTCACATTTGCATGAATAAATGTGTAAGGAGGACAATAAAAACTCCTATAATAGCAAATAAATCAATGCCACATGTGAGAACAGGCCAAATGCGGAGCTAACGAATAGCACCCTTAGGTGTGAGAAAGGGGTACGAATGTTTTGACTAGGTCAACCATGATGAAATCAACAATGTTGTCTTGCGGGAGTGGCCATCAATGAGGCACAACGTAGTTTTAGTTGGAGTTGACTCATGTGAAAGGAGTTATTTCATTGATATGGTTTAGAGGGTTTGCGAAGCTCTCAAAATTATAAAAGGAGGGAGGATGGCAACATGGAAAAAGGTTGTTGAATCATATCGGATTTACGAGTATTGTACGTTTAGATATACAAGCTTTCTTTGGTTGTTTGGCCTAGATTGCCAATGTTGTTTAGCATTGGGTGTTCTTGATCGGGAATCCACCTCTTTCGTCGAGTAGCTCTTGGAAGAGTTTTCATTTCTTGTCCATTATCGGGCATTTAATAAAGCTCTTCTTCCAACTACAACGTAGATTCTATTAAGGTTTGGTTGTCTTTGTAAGTTGCAGCAAGTGGAGGCTATATCTACTCAGATCTAGGCTAATATAGTGCCTCTTTTCAATGGGGAAGGCTTCTATCCCATTGGAAAGAGAGAGTATTGGATGATTGGCGCTACATTTTCGGACTTCATGGCCTCGAAGCCAAACACATGTTCTAGAGCCTACTTTGCATTTTTGCTTCAGTCGACTGCGTTATTTTGCAAGGGTATAGTTGCAGAGTGTTTTGGCACACTCTTTTGGAGTATTGTTTTTCATGTGATTGGGAGATCTTCCCTTCACATTTGAGATCCATTGGGTCGGGATCCTCATATTTTATTGATTAGATCGAGTCACATTTCGGTATATTTCGAATATTTACTGTAGATCCGAAGCATTAGATCTCAAATCTACTCCATGTACTTCACTTTTTTTGCTGTCAAAACCCCAAGGGGCATTTGAAGAGGAGCCTATCTAGTGTACGGATCGTGATATAGATCTAAATTTTTGTACACGAGATCGAATCTAGATCTCTGAAGTGTAATATACAGCCTATTTTCAGCCAATAAAATAACGTTGTCAAGCTTTTTTCGGTCATAATATATGTGTTGCAACACCTCATTTTGAGGATTTCTTCATGTAAAAGTCTTCTATTTCCCGTGTTCTATATCTTATGTGCTTCAATATAAATCTGATTTGTTGTTGTAAATGTAAATATTGATCCCTCCTTATTGGTCTCCTGCTCTTACTTAGTTGAACTATCATTATTTCTCCTCGTATTGTTTATATACTGCTACATGTCTTTCCCATTTTGGGATATTACCAGTGGCATCGTAGCTAATCATCTCGCACGATGTAAGAAGCCAGTTGTGTCTTGAGAAGAAGAAGAGCCTCTTTATCGATGAGAGAGAAGAGTGTATCTAAAAAGTAGATAGAAAGAAATTTGATTTCAGCACAAATGAAGATAAAGATAAGGTTATAGCCCTCTGAATTTGGAAGTGATGATAGAAGGAAAGGACTTTGCAAAGATCCTTTTGAGAACCATGCAAGGTCTTGCATAGAGAGATCAAAGAGATGATATTACACATAATCAAAGAATCTCCTCAAGAGATTTCATCTTGGAGAAAGCTTTGGCATGTCTCACCCATCGGAATGAATTTCAACTAGTGCATCAACCACATATTTCCCAATGCTTTCCTCACCATGCCTACCTTTTTGGGTCATGGGGAAATGAAGGGATCAAGAGAAAACATCCCTTGAAGACTATTTTTGAAGAATATGAGTCTCTGAATCGTAGATTCAAATATCACTTTATTTTTCAAGAGTTTTTACACGCGAAGGATAAGAGAAGACCTGAAAGGCATCGACATAGATATGGTGGATTCACCTGGGAAACTCATGATCGACATCACTCTATGGGTAGATTGTTTTTACCTAATTTTGATGGGTCATCCAAGTGTTTTTGCCAAAGCATGTGTAGAAAAAACATTGACATCTACTTTCAATTGAACAAGGTTCTAGAGATGGAAGCTGATCAACATCATAGCGTACTTTGCACTTTGAAGGTGAAGCATGAATCGGGTAGTTCCCATGGCTGGTCTACATTTGGGTCATGCCAATGTGATCTGCTTATTCAGAGTTCACTAGAAGGCTTGTGGAAATGTTTGGATGCAGAAGAGATCCGGAGGCACCATTCATGAGCCTTGCAAAGTTGAAGTCAAATCGGGTATTATAGAGTCTTATATTCTCTAAATTTTGAGATTATCCAGTTATGGTTCCTAATTTATGCTGACAAGAAGGGTGTACATGTTCATCGATGGTTTGGATGAACCTCTTCATGGGTTGGTAAAGTCTACTAGCCAAATACCCCATGCATGATGCTATTGAGAGGGCTAGATACCCTCCAAGATGCCTTGCCAAAAGCAAAAGGCAAGACTTTCGACAGCAAGCCCTCTTTTTCCCTTCTAAAGGAAGGGAAGAGAAATTTCTGCTCCTTCAAAGGAGAGCTCATCTAAGAAGCCTCTTGATGAGGAAGTACAAAGATATTTGAGGAAGAAGAAGCTATCCTTCACTTGCCAAGAATAATGGGCACCTGGGACATAGATGTGCTCGCTATAAAAGCACATTACATAGAGGTCTTCTCGGACATTGAGGAGGAAGAAGAAGATGAACCAAGGATAGGTCACATCAATGACACTGCGGAGGAAATCCAACACCATTGAAGATGGAGATGGAGCATTTGTTCTATTGGAGGGACTCTTGCATATTTGAGGGGAGGTACCTAAGTTACTTGACCTTAAGAGTTCAAGGTTCAATCTTTGGAATCGCAGGGTTTATGTATTGATCTGATAGTGGGGAAGCTCACAATTTCATCGGTGCTCATCTTGTACAAAAGGAGAGGGAAATACCCACTAATACTTTTGAGGGATTCTCTATTTTTGGTCCTAGTGAGATAGAACAATGCAATGCATGCACTATGTCCCATCACTTTTAGTCACCTTGGTTGATCACTTCTTTGTGGTTGACATACCCAGGGACACCAATGTGATTTTGGGTGTTCAATGGTTGATTACATTGGGGAAAGTCACCACTAATTGGGAGGCTTTGCAAACGGGAATGGGTGGAAAAAGAAGAGGGTGAATCTCAAATGAGTCAAAGGCATGCATACATACCCCTCGACATAACACTTACAGTACGGAAAACGGAGATGTATTTGTGCAAAGGAAGCAAGGACCTTATAGTCCCATCTATTATGTTCATGAGATTTCTACATGGGACACTCTTATCTAGTGGCAAACCACACGGGGAGGCCACCTAATTCAGATTTGGTGGGGAAGACCTCACAACATGCTGCTCCAAGTTTAGATCTCGGGAGGGATTGGACCACTTGAAGACAAAGCTACAACGGCCGGGAGTCTTGGGTAAGCTCAAGAAGGAGGGAGATCTTCTTCCCTTATCATCATCACCCACTCTCATTTCGGATCTGCGTTGTGGGAGGAGAAGAATGGAAGGAATGGCCTTCCAACACACACCTTCTGGCATGGGGAATGTCAAGGATGGGATCAGCAACATGGCAGAAATTTCTATTGATACACCATCATTGTGTCGCCATTGTTGAGTAGTTTAGATCTATATTGAAATCCCAAACTCGTTGGTAGATTATTCCAAATATCTTCACACTTGTATGATACTTGATGAATAGCTACATTAAGAGGGCTATTTAGTACAAGGAGGAGTAATTCATCATCATGGTAGGATCTTCTGTCTAGAGCTTCTAAGCTCAAGCAAAATTTACTACAAAGAGCTTACAAAGAGTCTATTTCAGCTACATGTATTCCATGAAGATCTACAACATCATCATGAGGAGCTTTGATTGGGGAGGCTTGAAGGAAGAACTATATCAGCATTTTCAAATATAGCATGAACTACGTGTGATTTGGGGCAACAACATGACTCCATGAAGGGGTTATTTTAGCCATCACTTCCTTCTTTTGAAAGAGGAGAAAGATCCATGCACCACTCCATTTGAATGAGTATTGTTGGTAGAATAAATCTGATCATGTAAAGCATGTTTTATTTTCATATTGTACATATTATTTCACCATGTTTATGCAGGCCATGACTCCAAGGAGGATTAATGTATCATGTAAATCTCATGGAAAAACATTGGGGCCACAAAAAATTCTGAATTTCGCCACTCACGTTAATGTGCCAAGGGAGATTTCCTATCATGATGGATGCTTTTCCCTAAAGCACCAAACATATCTCACACTTTCAGCCATAGTGAGATAACATGGGCATCAAGTAAGTGGTGGGAAAAACACTTACCAATATCTTGATCTGATGCGAAAGCGGGAGATGCATCATGCATCGGTACCATGTGGGACTATGACCCACCTCACATGCTCAAATTTTTGTTTGTATGTATGTAGTTTTTCTCCCATACTTTGATGATATACTTGAAATTTTTATGGGTATGTATGGAGGGAGGATGGGGAGGCATGTATGTACCACATGAGGGATGGAGGTTCTCCATGCACTCATGTCTACATGTTACGGGATGAGAGAATTGGTTCATCCATGTTTGTTTCATTTGAGTTATTGACTCCTCGTGGGGATGGATTACTTACATCTCTATAAGAATTCTTTGGAGGAACAATTCATGGAGGGTTGGATTGGTGAACACTTGGCAAGTCTTGTATTTGTGTGTTGACTCAAAAAAGAAAAGAATGTCAATGCCTTAAAGTGAGCCATGGAAAACACTCCAATACATTAAATGAACAATTCTTGGATGATTCAAATTACAAAACCTCTTTTATATATAGGAGTCCATGGGGCCACGATGTAATCATAGTGGAGACCCCGCAAATGTAATCTTTAGCCAACCTAACTAATAATTTAATGGCACAATAATAACAATATGGGGATTACAAGGGTACAATAATAACAATAAGGGAGTTACACTAACAACAATAAGGGACTATACTAGTAATATAGGACCTAGCATGCCCCTCTCCTTCAAAAAAGTGTTGTCCTCAAATGCTTGAGTAGCTCTGAGTGCTTTTGTATAAAATTCTCATCCTCCCATGTAGAATCTTCGGTGGGTAAGTTCTTCCACTTGATGAGATACTCTAAAATTGATCGATTAAAGCCATTGTAAGGTTCTTGTTTCCATGACCATAAGTTTCCAATATTGTTTTCATTATCATCAAATTCTTCGGCAATATTGTTTGAATTGGAAAATTTTCTTCTTCTTTAAGCATGAAACATGACTGGATGTGCTAAGCGGCTCAATTTGTATGCCATAGAACCAATCTTTTGCAACACCTTGTGAGACCATAGTACTTTGGTGATAATTTATTATCGCTTCTTGGCTTGTGAGGGACATTTGTTTGTATGGTTGCGGTAATAAAAATACCCAATCTCCTACATCAAAACTTCTCTACATTGCGATATTTGATCTGCTGTTGTTCATTCGATTTTGTGCCAAATTAAGATTTATCCTTTAAGAGTTGGAGAACTTGCCTTCGATGCTGGGTCTTCAGTCTTCACTTGCTTGAACCTTTGAATTTTCTCTTAATATGATGTGATGGATGGTGGACGAAGTATCCATAAGTGCCATAAATGAGGTCATTTTCTTTATGATGTGGAAGGAAGTATTGTACCACCATTGACGAAGGTAACCATGACCCATTGTGTTTGTTTATCGATACAAAAAAACGAATATCCTTCAAGCTTGTTATTTCTGATCTACGATTTCTGACCATCCCAGTTGGGGAATGATGAATAAACTGAACTAATTGAAGTACGAACAAAAAATAACTCCGTCAAAAATTTCAATAAAATGGTCTTTATGCTTTCTGACCTTGTAGGCCATGTGCTTTGAATTCTATCCATAAATATGACCATATGACATGCTTGCTTTTTAAGTGGATGAGATAATACAAAAATGTGCATGCTTAGTTGAATCTATCAACACCACCATGATGACACTCTTTCACTTGATTGGTAAACATATTGATAAAAATCGTACAAAAATCTCTCAACATTGTTGGAATGGATAAAGGTTTGTAGAAATCCAAGGGTCTTAATTGTTCCTTTTATTCTCTTGCTTAAATAAACATTCATAAAACTTTTGAATATCGAATTTAAGGCCATCCCAAAAAAATTCTTTCTTCACTATTGATGAGATTTTTGAAATCACGAGTGTCCTCCTAAAGGACAAGTGTGCAATTCGAGAAGAATATTTTGTTTCAGGTGAAATTCTTCACCAAAGTATAAGCGATATTTGTACCATAAGAAATCATTTTCCAACTAAATGTGTCAGATGTACTAGGATCTTTCTGTTGAATGGTGTCCATACATCTTTGTCCTTCTTCCATTCATCTCTTGCTTGGATTGTCAATACGGACTGGATAATAGAAATATTTCGCTGTTCTTCTACCTCTTCATTCTTTCTTGAAATTACATCATAACGGTAAACTTTCCTTTTTTAGCGGGTGTTCAAAGTCATAACAAAACATCTTTGTGACCATTTCTGCTCTTGATGATAGTCTTTGTTCAAAAAGTGTTTAAGACTATCATGATCATTTTTTACTGCTTGATGTCTTCCCATTAAATTGATTCCCCATTTCTTTAATGCTATTAAGTTACTAACATTCCTTCTCATAAATAGGTTTCGTAAATACTTTCCTTTGATTGGGCCTTGTTTCAACAATACGGTCTTCTTCTGCATTAGCGCACCAATTCTACGTTGCCACAAGGCATCACATTTCACGATAAAGGTTTCGAAATCTTAATAGCGGGCTTGATACATGGCATTGCCTCATAAGGCGTTCCAAAGACCTTAGTTGCTTGAAGGTCGTAAAAATACATCTTTCTTCAATAATGTTGTTGAAGGTCTTTATTCTCCCATAATTCTTAACAAACTTGTGATAATACTGTTGTAGAAAGTCCTACTTATTATTTTGTCGTTTGTTAGGGACTTTCCATTCGCTAATAAACTTTAATTTTGTTGAGATGCTTCTTCACCCTCGTGAATGTAATATGACCCAAATATTTACTGCTTGTACTCCAAGAAAGCTTGTTGAATTTTTTCATATAATTGTTCTCTTGTAATAGTTTAAAGCACCACCATCAGCGTATTAAAATAAGTCCTTCCAAGATTTCTTTGTGATTAGTATGTCTCAAAATACTAACTGGTGCTAAGAAGAGTTTGAAAATGCGATTCTCAACTTGTGAAAATGTGAGAAAATTGCATTGGTAGAACCAAAAACATTGAGAATTATATTGACCCTCATGAGTTTGAAATTTTTGTTTTTGGAATATCTTAGGTCTTCATTCTAATTTGATGATATCACGAGCAGAAAGATCCAACTTGGTAAAAATAGGGTGCTCCATGTAATTCATCTAATAATTCATCAATCACGAGAATGGAAATTTGTCTTTAATGGTGGTATTAGCTCCTATAATGTCTGGACACATGCTTCGCAATCATCCTTCTTGTGTACAAAACTACTGACGAAACTTTTACTGAGTTGGTGTACCACCTCTAACATTTCTGCAATCATCGTTCAATTTAGCTCATGGAAAGTAGAAGGATATCTATAGAGCTGATGTTTGGAGGAACACTTCTGGAATCAAATGAATAACATGATCATGATCACCGAATAGGTGGGAGTCCTTTGGGGTTTCAAACACAACGGAATGATTGTTGCTGTCCAAGACCCATTTGAAATGTAAATAGACAAGTTTGATGTGAACTTCTGGTGAGCATAATTGTACAATTACACCTGCGTTGTTCTTTCTTTAGAAGGCGTGTCATATTATAGTTATTATCCTTCTAGCTTCCTTCAATACCAGCCAATTCGCTTCCTTTCCTTAAAAAATTTCCAAGAAAAGTTCTTCGAAAAATGAAAACTAAATCCCCAAGGTTATATGGTAACACTTCTGGTACAACATATTTCTCCATAGGAATGGAAAGCATTAGTCAATATATTCCATGGTTAGCTTAATATCACTTGGCATTTTCGAGTGGTTTGGATTTCCTCATTTTGTGTCATACAACATTCTGGTCTTGGGTATAAAGTAATTCCAAATTTATGCTTTCTTGTACAATGAATAAAATTATGGGTTATACACCGAATCAATCAACTGCTATTACCCTTTTCTTCTTGATTTGTCCTTGTATCTTGAGAGTTTGAGGACAATTCACCTTTGATGCATTACGATATGGTGGGATTCATTTCTTCCTCTTCTGAGTTGGTTCTGGTAGCATATCCTCTTCTTGTTCATTTCTTCTTCTCTTACAATCTATATAAATAATTTCTTCAGCACATATAACCTTTAGTGTATTTATATCTGCTTCAGCAGCAAAGCCCTTTTGCTCTTTTCTTTAATTGTTGGTGTCAACCTTGTAGGTTATTGAAATATAGATACAACAACACTTCCTTCTTTATAGAGATTGAGTGGTAAGCCTTGTATACGTTGTTTGTTCTTTCTTGTAACTTTAATGCTACCTTCTCAATGATCTGGTTCCAAAAACAGACTTCATGTTGGATGTTGTCCTTTAAAGTCTTTTAGCAAGAAGAATCGATCTGTGGTCCTCTTGAATGGTTACCATATATTCAATTTTTGAAGTCACTCAATATGTTTGCCACTAAACCCTTTTGTTTGAAGTTGTCCAAATTTAGCTAAGAAGGTGTTGTCTTTATCCTCATAATGTACTATCATTTCTCCAGTAAAAATTGACCAAGTGACAATTTTTCACGAAACAAACCATAAATACCATACAAATGTGTTTGTTCTAAATGTAAAAAGTTCTTGATACGTGCCTTTTTATTGTGTTTTTCACATCGCAGAATAAAATATTGCTCACATCATGGTATCCATGTTACAGGATCCTTTCCATCAAACTTCCTCATATCCATTTTTGGAATATGTTGGTTCTTCTTTGTAACATTAGGGTTATGAAAATCACGATTAACATTATTTTATTCTCATCGTAGAGGTTCTTCTCTTTTATATTTTACAATGATCGTTCTTGTTTTAAAAGCTTGTCATAAAACCTTCATTTATGCTTTTAGTCATATTACATGTTTTCCATGTTGTCTTTCATGTTTTCATGATCTTAGCTTCCATGTCATCAATCTTAGCTTCATTCCCATACACATACCATCCATCTTGTTCCAAACCATTCATCTTAGCTTTACCTTTCTTCAAACCATCCATCTTAGTTTACGTACCCCAGCACCTTCAAAACTTCATTTCATTTTTTGTTGTTCTTTAAAGGCAATTTGTTACTTGTCTTCATAATTTCAGTATGTCATGTTGCCATTCTTCGTCTTCATGAGAATCACGGTGAAAACCTTCTAAGGCTTGTCACGGTTGAATTCTTTTCAAGGTCCATTTGAATCATCGTGTCTATTCCCCAATATTCGCCAGAATCAATTCAACTTGATTCTTCAAACAAGACTTATGCAATTAGGAAAAATACCACCTTTTCTTGCTTTTAGGAGCTACTGATGAAAATTGAATTATCTCTTGTGATTTGAAATCTTAAGCCTCTTAAATTACACTCTTTATTAGTAACCTTGTTATCTTAAATGCCATGGGTATGATCTGATTTGGATTCTTCAAGACAAAGTTATTTCAATCTTTATTGTTAATTGGGTGGTTGATGAAAGCGAACTTGTGTGACTTGCCGCATGTCTGTATTTCATCATACGTCCTAAGAAATTGATAGCCAAGCTGAAGTCGTGTGTATATTACTTTTACGGAACTTCAATCAAGTACTGACAGTTAATGAGCGTTTCCATGATCACCTCTTTGAGATGAGGTCGAGCTGAAAAAGCACTACCTTCCACATATCATATCTCCAAAATATTGCAGACGAGATCTGAAATTTTTAAAAAATTTTCCTCGGGTTCAACAACGCCATGTAGTTCGGATACTGAACCTTAGTAGCAATTTTTATAACGCCAAATTCGATGACTTTGTTTGAACTTTGAAAAAACCTAACTAGGATCATGTCTCCAAAATGTTACGAGCAAGCTAAATTTTTTGAACCATTTCTCAAATTTAGCTTACCTAAAAATTTCAACTACGAAGCAATGGCATTAGCCAAAACTACGATGACTGTTTGGAAGCAATCCCCTAGAATCGGCTAGGTACCAAATGTTGTTAAACAAAAGAAGCATGATGAGCTACATGGAAACCTACAATACCGATGTAAATGAACAATTCTTGGATGATACAATTTACAAACCTTTCTGTATATGAGGTCCATGGGGCCATAAATGTAATCTAGTGGTATAATCTAGTTGACCTAACAATACTAATTTAAGGGGCACAATAATAACAAAATGGGGGTTACAAGGGTTCAATAATAAAAATAAGGGGTTACTAACAATAATAAAGACTATACTGATGATATAAGGACCTAACATAACATAGTGATGGTGTCACCAATGTGAGGAGGAGAGATGTATGCGAACACTCACCCTGTCGAGCTTGCTTGAGGACAAGCAACATTTTGGAGGGGGAGGGACTATATTGTCCCAATTTAGCCCAAGCTAATGGGAATATTCATTTTTGTTTCATTTTTTCCAAGTTGCATGAATAAATGTGTAATGGAGGACAATAAAAAACTCCTAGAACAAACAACAGAAGTCAATGCCACATGTGAACAAGGCTAAATCTGGGCTAATCAAAATGAGCACCCTTAGGTGTGAAGAGGGCTGACTATTTTGACTCGGGTCAACCATGACCAAATCAACGGTGTTGTCTTGGGAGGAGTGGCCATCAATGAGGCACAACTACGCTTCTTTAGTTGGAGGTGGCTCATGTGAAAGGAGTTATTTCATTGAGATGGTTTAGGGTTTTTCAAGCTCTCAAACTTATAAAAGGTGAGGAGGATGGTAGCATGGAAAAAGGTTGTTGAATGATATTAGATTTCTACGTAGTACTGTCGTTTATAAATACAAGCTTTCTCTGGGTTTGTTTAGCATATATTGGAAATGTTTTTTAGCATTGGGTGTTCCCGTATCGGGGAATCCCACTTCTTTCCTTGAGTAGCTCTTGGAAGAATTTGCATTTCTTGTCCACTATCGTGCATTTGGCCAAGCTCTTCTTCCAACTACAATGTCTGAGATCCTATTGAGGGTTTGTTGTCTTTGTAAGTTGCAACAAGTGGAGGCTAGATCTACTCAGATCTAGGCCAATCTAGTGCCTCTCTTTCAAATAGAGGGAAGGCTTCTATCCCACTGGCAAGAGAGTATTGGATGATTGGAGCTACATTTTTCAAATCATGGCTTGAGGCCAAAAACATGTTCTAGAGCCTGACGAGCCACAGATTTCTCCTTCCAAGACCTGCTGTTATTTGCAAGGAGTATAGTTGCAGTGTGTTTTGGCACATTTTGAGGCTGGTTTTCATGTGATTGGGAATCTGCCCTTCACATTTGAGACTCGATTTGGTTGGGATCCTCATATTTTGGCTGATTAGACTCGGATCTAAAGCTGCATATTTTTTGAATATTTTCTACATATTTGAAGCATTAGATCTTGGGATCTACTCCATGTACTTCACTTTTGTCGAAAAACCCCAAGGGGAATTTGAAGAGGAGCCTATATAGTGTACGAATCTGATATAGATCTAACTTTTTGTACACATATTCTACTCTAGATCTGAAGTGTAATCTATAATTATTTTCACACTAAGTAAAAATAACATCCTCAAGCTCTTTTAGTCATAATATATGGTTGCGAGACCTCATTTTGAGGATTTCTTCATGTAAAAGTCTTCTATTTCTGTTCTATATCTTATGGGCTTCAATATAAACCGATTTTGTTGTTGTAAATTTAAATATTGAGCCTCCATATTTGCCTCCTGCTCTTACTTAGCTGAACCCTAGCATTATTTCTATCAGCATTGTTTTAATACTCGTCGCATGTTTCCCCTTTTGGGATATTACATTTTTCTATTTTGGAATATTACAAAGTGGTATCGCAGCATAAAATTGAACTCAGCCTATGGGGCACTACATCTATAACATCCGGAGCAATGGATGAAAAATAGTTTCCCAAAACTTCTTCTCAAAATATGCAAGATATTGCCAAAGAAATCAAGGAGATGAGGGTGGAAAGTGCTACGAAGGAAACCCCTAAGTGGGTTTCAACATGGAGAAAGTTTTCAGCACCTCACATCATTGGTGTGAGCAACCAACATTGCGAGCAAGTTTCACAACGCTCCACCATGCCTACATTCGCCAGCAGAGTGGGAAATGGGGTTGGAGGACCCCAAGAGAGGTGAGGCTCCAGTGATTAATTCTTGGAATATGAATCTCAATCTCAAAGGTTCAAAGAGCATCCGAACTTCCAAGAGTTCAGTCGACATCAAGGATAATAGAAGACCTCATAATAAAAATAGAAGTGGAGGGTACATGTAGAACAATGATCCACAACATACTATGGATAAATTCTTTCTACGTACTCTTGATGGGTCACCCAAGTGCACGACCAAGGCTTGGGGTAGAGAAATTAGACATCTATTTCTAGCTTAATCAAGTTTCGCGAGATTGAAACTATTAAGATAGCAGTGCATGCACCTTGAAGGTGAAGCACATGAATGGTGGTTTCACGAGTCTATATACTTTTGGGACACCAGTGTGACTACATATGCGAGAATTCACCCCGAGGTTGGTAGAAATATTTGACGAAGAGATCCGAAGGCACTCTTTGTTGAGTTAGCTAAAGCTCAGCCGGTCAGTGAAATCTGAGACTTCATATCTCTGAATTTTCCCAGAAACTTTTCGACTCATGATGCCGATGTCTGTGTACATCCCGGAAGAGTATATATGCTTTATCGATGGGCTAGTGAACCCCTTTGCATGGGTTAGTGAAATCCACTAGATCAACTATGCTCCAAGATGACATTGATAGCGCTAGAGACTTACAAGATGATTTTGCCAAGGGCAAGATCTCCATTCTAGCCAAATCCCTCCTTTCAATCAAAGGGGAAGGATATGAAGGCTCCTCCCTCAAAGGGGAACCAAAACAAATGATCTCTTAGTGATGTTGTCCGTAAAGAATTGAGGAGGAGGAATATTTGTTTCACTTGCCAAGAAACATGGGCACCGGAGACATCGGTGTCCTTGTCGAGAAAGCACATTATATTGAGAGTATTCTTCTGACAGTGAAGAGGAGGGGAGATGAAGAGTTGGAAGGATATACCGGTGCTATAGTACACACCGTGAGAGATCCACCACCACCAAGAGGTGGAAATGGAGCATTTTCTCCAAGCGGAGGAGCCCTTGTGCCTTTGGCAGGGAGTTCCCAAGTATCTAACACGTAGGGAGTACCGAGAGGCATTGTTCATGTAGCGGGTGTCGGTATTGGATAGGATCGTGGGGCTGCCCAAAATTTTTATCGATACCCAATTACTACAAAGGAGAGTGCATTCCAACAAATGACTTTACGGTATTCTCGGTCTTGGTTCAGGGTGAGCTAGAACCATGCAATGTGTAAGTATGTTCACAAAGATTAACTATCACTTTGGGGACTTACACATTGACGGATCACTTCTTTGTGGTTAGATATTCCTAACACCATTGTGATATTGGGTGTACAATAGTTGATCACACTAGTAGGGGAAGGTCCCGACGGATTGGGAGACCTTGGATATGGAATGGATAGATAAGAAGAGTGGTAAGGTGCAAAATGATCGGGAGACAGCATGCACAACTATCCACTCCCAAATAGTATCAGGAACATAGGATGGAGTGTTGATTTGTGTAGAGGAGACATAGAATGGGTAGTAGAACTTTCATATGTCGTAGAGCGAGAGATGGCAAGGGTGCACTTAGTACACTCCGTGATGTGCAATCTATTCTCTAGGACTAGCTATTCTACAAGTATTTGGGGACATACCACCGTGAAGGCCACCGGGACATGGGGTTTGAGCATACTATTGAGTTGAGCAGAGGATCCAAGTCAGAGTGAACACCACACCCTATAGACATCCCAAATCATACAGGGGATGATATCAGAAAAATCTATTCGGGAGCTCTTACCTTTAGGGACTATCGATCCCGGCTTCAAAGACTAGTCCCTTCATGCTTCTCACGTAGTCTTGGTGAAGAATGCCCAAGGATGGTACATTGCAGGGATTTCAGCACTGACCATGAGAGCCTTAAATAAGAAGACAATGAAGAATAAAGGTACTGATTCTAGGATCAGCTAAGTTGATGGATGAGCTAAGTGGGATCAAAGTTCTTTTCAAATATTTATTTGATAGGTCGAGGGTACCCATCAAATCGAGGTATGGGATTAGGATATCCCCTAATGTCGCATTTAGATGTCATTATGGCCACTTTGAGTTCTTCATATGATGCCCTGCGAGGTTAACCAATGCTATCCGGCTACTTTTTAGTCTTGTATGAACTCAGCATATTCCATGGTCGTATCGTGAGGAAATCTAGTGCTGCAGTTTTCTTTGATGACATTTTTCTATTCATGCTCGCACATGGGAAGAGCATCCGCAACATATTGAGACAATACTACGCGATTCCGTGAGGAGCAACATTCTATATGCTAAGCACTCCAAATGTGAGTTTGGGCTCACGAGCATGTCTTTCATTTGGGCCACATCATTGGAGTGGATGGATTAAGGGTCCACTGAGGGAGAAGATCCATGCTATTCGGGATTGGACTGTAACCAATGAAAGATATGTGAGAACTTTGGGAGTTTAGTAGGTATCCCTATCTGCCTACTATCAAAATTTTGTCAAAGCTGTTCTCCCAACTAGCGACACCACTCACCGGATCTGACCAAGAAGGAATCCTTTGGTTGGACAAGTACTACGCAGGGTCCTTTGATAGCTCCGAGTTGTCAGCTGATGTAGTAGTTTCTGGTGTTGTATTCTCAGTATTTTACCCGACCCTTTCAGGCTTTGGAATGTGATGCTTTAGGGGAGGGCATTGGAGCAATTTTGATGCGGGGGCCACCCTGTAGCATTTTAAGAGCCAGAAAGTTGCTACCTCATGAGAGGTTAGTATCCCATACAGTGATGCAGGAAATTTTGGCTATTATTCAAGAATTGGCAAACTCGAGCGATGATTTGGTGGGCAAAGTAGATTCCGAGTATGCACTAATCTGCAAATGATCTTTCGGTATTTTCTTGAGCAAAAGCGAAATTTTCAAGAAGAAAGGCAACAGACAACTGGGCTCAGGAAAAATCCGAAAGCATACGACTTTGACATTGAATATGTCAAAGGGAAGATAAATGTGGTGTAGCGGATGCCTTATCACATAGACTAGTAGAAATGTCATTGATGAGTGTGGATACGGGTTGGGAAGGCCCAAAGTATGTTGGTGGAATATTCCAAAAACCGCTTCACATGTGAGATACTAGATGATGACGATGACAGATGAGAGGTATAGAGTGTTATGGATGATATCATCTATTATATGGGACAAGATATTCTTAGACTATAGCAGTTCTCAAGCTCAAGCGATGAATATTGATGTGCATACGGCACATGATTCACTACTACTTAGAAAGCCAAGAGTTTCACGTTTGACATCATCAGTGCCATTAGGGAGAGATTCTCATGGAAGGGTATCAGGGAGAGGATGTGCTCCAACACATTAGGGAGTGCATATTTTTCCGGCAATGAGAATAAAGGAGAGGACAAACCATCTTGTCAGTTGCTACACCAACTTCCTATGGACCCTGAAGGGGAAATGGGAGAGCATTTCTATGGATTTCATTACCCGGTTGCCAGTAGTGTTGAGGGGAAAGCTTCGTGATGATTTGTCGTTTTGATCGACTAACAAAGTATTCACATTTTCTTTTCCATCTCTTCAGCTTGGTACAATTAATTCACAAATGGCGAGCTCTTCTTTTAGAGATGTTTTAGACTTCATGGGTATCCCTGCAGACCATAGTTAGTGATAAGATATCTGCTTCATGGGTGGCTTTTGGGGCAGGGATCTTTTCATTTGAAATGTGGGTACAAGTTGACACCGAGTACCATTATCACCCCGAGACACATGGGCAAACGCAAATAGTAAAAAGTGGTTGGAAGGCTACCTCGTGAATCTATGTTTCCGCAATGTTACAGAGCTATGGATGCAATCGCTCCATTTGGGAGAGTATTGCTACAATACTGACATTTCATATGTCGATTGGTATGTCTCCATTTTTCGCTCTATATGGGTATGATGCTTTATCATTTTCTCTGATGATGATGTCTTGGGAGCAAGCCAAGGTTCATAGAGGCAAAGAGTGGGATCCAAGAGAGTCGGATCATACTCCATCACTTAAAGACAACATTTCTACGGCCTCTATAATCAACTTAAATTTGTATCGTAGAACATGCTGGGTGAGAGACAACAGTTTGAGTGGATGATTTTGTCTATCTCCATCTTCTGATCCAGTTAAAAGCAAACTGCATACGAAGGAAGAAGGGGGTTGAGAAGCTTTGAGCCCCTCTTCTATGCGGCCGTAGCAAGGTGATCTATTGTGTTGGAGAAGTAGCTTATGAGTTGTGAGCTCCCCATTAGGAGTAAGATCCATAACATTTGTTTCATGTCTCATACGCTCAAGAAGTGGGCAATTGGATAGCTATGTAGTTGCCCTATTATGGATCTCCCACCTATTGACGATGAGGGCTCAGTTTGGTTTTACAAATGGACTCTATCTTGGATATTCTCTCTGGGGAGAGGGTGAAAGAAAAGGAACATGGTGATTAAGGAATATTCCGCATTTGGTGGAGGAATCTACTTGGATGAGGATGCTACTTGGGAAGGAGAGAAGATTTTGCAAAGACATCCATCCTTGCGAGCTTTCTTGAGGACAAACAACATTTGGGAGGGGGAGGACTGTAATATTCCTATACGTAGCTTTTAGCTAGTTATAATATTAAATTCTTTGTTTTTTGTCAATAAGATAGTAATGTAATCAGAGAGAGATAGAGGGATCCCATAAGTCTCTTCTAGTAGGAATAAAAACCACTTCTAATGTGAATGTGGACTTTATTATCCCAAAATAGGGAAAGATACAAAAATGTTAGGAATATCTTAGAATATTCCCAAAAATCAGAAATTTCAACGAGCACATGCAAAGAAAATTTAATATCCCCCTTTTAGGGATATTTTTAAACACAGATCAACTCTAAACCCGAGATATGGGATGCGAGGGGGAGTTACTGATATTTCGGCTTTGAAAAAGAGATGAGATGCTGGCTAGCTAGCTGCCTCACCGGGCACTCTGTCTATAGAGTAAGGTACAAAACACAATAGATGGTACAATGACTTGGAGTGTCCCCAAGTGAAAAAATAACCGATGAAGCGAGATCACTATAACAATACATAAAATTGTGCTAGGAACAAGATATGCACACATATACATATATAAATAGAGAGAATGCTCTGAGCCATTTTATTATGCTGAGAAATTATAGGGAAATACAATAGGTGCTCGGATGATAGCACCCCAAACTTGCTACAAAGGAAAATCAAGAGATATTCTCGATAATGACGGGGAGAACAACACGGTTCCTCCGATCTACGGTCAAGTCGAGTCTGTATACTCGCCGTATTGTTTGCTATTGTCACCATAGCGGTTTGAATGTGATCCACTAAGGTACTATCACGGTTCATGCACTCCATCGCTCTCAGGTAGCGTGCCAGCGTGCTTGGCACCACCTCCGGCATCCCAAAATCTCCAAAATGATAATGACACGCGAGCTCCCTACAAAATGAACGGCGACCTTCTCACTCAAAGATCTCTCGCCAACCACTAATGGCATTGCTCCGCAACAAGATCCAAACCCCAGTCCTCCCTATAAAAAAAATGATAAGAATACCTCCCCACGAGCGTGCACTCAAATTCCCCAAGGTTGAGGGTGAGATCTCCGCACGGAGACACTCGACGCACTAAAGCGATGCTGCAAATAGGCTAAACGACCCGAGCGTGCTCAAAGTCGTAGCGACCGACTCAATATGCATAAAATTGGATAATCCCCAAAATGAGGAGGTCTCCCCTCTCCTTTTATAATGTTGGCCTTTTCTCTCAAAACCTAGGCCCATCATCCCCAATGTAACCTCTCTCGGTCCCCATGCTACGCCAACTCAACCCGCGTTCTGCCTCCATGCGCTTAAGTGAGTCCCCGCTCTCACTCACTTTTATTTATAATTTAACTATAGTCAGAAAAATTAATCCAAAATTAATATTACTATTAGTCTTCTCGCTAATTGGGAATATTGCTGATCTCCCGTACAAAATCTCGCTTAACCCCAAGCCAATATTTCGTAGTGACGGATGTTGCAAGATTTTCTCACTCTCCCAAGTTAGCGTCCTCATCCAACAAATTCTTCCACCTCACCAAGAACTCTCAGGTATTGCGCATCCACGCGTACTTCTCTCGACATCAATGATGGCTTTTGGCTATAGCACCTAGAATTCCCTTCATCATCCGTGGCGGAAGCTCCTCCATCCTATCACTACAGTCCCAAAGCCTTTTCGGGACATGATACATGGAAAATGTTACGAATCTTATTGCCTTGGGAGTAGCTCCGATTCCTTAGGCAACTTGTCCGTGCTCGCGTATCACCCACCCCTGTACGGACCATAAAAGCGGGGCTTGAGCTTTTCATCCCATACACTTATTTGTCATTGTTGGTATGGCTATAAGCGTAGGTAGACCAAATCCCCTACCTCGGCTTGTCTCTCCACCCGACCCTTGTCGGCCATACGCTTTCTGCGATTGAGTGCGGTAGCCATGTTATCCTTGAGAGCTTGGAGGATGTCGACTCTGCTTCAGTCAATCCTTGGCTATCGGAGCCTTGATGGCACCAAACATCACATCAACAAAATCCCTGAAAACATGATAGCCATACGGTGCATAAAATGGAGACATACCCGATGAACGCATGTGATGTGTGGTGTTGTAGCAATACTCTCTTAGGTGCGGCCACTTGACCCACGCTCTCTACGCCCCACTTGACATAATTTCGCAAGTAGCCCTCCGACCACCTTGTTAACTATCTCGTCGTCCATACGTACGTGGGTGGTAGTTGTGCCAGTACAACACAGAAAGAATCCCCACCAACCCAAAAATCTCACAAAAATCTTCCCATGAGAGTAGCTGTCCCTGTCCGCGACAATGGTCTTAGGAAAACCATGCAACACGAAAGATATTCTGGACGAATAGCTACATATTGTGTTCTTTGTATAGTGTGCGGATATGGCGAAGAAATGTGCATATTTTGTCATTCGATCAACGGCAGTAATGTGTGAAATCCTTCCCCTACACTATGGGCATCCCTGTGTGAAATCCACATCGAAATACTCTCCTTCCCCTATGGAATGGGAAGAGGCTACAAAAATCCTACTAGATGGTTCATCTCTTCCTTGTTGCGGCGGCAAACTTCACACTCCTTAACATGTTGGAGTACGTCCCCCTTGAGGCCTTAAAAGACCTCTCTACATTAATTTTGTAGGTTTTGGTAAACCTAGTGACCGACCAATGGTGAATCATGAGATACCGAAGTATCTTCTTCTTGAGGCTATAGGCCCTCAGTCAGAAGATCCTATATTCCCAGCAATAGATAATCTCCATCTAACACTGCGTATCTATCATGCCACGGCCATCCAAAGGAACCTCACAAGCAAACTTTGTCCTTGGAGTACTCACCAAAGTTGAGCCCTCCAATGCGCATCCAAACTCATCGAGACAACATGGGTGGTCTACGTGAAAGTGCATCGGCTACCACGTTGTTCTTCCTTGACATACTCAATGTCAAAATAATAAACACGGATTTTCTTGATCCACTTATAACGCCTCTCTACTTGTTGTTTAACTCAAAAATGTGTTGTGATTAGTCCTCACCACGAACCTATTACCCACTAAGTATTGTCAAAATTTTGCCAATGCATGCATAATGTGACATCTCCTTGTCGTATATAGGATACAACCACTCATGGGAAGGAGCCACGGCTCTCATAGGCTATAGGGTGGCCTCACATCAAACTTGCGGCTCTTCTCGACGCATCACATTCCAAAACAAAGGCCTAAATACGGCAATGCAAGCCTTTGACATTGCTCATAACCTCCTTGAGCACATCGAAGGCTCGTTGTCTCCTTAGACCAGCTAAATGCCTCCTTTTTTGTGAAATCTATAAGGTACGGTGAAATTTGAGAGAAATTCTTGATGAAATTCTTGTAATATGTCTGAGATGCCAACAAATCCTTGAAGTTTAGTCACACCAGAAGCTCTTTGTCCAATCTGCGATGGCCTTGATCTTCCCCTCGTGGACCCTCACTCGAATCTGAGTGGTACTCGGATCTCAAATCAATATTTGAGAAGAAATATGCTCCCCTCAACTCATCCATCATCATAATCCTTGGTATAGAATTTTGTTCTTCAAGGTCTTTGTTCGGGGCTGCGTAATCAATGCACATTCTCAATGTGTCGTCCTTCTTCTTCACCAACACCACGGAATAATAAGGGCGTACTCGGTCAAATGTGTCCAAGAGCTAGCGGCTCTGGATGGCCCGCTCAATCTCATCCCGATAGGCCTTAGGGTGCCTATAGGGTGTGGTAATAATGGCCTAAATGCCACCTTGCTCCAGCTCAATAGTGTGCTCAAACCCGTCCTGTGGCGGGACCCCCGGTGGTATATCCCCAAACCTTGTGTCATACTGCCAAGGATAGCCTGGATATCGGGATGGTATGCCTTGATAGTCCACTGCCTCGATGCACGTAGCTCTCTTTGGCCATTCTATGTCTCCCTTCCGAAGTCTACCTCCATCTAGGTCAAATTTGAAACAATTTGGGGTGGGTAATTATTGCATCCACCGTATCTTCTCATGCTTCTAGGTCTTCTTATCATTCCACTCCATCTCCAAGAGCCTCCCCGATCCGTGGTTGCCTTCCCTAGAGTTATCGATAACGTACACCCAAGACCACATTGGTGTCGGGTATGCGATACAAAAAAATGGTCGGTCAACGTGGCAGAGTGCCCGTAGTCCGCGCCGGCTCTGGGTACATATCGGGCACAGCATCGTACGATCTCTTGGGACCAATGCGAAAAATCCATCGAAGCTCTCTATCTTTATGCCTCTCCCTAGCTCCAACCATTTTGTGCATCAATGAAGTTGTGGGTTGCCCCCACTATCTGCAGGCTAAAACTCCACACCCATGTACTATCGGAAGTCGGACACGCGGCGTCAAATACTTGGGCACTCTACTAATGCTACAAGGGTTTCCCTGTGGGTGCGAAAAGCCCCGCACCTCCCTCACGGGAGGTGGAGGTGGCAATTGATCTTGCGCTGTCTGCCTGTCTCCTATCTCCCCATCCTCATACTCATCCCCTTCCCCGCTGCTCTCGGAGAATACCTCTATAAAATGTGCTTTGCCAACAGCACATCTGTGTCCCGGTGCCCATGGCTCCTGACAGGTAAAGCACAACCTCTTCATCCTCAACTCCCTCCTGGCATCATCATCTAGTTGTCCCCTACCTGGATTCCCCTTAGGAGGCAGGATCCTCACATCCTTCCCTTTCAGCTGGAAATCCTGTCTCTGGGGGTAAGGTGTCCTGGTCCTGGGCAAGGCATCCTGCAGATCTCGGGTCCTACCAACTGCGTCCTGGAGTGTGGATGGTCTAGTGGATTTGCCCAATCCTCGAAGTGGCTTTGCTAACCCCTCAATGAACATAAATATCATCCGTGCCACAGATAGATCAGGCACCATCACTGAAAGCCTCAAGAAATCTGCAATATATGTCTTTGGGCTCCCGGTCTGTTTGAGCCTTGTCAGCCCAACAAAATGCTCCTCCGGATCCCTCTAGTCAAATCTCTCTATCAGTCTCCGGGTGAACTCGACATATGTGGTCACGGTCGAATGCCCAAGTGTCACCATCCCATGGAACCACTAATCCTGGGCCTCACCATCCAAATGCAACATAGCCACCTTGATGGCCTCCGTCTCCGCCATCTGGTTAAGCTCGAAATATATGTCTAGCTTCTCCACGAAAGATTTTTCTGAACTGTTTGATGAACCATCAAACGTAGGCAAATGGAATCAGCTTGCTGTGCGCTGGGTGTCTCCTTCATGATAGTGCCGGTACCCTCTGTGATGGTCGTGGGGTCTGCTGTCCCGCTTGAGCTAAACAAAGTCTCTGAATAGAAGAGCATCCCTGAACTCCTGCCCATATGTCTAGTACTCAGCAAAATAACCACCTATGTGGTCAGGCTCTGGCTCCTCTTGTGCTACTGCCTCAGTGTTCACACTCAGAAAAAGTGGCACGAGTGGGGGCATGTGATGCCTGGTGTGGAGTGGCAATCTGCTCCTGCAAATGGTGGGATGTGCCTGACCCCTCACCAACCTGGAAACCCCTTGGGGTTTCACGCTGTCTAGCCTCCACAACTGTGAATCTCTGACCCATTACCTCTATCTGCCTCGCCAGATCCTACACTAATCTGAGAAGTGCTTCCCCAAACTGTTTTGCATCGCTATCATCCGCCATCGGCTCTCCCTGCTCTGCGCCTACCACAGGTTTCTCCTGTTCTGTGTCCACCACTCGAACGCAATCCCCCTCTCTGTAGGTGTTCTCCAACCCGCGCTCAAGATCTCTGTACTTCCTACCTCTATGGAAAATGTAGGGTTTCTCTCCCATTGTCATAGACAAATAGCTCCACAGGCTGAGCCAAAACTATGCTCTGATACCACTGTAATATCCCCTTTTAGGGATATTTCTAAAACACAGTCAACTCTAAACCAGAGATGGACTGGAGGGGAGTTTACCAGATATTTCACCTCTGAAAGAGGATGAGATCTGGAGGCTACCTGGCCCTCACCAGACACTGTCTATAGAGTAAGGGCAAAACACAATAGATGGTACAGCGACTGGAGTGTCCCCAAGGAAAAAATAACTAGTGAAGCAGATCATACAATAGTACATAAAATGCTAGGAATAGTATATGCAACAGATACACATAAAATAGAGAGAATGTTGAGCCATTTTATTATGCTGATAATTATAGGGAAATACAATAGGTGCTCAGGTGATAGCACCCCAAACTCGCACAAGGAAAATTCTCAGAATGACAGGGGAACAACGGTTCTCTGATCTACGTTCAAGCGGCTGGGAGTACTGCCGTATAGCTGCTATTGTACTGTGGCTAAATGGGATCCACTAAGGTACTATCATAGTTCTGCCCAACACCCTGAATAGGTACTGGCTAGCCTCTGGCACCACCTCCAGACCCAAAACCTCCAAAATGATAACGACACGGAGCTCTCACAAAATGAACGGCGGCCTTCTCACTCAAGACTTCGCAGCCACTAATGGCACTGCTCCGCAACAAGCTCCAAACCCGACCCTCCTGTAAAAAAATGATAGGACTACCTCACCCAAGCAGGCACTCGAAGTCCCCCGAGGCTGAGGGTGAGATCTCCGCATGGAGACACTCGACGCACTAAAAAGTGCTGCAGACAGGCTAAACAGCCAGCGTGCTCAAAGTCGTAGCGACCAACTCACTATGCATAAACTTGGATAATCCCCAAAATGAGGAGGCTCTCCTCCTTTTATAACGTCGGCCTTTCTCTCAAACCCTAGGCCCATCATCCCAAATGTAGCCTCTCTCGATCCCACACTACCAACTCAGCCTGTGTTCTTGCCTCCATGCACTCAAGTGAGTCCCCGCTCTACTCAATTTTATTTATAATTTAACTATAGTCGGCAAAATTGATCCAAATTAATATTCTAATTAGCTATCGCTAATTGGGAATATTACAGAAAACACTATTTCCAGAAAATAACGCAATAGCTGTGAGAAATGGGACTCGGATCCCTTATTTTATACATTATACAACTCACATCCAGAATTGGAGTAGAAACAAATCCCTCTAGCCAACATAAACAGATCTCCCCAAGCCAATATGACTCAAATAAGCCCAAACCCCATGGCTTAGATCATACATAAAGGACTTAAGCATGTACAACGTTATCTTATTGAGGGTTTATGTAGAAAATAATGAGAAATAATATATCTGGAGTCTACAATCATCCAATGGCTGAGAAAATGGAGATTCCTTCCTTTTTATACACAATAAGAATAACCCGGCAAGGGTTTCATGAAATTATGATGTATAAAAGAGAATATTTGTAGATCTAGATCTGTAAAATGCAGTTATACTGCAGCTCTATATAAATATAGCTGAAATGTACAAAGAAAAGAAGAAGAATGATAAAAAAAGCCTTCCGGGAGAAGGATTGGCCCTTCCTCCAAGAAGCAAGCTCAGGATCAAGGGTCTTGACCCTGCTACTGCAACACTGGGAAAAATGACACAGTTCCTACAGGGGACTGTGCAGTAGATGATGGAGAATGCTTTGGCCACATTCCAAGATGTCCAATATGCTTAGAAACCTCCTTTACAGATCTTGCAAAGAAAGGGAAGCTCCCTCCTTTGAAAGATAAGCTCAGAAAGTGGTGTTGTGATCTTTCCACTGCAACACCCTGCAACACAACGTTTCCTGCTACAAGAATAACGTTGTAGCTGAAGGAGGATGCTTTGCCTCAAGCCTAAATGTGGAAAAATGAAGTACAATTCTCCTCCAAGAGGTCTCTCAAGGAAGGAGAAGGAATCCCAAAGCAGGAATGCCTTGTGCTAAATAGCATTGCATACTCAACTCAACAGCTGAAGAATGCTCAATAGTCTCAGCAGACCAAAATCAATAATCAACTAGCTAACCCCAAATGTCTACCATCCTCCTCCTTATAAGGTTTGTGAGCCTTCTCACCTTGGGTCCCATCCATTAGGGTTTCCAACATCACATGATCACTTTCCCTCCAAAACTGCATTGTAGCTCCATCAGGGCTACTCCTCCATACTGCGTTGTTGACTTAGTCAACTTGACTGAATCAACATGATTCTCTTCTTGTTCATATATGGAAAGTGAAAAATATAGCTACTAGAATGTCCAATTTTCATACCAAGAGGGATTTTATGCTAATACAAGATAAGTATGGGTCTATTTCCCCCATTTATTCATCTACTAAGTGCAAAAATCAAAAATTAATATTCCTATTAGATGCATGCTAATTTAGGAATATTACAGTCCTCCCCTCCCAAATGTTACTTGTCCTCAAGAAACTACAAGGATAGAACTGGAAAGTCTCCTTCCCTCTTCCTGTAGCATCATCATATGATGAGCTCTCCAAAAGAATAAGATGCTGTCTCAACAATGAAACTCCATAGTGCCTCTCCCAAGCATACAAGTGAGAATTTGGTGTATATCCCAAATGGCTATCATCATGCAAAAGTAAAATACTCAAGGAGACAACTATGTGCTATCTAGAGGTCCTCTCAAGGCATGGATTTTGAAGTGCATGGGGAACTATCATTCCCAAGTGAAACCTCCACCCCCAAGCTATCATCCATACTAGGTGATGGATCTCATTGTGCAAATACTTTGTATCCTCCCATGGTAGGACACCAATCTCCTCAAATATTTGAAGAACTTTGCACCTCATGAGATGTTGAAGTGCACCTCCAATGGGATCTCCTGATGAGACCTCCTCCTCATGCATGGCCTTCCAAAGCCAAAGAGGCCTTAGATCTGCTGCAATTAGAAGTCTCTCTTTGAGCTGTGGCATGCTCATTGAGAGAGTTTCATCTAGAGAGGAGAAAAATTTTCTCATCTCAAGGTGTCTACCCTTTGACATCTCTTCCTCCATGGCTTCCTCAATGAAGTTGTTATCTGAATGCTCCCATGAGGAATGGGTCCTCCTTTCTTTACTGCTGCTCTTGGACAACGCAGTGCAATCTTGCTACTCTAAATTAGCAGTGAGTAATGATCCCAGGTCATACAACAACATATTTCCAAAATCTTCTGAAATATTTGCTGCAATAATAGAAAGTGGAAATGCAATCATACCTTGCTGGGCTTTGGGAACACCTTGCATGGTTGCAAGATTTCTTTCTTCCACTGTGTTGGCTCCCTCAACTGCTAGTGTTGAAGGCTGCTCCTCCAAGGTTGTGACGGCGCTGATATAAGTCTCCTCAAGAGGTGGTGAGGGCTCCTCCCTCTCTAATTGTTCTTCATCAAATCTCTTGATCACACTCTGAGTGAAATCTACAAGAGTAGATACTCTTGCATGACTTATGTGACTGAACCACCAAGTGCTTGCTTTGCCCTTCATGTGCAGCGCTGCAATCTCTACTGCTTTTCTTTCTACCACTGGATGTAGTAGGAAAAATGCTTCAAGTCTTCTTGTCCAAGCATCTGCTACAGATGTCCCATCAAAAGTGGACAATAGAAACCTATTGCCCTTGATTTCTCCATTGCTGCAGGGTCTCTTCTCTTCCTCTAGTTGAATGAACTGTGGGAAGGCTAGAGTCTCTTTGAATGCTCTAGGTTGAGACTTGTACTCAGCAAGGTACTCAATCAGAATCTGATGATCTAAGTGCCTTCCATGCTTCTAGTCTTCTTCTTCATGAGACTAGGAAGTGCATGGTTCTTCCTCTTCTTGAAACCCTCTAGGAGTTTCTTGGCATCTCGTCTCCTTCATCAGCTTAACCTCATGGGAGAGGCTCTTTCTGGATCTGAAAAGTGATGAGAGTAAAGTCATCCTCTCCATCATTCTAATCTTGCTCCTTCTGATAGCTGGAACTCATAGGCTGAGCCAAATATCATGCTCAGATACCACTGTAATATCCCAAAATGGGGAAAATCAACAATGTTAGGAATATCTTAGAATATTCCCAAAATCAGAAATTTCAACAACACATGTAAAGAAAACGCTATTTCTAGAAAATAATGCAATAGCTATGAGAAATGGGACTTGGATCCCTTATTTTATACATTATACAACTCACATCTAGAATTGGAGTAGAAACAAATCCCTCTAGCCAACATAAACAGATCTCCCCAAGCCAATATGACTCAAATAAGCCCAAACCCCATGGCTTAGCTCATATACAAAGGACTGAAGCATGTACAATGTTATTTTATTGAGGTATTATGTAGAAAATAATGAGAAATAATAGATCTGGAGTCTACAATCATCCAATGGCTGAGAAAATGGAGATTCCTTCCTTTTTATACACAGTAAGAATAACTCAGCAAGGTTTTCATGAAAGTATAATGTATAAAAGAGTAGATCTGTAGATCTAGATCTGGAAAACATAGTTATAATACAGATCTATATAAATATAGCTGAAATGTACAAATAATAGAAGAAGAATGATATACAAAGCCTTCTGGGAGAAGGATTGGCCCTTCCTCCAAGAAGCAAGCTCAAGATCAAGGGTCTTGACACTGCTACTGCAACACTAGGAAAAATGACACAGTTCCTGTAGGGGACTACGTAGTAGATGATGGAAAATGCTTTGGCCACATACCAAGATGTCCAATATGCTCAAAAACCTCCTGTACAGATCTTTCAAAGAAAGGGAAGATCCCTCCTCTGAAAGATAAGCTCAGAAAGTGGTGTTGTGATATTTCCATTGCAACACCTTGCAACACAGTGTTTCCTACTACAAGAATAATGTTGTATCTGAAGGAGGATGCTTGGCCTCAAGCTTGAATGTGGAAAATTGAAGTACAATGCTCCTCAAAGAGGTCTCTCAAGGAAGGATAAGGAATCCCTAAGCAGGAATGCCTTGTACTAAACAACACTGCATACTCAACTCAACAACTGAAGAATTCTCAATAGTCTAAGCAGACCAAAATAAATAATCAATTAGATGACCCCAAATTTCTGCCATCCTCCTCCTTATAAGGTTTGTGAGACTCATCACCTTGGGTCCCATCCATTAGTGTTTCCAACATCATATGATCACTTTCCCTCCAAAACTGCGTTATAGCTCCATCAGGGCTACTCCTCCATACTGCGTTGTTGACATAGTCAACTTGACTGAATCAACATGATTCTCTTCCTGTTCATACATGGAAAGTGCAAAATCCAGCTACTAGAATGTCCCCCTTTCATACCAAGAGGGATTTTATTCTAATACAAGATAAGTATGGGTCTCTTTCCCCCATTTATTCATCTACTAAGTGCAAAAATCAAAATTTAATATTGTTATTAGTTGCATGCTAATTTAGGAATATTACAGTGGATCAGTGTATCTAGTTGAATACATCACTCCTTGGTGTGAATGGGGATCAATGCAAGTGGATAGGGTCAAGGTTTACCAAGTCAATAGCACAATCATGGAGGTAGTGGAGATAGTGGAAGACAACACAGTCATAATGGGAGGAAGTCTCCATGTGAGTAGCATCATTATTGAGTGGGGCCAAGGGGGAGGAGGCTCACAAAACATATAAGGAAGGGGTAGAAGCCATAGAAAGAATTATGAATATTGTTTATGTATGGTCTTTTATGACTTTCTGCATGCTTCAGCTATTTAGCGAATTTTGTTGTGTTGTTTACCACAAGGGCGTTTCCGAGTGGAAATACCACCCTCATCCTCAAGGGACTTTGAGTGTGCACTCAGGAGAGGTTCTTTGAGATACATTCCCTCATCGGCATCAAGCCAATCTTTAGCCACCTTCAACAGCGTAGTCTCCTTCAGGAATTGCACAATCCAGGAGGGCAGTTTCAGTGGAGGGTTGATAACCCAAGTTTTTGAGCTTATTTTCCAGTGAGGGGAGAAACCCTTCATCCAAAAAGTTAGTGGGGAGGAGTATCAAATATTTTCTCAATAGATCAGCCACCTCCTAGTAGTTACCTAGCTGCAAAGCATAATTCATCCATAGGGCTGCATTTTTCATCTTGGGTATTTCCGGAAACCCTTTCTGTGTTATCTTGGAATTGTGCTATTAGATCTACGCATTCCTAGTTTCCATTAGTAGTTATTTCCGGCAGTATTGCGCAGTCATAGCCTCCCAGTAGTTTATGTGGCAGAAGTTTCTCATGACTTGATTTATAGGGTCATTTCAGGCTTGTTTTTCCTAGATTGAGTGTCTTTTCCTCAAGATCTTGTACTTCATTTATGCTATCATATATAATAAAATGGCCAATGATCTACTCATGATTTTTATATAATGATTTTTACTGCATTTTCTAGTTTTATGTTCAATATTCTTGTTTTTCCTATTTTGGAATATTACAATCATCAAGTTTCAACTCCATACCCTTTGCGTTCAATAATAGCCAAATCAATACAACACTTAATAAAATCTTTCTAGACATTTACACATTTTATAGGGCTCATTCCACAAATTTAGCTTATGCTAGTGTTTTGGAATAGGTTGTAATAAACATTCTAAAGTAGTCAAAACAAACAAGTAGTATCTTGCGGTAGGGAAATCCAATTGTTGCATTTGTACTCTGGGAAGCTCTTCTTAAAAGAGTTAAGCACGAGGTCATGTCGGACCCAATGAGGTAATCATACCTACCTCATTGGTGAATATAGAAGACGTGCATGTAATACAAATGTTAAACCTTAGATTAACCATTTTCGAGGATCTTGGGTCACTTGTTAGCAAATCTTGAATTTACCATGTCAAGGATCTTTCAAGGGGATTGATCTTGATACTAATTTTCCCTTGCATGTATATCGGATCGTATATTGTTCCCCTGGGTGAATTTGTTTTAGTTGGTGACCTTATTGGCCATAATATTTAATATTTTTCCCAAGGTGAAGGTGGAGGGAAGGTCCCACTGTACTTGGAACAGACGTTGGCTAGACTCACTTGGACTTTTCGGAGGGTACTCTTCACTTCCAGATGGCATAGTGGAGGTGTTTGCACCAGACTATTTCATTAAGCAGGTTTTCAGGGTAATTGGTCCAACCGCCATTTTTCCACATTAACTTTTGAGATGTTTGATTTCATCACCAACTAGTGTTTTTATTATGGAAAAATATTGTTTTTGTGTGGTTTGTTTCTTAGATTTTGTAGGCGCATGTTAAAATTTATTGATTTCTTAGCGACCTTAGGTGTATTATGTTGAAATATTTTTTTCTTTCATGTGTTAAAAATTAACCCTGGATGAATTACTGAGACACTCATGTAGAATTCAGGGGAAACCCCCTAAATATACACCCAGTCAATTGTAAAAGATTAAATCTGAAATAGTTCAACAATAAGGAACCAGGTCTACTGAACAAGGAAAAACATCTATAGTAATACATCCTGATTTCGAGTTTAATCAACCTCATACAATAGAAAGAAATAAAGAACAACCAGAAATTTCAGAAGTAATCATAGTTGAATCTATTACCAGTGAATTGTCAGATACTCAATTCACTGAGCCTAAAATATCTGAACCTAAATCTGAATCTACTTCGTCTGAGTCACCTTCGAATTTCATAGCCCGAACTCCTGGTCATCCTTGTTCACCTTGAGTGAAACTTCTTATTACTGAGAATCTTCATCCTCGCCTAATTAGTATTGAAGATATTACTAACATGGAAGAAGAGATCACAATTCCTTTGCATCAATAGTCTTTAGATCTAAGGTATAGTGAACCGATTTACCCTTATGTTCCTTTTAGACCGGATCCTTAGTATCAACAAATTACCGACTTTCTGCATAACTCTGGTTTCAATTATTCACCACGCCACATTCATTTTTACTATGTACCCAGAGGTAGTTACATGGCTTCATCAAGCATGTCTACTGATTCATCCATGTTTTATTCATCACCGAAAACATTTTTGTATGGCGGTTCATCAGTTCCTGCTAGGTACCAGTCGCTCTCTGGTAATTTTTCAGGAGCATCTCCATCTTCCGAAAATTTTACACAATCAATTGGTCTTTATAAATCTACCACCAAATCTTTGACAATGAAGCATGTCTATATGTTTTCCAGAAATATTCCTCAAGCTAGCTCTCAAGGTAGATATATAGCACCTGGGGGGTGGAAAACTCCTCAAGGACAACAATTTCTCCAAGGACAACACCCTATTCAAGGGTAGAAGCCCCTTCAAGGAAAACAACCTCTTCAAGGGCAAATACCTCTTCAAGGGCAACAGTTTCATCAAGAGAAACTATCCTTTCAAGGAGGCCAACCTTTTACTAGAACTTATTCAGATAATTATCAAAATTATGTTCCAATACCTCAAATTGGTTATGGTCAACCTTATGCATCACAACCTTTGATGGGAGCTCCTAACGCAGGCATTAATACTATATGGAATCCATTGTTGAATCAACAATATTTGCAACCTACTTTATAAGTACCTTATAATCAACCTGCTCAACTAGTTGGAAAATTTGGTTATACCTAAGTCCAACAGCCTGTTCAGACTACACTTAAAATTACCCCTTAGGTATCTGTACCTAGTAATCAGCAAGCTAGACTGAGTACTCCAAGTACTCCTATCCAATCTGCTGCGCAAACTTCTTTTCAACAACCGAGTACACCCATCCCTGGAGTTTCTAGAACCCCTGTTTCTACAACCCTTCAAACGATTGTATCAATTTTTACACAAGTAATCCCTCAGGTTACTGCTCATCAAACTAGACCTACAGTTTAGTCTACTATTCAAACCTATGTAGGAAAACCTGGTGCAACCACAGTTCAAACAAGCCAACCTTTTACAGGTCAGTTTGTATAGAGTCAACCATTTCAAGGGAAATTTCAACATGGAAAAATGGGACAAAATCCATTCTACCAGAATCAACCATACCCTAGTTATACTTATCAAATACCACCTCAACCTCAGTTTGGTATGGCTAACCCTGGATACCCTGGAGGTATTCCAATCCCATCTACTCAGGCTATTCCAGGTTATCCTGGATATCCTCCTCCAGGTACTGGTATTGTTCCTCAAGGTTATTAGTTTGCACAACAAGACCCTAACCATTGGTTATCATTCATTACAACTTTAGACTTACCAGATTTGTCTCGCCTAACGAATGATCCAATTTATTATCTTTCGTTTTGGTCAAAAATTCTAACTAAGTTGCCTAGTGATATACCAAAGTTTGAAGGAAAATCAAGAGAAGACCCCTCAAATCATGTACTGACTTATCATCTTTGGTGTGCATCAAACTCCTTAATCGATGATTCCATTCAACTGAGACTTTTTCAAAGAACATTGATCGGTTTAGCTGCGAAGTGGTACATCGAGTTACCATGCGGTTCTTTCAATAATTTCAATGCTTTAGTAACAACCTTCCTAACTCACTTCCAGTTGCCATTTTGTTATGACAATGGCACAGAACTTTTAACTTCATTAAAAAAAAGTACGTCTACATACATTTCAGATCACATACACGAATGGCGATGTAGACGACGTTTAGTGAAATTTTTTATTCCAGACCAAATTTTGGCAGAATGGTTTATTAAATCATTAATTTCAAAGCTCACTAAAGGTGTAGCTAAGCGAGGCGTTGTCATGGAAGAATGGGCCAGCCCAAGCGCAGTACTTAGACCGTGTATACACACAGTTTGGTACTCTATATGAAAAAAAACATGATTTACCATGGCCAGGTCAAGTTACTGCAACTCCTTTTGGTTCTCATTTTGCAGATGGTGTAATTGGTATAGTTAATACTACAAAGAGTAAGAATAATTCATCTAAATATAATTCTCCAATTATAACTCTACCAGATTCACCTAAAGGAGACTCTTCCCTTGAAACTTCTACCAAAATTCACGTTGTAGACTCATCCACAACTAAAGATAAATTCGGTAATAAGAAGAAAGGGAAGGGTAAAAATAAACAAAACACTTCTCCCAAAGATAAAGCTGACAAAGCTGAACCATCAGATGAAAAACAGAAACTTTGTTATCCTTGTATTATCTGTGATGAGGATCGCTACACCAAAGAGTGTCCACATCAGGCAAAGGTATCCAAATTTGTCAAAGGTTCACCCACACCTGTTGTCTTGAAAGATCCTTTTCCATCTCAAGATAGCAAAATGATCGGATCTTCTTCCAATTCATCGGCATATATTTTGATGATGTCTCATGTCATGGTTGCAACACGATCTCAAGACTATGGATCTAAGAGTCTTGTAACTGGTAAAGAGACTGAATCATGGAATCAAACACCAGCAACAACTCCTTCAATTTTTGAACCATTGAAAATTGAGAAACCTAACCCTGATTTATTCATTAAACCATCTGCCAAAGGTGTACTTCAAAAATCGGCTTTCAATCCACATGTGAGAGCCGCTCAGAATTACAACATTGTTGAATATTTGACCATATCCCCTTCAGCAATGTCGGCCCTTGAGGTGTTGCAATATTTTCCATATCAAAGGAAATTACTATTATCAGCAATAGGAGCTATTGATCCTCAAGACTCGAATCTAATGGTCTTTGATCTCGAAAATTTTGTACCTAGACTCCCACATCAAATGGCTTTTCAAATTCCAGTATTAGTCAAATCAAGGCAAATTTTTCGCACTTTAATTGATGAAGGAGCATCTACGTGTATAATGTCATTAGCTTGTTGGAAAACACTTGGTTGTCTGACAGTCAACCAATCACTGACCATCCTTAAAGCCTTTAATGGAAGAGGTTTTTGCGCATTCGGAATACTCCAAGATCTGCCTATAGAAGTAGAAGGAAAAATCGAAATGCTAGAGGTGGAAGTTGTTGATGCCCCTCTTGATTACAACCTTATTTTGGGTTGCAGTTGGTCTAATGTTATGACTGTTTTTGTTTCATTAGTCTTTCAGATGATAATGTTTCCTCATAAATGAAATATTGTTAAAATCGATCAGTTGTCTTACTTCACTTCAGACCCTACTTCTACAGATAGTATCCAACATGTCGGAAAAATGGTTATCCCTTATGAAGATGTTGGCATAGGAATAGTTAAGGATTCCACTCTCATGGGAACTTTCACTATGCCTTCTCCCAACATACTGTGAACTATTTCCAATATCAATATGATCACATCAATCACAATGCCATTTCATGACACAAGGAATGTGCCTTTAGAATCATAATTGGACCCTTATGATGGTGAGATGCCTTTAAGTCCTTTTGAATCGGCATATGTAGCAGTACAATCATATTCTAACACTACATCAACTTCTACTGATCAAATTAATGTGGTCAGTGAAGAATCATCTTCTTTATCAAGCTCAACTTTGACATCGTTTCTAGATCCTTTTCAACACGTATTTGCAACTGATGAAAATATTTGATAAATCTTGTCATCGGACGAATTGCCATGGGACGATATACATCATCGATCTTCTTTTTTTTCCTGACCTTGATAAACTTGAAAATGATTTTTCATCTACCTTTATGACTGATTATGTCAAGGAACCTCAAAATCCCATATCGATTATTCATTCGGATTCTGAGAAAATTTTGGGAAATATTTCTAGAACAATTCCTATTGACATATCGATTAAACCTGGAATAATTGAGAACATTCATATAGGTGCTTCTTGTTCGATTGAAGAGATTAAAACTTACAAAGCCCTATTTCAAGAATTCTTAGACATTTTTTTCCTGGTATTATGAAGAAATTCCAAGTATTGATACTAAGATTGTTATTCATGAGATTAAGACATACCGAGATGCTAAGCCTATTAGACAGAGATTACATCCAATACATCCACGGAAATTTGCTGCAATCAAAGCTAAAGTTGAAAAATTACTACGAGCAGGATCTATTTATCCTATTCCTTTGACAGATTGGGTATCTAATATAGTTCTCATAACGAAAAAACAAGGGACTATCAGAGTATGTGTCAATTATTTGGATATTAACAAGGATTGTCCCAAAGACAATCATCCTACCCCCCATATCGATCAAATTATTGATGATTGTGCCAGAAACGAAATATTCTCGTTTATGGATGGTTTTTCTGGTTACAATCAAATCAATAGACTCCCTGCTGATAAACCTAAAATAGAATTTATATGTCCTTGGGGCATGTTTGCATATTGTAAATTATCTTTTTCACTGAAAAATGTTGGTGCAAATTTTCAAAGAGCTATGTCTTATGCATTTCACGATATCAAACATATTGTACAACCTTACCTGGATGACTTACCCACTCATTATTTATGTAGAATTTTATCACTCTCCCCAACTTCCCAAGGTTGAGAAAGGAGTGGAGAAAGGTAACCACAAACCAATATTTTGGCTAGGCAATTATCCCTACCTAGACCAGAGAGGGCTCTCTCTATGTCACTTTTAAATAATCAATGAGTGGATGAGTACCATAGGATTTCAGGCTATATATATATATATATATATATATATATATATATATATAAAACCTAGAAACGAGTAATTTTTTTGGTAATTGAGATGTTGGATAGAAATAAGAATCAGGGAAACTAAAGTTGATTTCAAATATTGAATTGCAGAGAACATAGTGACGTCTATCACTCTATTATGAGCATCTAATTGTTCATGTGGGTTTATCACCATCCATATCATGTTCCCTTAGAGGTCAAAAACACTCATGTTCCTTAATCAAGTCTTGGAAATTGGAGAAAAGCTCTATAAAACCCTTAAAATATTACCTGCGCAATTCGTATAGCATTTTCATTTGCTTGCACTGATGCTTCTTCCGTTATCCATGGTGATCACCTCTTTGTTTGTCACTAAAACCTGTGCACCCCCGTGAAAAGCAAGTAAAAATAAAAAGTAACTTCTAGAAGCCTAGTTGATCGAATATTCTCCCAACTGGAAGCCTCTAGAGTCGCGCCAGTTCAAGCTTTATCCCTCCACTCATGGAGCTTATCCCTTGGTCCAAGGAAGTCAAATCCCTTCATAGGAGGAATCCATACCTCTCTTAATGGATATGAAACTGCCTCAGGCTCTCTATAAATTGAGCTCAAGTTTCAGGTTGAAGGGTAGATACCAATGTGAATGGAGACTTATTTGTATAGTTTCTAGGCTGGAGAGAGTTCATAGAGTTCATATTTTCTATGCTAGTTAATTTTTGTTGACACATTGAAGATCACATCTTTGTGCCCATGACTTCATGTTGGTCATTCTAGAGAAGAAGGCTTATCAGACTGAAGGAAAACGATTGCTCAGACACACGGGAGAAATTTGTACAACATCAAGGCATCTGGTTGTAAGATTTCTCGTTCTAATTTATGATAATACATATGGATCTCCTTTTCTCATTGACTTGTTTCTAAATTCATGGGAATGATGTCAATACTTAGATTCCTTGATCACTAAGTTGGATTAGTATTTACAATTATTATATATTGCAAGCGATTTGATCGTTTGTCTTATCTGTGATTACAGGTTCTACTCATCATTGAAGAACTAATTTGGAGCGAAAGACAAAGGACTACATAAGACATATGGATGGAAAGGTAGGACCATGTCCTCTTTATTTCATGGTTCTAATAATTTAAAATACAAATAATCTAGAGAAAGAGATATTCAATGGATCTTTGTTTCTAGTTACTCGTTGGAGTACTAGGGAGATCACTCTTGTCCGCAAGAGGGATTAACCATGGTAAGATGTGCATGTTTCACATATGGGATGATGTACATATGGTGTTGTGTGCATGATTTTACATGTGGTGTTTTGTGCAGGTGGTGTTGTGTACATGTTGTACATGTGGTATCGTATGCAGGTGGTGTCATGTACATGTTGTGCATGTGGTTTCGTGTACATGTCATGCATGTGGTGTTGTGTACATGTGGTATTTTGTACACATTTTACAGGTGGTGCAGTGTACATTTGGTGTTTTATACATGTTGTGCAGGTGGTGTCATGTACATGTGATGTTGTGCAAACATTGTGCATGTAGTGTTGTGTACAAGTGGTACTATGTACATGTTGTGCATATGGTACTGGTATACATTTGGTATTGTGTGCATGTCATACATGCTTTGTTGCGGTCATGCAGTACTATGTAGGTCCATGGTGTAGTCATGGTATTGTGACATGTGTATTCGTTGTGTTGTACTATGTATATGTATATGTATTGTGTTGTGTTTTACAACAGATGTGGGTGTATGTGTTGTGGTGTATCGTACACCAGGTGTAGGTGTATGTGTTGTATTTCGGTGTAGGTGTATGTATTGTGTTGTATTGTACACCACGTGTAGGTGTGTGTGTGGTATACCGGTGTGGGTGTATGTATTATGCAGTGATGTGCACTGTGTGTATGTGTATGTGATTGAAGAAAAGCAAAGGCACAGGGTGTTTTTCGAGTGTTGCAAATGATCTAGTGTGTGTACAAAAGAACAAAGGTATAAGTAAGGACTTATGAAGGATAAATATCGGTATTTTGTTTCAGTTTTATTATGAATGTGATCTATTATTCTAACTTATGATGGCTACATATGATTTATGATTATGGTTTATGGTGATTTCATGTGATTCATGATTTTAATTTATGATGGTTGAGTTTTGAGCTAACCATATGTGATATGTTTATACATGATTGTTGAATTTCAACAAGAAACTTCAGCACCTACACTAGTGTGGGACCAAGAGGTCAAAGAAGCACCGACACTAGTGTGGGACCACAGGTCTTAGCAGCACCTACACTGGTGTGGGCTAAATTTGGTGCATGTATATTTTAGTTATCCCTTAATTAAGATGGATAATAAAATGTAATATGATCTCAAAATAACTTCTAATAGTAACTGAGTGTGATAAACTCAGTTAGCTCATGAATTTCAAGTTGAGGGTAGTTGGTGAGGCATGCAAAGTAGTTCTAGTTGTAACATAGTTCTAAGTGCAGTGGTGCAATAGTTAATGCAAGTTATAATCAGTTTAACTCAGTTAAGTGAGTTAAACTCAGTTGTGCTAGATGTAACTGTTTGATACACTAGTGAGAGATGAAGTGAATTAAATATTATTTACTTCACAATCAGTGATCTCACATGCAACTGAAGATTTACTATTATTAGCTGCATTCATGTCAGTTCCAGTGGAGACCCAGTTGAGATCTAGGTGAAAGGATGTTGACTATCAGTTGTAGGATTATTGGGTTACACCCATGCAACAAAACACCCAATGGATTTCTCATGATCCTTGCGCAGTCAAGGAAAGCCAAAATTCCTAAAAAATAGGGATTGAATTCCACATGAATTTCGCAAGCAAATCAGGTTGTTTAGAGGTTGATAATTGGCTAAGTGATGGTCAGTTTTGTCCAGGACAGTGTGAGACAATTAACTGAGTACAGGAGGGCTCTTGTGAGAAGAGTTGTATGTAATTGTTTCATGTATCCATGTTGAATATACAAGAGAAGATAGTGGGGTTTTGAGCAGCAAGCTTTCCCTGGGAAATTATTTGTGTTGTGGTTTGATTGATTATTCTTTTCTTCATGTGATTGGTGATTATGTTTTTAATTCTGCAATTGATGTGTAGAAGTGATTCAGTATCTAGCTTTAGCACATTGTTAGATCGGATTGAATCCATGATATACGTTCTTGTTGTATAATTTCTACATGGTATCAAAGCATAGGAAATCACAATAGTGGAGGAGGAGCTGAGTTTGTGACTGAATAGAATTCGAATTTGCAGAAGAATTTCTTGGTGCTACAGCTGATTTAGGATCGAAATGGCTTTCAATGGCTTGAGATTGGAGTATGCACTTGAGGGAAGCTCTAACTATATTTCTTGGAAAGACAAGATGGAGGTAGTACTCGAAGGGAATGGCTTGAAGGAATTCATTGACAATGATATTCCTAAACCCACTGTGACAAATTCTGCAAATATTGATGCATGGCAAAAGAAAGTGGGAAAGGCGAGGAGGATCTTACTGGAGGGAATACGAGACCACATTGTATCAAGTATACATGGTAAAGCCACACCATATATAATGTGGAATGCTTTAACAGGTCTATTTCAGAGCAGTAGTGACCATAGGAAATTGGCACTAAAATATAAACTCGGGAAGATCAAGATGGATAAAGGAAACTCCATGCCAAAATATTTAACAAAGTTTGTCCAATGTCGAGATGAGTTGGGAAGCATTGGCGTTACTCTCACTGATGATGATTTGGTGAGTCTAGCTCTCCTAGAACTTCCCAAGAGTTGGTATAGTTATCAAGACTCTGCCAATAGAAGGGAAAAGTTTCCATATTGGGAACGATTGTGGTCAGATTTGGTGGAGGAGGAGTTCAAACGGAATACCATAGATGGATATTCATCTAAGAATGAAGATGAAGAAGATTGTGCTTTGGCTACCAAAGTGAAGAAGGGGAAAGGAAATAATTTCCATTCCAAATCTGAGTCCAAAGATGGCAAGAAGCGCGACATGTCCAGAGCGAAGTGTTTTCACTGTCATGAGCATGGGCATTATGCTACTAACTATCCACAAAATAAGAAGAACAAGAAGGCTTAAAGATCTGTAGCTGGTGAGGATTTTGCCTCACAATTTGAGCTTGACTTCTCTCTCATTGCATGCATGGTGTCAAGTGCAATGGGATTGGTGTGGTATTTGGATAGTGGTGCATTCTTTCACATGACAGGAGACAAGGAACTTTTCAGTAGCTTGGAGGAGAAGGACCTCCATATGCATATCGAAATGGGTGATGAAGGGTGGTACAATGCTACTGGGATTGGTACCATTACCTTCCAGATATAGTCAGGTAAACCCTTTCAATTAAAAGATGTAATGCATGTACCAAGCTTGAGGAAAAATTTGGTCTCAGTTGCAATGTTAGAGGATAGAGGCTATGATGTTGTTTTCAGTGAAGGAAAATATTTCTCGCAACAAAAAACAATAGTACAAGCCAAGAAGATAGGGATTTGAGTTAAGAATCTCTATAAGCTAGATGTAGATGGTTGCGCAACATTGATGGGTAAGGCTGAAAAAGTGGTGAGCTGGGATGAGGGTGAGTTATGGCATAGGAGATTGGGCAATTTTCACCACGTAGAAGCCTTAAAAGTAATGCAATAGATTTCTACTGGTCTTCCCAAGGGTACACTTGCACAGTTAGGCACATGTAAGGGATGTACTATGGGAAAATATGTAAAGACCACCTTTCATGAGAAGGAGAACCAAGCCTCAGGGATCCTTGAGGGAGTTCGCACATACGTGTGTGGACCATTCTCTGTTGCTTCGGCAGCAAAGCATAAGTACTATGTGATATTTTTTGATGACGTTTCTCATAAGTGCTAGATCTACTTCATGCAGAAGAAAGATCAGACATTCAAAAAAAAATTGAGTTTAAAGCACTAGTGGAGAAATACATGGGGAAGTATGTGAAGGCTCTTGGGAGTGATAATGGTGGTGAGTGCATCTCTAATGAATTCAAGAACTTCTACAAAAAAGAAGGAATTCAGAGAGAACTAATAGTGCCTCATAACCCATAGCAGAATGGGGTCGCTAAAAGAAAGAACAGAACGATTGTGGGTGTAGCAAGAGCGATGTTGCATGATCGGGGCATACCAATGCATCTGTGGGTGGAGGTATGCAACACAACATTATTTGTGCAGAACCATTTTCCTCATAGGATACTTGTCATGAGTACACCAGAAGAGGCTTTCATTGGTAAGAAACCTGATGTTTCACATTTTAAGTTTTTTTGGCTTATCTGTCAATGTGCATGTGACCAAAGATGCCAGGAAGAATTTGGAACCAAGAGATGAGATTGGGATTTTTTTGGGGTACACTGAAACACCCCACAACTATCGGGTGTATTTTCCAAATGGAAGAATCATTGTTGTGTGACGGGATATAATATTTGACGAGGAGAAATCCATGTGATTGTCCCTTGAGAGGGATCTAGATTTGCATGCAGAGGAGGAATTCTTGGTTCCCAAGGATGAGCCTCAAGATGTGGAGCAGCCACATGCAAAGGATCATGGAGTGGCAGAAAACACTCATGCAGAACCATCCATCATAAATGGTAGAAGGCACACCATAGAAGCTGATAGATTGAGACTTGATGTTGCAGAGAATGTAGGAGCCCCTACTTCATAGCGTAGACAAAGATAGTCTCCAGACAAGTTTACTAGATACATAGCTCTTATGAGCAAATGTATTGTGATTGAACCATATTCCTTTCAAGAGGCAGTGCAGAAACCAATTTGGGTTGATGCAATGGTGGAGTAGTATGACTCCATTGTCAAGAACAATTCATGGGAGATTGTCCCAATAACGGTTGGCAAATCAGTGGTTGAATCTAGATGGATCTACAAGGTAAAGAAATTTGCTGATGGGAGTGTGGAGAAGTACAAGGCCAGATTTGTGGCCCGGGGATTCTCAGATATTGAGGGGATCGATTATGATGAGACTTTTGCACCAGTTTCAAGGTACTCTTCCATTAGATCCATCCTAGCACTCTTAGCGCAGATGGGGTGGCGTATTCATCATATGGATGTGAAAATTGTGTTTCTCAATGGATTTATTGAGGAAGAAGCGTACATAAAGCAGCCAAAATATTTTGAGATCTTCGGCAGTGAGTCGCATATGTGTCGATTCAAGAGAGCATTGTATGGGCTGAAGCAAGCACCTCGTGCTTGGTACACTCAGATTGACAGCTATTTCACCAGACTGTGCTTTACCAAAAGTGAAGCTGGTGCAAACCTGTACCAAATTGTGGTTGAGGGTAAGATATTTATTATTTTTCTTTATGTTGATGATCTAATTTTGACTAGTGATGAGCAGCTTATACACTCATGCAAGGAGGATCTTGCAAGGGAGTTCGAAATGAAGGACATGGGACTCCTTCATTATTTCCTTGGTTTGGAAATATGGCAGCAGGATGGTGAAAGTTTTGTTTCTTAAGGAAACTATTCCAAAGAGATATTGGGTAAGCCATGGAGTCAGAAACCTCATGGACACTCTGCAAGAAATGGAGGAAAGAGACAAGCATCAGAGAGGCATCAGATGTTGTCACAGTAATTAGTTGTCTACTCATGTCAGAGAACATCAACCAAGATATTTTCTATGCAAGCACCATTTGAGTCAAGCTATGGTTAATCCTACCAAGCTATTTTGGAAGGGTGGGGAAGCATGTCTGAGATACTCTGAGAAAAGGATTGCAGTGGGCGGGATGAGGGTACAACAGAGGAGGTAGTAGTAAGTTTGCATGTTTCATTGTGATGAAGATTGAAAGTAGAAGCCTGAAGGGATAGAAGAGCAGGATTGAGGATCTTCTAAAGATAGGATTAACAGCAGCTTTCTTGCACAAATAGGAAGCAAGTGCATCTATGGCACTAGCTCAGTTAAGTAGAGTACATGGTAAAGTCAAAATTGCATGTGAGGCTATTTTGATGAGAAATATCCTGGTTGGTTTGTTTGGTTCTCAGATGGATCTAACTGTGATACATTGTTATAATCAGAGTTGCGTTAAAATCTTGATCAATCCTGTGTTTCATGATAGATCCAAGCACATAGATATCTGGTACCACCATATCATAGATTGTGTGCAGAGGCACATAATGTTACTTCAGTACATTCCCATGGAAGATCAGGATGCGTATATTTTGACGAAGTTAAAAGCCTACCAGAGAAAATTTTGAATACCATAGGGCAAGATAGTGAACTAACATATTATTTTTAAGTTGAGAGAGAGTGTTGAAGTTTTTATGGTAGCACTGTGCCACCCCACACTAGGTGTGGGTCTGTGAGGCCCAAGTAGCACCGACACTAAGTGTGGGACCGCAAGTCTTAGCAACACCTACACTCGGTGGGGCTAAATTTGGTGGCATGTCAGTGAAGTTATCCCTTAATTAAGATGGAAAATGTATCAGACCTAGTCTCAATAAGGCTTGTAATAGTTAATCTGAGTTTAACTCAATTAGCTCAAGAATTTTGGAGTTGGAGGGTATGGCAGGTATGTAGAATAATTTTAGTTGTAACAGAGTTCTGGTGTAGTGCATTAGTTAACGTGTGTTGTAAATGTTTTAATTCTGGCTTAAGTGAGTTAAACCATCTATGACAATTGTTGACAAATTAGTGAGAGATCAAGTGAATTAAATATTAATTAATTCACAATCAGTGATCTCACATGAAACCAAGGATTTACTATTATTAGTTGCATGCATGTCAGATCTAGTGGAGACCCAGTTGAGATCTAGGTGAAAGGGAATTTGACTATCAGTTGTAGGATTATTGGGTTGCACACATGCAACCAAACACCCATTGGAGTGCCCACGATACTTACGTAGTCAAGGAAGGCCAAATTCCTATTCTTTAGGGATTTCATTCATCAGGATTGTGCAAGCAAGGCAGGATGTTTGGAGGCAGTAAATTGGCTAAGTATTCGTCAGTTTTTTGTATGACAGTGTGAGACAATTAGTTGAGTACAAGAGGGCTCTTGTGAGAAGAGTTGTATGTAATTGTTTCATGTATCCATGTTGAATATACAATAGAATATAGTGGGGTTTATACTTGCCATTTCCCATGAAATTATCTCGTAATAGGTTTGACGATTTTCTTTATTTCATGTAGATTGTGATTGTGTTTTGACCTCATAATTGATTTTGTAGTTTACCTCCCAAGATCTAGATTTGAAAGAATATTTGATCGGATTGAATCCATGATATACAAATTTTTTGTATAATTTCTACAATGATGATTTGATCAAACAACTCATTTGACTTGTTGTGATAGGAAGTGAACAGAATTGCAGGTGTCCCTTATTGATGAGCTACCAATGAGGTATAATTTGAGTTTATTTCAATTTATTTTGAATCTAATGGGAATTATGTGCTTGGTAGAGGAAGCACGGAAATTTCTGGTTGGGTGGTTGAAACCGACTGCAAGAATTAGCAGAATCAGAAAAAGGAATCAAAACATGAAGCAGTATGTTGGTAAAGCACTTCGGGAGTAGGGCCTCAACTCCTAGTTCTCCTGTTGGGACTTTTTCAATATGGTTTCCACAGCTGAATTATCTTATGGGTTTCCACCCATATTTATAATCATTTCTTTGTAAGTATCCTTTTTCATGGTGAGGGCTGGAATTTTCTTTCTCCTGCTTCAATCTGGTAGCAGCTTTCTCCAACAACTTTTCTGCTTTATCAATGGTCATTGTGTTTTTAATCAGTTCATTATACAACATCTCTCCTACCTTCTTGTGAATATTTATCTTATCCATCAGTGGGAAACTGGACGGATCTAGAAATATATCTAGTGTTGAACTGTGATACTGAGGGTAAGGATTGAGTTGATGGATGTTGCAATGGTAATTTCATCTGATCCTACTCAAGATCCATAGCGGCCATGAGCTTGGAGTGATATGTTGAATAATGAAGGGCTATGTTATTTCTCATATCATCCCTCACATTTTTGTTTCTTTCATTTATATCATACCAATCTTTCTTTTCAGTAGATGTACTTTCCCTGTCACCCAAAATAGTTACCTTAGTGTATGTTGATGTTGCAGCTGATGGAGGTTCTGCCAAGACAACTTTGAAACTTGGATGCTTTAATCTTGTTGTTACTAGATTACTAATAATATCTTCATCTTCCTCTTCCTCTTCAGGTTCCTGAGTCCTATCATGCTTATTTATATGTACCTCCTCTTCCTCCTCGATATCTTCATCTTGGTTAGAGATCCTTTTGGTTTTATTTTCCTTGCCAGTGGGGTTCTCGGTCTCCATCTTTGTATCAAAATTCCATGAGTCAAAAATAGATTTCCATTCAATTTCAAGTATGGGTTCATGTATATAGTTTGAAACTTTTTTTTTCTCTCCTTCGGGCAATGACACTGTTATGATCATAGTTCTAGACATCTGCCTGTTGAAATTCCATCTTTCTAAAAAGTTCCTCAATATCTTTGAAGGAATTTCTTGAATTGATAATAAAGGGGCCTATATCATTTCCCATTTTCAACATGTATCCTATCTTTTGCAGAACCAAGTGGATCTGGTCTGCCATTTTTCTCTGTCTCATGAATTCTAGTGCAAATATCCTCATGGGCATGAATATTGGCAGATGATAAGGGGGTAGCTCACAACCATAGATCCTGAGTTTTGTGTGGTCCTCAAACAAGAACCACTATCCTATGAAAACATCCTCATTGAGCTGGAGTAGCTCTTTTTGTGATGGGAAGATGCAGGGTGGAGGTGCACCATGAATAATATGGTATGCAATGGACATAAACTTTGATATGAAGTTAGAATATTCGTCAGTGTGGGGCCTCTTTTTTCCTGCAGTAGTCTAGTCAAATGCAGAATTGACCTCCTTTCTACGAGAAATTTTACTCTGGCCTACATGCTCAAATTCCTCGGCATGTGTGTACATAAACAAATAAAATTGCAGAGAGTAGTATTGTAAGTTGGATGAAGTGGTGAGATGTTGGAATTAGAATCTGATGGTCATGGATAAGTAGGAAAAGATATCAAAGAGCTGGTCGGACTTCATCATCATGTCCAGAAAACCTATAAAGGCTTTGTTGACCAAATTGGCATCATCTTCCTTTAGCATACCTAAGATTATGGACATAATTGGTTGAACAAGTTCAACAAACAAGGAGAGCGGAAATTTTTCAGTTGGTGGGATATTCTGTGAGCCTCAGACTAATATTATCCACAGTAAGGATTCTTGTATTTCATTCGAGAGGCTTGAAAAAGGGTACATAAGAGTAACATCAGTGAACTTCTATAGCTCGGAAGATGTAGGGTAAACCAAGGCGCTCTAGATGAGTTCAGGGGTAATTTCGAGTATCATGTTTCCTCTACAGGAGACAAAATACCCTTTTTTTCTCAAAGTAATATTTTTCAAGCCATGAGATGAACTTGGGGAGGTAATGTATAGTTGGGGCTATCTGGTAATATAGGACGGATTCAACTACTCGGAAAATGTCTTCACCCCTCCAATGATAACCCATCAAGTCATGGCGCAGGTCAGCGACGTGGCATGGGTAAATGGGGTCTCATATTTGGGCTTAGGTGTCCATGAAGGGTTCAGGGCTATGAGTGGACTTAACCTCTTGGGTTTTGGGTGTTTTTGGGGCAGTATTTATCATTTTAATAGTGTTGGAACTCGAATCACAGGTGGACAGGGGAGGTAGAAATACCCGGTGACTGCATAGGAGGTTGAAAACGACGTCGCCACTAGTTCTAGATGTTGAGAATTTGGAGGGCTAGTGATTAATTCAAATTCTCTTCTTGATAATTACTTGTGAGATTAATTGGTTTAATTATGTCTTCTCTTATTTAACTTATTTAATCTTTCATCAAGTCAATTATCAAAATGCACGAGACACATAAATTAGGCTCCTAGAGCCAGGGAAAAACCTCTCCCTCTTGGAGAGGAAAACCCACGAGAAATTCTTCTTATATATCTTCAAATGACAAGTACCATGACCCTGACTTAGAATATTGACCTATCAATGCCTCCAATATTTTTTCACTACTTCTTTTTTTGCCTTTAATGTTGATCCTTCTTTTTTGCGTTAACTTGCACTAACTACTTCTCATTGACTTAGATATTGGATATTAGATCATGCAAGATCATATTCTTTACTTGGTACATTATTGAATCTTCTTGAGTAGTAATTTCATTGTAGGAAGGTAAATAACAGGTTTACCTTCCCTAATTTATAGTTCATTATAACCCTTATGCATCACATTGGCTTCTTATTACATTGCTTCCATACTTGTAGGTTGACCGCAATTTTTCCAAAATTGACCGCATCCTTTTTCTGTTATGGAGTATACACTTACATCCATATTTGTTTCAGTATTATACCCACACAAAATTCTGCATTTGTCACTGTAGGATTACTGCAATTCTTTCTGATTATTAGTCAACTTACTAATGTTGTGATACATTAGGAACATACACATTTTTTTGTGTTAGAACGATCAAGACCGATCTGCATTTCTTCACTCTTACTCGCATATTTGCAGAGCTTCATCCATGTTAACATTATCGCAGAACATCTGCCACTTCCTGCATTCATAACCTTGACTCCAACTTCAGAAGTCTGCACAGAGCCTACACTCTGAAATTCACATTTTACACCGAGGTATCTGCATTCAACTTTAATCCAATCCACAACTAGATGACCACTGTAATCTGTATTACTTCTTTAGAGCTATGGTGGAAATAATTTCTGTGATGAATGAACCACAGCAAGGGTATATATATAGTGGCACATTATCAGTTATTAGGCTGACCATTCAGCTTTCATATAGGCCGACCACTCAGTTGTCATATAGGCCGACATTAATATAGTATGAAGACTATATTTTCCAGCGTTAAGGACGATTTTCATGAGTGTTGTTATGAGCCATTCTTCCACAAGATCTTGGAGCATGTACTTCTAGACTAGATCCTTCATGTAGGTGACACCTAATTCTATTTATACCTAGAATACAAAAACCTAATAGACATCAAGAAGTCTATCTACATAATAAAATATTGCTCATGAAACCCATGAAGCAAGTACAACAAAATATATTTTATTATATTTGTCTTATTCTTTACATAAGTACATAATTACATATTCAACATGAAGACTGACCTAGTTACACTTTTCAACACTCCCTCTTAACTAGGGAGCTATTCATACAGGTACATGGTCACTTTCAAACTAAAGAATCTCATAAGAAGAATCGGATTGGTAATTGCATATGTATAGCATCATATCAACCACCATTTTCCTAGTGAAACTCCTTGACAAAGAGCCCCATCTCTCAACGAGACAATGGGCTACAATTTTGGAGAGAAACATGACTTATAGACGCCATATTCATTATCTCTCCAAGGTTCATACTCCACTTGGGTGTTCCCAAAGTATGACCTCCTTATACTATTGTTCTCTTGGGTAGCTATCCCTCAAAGAATATCGGTCTCCGACTACTCTTATCTTGAATGCCCTAACACATTCTTAAAGAGTATCGAAAGACAGATGATTACCAAATCCTTCATTATGTCTTCCCAAGTGAAGAACGAAATGATGTGTCTACCTCTCCCTCTCATCCAGGGAGGACCTATTCCAAAAGGGAATGTACTCATTCCTGTATAAGGAATGTACCTAAGCTCATTATTAGGAATTACCCAGTTTCTTCCAAGTAAGAAACTGATCACCAGGCTCCCTCTCAATCAGGGACCTGTAGCAGCAATGGTGAGACACCCATCTTCTCATGAAGAATTCCTCCCTTCGATGTCATGAATTTTGATATTGAGGAATCTTCAAATTTAGCTCCATAGGGCACAGATCATCCATCACTTTCATTCATGAGTCATGTCATATACCAGAAAGTGATTCATCTTTCTTTCTCATCTAGTTCACTGTTATGCCATTCTGATTTCCTTCAAATCATCTCCAAGGATCATACATCCTTTGTCATGATTAGCAACCCTGCACAAATTCATCCAGATAAACATATACATATGAAATTTTAAAACAAAAGTTACCTCAGTGATGATCTTTCACCATGACATCTTCCTGTAGGCACCAACATCCTTTATTCAAATTGACACATCTCCTAATGATATGTTTTTTTCAAGGGTATTCTTCTTTACCAAACTTTTGTCAGAGTCTACATATCCTCCCAGGAGATCTCCTAGTCACATATTCTTGGATTTCGGATGATAACTGCCTCTTGACATGGTTGCATTTCATGATCTCTTCCTTTCTGCACATTCTTCATTCCCAGGAACTTACACATTTTTCATATACAACCACCTCATATTCCATGAGGATATATATATTATTTTGATTTCATTTGTTAGTGCACCGCGAGATCCTCCTTCATAGATCATACTTCTAAATATAGAAGTATATTACCTGCAACCATATGACATGACTTCACAGCATCCAGTGTCAGCATATAAATATATACATACCTCATACCTCATACCTCAACATATAAGTCATCCTTCAATAGTTTTTACTAGAATGAAGAGCTTCATTCCCTTGGCTTGTTCCATCAATATGTCATCACATCCAAGAATTCTATTTTTCATGATGACCCTTGATGCTCTTGACTGCCCTCCATCAGTATTGTTATCATAGAGGTATTCTAGGAGATGTTTTACCAAGAAATCATATCATGCTTTGATCAGGATGCTACACTGCTTCCTGTTAGGGTCCTATAATAATAGGGTTCATAATTTTTGAATTGACTTTGATAGTCTTGTAAATATGTACATACCTTACTTTCTGCAAGTTTTTTTCCCATATTTTGAAAATACTAAAAAGGAAAAGAGGGTAAAAGTCATAAAAGAAAAATCAAAGGACTTAGAAAAGAAAAGATCAAAAAGAATAAAAAATGGACCCCAAAAGAAAAAAGAGATAAAATAAGACAAGAAAGTGAGCAAGGCAAAATGCCACTACTATTTACTTTTACTGCAAAAATAATGATTATGTGCAGTTTGTCCAAAATGCCATATTCCATGATGAGTTAAATAGTTTAACCTTAACTTTTTCATGTTTTGAATCTCATGTTTATAGATAGAGAATAAAGATCTGTCAAACAGTTTAAACTTGACAAATCAGTAGATAGTTAGAGAAGAAAGAGGAGCTCAAAAATTTAATCTGAGCCCTCAGATGAAATAAGGTTAGAATTAGATATTTTTATGCTTTTAAAAGAAAAATGGATTTATGGTTGCAAGCTTAAATGCACCCATGCAAATGAAGTAAAAAATGTTAGAATAATGATGGGTAGGTAGAAAGCAGTTGTGCAAGGCATGTAACAAAGCATCATATGGAAAATTACTAATTTCCCCTCCCCTGCAATGATTCAATATTTAAAACATTCAGTTAAAGAGGCTCGGAGCATTTCTCTGACTTTCATTGGGACCGGACCCAAAGATTAATAACTGATTGGTTAAAAATACTGGATTCCCTTCATACAAGTCCATTTCCTCAGCATATTCACCCTCTTCCAAAAATATAATCCCTTTTTCCTAAGTAAAACACCTATTTTGCCTAGAAAAGGTAAAATACCCTCTTAATTAATTTCATTTCATCCAAAAACACTCAAAAACCCACAAATTACAATTTATCCTAAGTTTAAAGTGTAAATGTTTAAGGCTACAAATATTTGTGCTTAAAAAGATTTAATCTTACACTTTACTTCGTTTATTTTTTGTATTTTTCATTTGTTACATTTCATTTCATATTAATTTTTAACATAATATATTAAAACCCTTATAATACCCCTTCCCGTATATATTTATTAATTAATTTTATTTAAATATCCCAAAAACCCATTATTTAAATTTTAAACTATGGTTTTATATTACCCATGTGCTAAATAAAACCCCGCCCTTTCCCCTTAGGTTAAAACTATATATCATATAAAAATCCCGCTCCAATAGTCATAAAAAATTTGTAAATGTTTCATATCCTATGTAATATTACGCCCCGCCAATCAAGAAAACATTAGTTTTAAGTTTAAAATTATGTTTTAGATACATTGAACTAATCCCGCCACACAACACAAAAGCCCGGGCCCCACGCCCATCCGCCGAGCAACTCTTCCAGTAAATCTCATTCGTTTGCATATCTATCCTCAGATCCAATGACCCAAGCGCGATATCGCATTTTCACTTGCGCAAATGTTAACCATTTCAACATTTTCAAAATGGGTTGTTTTGTGCTGTTATCTCTCCTCCATGCAGCAACATATCACTAGATCGCATTCAATTCCACAAAACTACTTACCACCCTCAGACCAATGCAATAACCGCTTCCGGTTTTCTTCCTTCGACACCAAAACCACCCTCTGCTTTGACATGACCACCATTCAATGTTTACTGCTTAACCTAAAAATGTTATAAAAGTTTCATATTGCACAGTTAAACCCTTTTTTTGCATTATTTGTGTGTTTATCCTCCCGGCTAAGAAGAAAAGACCAGTACACTCTTTTCACACCCAGAGAACCAAAAAAAACCACTACATTTGCTGTCAAGACCACTGGAAGCATCCAGATTGCTTCCAAGAAACCTCCAAAATTATCAGAAACCTGTCTGACACCTCAAAATCATTTGAAAGACCAAATACCTGCACAAACAGGTATTCTTCACAAAAAACAACCTATTTATCATTTGAAAAGGAGTATTTCTAAGAAATTAAGACTTGTAAAACCTATTCACCCATAAAAATACCTATAGTTGCTTGTAAAAGAACAAACTCAATGTGAAAACTCTAATAAACCATTGTTTCGATAATGCATGCAGTTTTTAAAAGAAAAAATAAAACATATTTAGCCTTTGCAACCCTTGAATAAACTCTGAATTTATCCAGAAACCCTTTGCAAGTGACCCCAATCCTTCTATTCCCAATTTGAACCATTTTCAGTCAATATTATCCAAAAAAAACATTGAAACCCTTGTTTATCATTTCTTATACCTGTAAGAATATGAAGATCAATTTTAAAGCCAAAATTGAAGAGTTAAATCCAAGAAAAAGCCAGTTTGTGCCTATTTTTTTATCCATAGACCTATGTTAAAATTCAAAAAACACTTCTGTAAAAAATGTAATCTTACAGAAGAGTTAAAAAAGTCAAAATACAGAGTTTCAAGTACCCAAAAAGTCTAAAAATGTCAAAATCAAACACAACAGTGTCTTCCAAAACCACAATTGTTGTAAACCCTCTGCAACCTCCTGTTGTATACATTGAACATACACCCTTAGCAGATGTGGATTAAAAAATAGCAGATTCAGACATAGAATTTAATCTTTTAGAACTCCACTGTTGGAGTCTTTAAAATTCATTAGATCAGGGAGATGAGGTACAGATTTGGGAGTCAAATCCACCGAAATAAGTAGTTCCACTCACTCATCAGTGTCCAGAAGTTATAAGGTTGTGTCAGTCCTATTATGCACCTGAACAAAGAGCCATGGTAAATGAAAATAAAGAAGTATTGTTCACAATTACTGCTCAGTCAATAAACCTAATGCTACAACTCAAACCAAATCCCAATGCAGTACCTTTATCCATAGAAGCACTCACCAAGCTTTACATTGGACTGGACTTTCCTAAAAGGTTTCAAATTTCCCAAAATTTCATGCTTGCCTATGTTGAAATCCCAAAACTAAACCCTCCTTATTCTACTTCAAAGTTTCCAGAAGGGTCCAGGCATGTCATATCCATGTTATCTTTTATCCTAGAGTATTTTACAAATGAGCATACAGATGAGTCCATCCTAGGTGTTCTATCTACCTTTGTACTAGGAAAACCTCCTTCTATCATTTACAATTATGTTGAATACATAGTTGAGAACATCCATGATCAGCTTGTCAAATTTCCAACTTAAGGAGTATTTAGGTATACTTCCTTTCTTTTTCACATGTTTCTATATTTCCAAGTAGACAAGTTCCCAATAACACTTCAGAAGCTTGATGTAGAGGGAAATCCATTTTCAGTCATCTTTTGGACATCTTTGATCAGAAAAGAGTCGACAGAGTTCAGTTATGCAGATTTTACAGATTCCTTTGTTCATCCATTAGTTAATATGCTTACAAATAAGGTACAACCAAGAATCAATGATGAGATAAAGAAAGTTTTACAACTGTCAGAACAAAGTAAAACTGGAGATTGGTACTTATATTATAACCATATAGAAATCAGAGTTTTTGGGTCTAATCTTTTACCCTATAAACTACCTAAGTATGTGCCAATGAGAATTTTGCATTGGAGTACATCAAGAAAATTCTCAATTCAGATTCAATCAACTTCCTGGCAGCCAAAAAGAAGACCCAATTTAAGTTTAAAAATCAGATAGGACCCTTCATTTGTAATCATAGAGATGCAGCACTAGAAGTAGCAAAACAGTTACTGGAGTACAAATTTAAATTTAGCTTCTCATGGAATTATGACCCTCAATGAATTTTCAACAAAATGAGTGTTAAATGCAAATTGGCACCTTATATTTATGAAAAAAGGCCAGAGATTGAGCAATATGCTAATCAAGTAGAGTGGCTAGAAAATACCTTTATTGAAGCAGTAAGACAGGGTGATACTAGTCACACCTTGGAAACTTTGAATCAAGTAGATAAACCTACCAAAAGAGTCATAGAAGAAGGTATTTACACTGCTGAAACAACCACTGAGACTAGGTTTAAACTTACGTATAATAAAAAGCCTAAGCTCAATCAAGTTAATAAAGAAAAAGAGACCATAGAAGTGGAAGATACGAATGTTCCAGAGACCAATACAGACGCTGCTATAGTCATTATAAATGAGCAGGATAAAGATACTTCAGACACACAAATGGTTGAGAAGAAGCAGAATATGGAAGCATCCTCCTCACAGTCAGCAGAGGACAAAGATATTGACATCAGAGAGAAATACAAGCAGATTAAGGCCAAGAATGAAGAAATCAAGAAAGATATTTATTCTCAGTATTTAAAACAAACACCAAGGATCCAGAATAGACTTCTATCATCTTTTGATTATTCAAATAAGAATTTTATTATGTCAGTGCTTCAACCAACATTTAAGACTCCTGAAATAGTGGAAGATTACAAAAAAGTTGACCTTGAAGTGCCTACAGAAAGTATCCATGCATTAGAGCAAATTGAATTCCACAGACAAACTTCTGAGATGCTTCATTCTACCATTACTACAAAGGAAATGAGTGCCCAAAAGCTTCAGAATACAATTAAATATGAGAGATCAAATGAAGATGGATAAGGCTTCCTCATATGATAAAGATATTAGGATTAAGTCTTTAGAATAGTTGGTTATTCAAGTAGGATCTGATCCTGCCAATGTGAAGGTTGCAAAAGATTTGGTGAAGAAAAAGAATGTTGACATTGCAGCACTTAGGAAACAACTCAAGCTTCAACCAACAGAACACCCACAAGCCAAGGAAATTGTGCAAGAGGCAAGCCAGAAAGATGATATGATGAACTTGATTTTACAATTGAAAGCTCATATTAAAGAGATGGAAATCCAAATGGACAAGATTGTCCATGAAAGAGAAACTACAAAATCATAGGAAGTTCCTACAGTTATTCCCATGGAAACTACAGCTATGCCTTCCACTTTTGCAGAAGAGTTGGCACCAAAAGTACCACTGGCCACTGTAGTGCCAGTGACCTCATCCACTAATTCAGCTACAGAGTCATCTACATCAACAGTACAACCAACAAATGAAGCTAGTAAGCTTGACAAAGCCATGGAAGAAATGACACTTCAAACCAATGAAATCAATAGATTGAAGAAAATGATTGAAAATCTAGAATACACTAAAAAGCTAGCCGAATTCAATGCAAAAACTTAGGTACAAAGGGCTAACAGGTTAAATGTTGAGTTGAAGAATCTACAAAAGGATTTGACTTTGAAAGAACCAATGTCCTATGTAAAGAATAAACTATGGAGTAAAATCATTGAATCCATCAATGATGTTTGGCCATCAATATAGGTGATTTATGAGAAAAGGTATTTACTGAAGGTAGCTCAACAGGAAATTCATTAAACAAAGGAGGAACTAGGTTCCAAACCTAAACAGGCCCTAGAACTAATCAAGTTTCTCAACAGCAAACACAATCAAGAACTAGAAGAAATAGAAATTACTGATAGAACAGAGACAATCCTTGAAATAAGGAAAGTAATTATAAAGAAGAATTTGATGAAGCAGCTCGAAGAAAAATGTGAAAACATGAACATAGCCATAACTAAATTTATGGTAAAATTTGAGATTTTGAGGCAAAGAGGTTTGCCAAACATCCTGGTTATTAATGATAAACTCATGCCACAAAAGGATTACAACAAGAAAATAAGAGATTATGCAAAATAACACGTAGACAAAACATAAGGACAAGGAATTCCTACAAGAAAGGTTTTACATAAAATTTTTGAAGACTTGTTTTATCTACAACATGAGATAAAACACGTATTTGTTACAAAACCAACATTTTCTAGATACACTGAGGCAGATGAGAACTTTAGGAAGCTAAAAAAGATTAAAATTTCTGATGAAGAATCTTGGGAATCACTCACTGACTTACTATAAAAGTCAAATTGCAGTAAAGAGGATAAAACAGTTAGCTGATTTTACACAGTCAAAACATAAAATTACAGCAGTAAGGTAGTTAAATAGTGGTTAAAGTGTATACATGATTAAAGAGTATCAGAGATAAAGAGTATCAGATAAAAGATAAGATTGCAAAACAAATCAAAATATCTTATGCCAGCGTTAAAGACATAAAAGCAGCCAGCTAAACCCAATCCACAATAGCATTTGCTATTTTATTTGGATAAATAGGATAGCTTGCTAAGTTGTTAAGCAATTGTCACTATTTTTTGTAAAAGATATTTTATTTCCTTAGAAAAATCCTATGATTATTCTAGGATATTTTGTAAACATTTTTGTATATATACTTCATCTTTTGAATTATTATTGTGGAATAAATTGTTGAAGATTTCTATAGTCATTTTTGTTGTACCTGAAGGGTTTCTTGTAGCAAGTTCAAGTAGCAGAGTGGATCAAATCATCTAGCATCATATTTCAGGATTCATGTGTTGAGCCAGTGAAGTGAATTACTTTCTATTGTCTTTGTTTATCTTCTCATGTTTTACATGCATCCATATATGTGTTCTAAATTTGAATGATGAACTAGGAATATTATTACAGGATTTGTTAAAAGAACCCTGTCTTTAACTAGTTATCATTTCTATGTTTTCTACTAATTTCTAGAGCAGGGAACCCTTAATTGCTCCCTCTTTCGAATGACCTCTGTCTACTCCTTCCTTATCCGGATCAAAGAATCCTTGATTTCTCTTTATTCCGATCAAACCACTTCACCAATCAACCTTCCAAGATCTTAAATGACTTATCTATCTTGCCCTGAAAAAATTTGACTTTTTGACCTTGATCCTAGTCCTATCTGCTTGATATTTGACTCCTTAGCCCAATGGACAAACATATCTCTCACTATCCATCTCATTAAGTGATTTTTCCCACCAAACCAAACCAAACCAATTTTCACATCATAAGTAGCCTAATATCGTATAATTAAAACAAAGTTAAATTTTATAGAGAGAGCCCTCTCTGAACCCTAAGAAGCCTAGATCTTAGAGTTTAAAATTTGGTCTGTGGTTACCTGTAATGTTCTTTGAATAAAAACCAAAATCTCACAACTTAGGAATTATTAGAGTGATAACGTACTGGCAACTCCACTGGGGACTAATAAATCCTTAGTATTAAAATAGATCTTAAAGGGAATCATTTTCATCATCCTTTCACCTTAAGACTATTTTGAAAGTTGTGAGTATCATTTTACCAAAAAATTTAATTTTGCCTTATAGAAAAATCTACTATACCAAGTAAAACCCGGATCCTAAACCTACTGTTATAGTAGACAATCCGGACAGAATTGGAAAAAAGAATAAACAAGTAGATTTAGACGCTAAAGCTTTCTTAGTTAGAGCAAATTCATTACCAAAATAGTTAGTGAGTATACAAGACATAAAGTTCGACTTGAATTTTGAACATTCTTTATTCAGGATTAAATCAGAAAGTGACTTAAGTAATTTTGTTATAGATCCTGTTTTCATTTCATTTCTTGAAACAAAGCAGGAAAATGTTTTAGTAGATTCTGAATCAAATATATTTAAAGCTCATGATAAACTTGAAGAAATAAATGCTACTATTCTTAAGGAAATAAATGAAGCTATTGAATTAGCTGAATTATTAGCATATACATCTAAGAATTCTATTTCTCATTTAGATACCACTACATCATCTATAATTTCCACTACCATCCAATCTACAGATCCATTTATTCCTAGACATCCCTTACAACCTAGAATACTATTTCCATATTCTCCCACATCAACATCATCTAGTATTTTATATTCTGCAATTTCAAACACATCATTCTCATTTCCAAGTAGTTCTTCATATATACCAGTTTCATTTTCTAGCACCCCAAATTCATCCTTTAGTTCATCCACCACTTTTTCTAGTACACCATCTTATATTCCAATCTCATTAGCCACTTCTTCAATTGCATCAGCTAGTACTACCAGTTCTGCCCCAAGCACTTCTAATCTACCTCCTAGCCAAGCTAGAATTCAAGCTGTGGCTGCTAGGTATGCTCCCCTAGTCCTTCCAGCATAGTTACATTACATGCCTTAGGATTACCAAAGTAAAATACCCCAATTTGATGCCACTACTCATTACACTACTCAGCGGCATATTAATAAGATGACAGATTATTTTGAGCTTCATGAAATAGATGATTCTGATGTACAAATGAGACTCTTTGCTCAAACATTAACAGGGGAAATTAAAAAATGGTTTTGTTAGGTCCCTATATTACTAGTATAGTCCCTTATTATTGTTAGTGTAACCCCCTTATTGTTATTATTGTACCCTTGTAACCCCCATTTTGTTATTATTGTACCCTTAAATTATTATTGTTAGGTCGGCTAGGATTACATTGTGGCCCACTAGGATTACATTATGGCCCCATGGACTCCTATATATAGAAAGGAGATTTTGTAAATTGTATCATCCAAGAATTGTTCATTTATGTAATGTATTGGAGGTTTCCCCCTCGAAGTGGCTTATTTCTAAGGCGTTGATATCTCTTTTTCTTCTATTTTTGGAGCTGGTTACACAACATTTGGTATCAGAGGTTGGGATTCTAGGGTTTCGCTGCTCCAAACAGGTCACCGTGGCATTTTCACTATAAATTTTTTTTTCTACGAGGTTCCAGAAGCTAAAAGGCTTAGGTCGCGGTTTCAAATCCCGAGAACATCGTCTAAAAATTTCGCAGCTTGGTTCGCAATATTTTTTGGATATATGATCTCAGGAAGTTAGCCCTTTTTTCAGCTCCTAAAAAAGGTCATCGTGAATTCCGTACTATAAATTTTTTTAAAGTTTTAGAAGATAAATTTTAGGGTGTGAAGCTAAAATCCAGGAAAATCACGCAGAAATTTTTAGCCTTGGTTCGCAAGTATTTTTTGGAGAGATCCGTGTCCATGTGCTTTTTCAGGCTCCTGAATTGCATCTCAAAGAGGTGATCGTGGGAAAAGTTCAATAACTCTCTCTCTGGGCATCGGATTGGAGTACCGTAAAAATTGGTCGCAAGTGCACAGACTGTAGTTTATTGGCTATCAATTTCAGAGACAAAGGATGAAACAGTGACACGTGGCAAGTCGTACAAGTTCACTCTACTGAACCAGTCCAGAATTAGGTCATTGTGGGATATTGGACACAACTTTGTCTTGGGGAATCCAAATTAGATCAGACCTATGGCATTTGAAAGAGAATTTAGAGGGCTACGTCGGTACTGAAATTCAAATATTGAAGTGCTGCCATCACAGAGATAATCCAATTTCAATATAGAGCTCCTCAAAAGCAAGAAAAAGGTGTGTATTTTTTTTCCGAATTGCATAAGTCTTGTTTGAAGAATCAATTTGAATTGATTCCAAGGGAATATTGTAGAATAGATATCAGTATTGGGTTCTAAAATATGCCCCGTAAAAATAATTCAACACCCATCAAGCCTTCAGAAGGTTCTACTATGACTCATGAAGATGAAGAATTGCTCAAAATTACAAGAGCAAGTGCAACAAATTTCACTCTCGCAAAGAGCAACAAAAAAAGAAATGGAAGTTTTGAAGAAAGGCATGCAAGAGAAGATGGATGGCATGGAAGCTAGCATGGAAGCTAAGATGTATGACATGAAAGACAACATGGAAAACATGAAGAATGATCTAAAAGCAGACATGGAAGGTTTGACAAAGTTGATACAAGAAATGTTTCCTAATGGTGAAAAGATAGTAGAGGAAACTCATGATGAGAACAAAATAAATGTTAATCGTGATTTCACAAAATCTAATGTTGGCGGGAAGAACCACCATATTCCAAAAATGGATATGAGGAAGTTTGATGGAAAGGATCCTGTAACATGGATACTACAGATGGAGCAATATTTTGATCTCCATAACGTGCAAAACGCACAAAAGGTACGCATTGCAACTTTACATTTAGAACAAAATACATTTGTATGGTATCGATGGCTTTGCTCCCGTAAAAAAATTGTCACTTGGTCATTTTTTATGGAGGAAATGATAGCACATTATGAGGATACAAAGAGCAACACCTTCTTTAGCCAATTGATAAATCTCAAACAAAAGGGTTTAGTGGGGCATCACATTGAGGACTTCCAAAATTTGAATATAAGGGTAACTGATATTCCAGAGGAACACAGGATCGATCTCTTCATAGGCACTTTAAAGGATAACATCCAACATGAAGTTCGTGTTTTGGAACTGGATTCATTGGAGAAGGCATTCAGGTTGGCAAGAAAAGTTGAATGTAAAATAATGGAGACAAGGAAGCCTACCACTCAATTCTATAAAGAAGGAAGTGTTGCTACGTCTAGATTTCCACAACCTACAAGGTTGACACCACAACAATTGGAAGAAAAAAGAGCAAAAGGGCTTTGCTACAGTTGTGATAGCAAATACACTAAAGGTCATAAGTGTGCTGAGAAGAAATTATTTTACTTAGATTGTGAAGAGGAAGAAGAAAATGAACAAGAAGAGGATATACACCAGGAACCAGCCCTAGAAGAGGAAGAAATGAATCCGACCATATTGTGTAATGCACTGGCAGGAATTACCACTCCTCAAACTCTCAAGATAGAAGGACATATCAAGAAGAAAAAGGTAATAGTGTTGATTGATTCAGGCAGCACCCATAATTTTATTCATTGTAAGGTAGCCAAGGAATTAAATTGTTTCTTATACCCAACACCAGAATGTCAAGTGATGGTTGCAAATGGAGGAACTATAAATTGCTTTGGAAAATGCCATAATATCAAGCTAACCATGGGGGAATATGTATTGAATAGTCCAATGCTTTCCATTCCTATGGGAGTTGTTGATGTTGTACTAGGAGTACAATGGTTACAATCTTTGGGGACGGTAGCTTTTAATTTTCAAGAACTTTTCTTGAAATTTTTTTCAGAAGGAAAGGAAGTCGAATTACGAGGTATTGAAGGGAAGCCGGGAAGGATAATAAGCTCTAATGTCATGACAAAGTTTCTAAAGAAAGAACAACGAGGCGTAATTGCACAATTATGCTCACTAGAAGTTCCGACATCAAAATCATCTATTTCTGCAGATCTCCAACAAGTCTTGGACAATCATTCCAAGGTGTTTGAAACTACCAAAGGACTCCCACCTATTCGTGATCATGATCATGCTATTCATTTGATTCCAGGAAGTGTTCCTCCAAACATCAGGCCTTATAGATATCCTTACGTACAAAAGAGCGAAATTGAACGTATGATTGCAGAAATGTTAGAGGCGGGTATAATTCAACCTAGTCAAAGTTCTTTCTCTGCTCCTGTAGTATTGGTACACAAGAAGGATGGATCATGGCGAATGTGTCCATATTATAGGGAGCTCAATAAGCTCACCATTAAAGACAAATTTCCCATTCCTGTGATTGATGAATTATTGGATGAATTACATGGAGCAATTTATTTTTACCAAGTTGGATCTTCGTTCAGGATATCATCAAATTAGAATGAAGACTGGAGATATTCCAAAAACAGCATTTCGAACTCATGAGGGTCATTATCAATTTTTGGTCATGCCTTTTGGCCTTACCAATGCACCTTCTACATTTCAAGGGTTGATGAATTCCATTTTCAAACCCTTCCTTAGAAAATTTGTGCTAGTATTTTTTGATGATATACTAATCTATAGCAGGTCTTGGAAGGATCATGTTGACCATGTTGACAGGGTGCTCAAACTATTGCAGGAGAAACAATTATATGCAAAAACATCCAAATGTTTCTTTGGAGTACAAGAGGTGGAATATCTGGGTCATATTGTATCTCACAAGGGTGTTAAATTAGACCCTAACAAAATTAAAGCCATTAAGGAATGGAAAGTCCCCACAACCATAAAGCAGTTGCGAGGATTTCTCGGGTTAACAGGGTATTATCGCAAGTTTGTTAAGAATTATGAGAGAATAGCAGCACCTCTAACAACATTATTGAAGAAAGATGCATTTTCATGGACTCCTGAAGCAACTAAGGCCTTTGAACATCTTAAAGAGGAAATGTGCCTAGCACTGGTCTTAGCTACGCCAGACTTCACAAAAACCTTTATTGTGGAATGTGATGCCTCAGGAAATGGAATTGGTGCAGTTTTAATGCAGGAAGGAAGACCCATTGCTTTTGAAAGTCGTCCAATCAAAGGAAATTATTTATAGAAACCTATTTATGAGAAGGAAATGTTAGCAATACTGCATGCACTAAAGAAATGGAGAACTTACCTAATGGGAAGACACTTCAAGGTAAAAACTGATCATGATAGTCTTAAACACTTTTTGGAACAAAGACTATCTTTCGAAGAGCAGCAAAAATGGGTCACAAAGATGTTGGGTTATGACTTTGAAATAATCTACAAAAAAGGAAAGCTTAATGTTGTTGCAGATGCACTCTCAAGAAAGAATGAAAAGGTGGAAGCATTGCTTTGTGCCATTTCTACTATCCAACCAGATTGGATAACCGAAGCAAGAGATGAATGGAAGAAGGACAAAGATGTGTGGACACTCATTCAAAAGTTGCAGCAAGATCCTAGTACATCTGATACATTTAGTTGGAAAAATGATTCCTTATGGTACAAAGATCGCTTATATCTTTGTAAGAATTTCCAACTAAAACAAAAGATTCTTCTGGAATTGCACACTTCTCCTTTAGGAGGACACTCAGGATTTTTAAAAACTTACCACAGGGTGAAGAAATAATTTTTTTGGGATGGCCTTAAATCTGATATTCAAAAGTTTGTTGCGGAATGTTTGGGTTGTCAGCAGAATAAATTTGAGACAATTAAGACCCGGGACTTCTACAACCTTTATCCATTCCAAGTCAACGTTGGGAGGAGATTTCAATGGATTTTATCACAGGTTTACCTAAGTCCGAAGGAAAGAGTGTCATCATGGTGGTAGTTGATAGACTTACCAAGTATGCACACTTTTGTGCATTATCTCATCCATTTAAAGCAAGTATAGTTGTTACTACATTTATGGACACAATTCAAAAGCTACATGGAAACCCAAGGGTTATTGTGAGCGACAGAGATCCCATTTTTACTGGAAATTTTTGGACGGATTTATTTTCTTGTTTGGGTACTCAATTAGCTCATAGCTCATCTTATCATCCTCAATCCGATGGTCAAACTAAGATAGTAAATAAATTTTTGGAAGGATATCTTCGTTGTTTTGTATCTGATAAACAAACACAATGGGTCAAGTGGTTACCTCTCGCTGAATGGTGGTATAACACTTCCTTCCATACTATAGCAAAAATGACCCCATTTATGGCACTTTATGGATATCATCCACCATCCATCACATCATATTTAAGAGAAAATTCGAAGGTTCAAGCAGTGGAAGATCACATCGAACATCAGCAAGAAGTTCTCCAACTCTTAAAGGATAACCTGAATTTGGCACAAAATCGAATGAAACAACAGGCAGATCAACATCGCAGAGAGAGAAGTTTTGATGTAGGAGATTGGGTATTTTTACGGCTACAACCATACAAACAAATGTCCCTCAAGCAAGCTAAGAAGGATAATAAATTATCGCCAAAGTACTATGGTCCTTACAAGGTGTTGCAAAAGATTGGTACTATGGCATACAAATTGGAGCTTCCTGCTTCTTCGCGAGTACATCCAGTTTCCCATGTTTCATGCTTAAAGAAGGTTATAGGAGAAAATCTTCCAGTTCAAACAATATTGCCAGAACTTGATGAGGAAGGAAAAATCATATTGGAACCAGAAGCGGTCATGGAAACAAGAACTCGACAACTACGGAATCGATCAATTTCCGAGTATCTCATCAAGTGGAAGAACTTACCCACTGAAGATTCTACATGGGAGGATGAGAATTTTATACAGAAGCACCCGGAGCTACTCAAGTGTTGAGGACAACACTTTTTTGAAGGAGAGGGGCATGTTAGGCCCCTATATCACTAGTATAGCCCCTTATTATTGTTAGTGTAAACCCCTTATTGTTATTATTGTACCCTTGTAACCCCCATTTTGTTATTATCGTGCCCTTAAATTATTATTGTTAGGTCGGCTAGGATTACATTGTGGCCCACTAGGATTACATTATGGCCCCATGGACTCCTATATATAGAAAGGAGGTTTTGTAAATTGTATCACCCAAGAATTGTTCATTTATGTAATGTATTGGAGGCTGCCCCCTCGAAGTGGCTTATTTCTAAGGCGTTGATATCTCTTTTCTTCTATTTTTGGAGCTGGTTACACAACAT